>SELF01000011.1:1200000-2400000 GCA_009805535.1 Laburnicola sp. JP-R-44 | reverse complement strand
TTGTGAATCACCACATTTCTTCACAATATCTTATGACGCCAAAAGTATAAAAGGCCTCTTTCGGATTTTTACAGACTCGATTATATTCTACAGCTATTTCTACAGCCTACTAGAACTTATACAAGATGCAATAAATTTTTAAACATACAAGAGGTTCTTCTATTATCTAGATTATAGAACGATTACTCTGTTACTTATTTATCTCCCCAAACCGACCACCTTAAGCACCACCTCGACAAAACCTAAAAACCATCCTCATCAAGTATACTATTACAATTAACCATAGCTCCTAATCCCCACCACGCAGATACCCAGTTCAAAAACGCAGTCGCAACCATTATCTGGAATGCCCCATAATACCACGGAAAAATACCATGCCATGGCAGCCCATCCGAACCAGACACTTGTTAAGAATGCATGCACGCAACAGACGTGTTACACCTTAAGTAACCGTTCGTCCCATGGCCGCCAATAATCGCAGGACAATCGACTGGAGACCTGCATCGAACGGGGAGGATCCCAATTTTGTGGCATTCCTGCCGGAGTTGGTGAGCTCGCTTCGCGTCCCGCCGATGAACGCGAGTGGAGATCGGGAGAGGGTTGTTGTACTTGGTACTATTCGGTTGGAAATTGGGTTTGTGGCTGTGGTGGATTAGGGAGGTTCTCGGCACAAGTTGTGTGGCTTTTGGTCTGGGTCTTAGTACCGAAGAATCTTTGATAGATGGTATGTCGTTTGCATAGATAGTATTTGGCTGAACCCGAGCAAGAATCGTGATCATTCTTATCATTCAATTATGACGACGAGAAACTGCGATGGGCCTTGGAAGGGTGACAGATTATCTTGAAGTGAATCATTACTTTTATGCATTGGCGGGTTTGCGTCCTCCGTGGTGTACGTTGACTTGATGAGTTCACTGTGATGATTTTATGGTAGGAGTATATGGCTTACTGACTACATACTATGACAAATCAAATTCAGTCCTTTTATACTGACGGTTATACAAATATTTTCCATTTAGACAGGTGAATGGCGTGCAGCCTCTATGGGCAGCGCAGCGTTGCGTTGGTATCATTTACAACATTGCCATTCTGACCTTAACAAGGCTTGCAGTATAGCGTAATGTTTCATACCATTGTACAAACAAGCAACTTAATAATGTTCATTGTGCGCTGAGTAGACCCATTGTATTCGTCTTACCGCCCACGCATAAAACCATCCTTCTAATCTCCTCAAAATTTCCAAACCAGAACGAGACAAGCCCACAGCCTAAGAACACACTCACAAAAATGAATTCCACAGCTAACAGCACGCAGCGCATGCTAACCAGCACCGAGCCACTCACCCCTCGTTCCACCCCAGAAAGCGCCCCACTAACCTCTCTCCACAAGCCACTCACCGACGCCTTCCGCCTCGAAGGCGCAGAGGTGCTTCGTAGCAACCGCATCTTGTTACTAGAACACATGCTCGACAACGCAAAATTCCAGGACGCCGACGGCACACTGAAACAGAAGTGGATGTACCGCGTCGTGGCCATGGACGTTGATTCCGATGGTAATCTAGCGCCAGGCCACAGTGGTCCGACGGAGCCTCGAGGGAATCGCTGTATGAGCAGCGAGGAGCTCGAGGACCGGAAGGCGATGAAGAGGGCTATGTAGGGTATGTCGCCTTTGCGGAAGGACCTTGTTTATTCGGGGAGGAAGGGTTGGATGAGCAGGAGTCAGTGGGGTGAGATGTGGTATTGGAAAAAGGTTTATTAAGTAACTAATAGCATCAGAGCCCTCTCTTATATAAAGGGAGTGCTAGACAACAGTTAGTAGCAGCAAAGAGTCTCTTCCTTAACTATAGTTTACGCTAATATAAGTTACTATTATAAGAAGCTAATAGAATTATAAAATGCTAAATAGATAAGCGCTTATGTGTGTTGTTAAATTAACTACCTAGGGGTAGAACGACAAAGGCTTTCATCTCAATAACATGACAAAGAAAGCAGAGCCCCCTGCTTAGTAATCAAAAAGAGCGTAAAAACGTGATCACAAAATTGCTATAGCATAGTTACAGAATATAGCTTTATTTATAAAAAAAGTAATTAATAGTGTATTGCACATGGCAAGTCTGTGGAGAATTTGGCGTAAAAGGTGAAGTTGAGGTCTTATTTTGTGGTGCACGAGTAGTTGTTACTATGAAAATTTAAGATTCCGCCGATTGAACATGCAACTGAATGGAAGCGTCCAGACAACAGGGCTGAGAAGTTCGGAGTGCCAGGGTGAATGTGCGTGCACGTGAGAGCGTCGGACGCTAGGCTTTGTTGAGGACTAGCGTCGTTTCTCCAGAATTTCCAGCTCCAGCACCGCGCGACAAGCTCAAGCTTCCAGGCATCATCATACACAATCCACAACACTCCACCTCTACAATGCTGTGCGCAATCTCCGGCGAAGCGCCTCAATCCCCAGTCGCCTCGCGCAAGAGCGGAAATGTCTTCGAGAAACGGCTCATCGAAACACACATCGCCGAACACCACACCGACCCTGTCACGGGCGAGGACCTCTCTGTCGAAGACCTCATCGAGCTCAAGTCGCCGCACATCGTAACCCCGCGACCCCCGCACCTCACCTCGATACCCTCGCTGCTTAGCGCTTTCCAGAATGAGTGGGATGCGATCGTGCTCGAGACGTTCACGTTGAAGCAGCAGCTGGCGCAGACGAGGCAGGAGCTTAGCACCGCGCTCTACCAGAACGATGCGGCGACGCGTGTCATTGCGCGACTCACGCGTGAGCGCGACGAGGCGAGAGAGGCGCTGTCGAATGTCACCATCAGCGGCGGGGGTGCGGCTGGTGGGGATGCGATGCAGGTGGATGGCCAGGCTCTACCAGAGGAGCTTGTCGCCAAGGTAGACGCGACGCAGCAGCAGTATGTAAATCTCACCACTATGCACATGTTCATCGCTAATTGCACACAGACTGTCCGCAACTCGCCGCAAGCGACCTATTCCCGCCGGCTGGGCTACGGGCGACGATGTTTCCACCTTCGACGTGACGGTCTCGAGCGAACCTTTGTACCCCGGCAGCACAGAAGTATCCGTCGATGAGTCTGGCGACCTGGCGCTTTTTGGTGGAGTGGACGGCGTTGCAGGCGTCTACTCGATATCACAGCAGAAGTTGCTCCACGTCTTGAAATGTGGATCAAAGGTCACGGCTACAACATGGTGGGGCTCGAAAGCCATAGTCGCAACCTCTGCCGGCACAGTCAAGGTATTTGAAGAGGGGGGCGAGATTGCGCAGCTTGGTTCCCATGCTGGAGCTGTTACTTCGATCTCTCTTCACCCAAGCGGCGCGATACTGGCCACCGCTGGAGCCGACAAGCGCTTCATGTTCCACGATCTTTCGACTTTCAAGTCTGTTTCGCAGGTCTACACCGAGGCTGACATCAGTTGCTGCGGCTTCCACGTTGACGGTTTCCTCTTCTTCACGAGTGGCTCAGACGGCCAGATTCGCATCTTCGAGGTGAAGACGGGCGCGTCTATGGCGGTGTTGGAGACCGGCGGCCCAGTCAGCGCCCTCTCCTTCTCCGAGAACGGAACGTGGTTCGCTGTGGCACAGAAGGATTCCAGCAGCGTCTCGGTCTGGGATCTACGGAAACAAGCGTCCATCAAGGTGCTTGACGTTGGCAGCCCCGTGGATAGTGTCCGATGGGACTATACAGGTCAATTCTTGGCGACGGCTGGATCCGGAAGTGTGTCGGTACAGCAGTACACAAAGTCTTCGAAGAGCTGGTCGGAGCCGCTGCGAAAAGCGGTGCCGGCGAGGGATGTTGCGTGGGGAGCGAACGCTTCCTCGCTGGTTGCTCTTACTCCAGAGGGCGGATTGAGTGTTCTTGGTGCATCATGAGGGCCTAGGCGGCGGTTATTAGCAGCAGGTGGTTTGGTAGGGTGGGGCGATCGCATGCTTCTCGAGACGGTAGCCCAAGAGTGTATTTGACGAGGGATTGAATATCAAAGAGCTCTGAATGACTCTGATTGTAAGGGATTGGCGGCAACGAAAATGTAATATAGATTACCCTTTCAGGTATTGTGCAGCACCGCGTGCAGGCAGGTTCATGTGTTCCTCTGCCGCATATTATCTATCACGCTTTGTTTGACAATAAGAGCGGGTCTTGGCGTTCACCCTGGTGAGAAGCAAACAAACAAAGCATAGTAGTCAAGGCAGTGGAGGTAAACAACGCGCTATGTAGCTAGGCATCAGCCAGGTCAGGAACCGGTCCATGTGCCCAGGTGCCCAGGTGAAGGACGAAGGTGTGCGTGCGACCTTCCGAGATTCGGTGTGCGGCCTCGCCTCAACACTCCACACTGACACCCAGCCGCCCAGACGTTTCTCCTCGCCCAACGTCAACGTCTTCCGCTTTCCTCTCCACGACTCCGCCCGACACCCGCCGACACCTCGTTCGCACGATACTGTAGAGCATGGAAAGTGAGCTCCCGTTTGGGTACCGCCTTCGAGACAAGGTATGTGAACGTCCCGGAAGCACCTCTGGGGAGCCGTCGGTGCCCTGTCCAGGCACGTACAATGGCTGACAAACTACTCCAGCGTTCACATAGCCAGATGGACTTGGATAGCTCCGCGTCACCCACCTGGAGTACGCTCGTCTCTCGCGAACCCTCTCTAAGCGCCCCCCATCCTCGCCACTCGACACACCGCCTGCCGCGCCCCAACCAGATGCCTGCAGACGCTCCCCGCCGATTCCAAGGCGACGGCCTCGATTTTCGCAGGCCTGTGGTCTCATCTGCGCAAGTCATCGACCTCACCGACGAGGATGCGGGGCCGTCTCAAGCGCCAGGTCAAGCGCGCCGAACGACACCTCGACAGCCGCGCCCGCCACGCTTTGGGCGCGAGATCATCGACGTGGAAGAAGAGGACCCAAGGAGGACGGCAGAGCCCGACATCGAATTTGTGTCGTCCCGCCGAATTGAGCCTACCCGACGGCGAAACCGCACACCCTTTAGCCCGGCCAACCGAGACGAGGACGAGGTGGAGTTCGTGAGCGAGGCACCGGTCCCAGAGACACAGAGGCGGAGACATATGGAGTTGCCTCTGATCATCTCCATGCTCGATCGCCCCGAACTACGCGGCCGGACGCCGCACCTACGAGAACAGGTCGAGCAGTTGGAGCGACGGAGGCGTGACTTGCAGGCACAACGAATGGCACAAGCGGTCCGAAGCTTCGAACATAACCGGCTACGAAATGCGAGAATGGAGGCTAGAATCGAACGTATGCTCGCGGATCCGAACAGGTCCAATGCTAGGAACCGAAATATTCGCGTGGCCTTTGCTGCACCGGCTCTGAACTTTGGCACCGTCGGCTTCGATATGGGGTTGCGGTTGGACGACGAGTTTGCCCACGAACCAGCGCAGCCGCCGCCTACATACGATGCGCCCGAGGCAGCGCCCGAGGGCTTCACGAGGAGTCCCCAAGAAGAGGAAGTCTTGGTATGCCCGAATTGCGAGGACGAGCTGTGCATTGGAGATTCAGACCAGAAACGACAAGTTTGGCTTGTCAAGGCCTGTGGACACGTACGTATAGCCTACTGGCATCTGATTCAGTTCATGTATGCTAACGACTGCAGGTCTATTGCGGCGAGTGCATGGCAAATCGCCACATCAAGAAGAGCGCCAAAGGCAAAGAGAAGCAAGCGCCTGTCCACACGAAGCCGTTCAAAGAGTGCGTGGTGGACGGCTGCCAGAAGAAGGTTTCGACCAAGAACGCGATGATCCAAGTCTTTCTCTGATGGCCCCTATGTCTTCCTCTATACGGTTCACCTGTTCGACAAGTCATCTGCTTCTTTCAATGTTTCCTTCTGGCCGGCAGCATTGTTGCGCGCTGGGCGGATTTTCCACGATACCCAAGTATATGCATCTACGAGTTCTCATTCCGGGACGACCTTTTCTCCGCTTTCTTTGTTGATGGCGCTTGTCTGTCCAGGGCGCCTGTTAGCGCTCTGTCTGGTGGGGGTGTTGACTCGCCTATCTAAATGTTAGAGTGGCATCGTCTTGGGGTACTTCGAATCCGGATTGAATCGAAGGTAGAAGTGCGAAGAGGCTGGATTGGTCTTGTGAGTATAGATAATATAAGGAATATATTTTGGAATTCCATGGCCAGGCTGAGTGGGGACGTGTGTATGTATATACTGAGCACGTTTGTTTGAATGATTTCTATTTTGAGATGTAATACGGAGGGTACTTTTCTCCACGGTTGCTTCAAAGAAGTACAGCGACGTCGAACTGCACTGGAGGCCTACGATGCCCATTTTCCAAGGCTTGCACACCTGTTGAGGCGATGTAATATGAGATCATACGCACGGAGTTAACTCCGACTTGCGGAATTGCCAGGCCCGCCAAGCCAGGCACATCTACCGTCCCAAATAATCTCACGCCTCGGCTCAACACACCACCACGACCAACGACAAGCACGCCATGCCGCGCAAACCCCCCAACATGGAGCCCACGGCGGCCAACGACGTCAAGAGACAATACCTCATCTGCTACAATGCCATCAGTGCAACGCTGTGGTTTGGCGTGCTGGCCCGCGTGGTCGTGGTTGCGTCTGCGGAGGGCGTGGACAATGGAAAGGTGTGGGAGGTGACGGAGAGGTTTTGTCGGTTGACGCAGAGTGCGGCTGTGTTGGAGGTGGGGCATAGTCTTTGTGGTATGCGTGTTCCACCCGCATTCTATTCCCCAATGCGTGAAAGCAATGTCAAGGACAGGAAAATGAACGCTGAAGCTGACGCATATCTGTAGGACTCGTCCGCGCACCGCTCCTCACGACTATGATGCAAGTCGCAAGCCGCTTGCTCCTCGTGTGGGGGATAAGTTATAATTTCCCGGCGACGACGAAGGACAGTCCGGCGTATAGTAGTATGCTGCTTGCGTGGGGGGTTACGGAGGTGGTGCGGTATTCGTATTTTGTGTTTGTGTTGGTGGGGAGGGGGGTGCCGGGGTTGTGGACGTGGTTGAGGTACGTTGTTCTTCCTTCCTCCCTTCTTTTTCCTCCCTTCTGTTGAGTCGAGTAGAGAGAGAGAGAGAGAGAGTGTGTGTGTGTGTGTGTACTACAAACTAACAGCCGTTGGCAGGTACAACACATTCCTCGTCCTGTATCCGATCGGGGTCGCGAGCGAAACGTGGCTTATTTACCGCGCTATTCCGGCTGCGTCGAAGATGAATGAGGGGTACGGGTATGCGTTGTATGCGGTGTTGGCGACGTATGTGCCCGGGTTTTGGATGCTGTTTACGTATATGTTGGCGCAGCGGAGGAGGATTATGCGGGCGAAGAAGGAGTAGGGGGGAGGGGAGGCGGAGAAATTTTGCGGGAAGGGGGAGGGAATGGTTTGGTGGGAGGGACGGGGGTTATAGACTTGGAATTGCAGTGATGTGGAGACATGGGGTGTTTGTGGTTATATGCATGCATTGTATTACTTAGCCTGGGTGGACGCGGTGTCTAGAAGCTTGACGATTTGGGCGGGTAATTGTAATTCTATGAGAAAATGCATTCACTGTATCAAAGTATTGAAATTCTATGAGCGACTGCATTCACTGTATCAAAACGTACTTTTCCAGGCCAGCGAGTGAAGACGTTAGGACAGAGGAGTCTGCGTTTGGCTTTTGCCTGAATGGAGCTCCAGTTGGTTAAAGGTGTGGACGAGTGACCCAAATGAGACCCTTTCTATACTTAGGTTGTGTCTTTAAGAGTTCGGTATATTAATTGGGATTAAAACTTGATTCAAAGCTGTCTGATACGCCTCGTCTGTGTCGATTGGTGAGCACAAGGACGTCGAACGAACCTTGGTTGTGCTTTCAAGTCTCATAATCTGTAAAAAGTAGTTGACCATAGACGGATATGAATAAATAAATGGACGTTGAATAGTACAAGTTCTGGTACGAATATAGATACTGTCAAGTTGTGCATGGGGTTTTTTCTAGTCAGATAGCTATGAGATCGTAACACCAACGGCGCGGGGTGTATGGGTGTCATCCTATCCGATCTTGTCTAAACCACGGTGGCTCAGCTCTTGCGGCACCCATAGCGCAATCCGTCCTCCGTCATACCTCTTCACTAGTCGTGTGCTTCGTCTTCAAGCTATACATACAATACCTCTCCCCTCACCATCCAAAACCCTTCCCCCACCCCCTTTCACTCACCTCACACATTCCTCTCCCCCACATCCAATGCGACCAAAAACCGACTCACGCAATTATACGCCGCCACCGTAGCCGTCACCTCGACGACTTGGCTCTCACTAAAACACCTTTTCAGCCGCGCAAACACCTCTTCTGAGACGTGCACACATCGCGCGTCATGGCATCCGCATACGCAAATACGACTGCATGCTGCTCGTCAAACATGCTCTCAACTGCGGCCGCATCGCGCGGACTGGTGTGGAGGACGGCATCGACGTGCCTCTGTGTCATGCCTGGTGAGGCGAGGAGGAGCGGCGCGTGGTGCGCCCATTCGTACCTGCATGGTGGGACGGGGTGAGTTAGTGGATACATACTCGGGTGAGGCGGTGGTGGTGATGGTGATGGTGATGGGGAGGATGTATCGTATCATGTCTGAGCTAGGCGGGGCAAAAGAAGGGCTCGTTTTTTTTTCTTTTCTTTTCTTTTCTTTTCTTTTCTTTTCTTTTCTTTGCTTTGCTTTGCTTTGCTTTGCTTTGCTTTGCTTTGATTGGATTGCTAGACTCGACGCCAAACCTGAGGTAGGCTGAGAACATGGATATTTTACACACACCATGCGCTGTTTGCCACGGCGACACGGCAGATGGCTAGTTCGCGGATAGAAGGCGAGAGTGTGTGGTTTGCGTGCGGATCGCGCCGAGGAAAGCGTTCCTGCCGTCGTTCTTTCAATGGAGGGATTTACGGGGAATTGGGATAAAGGGGCGTGCATACCATCCGTCTGCGATGGCGGGCGCGTGGAGTAGTGTGCGGTCGAGGTCGAGGAGGCCGGCGGAACCGCGTCGGGTGCGGACGCGGGTGATGACGATGGCTTGGTCTTCGGGGTTGGGGAATGTGGGGGATTGGGGGATGTAGGGGAGACGCATTTTTAGGAGTGATGTTGGGATTGAGATTAAGACTAGGGAAAAGGAGGGGGGGGAATAGGTTGACTATGAATGAATGAATGAATTCATCTTGTAGGAGAGTGTCGGAAAGCTTCGGAAATGTTTCCGAGACTTTTATGTAGATCTCGCTTAGAACTTTCACAGAGTTCCCGTAGGCTAGTAGCTAGTCCTAGCAATTCGAGCCAACCTCTTAACCTCTACTCACACAACAGCGTCACATCAAACCTGCCCACATTATCAAAGCAAACTCCAATGGCACCCCCAAGACCCAGATGGGAAGCCGGCCCCAAAAAAGCCCCCCATCCCAAGCCCCGAAAAGAAAAACCTCAGCTCCCAAAGCAGCCTCACACGTCACCCCTCCCTCTCGACCTCCAACAACTCCTCCTCAACATCTTCAAACATGCCTTCCAGCACAGACTAGACTCGGACATCCAGCCCCTCCTCCTCCAAGAAGTAGTAAAAGGCCACCTCTACAACCGCGACTTCCTCACCGCCTTCGGAAGAGAAGACTATCTCGAAGCCTACGCCGCGCGGTGGAGCCCAAGCCGTGCGCTAGGCTACCTGGACATCCTGCACAGCCTGCAAGAAGAGCTACAGCCCTATCCAAGCCTTGAGACGGCCGAAGAACCAGACCACGCTGCAGCATGGAACGTCGTCTGTCTAGGCGGCGGTGCCGGCGCCGAAATCATCGCCCTAGCCGGCTTCACCAAGCTCCTAGTACACAGCGACAAGAAGCCTCCCACCCACCACCACCCTTGCACGCACATCACCGCCATCGACATCGCAAACTGGGCCCCCATAATCTCCACCCTAACCACCGGCCTCACCACCCCACCCCCCCTCTCCAAATACGCCTCCCCAACCGCCCAAGCCGCAAACGCGCCTCTCCTCCCCAGCCCCAGTCCCACCCTCCTCCATCCACTTCACCACCCCTCCTTCCACCAACTCGACATACTCACCACCCCCGCCGCAACACTTACCCCGCACCTCCACCCCGCACACCTCCTAACGCTCTTCTTCACCCTCAACGAACTCTACACCGCCCTCCCTCTCTCGTGCGCAGAATTTCCTCCTCAGCTTGTCGTCCATCTGCCAACCAGGCGCGCTCCTCCTCGTCGTAGATAGCCCCGGTAGCTACTCGACTGTGCGGCTGAACGGGGCCGAGAAGAAGTACCCCATGCAGTGGTTGCTGGATCATACGTTGCTTGGTGGTGCGGGCCAGGGCGAGGAGCAGTGCAAATGGGTCAAAGTTAGGGAGGAGGAGAGTAGGAGAGTAGGTGGTTTCGGTTGGGGGTGGGGGTGGAGTATCCGATTGGGTTGGAGGATATGCGGTTTCAGTTGCATTTGTATCGGAGGGTTGGAGGGTAGGAGGAGGGAGAGGGCTGGTGCACGGGGTTTTACGTGAGGAGCGCGCTGGAATGACGTACGTACTCTAGAAATGGGCAGAGATGTTGTGTCAGTGTTGTCCACTGAGGCTGGCGGGCTGCTTTGGAGTCATTCATTCGCCTAAAATCACTAATGCTTTTTTGCGTTAATCCATCCGCCATCCAACCTCATGCTTTCCTCTGTACATAATTATACATTGTGATTATGAACTTAACAAGCTAGAATACAACGTGAAACGCCTTCATCGCTAATGATACATATACAACACCGAACCATATTCATACATCCCCTACTTATCACCTGCTTTTACGCCCTCCCCCCCCCCCCCCGCCTCCCCCGTCTTCGAAATGGAGAACCCGGTGTGCACCATATACTCCACAATCTTCTTTTGGTTTCAAAACGCCCACTACTGGTCGGTAAACGCGGGAAGCGGCTTAAATATCGACACCGGTAAGAAATTTCACGGGATAAGTACGTGCGCTGCTAAGGTGTTTGCTTCTCAGGGTGTCCAGGCACCGACGATTCATTAGACGTAGGTTTGCTCCGCGTGGTAGAAGACCGGTCAATCGAGAACGAAGAAGTCGGGGCAAGAGTCGGTGTCGGGCCCAGCGTTGGGGAGTCAAACGGACGTGTGGAGGTCATGCTCGCGCGATTCTTCGCCTTCCGCGGCGAGACACTCCGGCCAATGCTGTGCCGTGGCGTGCTAGTTATCGAGTCTGAACCACCGAGCGCGAGGTCCTGGCGCCAGGACATGATGCGTTCGTTAGCTGGCTGAGTCGACGTGCTGTCTCTTCTTGTTTGGCCGGTTCGCTGGGACATGATACTGCTCGGTCGACTGAGCCTGATGGAGCCTGTCCGTCTTGAGAATACCGACGACGCATCCCGCGGTGCGCATCCTCTTATGGTATGCGCAGTCTTGACGGTATACCTTGATAGAGCCGGAGTAGTCTGCGGTGACGATGATGTGTCCGTCTGGGTGAGCTGACCGTGCTATATATGCCGGACTCGCGGCGACTCTCCTGAAGTTTGACTCCACTGGCGTGGATCCGGCGGATCCGGCTTCGTTGGATGGCTTCGAGCCAGTGAGTGAGGAATCCTCACGCGAGATCAAGGTAACCGGCGGTGGATTACAGAGCTGAAATATCGGATCCTCGGAGGCGCTGAGCAGTTGTCTTGTAGCACGTGGAGCAACTGTAGCGCACGTCGTAATTGAACCGTGCGCTTCAAAACATCTCCACAGGCCTCTGGTTCCTCTTTTCGCCTTCGAACCCGTTTGTTGACCATATATATACGCCTTGCGGTCTTCGCTCCCGCAGATGATGTGTTCAGTATCGTCGGCAAACGTGGCCCTGATCTGACTGCAATTGTTTTCGTGTCCACGAAATTTCATCTCCAAGTTCTTCTCCCGGAAGCCGTATACTCTAACTCTTGAGTCATTGCTTGTTACTAGCAGTTTTACATCGCCAGTGGTACTGCCCGGTGGCCAATGTACTGCTTGAATTCCTGTGATCTTGCTGCCTTTTGCGTTCTGCCCTCTTGTCGACTTCACATGAATTTGGCTATTATACTTGAGCCCTTCGGTGTCGTAAAACATGCAGAGTCCACCCAGCGTGCCTGCTATGCTAGTCTTCCCGTCAGGCGTGAAGGCAACCGAGGTGATCATGTCCGGTACCTGGACTGTGTATACCACATATTTATCAGGTATACTCCAAAGTCGCAGTTTGGCGTCCAAAGAACCTGCGAGAAAGAATCGGTCGTCTCGAGGATGAAACATTACCGAGGGTGCAAAATCGGGTTGTTTGAATATACACAGATTCTCGTTCCGGCTGATGTGCCACAGCCTTACCGTCTTGTCCATAGACGAAGAAAGAAAGTAGGAAGTTGTTCTAATAAAGTGAGTATAAAATGTGTGTCAATCTCGTGCCTCCAACTCACCTTACTCCAACTCAAGTCCAGGATAGTCGATGTATGGCCTTGGTAGTCGGAATGGCTTCTGCTGAAAGTCGATGTATGGCCTTGGTAGTCTCGGAATGGCTTCTGCTGAAAGACCGGCGCACTGAGACGTGTCGACTGGCCACCGGCCCCAGAATCGTGCTCCTTATTCTCATGCGCTCTCCGATCCTCCGGCCGTAGCGAGCACCACCCAAACACGCACAACCCGGTCTTGCCCCCCAGCAGCCAGATATCTCCCATCCTTACTGAACTCGGTCGCCCAAGTTGGATTCTGAACTCCCGCAGAGCCCGATTGCATTGTGGTAGCATCTTCCACAGTTGAATTCCTCTTCCGCTCCGCCTTAGTTCTCAACAACTCTTGTGCCAGAAAGACACGATCAAACTCCTTCTCTTTCTTGAACTTGCTTCTGACTTTGATGTATGCGGGAGGAGTCGGGTGCTTAGGACTAAAGCCGAGGTTATCAACGGTATGGCTAAAGAGCTGGGCGTCCATTCCCTCTGGTCGCGAGGGCCAGTCGCCGGCCACCGATTCGACATCATCAGCACCGTTGGGTGTGACTTTCTTTTTGGTGTTGATGAATGATGAAACGACTGAGAAATGAGACACCTTTCCTGGAGGGATTGTTAGTCGACGTTGCGTGGCGCAGCGCTACTACGCAGGCTATACGGCACGAATAGCACAAAACGAACGGGAACGACAAAGAATCGCAAAGATGTCCATATAGGGTGCGCAAAGGAACGACTGTGCTCACTTTTTGTCTGCCTTGGCTCCCCCACCGTTCGTCTCTCGCACCGTCTCGCTCATCACCTTCGTGTCTGCCCTCTCATCTCGCGTACCAGCAGGCAACTGACTGGCCGCCTCGGCTTTTTGCGCGCGGAACTTCTGAACCGAGAGCGAGGTATTCGTTCGCTGGAGTATTTGCTTTTGTCGAATTAGCCTCGCGCTTTGCTTGCACACTTCCTATCAAGCACATACTTGCGAGAGTGGATCTATAACCGTACTCACTGACCCTGTCCTGCCCTCGGCATTCGCCGGCATCAAGGCGTTCGCCTCTCCATTTGATTGCGCGCTCGTTGCCGTCGTCGTCGGGTTTCTCAGTTTGGACGTGAGCTTGCCTCCGGAGCCTGCGGCGCGTGGAATCAGCATGGGCGAGTCGGGCACGGCGATATACAAAGAGTCAAGCCTACCGTCACCCTTTGATGAAGCGAATTGACCGGTTTCCTGGCGCTCCAATGTTCTTTCTCTGGTATGTGGGTCTGAAGGCCTAGTTTTGGGGAGGACATCGGCCATTTTGCAAGAAGCCCATGTCGAAATACCGCGGAAGTGGAAGTGGCAATCAACGACTGCGCAATTGGTGAGCAGTGGCTCAACTGCGGTTGCAGATGGGTGTGTATTGTTTATTTCTAGGTGGCTCTAGGGTATGGAAAGTCTAGGTATGGGTACGTCTAGGGAAGAAGTAGCGCATGTTCCCCGACAGCCGATTATTGTTCTTCGTGCCGTCGGCTTCGGCTCGTCGACGTCATCCGAGGCCGATCCCGAGGCGACAATAATACTGGCACATAGAGACGATGATGACAAAATAGTAAATATGTTTTGTCGCTGAAGGGAACAGAACAATATTCGTACGTAGTTACGAGCTGGCTCTGGCTGAGCCGCGTGTGGTTTTGTCTCCTGATATGTCTTGCCAACGCGTCGAGGCTTTCACGCTTGCATTGATTCGGGGATCGCGTAAATCGCATCGACACGTCACATAACGGGCGTTTTTGTCATCATCCAAATAGTTCCAGTCCTATCCTAACCTTCCTTTATTCCCACCTGCCATGATATCATTCGCATCCCTCATCCAACCCAAAGCACCCCATTAGCGCCGTTAATACAATCGCGCCAGACCCAGGTAGCAAGGCCAGCTCGATGTGCTGTACCGGACTCCAGCAATGCAGAGAAGAAACATGCAAGTAATATGAAGAGGTACCCCGTACCTCGACCCCAAGTGCGAAAAGGTATATATCTAGGAGATTGTAATGAAAACGAGAAAGCGAGACATCTAAAAGTCTTCGTCAAAAAGTCGAAGTCGCCCGAGATGGTCTTGCTTTCCTCGCCAGGCGAGGATGAATCGTTGGCCTCACCGTGCTTCTTCGAGCTAGCCATGACACCGGCTTTCTGGTAGTCACCGACACGCTTCTCGAAGAAGTTGGTCTTGCCTGCGAGCGAGATGTTCTCCATGAAGTCGAAGGGGTTGGTCGCGCATTGTAGACTTTGGTGTTTCCTAGGGCCAGTAGTAGACGGTCGGCGACGAACTCAATGTACTGGCACATGAGGGTGGAATTCATGCCGAGAAGCGCGCAGGGCAGAGCCTCAGTCAAGAACTCCTTCTCGATCACCACGGCCTGGGTGATGATGTCCTGCACGAGTTGCTTGTCGGGTCGGGTCTTGAGGAGAGAGAACAGCAGGCATGCGAAGTCAGTGTGCATGCCCTCATCGCGGGAGATGAGCTCGTTGGAGAAGGTAAGACCGGGGCATCAGGCCGCGCTTCTTGAGCCAGAAGATGGATGCGAAGGAACCGCTGAAGAAGATACCCTCAACAGCAGCGAAGGCAACAAGTCGCGTCGCGAAGGTAGAGTTCTTGTCCGAGATCCATCGTAGAGCCCAGTCGGCCTTCTTGCGGATGCAGGGAACTGGGACACGCGTTAGAGACGCGTCGTCTTATGGGTAAGAGAACTTACTGTTGTCAATAGCGTTGAAGAGGTAGGTACGCTGCCTAGGCTCGCTAATGTACGTGTCGATCAACAAGGAGTAAGTCTCAGAGTGGATGTTCTCCATCATGATCTGGAAACCGTAGAAGAAGCATCGTGCCTCTCGGGTATTTGTACTTCGCCGCTGAATCGCTCGACGAGGTTCTCGTTGACGATGCCGTCGGAGGCAGCAAAGAAAGCGAGGACGTGTGAGATGAAGAAGCGCTCGTCGTCGTTCAATCGCTTGTTCCAGTCGTGAAGGTCTTTGGAGAGATCGATCTCCTCGGCGGTCCAGAAGGAAGCTTCGGCCTTCTTATACATCTGCCATACCTAGAGTGACTATTAGTAACATGTTTATGATGCGGGGCAAGCCGCGTTGTTGTAGGAAAAAGATTTGGGACGCGTCAACTTACATCGTGGTACTTGATGGGAAACAGCACAAAGCGGTGGGGATTCTCCTGCAATAGGGGCTCATGTGCCTCCTCGGCCTTGATGGTCTCGGCGGTCGAGGGCTTCTTCGGCGCGTCGTCCTCTGGTGCGAGAGGAATGCCGACGATGGGCTTGTACACGTTCTCCTTGTCGGCAGACAAGTGGAAGTCGAGTTTCTTCGCGGGCGAATCAGACATCTTCAGCGTCTCAATTGCTGATGCAGCCTGTTTACGCGTTAGTAAAACACGCGTGTATAGCAGGGTCGAGACGCGACGAACTTTCTTGGAGGGGGTTGTCTGAATGGCAGACATTGTACGGAAACAATATATATGGTGGTGTAGACGGTACCTCCAAGTGAACTTGAAGTAAAGTAAGGTCAAATAAAAGCAAAAGTGCTGAGTTGATGATGCTGGGAGAACAAAGAGAGCGGCGCGCCTCTTAAGAACTCGAGAAACCCGCCATCACGTGCGCAGGCGCGACGGGCTGGCTCGAGCTTTGTTTGGCCGAGGGAGCTATGACGAGAACACCTTGGCTCGACATTTTGCTACAGCCCTTTGTCAGATGTCTACCTTTGACTACGATGTCTAAGCAATGCGACGCGCGCTTTTTACTGATACCAATATCACTCTTATTTCACCTCGAGAATCGCGGTCAACTCGTTGTTGAAGTTGTTTGTCGCGATCCGCCCAGTCACTGTGGGACGCGTCTCGGACGCGCTCGGATTTGGTGAGACCCACAAGTGCGTGCACGCAAGGACGGACCAGCCACCCTTCTTGCAAGCTGTGCCGAGTACGTTTCGCGGCTGAATTTTAGCTCCACTGTTCCTGGAAAAGGTGCATGGGCGCGTTGCAGCAAAGTGTCAACAATGGCAGAAGCACACAAAGTGACCTGGGGAAACTTGTCACGTAGGGTGTTTGGATGGTAGACGCGTGTTTGCACTATGACATCTTAATCAATGAGTTATTTTCTATTTAATTGGCATTCTTTGAGATGTCGGCTTGCGGTCGGATCAGATAAGATGAGATTCATAATCGTTGATAATCTGGGGCCCCACCCGCACGCACATCGTGATTCGGAATTTCGTGACACGGCATTCAGCGCCGATCCGTGAGACGCGTCTCGCTAGTCAGCATCATTCCGAGGCCGGCTGTGCAGAATACGCTTTGGACGCCCAAATGCACGTCACCGCATCATGAATATGTATGCAGACGCGTTCCCATGCTCTGCCCCAACCGTTGCCGTCAACCCAACAGCTGTGAGAAGTCAGGCGTCACGATGAACTTCTCCTTGATACGTCCATATGAATAGGCTTCACCACCGTCTTCAGGTACCACTCGTTTGCTCTCCGGTATGATCTCCAGAGCCACAACTTCCTGCAGGAACGATGCTGGATTGCCCGCCCCCAACACATAGCTTGTTCCACCCCAGTCAAGAGTAGTGCGTCCGGATGCATGAACACGCAGTTTGCCCACATGCCCACTGGCGAATCGCGCACCCATGGAAGCGCTTGCTCCAGGATCGGAGAACTCCTCTTCCTTCTTGATAACTGGTTGTCCTTTCGCTGCCGGCGCCGTGTCCCCGGTACCACTTTGTGGCTCCGACTTGACTCCGGGCAACAGAAGATCTGGCATAATCGGTGGAAATTGAAAGAGGTAGGCATGGTCGTCTCGCACGCTTGAGTTGCTGGGTTTAGCGGATGCATCAGTCATACTAACGTCGCCGGATACATCTGCTGTCTGCTGGTCCTCCTCTGACGGTCCGAGTTCTTTCCTCATGGCGCCAAGATTGAATTGGATACGATCCCATTCTGCGCGCTCTTCCTCTGTCTGGAAGTTTGGTGCTTCCTTGCTCGGAAGCTTTGGTTTTCGCTCCCTTTCGGAGGACTGTTCAATTTCAGTCGATGCCCCACCGACGCCAACTTGTTCCGTGTTCCCCGCTTCATCGTCACTAGATATAGGCTCTGCTTTAACAGTGACATCAGTCGATGTGTCAGAGTCTTGCCATACACCTTTATAAGGCTTTCGTTCCCCCGTGATTTCCACGTCTTTGGCTTTCCCCTTTCCCTTCCCCTTGTGCGAAGCCGAGGCTGTCGTACGACTACTCGATGCGGCTGCTTGCTCCGTGGTATTCGCGGGGGCCTCCACACTGGCATCCGTGTTGATACCAAATTTGCGCTCCTGATGCTCTCGCCTCTGGATACGGATAGGCAGATGTCCATGTAGTTTCGCCCCAGGTGACCCTGGTTTGTCCTGTTCATCCGACGATAGCTCGATGAAGTCAATGTCCTTTCGTGGAAATTCCGCATTCTCTTCATCATCATCATCATCGTCGTCGTCGTCTAATGACATATAGCCGCCCGCCTTCTCTCTTCACCCCGGATGCTGAACCGCCATGTTCGTCTTTGACGCGACATGCTCTAGAGCCCGACCCACCACCATAGCCTCCCGTGCTTCGGTACGCAGCTCTTTTGTCTGTACTAACCATTAGAACTATATACCAATCATTCATTCCAACACACTTGCCTGGTTTTGCACCTCCAAAAAATGAGGATAGGCCACTGTGGCCCCCTCTTCCTCTCCCCGAAGCCCTTTGCTGATTACGTCTCTCTGCAGCTTCTATAGCCTTCTGCTTCTTCGCGGCCAAAGCATCACGTTCCTTGTTCCGCTCGCGTTCTCGTTGCAGGTCTGCCGCGTTCCGAGCTTCGCGCTCTTCTTTGCTCCGTCGAACAGCGTTGGAGGGTAGAAGCACCGGCTTTTTCCCTCGACTCGATGCAGCACGGCGTACAGCAGGTGATGCAGACCGCGATGATGGTTCGGCACTCTTTAGCGTGTCAAGCCGCTGCCTTGGTGGTCGCACAGATGATTCTGTCGCTGGTGTAGAAGAAGGTGACCTAGCATGGAGTCAATGGCATGATGAACCGAGCAGACCGGCCTGGACAGACGTACGATGGTTCCGCAGAGGGGCCATGTTGGTCCTCTACTGTCGCTGAGAGACTAGAGCCTGCCGCAATTGAGTCCTCGCCGTCTTCTTGCTTCGGCACTATTACTTGCTCAGAGGAGTCGGCCGTGCCACCTTGAGTGTCGATTGTTTGCGACGGAGGCGCGGTAGAATCTGCTGCGGCTTGTGTGGCTGCCGAACCTCGTCGACCTGTCCCACGGCCACGCACTCCTCCTCTTCCTCTTGTCTTCGGCGGCATGATTCAGTTGGATGTATTTGTGCAGCTGTGAGTCTGTGACAATTGATTCAAGATTTTGAAAATGCTAATAAGCTCTTATCGATATCGGCAGCGCACGGTCCCCTTCACTGAACTTCAGGTGGGGCAGCCGCTCTAGCTTCCTTTAGACAGGACATAACTAATTATGCAAGGTACAATTGTGTTAATAAAGCATACGTACTTGTAGTCCCAAAGTCTAACATCATTGGAAGAAATCATAGTTGGCATCACAGAGTATTTAACATTGAAGAACCAACCAAGGCTCCCAGGACCATGGTATCACAAAACCTCAAAAGCCGGTATGAATCATCTCCTATTCTATCCTGCTGTAACAACCACAAATAGGTGCGAGGCGCCTCCAGTTCATCATCCGTCCGACCTAATGATTACAATCTGCCCTGTACCCGTCAAACAAGACCTTGGTATGCCACAAACAATAAGAGACCATGCTCCACCCATGCACGCTATGAATGTTGAGGATAATGTGCTCCTAGAACGCCGCCCATCCAGTCACCGTACATGTGCACGGTGATGGCAACGAAAACAGAAAGGCATTAGCAAAATAACAAACGAGAGTCAGAAACGGAGATATCGAAGATGGGTATAATGAAGCCGTCCAAAGTTTAACCCTCCATGAGAGTTTTCGATGTCATGCCTAGGATCTCGAGACAGCGACGTGCGAGACTGACAACCTCGCCCTCGCCATCTTCGTTGTCCTCGTCGTCGGATTCGACATTGCGCTCAGAAATGTCGGTAACCATGCGGACAATTTCGGTCGACTTGGAGATGCGTTCCAGTAATCGAGCGTCTTCGGACTCAAGCAGCTGGAGCAACGTCCAAATAGCGATGTGTTGGAAAGTTGGATCTCCGCTGGCGAGGAAGCGACGTAGGTACCCATGTATTCCGCCTTCAGGCTCGGTCCAGTTTTGAATGAATATTGTATAATCGCCGACTACTCTGGGTTAGTAAAAATTCTCCAGGCGTCGTATGGTATCTTACCTTTGGATGATAGGTTTCCCAAAGCTGCAGCACTATTTCCTTGAACTTCGATACTGTCGGATTCCGTAAGGGGTATCAACACATCGAAGACCCCCAGATTTAACAGATGTGGTTTCAGATCTTCGCTCAAGGCGAGCACTGCAATGGCGGCTGTCATCTCGGACTGCACTGCCAATCGCACGTTAAGCACTAGTTGCTTGCACTTCTGGACAGCGCCAGCCTCGAGGACTAGCTGTTTGTTCTTGTCTGAACTAGCAGCCAGATTGCGTAGTGTGGAAATGGCGTGGCACTGTATCTCGTCGTTGTCTGTTGAACCGAGTAGATCCACAAGCGGTCGAAGGAAGCCAGCGTCGATGATGGGAGATTCATTGGCAGGGTGGATGGAAATATTTCGTATGCATGCAACGGCGGAGAGGATAAGGGGGAGATAGGAAGATTGAAGGAGTCGTAGAAGAGACGGCAGGCCTCGAGCACGAACAATATCTAGCTGGTAGCGTTCGTCCGACGCGAGATTTCGTAGCGCGAGTGCCGCCTGACATTGCACTTTCGGAGATGATGACTCCATGAGGTGTACCAATGACTGCACTAGGCGTCCTTCGGTCTGGGCGAGTTTGGCGCGGTTGCTGGCGTCCACGGCGATGTTGCTGAGAGCAGTGGTGCAGTAATACTGTACGTCTACATCTGGGGAATTGAGGAGCTGGACAAGAACCGGTATAGCACCGGCGTTAACGAGCTGTTGCCTGTTATCATCTACTTGATGTCAGCGTGCAGTCACTTTGCTATATGCCAGCTGTGGTGAATGCCGTACCTGAATGTGTCATGTTGAGCAATGCACCGGTCGCATTCCGTTGTACGCGCATGTCCTTGGATTTTGCAAGTCGAGTCAGCGGTTGTAGGGCCCCGGACCGCGCTATTTTCGACTTGTTATCCTCGTGGGTTGCCAGGTTCGTAATGCATCCAACGGCGTTGCATTGCACCTCCACATTCGGCGAGTTCATCTGCTTGATCAACGGCGCCAATCCTCCCAGCGCCACGATAGACACCTTGTTCTCAGCTGCAACCCGTCAGCAGCCGTTCAGGAAGCCGTTCCATACACACGTACTATTGACAGCGAGGTTACCCAGCGCAGCGCTCGCGGCACGCTGCACCTCGATATCTGGGTTTTGAAGCAAGAATAAAATCGGCTCGAGAGTGTCGCGGTCGACTTCTCTGACGTCTTCCCATGCACTGTTAGCGCCGGTCGTGGGGCGGTGGGCGGAACGAAAGTACCTCTTTCTGTGATCTCGGCAAAGGTCAAGCTCGCCGACCTTTGCAAATCGATGTTGTCTGAATATACAAGCGTACTTAATGCGCGGAGCGGCTCTCCAAAGAAGAAATCGGTTTCGGCTCTCTGTGGCGGGTCAGTACAGGCGGGAGGGTGCGACGGCGGCTGGCCGACTGACGTTTTCTAGGAAGCCTAGAAGGTCGGCGACAGCTTCCCGCTCGCTGTCTGCTAACACGGGATCATAGATGCTGTCTTTGGAGCGCCCTGGAGGGCGTCGTTAGCAATGCAGCGCGATGGGGGCGTGCTGGCGGGCAGCTTACCGCCGCAGCAGGTCGCAAAGAGCTTCGAAGCGAAGCTGGACAGCCCCATGGCGGGCAGCGTCACGGCCGGACGGCCACTCGACGTCGGGCGGGCGATGGAACAGGCGGAGTGTGAGAGCGGCGACGAGCGTTGGCAAGGTGCAGCGTCGCCGACGTCTCGCACTGGCAGAGTCTGGCGATGATGGGATGGCGGGAGGCTGCGATTGATGATCGACCTGCAGCGACAACATGGACAAGCCGAGCTATAGGCTAGCCGGTTATGGCGTAGCAGGAGCAAGCATCGCCAGGGTGTAGTGTGGGCCACTGGGAGGAAAGCGAAGCCTCGCCTCGTGTTGAAAGTTGACACTGACAGGCAATATACCTATGATTGGGAAGGGGTGCCTTGGGCACGCTGTAGCCATCGGCTGAAGCCTGAAGCTTGCCCAGGTGAAGCTTGGGGCCGCATAACCACCAACTTACGACTTGCGTTAACTAGGTGTGGCGTTAATTTATCTACCTAGGCCCTGTTTGGTTCATCCGGTAGGGGGCTCCGTTTTGGCTCCGGTTTGATTACTTAGCAAAACAGAGTTGTAAACAGGGCTGTGTTGTGTTTAGTTTTTTAATGCTATTTTAAAGCCGTACTAGATGCTGTTTTATATACTAGAGCTTAGCAATAAAATATTCTTACTAGCTTTAAAAAGGCCTACTATCTGCCTTTTTAGGCCAAACAGAGCTCTGGTGTAGCCACCGCTGCCCTTAGGCTCCTACAGCTATACTAGAAACTTTAACAATTACATACGGCTATGTTAAATTATTTAAGTTAACCTATAGTAAGGGTTATAGTGGGGACCCTTAGTAGCGTTATAGCTGTCCTAGCCTATTAACTAGATAATAAAGCCAGGCCCACAGGCGTTAAATTCTACTTATTAGCAATAAATAATTAAGAGAGGGGTGCGTAGTAGCTAGACAACTATCTAGGCAACCTAACTTAGCTTTTTAAGAAGATATAACTTTAGCTAGTAGTATAGTATATACTTATTAAGTATATAAAATTCTATAGAATTATTAGTAATAGTAGAATCTCTATAGAGAAGAAGATTCTTACCTTTTTATATATTTGCAGTAATAAGGCCTTATAGCGTAATACTAAGTGTAAAGTAGGGTATTTAATAGAGATAATAAGTTAGTAAGTAACCTAGTAATAAGGGTAAAATTAGTTTAATAATTATAGCAATTTTTATAAGGTACTTAACGCCTTATTACTACTAGATAAGAATGTTATTAAGTTCTTAGAGAATGTATATAAAGTGCTAGGGAAGATTAAAAATAACCTAAAAAGATACCTATTTTTTAAGGACTATAGTAGAGCTCTAAATAGCACCTAGATTATAATCTATATGCCTACTATAGACTAAAAGCGTTATTAAAAATTGCTATAGAGACCTTACGCAAAATATTCTTACTATTATTAATTTTAATATAAACTTTATATATATATTACCTAGATAAAAGAGTAGCGCGCACAATAGTAGGGTGCTAAAATGCGCTTAGAATAAGAGCTTTATAGCTTCTCTAGGCAAGTACTTTATTACTAACACTAGGTATATTAATAGTAATAATATAATAGTGCTATATTATAGCGTATAGTACTATCTCTAAGAGATATATAAGATTAGTATAAGCCTGGAGACACTATAGAAGTTATTTAATTACTACTATTTAAGCCTAAAAACTATTATAGAGCGTTATTTTAGTGTTCTTAAAAGATACTAGCAGATTTTTAATAGGATATATAAGTTTAATATTAAGACTTAGGTTAAGCTTATATACGCCCTAGCTACCTTTTATAACCTTGTTAATTTAGTGTATAAAGCTAATAAGAATTTTAATAAGATAGGGGAGTATAAAAATAAGGGCTTAGAGTACCTACGTTGCGATATTAAAACTAACTAGAATCTTAACACTAGAGAATTTAGAATAGAGAAGTAGTAAGACTATATAGTAAAGAATATATAAAAGTAGTATATAACTACTTATAGGATTGTATATAGCTAAGTAATTAGGTAAATAGAAAGAGAAGTAGGCAAGTTAATAGACAAAAGTTTAGTGTTAAGAAATTAATAAAGTATACTAGTATTAGTTATTAGGCCTATGTTGTAAGATATATAGTAAATTATAGTATATAGAAGTAAGATTTACTAAAATTATAAATTTTGTAGGCAAATCTTAGTCTTAGTAGAATAAAAATACTATAAAAAGTGCTCTAAATAGGTTAAAGGATAATAAAGCTACTAAGGTAAAAAATTGCATAGAGCGCGCTTAAATTACTATTATTAGTCTTAGTATAAAGTTAAGTTATTTTTGTTAATTTTAACAGTTAACTTTCTATTATCTTTTTACTCTAATAACTCTATAACGTACTTTGCACTTAAGTTAATTATTCTATTAAGTTAATTACTTTGCTAAGACCCTACTAAAATATACTACAGTAGGATAACACAAAAAAAAAGCGTCTAGTAAAAAGATACCTTTTTAAAAGTTATATAACTAAATGAGTTTTAATACTATGTAAATAAAAAGTATACGGTTTTAAAGAGAAAATATAGGAGAGGTTAAGACTAGCTACTAGTTACGTGCTTACTAAGCAGAGTCCTTAAGGTATCTATCTCTAAACTTAGTGTTTCTAAAAAGTCAATTTTTAAGGCGTTATGACTTTTTTATTTAGTATGCTACTAGGCTAATGTTTTTACTAGCTATTCTAGGCCTAGTGTTGATTACGTAAGCAAAATTTCGGAGTAGTAATACTTATATAACTTAATTAAGAAATTATTAAGGTTAAAAAATTACGTGATTTTAAAAGTCAATTAAATCACGTGATTTATTACTAAGATTATAGTATAATATAATATCTTTTGTCTAGTAAATTTTCTCTTTTGTATTTCCTCGAATGGAGCCAAAATTGTCAAAACTCGAAAGTTAAGTTTCTTTACTTAAAAAAGCAAATACTTCTAATTCTACTATTGCTACTACAATTAATAAGCCTCTACAATCTATTAAGACTGCTATTAGACGTATTAATAAGAAAAATAAGGGAGATAACTTATTAAAAGGGGTAAAACAAGGGAGAGTAACTAAGGTTACTTCTAGGGAGAAAAGAGTTATTAATAGGGATTTAACTAAAAGCCCTAAGAAGACAAATAAGAGGCTATTAGAAGAGAATAGTTTTGGCTTTACTAAGAGGACGTTACAGAGAGTTTTAAAAGGAGAAGACTATTCTTTTAACGTCTCTAAGAAAAAGGCCTATTTAACTAAAGAAAGAGCTAAAAGCTAAAAGAGAGGATTCTGTGCTAAAGAGATAGTTAAGGAGCTAGAAAATATTAACTTTGCTAACGTTATATTATCTGACGAGTCTACTATCCAAAGGGGGCATGGTAATAGGCAAGAATATATAAGACAAAGGGGAAAATCGAAAATTGGGCCTGAACAGCGGAAAAAACCGAACAACTAGTAAGTTATTAAATTTTTTTTAAATTCTAGAATTATAGAGCCCTTCTCTCTCTATAATTGGGCTGTTTTACTTTTTTTATATATTTTTTTGAGCTAGTACTAATTTACTGAAAGCGCGAGATATTTCTATCTCAGTCTGGGGCTGTATTTGGATAGGAGGACGTTCTAAACTAGTGTTTTTAAGGGACCCTATTAAACCTAGGACCTTTAATAACACTAGATATATATAGAAGTGTTTAAATTCTGTGTCTTAAAACCTCTTTTAAAAGAGGTAAGTAAAGTACCCCTTTTTCTTCTTTTTTCTTTTTTCTTTTATTATATAATATATATATTATTTTTTATAATCTTATTCTTTATACTAATTATAACTAGGCTGGAAATTTCAACAGGATAATTCGAAGATCCACGGAACTCCACAGGTGAAAAGGTGGTTTTCTAGGAGGAATAAAGTCTTTGTTTTTGGGCATCCACCCTATTCACCAGACTTAAATCCTATAGAAAACGTTTGGAGTATATTAAAAGATAGGCTAGAAAAAAAAGAAATAGGGCTTCTTTAGGCTTTGGCACTAGTAAATCTAGTGTAGAAGCCTTTAAAAGAGCTATACAAGAGGAGTGGAATTTAATTCCACAGGAGGCTATAGATTATTGTATACTATCTTCGCCTAAGCGTTATAATGACGTTATAGAGGCTAAAGGGTGGTATACTAAGTACTAGTTATATATTATTTACTAGTTCTATCTAATTGTTTAATTTTAATTTATTTTTATCTTTTTCCTTATAATTATTATTTCTATGAATAAATCTATAATAAAAATTAAGTTATATAGTCCTTATAGACTAAACTATAATATGTATAAGTTATAGAATTTTGTCTAAGTAGAAAAAAAAGTTATATAGGGTCAAAATTTTAAGAAAAAATTTCCTTAACTTTACTAAGATACCTCTAGTTAGCTCTAATTACTAAGCTCTTACTAACCTTCTATACTAAATCTCCTAAACCATTTCCTTAAAACGGTATACTTTATATTTACATAGTATTAAAACTCACCTAGTTATAAAACTTTTAAAAAGGTAACTTTTTACTACGCGCTTTTTTTGTGTCACCCTACTGTATTAGCAATAGTATAACGCGATGCCTTAACCATATAATAAACCACTAGCGTTAAAAGAAGCGCGTATATAGCTTACGATCTAGGCTATTAAATAAGACGCGACACTTTCTTAGCGACGCGCTGCAGCCCTTTATAATGTTTCTTAAAGTACACTTAGCAACTAACGCGCTAGAAAGACGTTTAGACGCGACTGCGCACCTAATAAAATAAGACTTACTATAAGAGAGAAGTAGGTAATTATACAGTATATACTTAACTTAGACGCGCGAGAATTTTCGCCCTAGCTTAATGCTATAAAAGATATGGCCGATTCTTTACTAGCTGCACGCTACTACAAGCTAGTTAGTTAGAGGTGGCCTTATAACTTTGTTAAGCGCTAGCCAAAGCTTTAAGTTAAGTTTAATTGAAAGTATAACTATAAGAGAATTCTCTAGAAGAATCCTAAGGTGATACGAGGCTAGTTCTGGCTTATAGAGAATATGAAGGCTAAGTATAGTATCCTAAATAAGAACACCTACAATTTTAATAAGTCTGGCTTTATAATAGGCATAATATTAACTAGAGTAGTAGTTATAGACTCTGAGTGTTAAGAATAGCCAAAGTAGGTGCAGCAAGAAGATATAGAGAGTGGACAATAGTTATCTAAGGCATTATTAACGCAATAGGGTAGTAGATCTCACCCTTTATTATCTTTAGGGGTAAGCACCACCTCTCTACCTAGTATAAGGAGAAGGATCTACCTTATAATTAGGTTATTATAGTCTCTAAGAATGGCTAGACAATAAATAAGCTTAGTCTATAATAGCTAAAATACTTTAATAAGTATATAAAGAGGCGTACTACTAGTAGAGTATATTTACTTATTATTAATAGCTATAAAAGTTATATCTCGCTTAAATTCTAGAATTACTATAAAAAGAGTAATATTATTACTCTCTATATACCTCTATATTTGTCGCACCTCTTATAGCTACTTAATATAAGTTGTTTTACGCTGTTAAAGAAGGCGTATAGACACTAAGCCAAGAATCTAATACGTAACCACATTACATATATTACTAAAATCGAGTTTCTACCTTGCTTTAATACTGCTTTTAAGGCTTTAATTACTAAAAGTAATATTAAAGAAGGCTTTTAAGGTGCTAGCCTAGTGCCTCACAACCTAGAAGTTATAATATTACAGCTTAACGTCAGCCTGCGTATGCCTCTACTTTGTACTGTTTATAATAGTATATAGGAGTCGCAAACTCTGCGAAATAGTATAGAACTTAGGTCACAATTAACACTAGTTAAGTAGAGGATTTAAAGGCATATAGATAGTTTCCTAACTTATATAGTTAAGGCGGTAGAAAAGCTCGTTAAAGGCGCTAAGCTAATAGGGCATTCTTTAGTGTTAATAACTAAACGCAACGCCAAACTTTAAGCTACTAATAAGGCCGCCACGCAATATAAATTGCATAAAAGAAAGCAAGTATAGCGTAAAGGAGTCCTTATAGCTAAAGAGGGCTAGTAGCTAGCCACTCTAAAGGAGTTTAGGGCGCGTAGTAATAGGCAAAAGGCGAAGAAGAGAGTGCGCGCTAATAGAGGCGAATCTGCTTAATGGCGCTATAGATGCTGCGGTAAGCCTAGGCATAATAAAACAACCTGTAGGCAGCCTATAGAAGTAGATTCTAAATAGATTAGCCTATTTAGACTATTAAAAATAGTTTGTGTTAACTCTATACTATTATAAATAGTACAGAGCTTAGTGGGGTCTTAGCAAAGTGATTAACTTAATAAAATAATTAACTCGAGTGTAAAGTACGTTATACTTTTATAACTCTTACTAGAGAAGCTTCTAGTTAGTAAAAGTAGGTGAGTTAAGTATATTCTTATAGTAGTGCTTTACCTAGGCCTTTTACGCACTATATATTTTAATATTCAAAAAGACTTTAGTGTTAAACTTGTCTTTAAAATTCTAAAGGATAAGGTACCTAAGACGCTTATCTAGCAACTTATAAGCCTCTAAAAACTATATAATAGTATCTTACTAATAATTCCTAGAACTAGCTCTAATAAGCTCTAAGATTGCTAAAGTTAGATAGTTAATCCTTTAGCCTATATAGTCCTCTAAAGTTATCTTATTTTTTAGGCGCTTCTCCTAGGTCCTAATTAACAACTAGTGCCCACACGTTTACAACACTGCCTACCTAGGGTCTTACTACCTAAGGTCTTAAAAATATTCTTCTTAATTAACTTTATTAATCCTATAAAGTTATTAATTATAGTAGTGTTCTTACTAGTAGTAGAGTAGTTTTTAAATAGCTTCTTATACAACTTAGAAAAATTTAAAGATCTTTTTAAATACTTTCTAGCCTCTTTATAGGTGTTAAAGTATGTGTTAAGTATAGGGACGTTAGTAATAACCTTTCTATCTTTATATAAAAAGCCTAATTAATAGAGAAACTCTAACTAGATTTTGTACTTTTTCTTACAGCTATTATACTTATTCTTAACCTACTTTATAGTTACTAGCTTAATAGCAACCTTAGCCACCTTATTATAGGCATACGTCTACTATTACTAGGCCACCTAGGGCCACCTGGCTATCTCTATAAAATCTAACGCTAGTGCCTAATTTGGCCACTAGCGCGCCCTATATATAGACTCTATACGTACGTACGTATATACCCTAGCTTAAATCTTGTTTTTGTAACCTACTTATACTTAGCACTCTTACACTATTGAAGCTTTCCTTATAAGAGATTACCCGCTAACAACCTTACTATAGCTACAGTGCCTAGTAGGCCAAATTACCTAGATTAACTAGAAGGAGGCCTAGCTTACCTTATATAAAGAGTAAGATAGTAATATACTTAATATAGACGCTAATAATATTATTTCCTAGCACTACCTCTTATTAAAAGTAGGCTTCTAGGAGGGTAACCCACTAATAGGTATTATATACTCTAGTTTAATAGGCTGTAGACGCGCAAAGCCCTTAGTAAAAAACTATAAAAGTATAGCTTACTTTATAAACAAGTAACTATTATAGTAGTTATAAAGTTTGCAAGTTTATAGCAGCTATTATAATAGTAATAGGCTTACCTTTATAAGGTAGCTTACTAGAATCTAAGCGCTTACTTGCCCTATAAGCTTTACTAGCTTAATAGTTAACACTATTAATATAAGTTTTACTAGCTTAACTAGTAACTTTTTATTAATTATAATCTTTACTAAGTTAACTTAACAACTAATATAATAACCTAAGAGTAAACTATAGACTACAATCTATATAGATTAGCCTCTAGAATAGAGCTATTATATTTAAACAATAGCAACGTTTAGTCTCTATTAATTACTAGCTTGCCTATTATTAAAAATAAGCTCTTAGCCAGCTCTATTAACTCTATTAACTTAGGCTCACCCTTACTAGTAAAACTTAGCATTAGTATTAAAGCTAATATTATATTATTAACTCTATTAGCTTGCTAGCTTCGCTAATAACTTTACTATAATAGCCCTAGATAAGAGAAACTTAAGAGCCTTATACAGCGTATTTAGTATTTATTACTAGCCAAATCCTTATATAAATTAATATCTCTACTATAAGCTACTACCTAGCCTTTACTACTATATAACTTTAATAACTTTAAATATAAGCTCTATTACTATAGTTAATACTAAGCAGAGTAACTAAAATAGATCTAAAGCTAGTATTATCTCCCACTTACTAAATTACTATATAACTAGATAACCTAAGCTCTCTAAGGTTTCCTACACTTCTATGCTAGTAGGTACCCCACTATATATAACTCTAACTTTAATAATAATAATACTTATATTAAGCCTATATAAGCCCTAGTACCTATTAATAATAACACTAAGTCGCTTACTCTATTAAATATCTCCTAGTCTAGGTTTTTATTAAACGCTAGCCAAATCTCTATATAATTAAATAAATCTATAGGCACGTACACCTATTACACAGCCTTGCCAACCTCTCCTACACACTCTAATATTTTAGCTAGCTCTATACACTCTATTAACTTAGCTAACTTAGGTAACTACTTTAACTATAATAAGTAATAGCCTATTATCTAAAATACTATTTATTACTCGCTAAATCTCTATACAAACAAATAAGTTAATAAGTAGCTACCTATCTAACACCTAGACTTACGCTGCAGCTCCCCTAGCTCTCTAAGCTAACGCCACTAATATTACCGCGTAAAAACGCATTATTAAAAGAAAGATTAAAAGAGATATTAAAAAAACGCGTTAAAAAAGTATACTATTTTATAGTATTTTATAGAAATTTATAGTGTTTTTATATATATAGGCCCCCTAATTAGTTATACGCTCCTTAGTGCCTTACTACCTATAGCGCTATCTATTATATAGCTAATCGCTATACAAATTAAATATTATAATAGGCAACTTATTAACACCTTATATAAGTCGCCACTATATACGCCCTACTATACACACCTACTATATACGCCTTGCCATACGCACTTCTATAATTTTATAACTTTTTCTTATTTTATAATACCTAGACTAAAAAAAAGACAAAGTTTGCTAAACTTTATATAGATTTACTATAATTACTAAACAACCTTAGTTAAGTTAAAAGCTTTAGGATAAAGCCTTATAAAAAAAGGGGGTAGTGTTACTAGACTACTTAGGGCCACCTAGCTATCTCTATAAAATCTAACACTAGTGCCTAATTTAGCCACTAGCGCGTTTTATATATAGACTTCGTATGTACATACGTATATACCCTAGCTTAAATCTTACCTTTTTAACCTACTTATACTTAGCACTCTTATATTTACACCTAGGGTTTTTAAACTTATTATCTACGTAATAGTTAGTATTAGTCTAGTTACTAAGGGCCTCTAGTAAAGCCCTAAGTATACTAGTACTCTATATAATCTTTTTAGCCTTTTTTCTATTAAGAGTAAATAATAGCAACTATGTTACAGCTTGCAATAACGCTTAGAAGTCTATAAATAATATTAATAATAGTGTTAGTAATAGCGAGAATAAAAGTGTTAGTAATAATAATAGAGTCTTAACTATAAGGCACTAGAAAGTCTTATAGCGTATAGGAGTTTATAATATAGTTTTTATAATAAAATTACTAATAAGAGAAATTAATAAAGGTGGCCCCTAGCTAATACTAAGATAAAGATAGATAGATAATAAATACGTGCTAAATAGTACTCTATTTAATCTATGCCTATTAGCCAAGCTACTATTAAAAATCCTTATACGTCTTAAACTGCTTACTTAGCGATTATATATATAAAATAGAGTTAAAAATAGAATTAAAACTAAATAGGGCCCTAGGGATAAAACGACAAAGGCTTTTATCTTAAATAATATAACAAAAAAAAGTAAAGCCCCCTACTTAGTAATTAAAAAGAGCGTAAAGAAAGAAAGTAATTACAAAAATTTTTACTATATAAGTGCTTACTTTTAGTTCTTTTATAACTTATATATATTTACTAAAGCTAAATTATACTATTTAATACTTTTACTTTAATAAATTCTTTTATATTTTATTTAAATTTGCTTTAGAAAAGCCTATTTTAGTACTTTACTTTAACAATACTACTAACAATAATAAATAGGTACTAACTAAGATTTATAGTATTATATTATTAGCTTTTATTATTTATATTAATTCTATTTACTATAAGAATCTACTACGCTACTATAAATTAGTATATAATTAACTATTTTGCTAAGGCCTTTTAACTTTGTTGCCTTAGTGTTCCAAGGTTCCAAGGTTCCAAGGTTGCTGGACTGGCTGGCTGGTGAGCTTCGTGTTTCGTCGCAACGCGATTCGACCCTCGAGCGGGCCGGCATCTGTTCCCTGCATCGCTATCCGCTGGGGCGATGCACCCATCTCCACTATCACATGCATGTTTCTCCCCACGCCTTGCGTCAGAGCGGTCCGCATACACATCGGTACGCCCTGCGTCGCCCATCTCATAGCGCTGGCCAAACAGCCAACGAGACCTGTCGCGGAACAAGAAAATGTAATTATTGTGCGAAGCGCCCAGTGCCGGGGAAGCACCGGTCACGTGCAGCGCTAAAGTCCACTCCACCTCTCGACTCGGGGTTGCCGCCGCCGTGGGGCCTTCCGGCGCGCTCCTCTGCGCCCCGGACAAAAAGAAATCCTCGTCGCCTACGCCGCTCGCCAGCTGCACTGCTTTTATATCTCCTTGCGCGCCCCGCACGCGTCCCATCTCGAATCCAGTGTCGCCCATCACAGCGTCGCCCGACGCCAGGCGACACGACTGCACCCTCTCCCACTCTCCCGCCCGCAGCCAGCCCCGCTAGTCAGCTAGATTTCATTACCATCGCGCATTACCCACCCACACAACACCACCCCACGGCCGCCGTATATTAAAACACGCCGGGCGCCCGCACTCCAGGTTTGCACCCACAGTGAAGCTGTCTGCCCGCTACATGGCCCCAAGTACGGGTTCCTCACATAGTTTCCAGAAGCTCAAGCTCGACACCTCGGCGCCTCACAAGCCCGTCCCATCGACCTTTGCCTCCATCGCACGGCACGACAGCCCCCAAAATGGCGCTGCTCAAGCTGAATCGTCACATGTCGCCGAACGTGACACGCACTACCGCGCTCGTGGTGGTCTGCCCATGCCGCGCGAGACGTGTGGCACGAATGGCCATGTACCCTACCCAGACACGGCTATAGCCGTCAGCAGCGGCAGCGAAGAATACGACATCGAAGCTCAGTTCCGACGAAGGGCGAAATCGATAAGCTTCAATCATGAAGTTACGCTCGACAGTGGCAATCGCCTGTCCATGGCAGATCCGTTACCCAAGCCGTCGGTTCCGGAAAGCTTTGGCAGTGGAGAGTCGAAAGGTCAGGCTTTGCTGGAAATGCATATGAGTCAACGGAGGAGGAACCCGCAATCTCAGGCCCAAAATGGAAGATACCCCCTGCTGCAAACTACCGTAGACGAGTTAGACTCGCAATACAACGATAATGTGGCGTCGTTAACCTCAGAGACGACGGCCTCGCCTCCAGAAGAAGCCCGTACACCGCTGGATATGTCGGCTGAGTATCTACTGCCGCCGCTGCCCACGAGCTCTGCTGTTGAGTTTCCCGTGGGCGAAAGCGGAAACGGAAGGGGAAGACGTAACGTATCGGGACGGTCCAAGAGAGTTATCAAGTCGGAGAGGGTGACAGTATCCTACGGCGAGGGACCCGCCGCTCCTCAACCCGTACTCGCCGTTCGCCGTCGTCCTTTTCGCCAGCTGCCTCGTTCCTGGCCAGGTATAAGAATAGCGACCGACCGCTCAAACCAACAGAGCCGGACGATGAAGGACAAGCCATAGGCTTCGATGGCGAGTACATTATTGGAAAGCAGCTCGGATGGGGCGGGTTCAGCTTCGTCAAGGAAGTCACGAGCATAGAAGACGGTAAAAGAGTAGTCAATGCTGTCAAGATCGTTCGAAAGCAGGTCAAAGGACAAATCTGAACTGGAGAACGACCAGATCCAGACGCATTTTGATCATGAGGTGGAAATTTGGCGTTTCTTACGGCATCCGTATATTCTTCCCCTTTTCAGAGTGTACACTACCGACTTCGCGACCTTTTGCATCACACAAAACTGAATAAGGGCGGTACATTATTCGATTTGGTTCGCGACCTGCGCAAGAATAAAAAGATAGGTCTTCCACAACACTTGACAAAGCGGTATATACCTATCAACTCGCCTCGGCAATGCGCTATCTGCACAACGACGTGCAAGTCGTGCACCGCGACATCAAGCTAGAGAGAACTGCCTTTTGGATATGACTGGGTCAAATGCCGAAGTTGACGGTGGAGACGTGCTCCTTTGTGACTTTGGCATGGCGGACTTCGCTGTGAGCGATCAGCGAGACGGTCCAGAGCCGCAGTCGATTGGCACCAACCAAAACATCGGTCCTGGCTCCACTAGTACGTCGATTGCTGGCAGTCTGCAGTATGCTGCGCCCGAGTTATTCGCGGGTGGTGCTCCTGTGTTTTCTCCGGCAGCGGATATGTGGGCGTTTGGAGTGGTGGTATATGCGCTGCTTACTGCTACGCTGCCCTTCAACGAAGGCCTGGACGCCAAAACAGCAGCGAAGATACAGAAGGGCGAGTATGATGTCGATCTCATACAGAGCTCTGAAGCACTCCAAGAAGGCGGTCTCGATGATGCACTCGACTTGGTCAAAGGGTGCTTAGAGCTCGATCCTGAGAGGCGCTGGACCATCAACGAGGTCCTCGGATGTTCCTGGTTGGAAGGTTGCATGGAAATGTATGAGGACGTTTCGCGGCCATGGCTCGCACCTTCGTGAATGGATGAACAGGTGCCGGCAGGGAGCCTGGGGGAGTTCTGAGGGGTTCGGGTGACCTTTTTGCGTTTCCTGCATTATACCTTTTCTTGAGCTCTGGCATTGCTTTATTCAGTCTTTCCTATTGACTTGGTTTTAGGATACCCCGCCTTCAGTGTCTCCTCTAAATCGATTGATCCATACTGTTTACTTCCATTGCATTTCTCGTCATGCAATCTTATCGTCTCTGTCTAACATCGCATACGGGGATCTCTGTATGGGAGTTTAGTCCGGCTTACGAGTCGCGCTGGATAGTCAATTGCAACACTCGAAACAATGGTGTAAAGTCCATCCTGTTTATCTTTGTTTGGTGCGATGCAACTCGAGATGCACAACAGCTGATACGTGAAGCCCGTCTATCGATCGATGCGTCTATGTATTCCAAGTTTCCGTTCTTGCGTTGTTGAGATGCATGTGCAGGTACGCACTGCGTCTTTTCAGGTGCTGGGGTTTCTGCACCACGACTCTTTCGTAGATTGGTGTTACTGCAAAGCTATTGTTCATCTTCAGTTTGCATGGTGCTGTCACGGGGTTTGCGTGGGCTTAAACGAGAAGGAAGCGGGCGGTGAAAGGTGGCAGGTATGTATTGATCATTTTTTTTTTTTGGTATGGATGCGCTGCAGGGATAGAAGAGGCGTCAAACCAATCGTCGATCTAACTTCGTTCACAACGTTGGCCTCCCCACGTTACTCAGACGTTACCCCGCCCCCCCCTCTGCGATGCAACCTTCGGCCGTCTTGGCCTGCGTTTCCCGTGGACATACACCAGGGCGCTTCTATCTTCTAGCCCTCCTTCCTCTTTCCAGTCGTCTCCGTCATGCCTACCTGCATGAGCAGCGGCCAACGATCGGGATGAGAGCCATGGCACGCAGCGACGCGCCGTCATTGGCGTAACTGAAGCCCTGGAGTTGGCCTGGAAAGTCGGGGTTGAAGCCTCGAGCAGCAAGAATCGATACAAAAAGGTGTTGCACGGCTCGAGCTAAGTATCAACTGAGCTAGCTTATCCCAACATTGGGAAGACGAAAGAGCGAGACGTCATGCGCACCCAGTGTCTCTGCCTCACCGTCACTTCTCAACGCCATCGTGGGCATCATGAAGGTTTGCGCCGCAGCTGAAGCGGGCCAGGGGCGGACATGGTCCAGCCGCTTTTGCAGTTGCGGGTTTGTTGTTACATGTTGGCTGTATCGACTGACTGGGCATGTTCTACGGTTTTTGAAAATGCTGCAGTTGCTTGCAAGGGTGTGGACCGAGAATGACGAAGAGGAGGTGGTCGGCATGCAATAGGTTCCGAAGGAGTTCACACAGCCTCGTATGTTTCTGCGGGACCTTGCACTAAGCATTGCTTGGCACTGCAGATCAGCGGCTGTGGAGAGCGCCTTTTGGGGCGAAAGACGAAACTCCGAGCTTGTTTCGAGACCTGATTCTCGGCGCCTATCCTAGAATATCCGGCGTTGTGCCGGCTGGTGCGTTCAGCAACGTCTCGTTCCCTCGAGTACTTCGGATACGTCGGTTTGGGTCATCCGCATCAGACCAATACGCTCTGTGCTGCTCTTTGTGCGCATGCTCCTATAGGTGCATATCCAAATGCGGCATGTCGTCAAACTTCACGTCTTTCCGAGCAAGAATGGACGCCCGGTCTTCAAAACCGACGTTGGGCTTGCCGTTCAGCTTCCTATTGCCGGTAGCGCTTATGTAGAGACAAGAACCTTCTTTTGGAGCAACGGCTCGGTCGCCAAATACCGTCGTCATACGCCATAACGATACCATCTTCACGTAGGTTACGCTGCTGTGGATGGCAAGCGGCCCGACAATACGACTTCTTCCGTTAGGTGGTACCGGTTTCCAAGAGTCTCTACGCATTTTGCAATGCACGACTAGTTCATCTCCACAGGTAGGTGGCCGCTTCATCCTCCTAAGATTAGTCAGGTGGTCCGTTCCTATCCACTGCTTCCGCGCCCCATGACCCCCCTGCACATCTTCTTCCCGCACAGGACCTTCTGGTAAGAAGCGAGTCAAGTGATCTCCACACCTCTTTTTCAGCCCCTCCATATATTCCCCGGCCCCGCTCTACGAGGAGGATGTCCATTCATCTTTCCGTGGTTCTCTATCGCTACTAACCACACAGTGCATTGCTGAAAATGCGACCTGGATTATTTGGCACCTTCGGTGGACTCGCCAGCGTTGTTGCCGGCCAGTCTACCTTTATGCCGGCACGTCCTCCATCTCTACCGCTGGCAGTCAAAAGTCCTTACCTCAGCACGTGGTTTCCAGCTGGCAGCAGTGGCGGTAACGGAGGCTACTTACCAGGTCAATGGCCTTCATTCTACACGTACGAAGATGGTCCCTTGTATATCATATATATAACCTAACAACGACACAGGGGTCAGATAGTAGCATGGACCGGATTGATCAAGGTTGATGGCAAAACCTTCACATGGATGGGAGCACCCGGCGGGATTGAGCTTGCCAACCAGACATCATATGAGTACACCAGCTCGAAGAGCGTCTTCACGGTCGAAGTTGATGATAAGGTGTCACTAAAGGCTACATTCCTTTCGCCACTCACCCCAAAGGACTTTAAAACGGCAGTCTTTGGTATCCTCGTATCTGTCTGTCGAGGTTTCGTCTTTAGACGATTCCGAACATGATGTGCAACTTTATACTGACATTTCGGCAGGTATATATCTCCACGGACACACGTAGAAACGTTGACTATACTAAATTTTGGTAGAATGGATAACTGGAGACCTTAATGCTGTAGCAGAGTGGGATTATGACACTACCGAAGACCTCTCATACCACAAGGTCTGGAGACAAGATCAAAAGCCTTTCAACGAAGTCAACGACCGGGCTGAGTGGGGAAATATTGTGAGTAGCTGGCAGGAAATCGTAGGTCACTGTTATGCTAACTTCACAGTAGTACTACGCAACCGACACCATGGATGGCTTGACCTACCAATCTGGTTCAGACATAGACGTGCGAGGTGCTTTCTCGTCGCAAGGGAGGCTTGCGAACTCGAAAGACACCAGATTCCGAGCCGCTCAAGAAGACTGGCCTGTATTTGGCTATGCGCTTGACCTGGGTTCCGTAGGCTCCACGCCAGCCTCAACACTGTTCTCAATTGGTCTTTACCAAGAAGAGGCGATCCAGTTCCTCGGCGCGGATGGTTTAACCAATCTGAAATCGCTCTGGACTGATTACTTCAGTGATGAAGTTGCTGCAGTGTCATTTTTCCACAAGGACTTCACTGAGTCGAACAGCCTCTCGTCTAAGTTTGACACCAAAGTTTCAGAAGACTCAAAAGCCGCGGCCGGTGATAACTACGCCATTCTGACTACTACGCTTGCTGCCCGCCAGGTCCTTGGGGCCGTCCAGTTGGTTGGTACTCAGGACAAGCATTACCTTTTCCTCAAGGAGATCTCGTCGAACGGAAACACACAGACTATTGATGTAATCTACCCTGCTACCCCCCCTTTTTCTACTACGCCAACCCGGAGTTTGTAAAATTGCTCTTGGACCCCCATTTCGAAAACCAAGAAAGCGGCCATTATATCCAAATAAATTTGCTATTCATGACCTCGGTACACACTACCCGAATGCGACTGGCCATGCAGACGGCAACGACGAACATATGCCAATTGAAGAGTGCGGAAACAATGCAAGTGCAGCAGATCTGGTGGCTAAGCTCGCTAACACATGGAAAGATCATAATGGTTCTTGCCTATGCTCAACGTGTCAACAGCAATGAATACGTACAACACAGCACTACCCCATCCTCAAACAATGGGCCGAGTACCTCGTAGAGGACAGTCTGTATCCTTCCGAGCAGCTTTCGACCGACGATTTCGCCGGCCACCTTGTCAACCAGACAAACCTTGGGCTGAAAGGCATCATTGGCATCGCAGCCATGGCGGAAATCGCCACGCTTGTCGGCGAGACTGCCGATGCTGCCAACTACACCGCCATTGCAAAAGCCTTCATTGCCACATGGGAAGACCTCGGCGTCAACAAGGCCGTCACGCCCGCACACTCGATCCTCAATTACCACAACGCCAGCACCCACGGCCTCCTCTACAACCTGTACAACGACAAGCTCGTACACACAAACATCGTCCCGCAGCGCATCTACGACGTGCAATCCAGTTTCTATCCCACGGTCGCAGAGCAGCATGGCGTGCCGCTCGACACGCGGAACACGTACTACACCAAGAGCGACTGGGAGATTTTCTGCGCGGCGGTTGCGAGCGAGGCGACGCGCGATATGTTTATTGGCCGGATTGCGAGGTGGGTGGGTGAGACGCCGGTTAGCAAGCCTTTTACGGATTTGTACCAGACTGACTGATGATGGGTCGTATCCTCCTGGGTTGGAGTTCAAGGTTATGGGTGGCATGTTTGCGCTGCTTGTGCTCTAGGAGGGGGGAGGTACGCAGCTAGTCGGGTTGCTCACGAATTACGTTGTATGTTTGATGCTGTTGAAGTCTTGAGTGTGTGCTTGTTTTCTCATTCATCATAGACATAAAGGTCGTGGTTTTGAGTGCTCTATGCCTGCTACGGGATGCCTGATGAGTAATTATTCATTCGTATTTGTTGGTAATTCACTCGACTTTTTATATAGCAAATGCTATCAACAGGGTGAGTTTCATGGCTGAAAATGACGTTGAACTATAAGAGGTTAATGCATGCTATTCACTACTACCTAGGGCTTGTGTGTGAAAGAAATATGTGCAATTCCGCCACGGTGTGTGCTAGAAGATGAAGCAACCTTTTCATTAATCGGCACGTGCAAGCGGGATTGCAAGTACCGCTTATTGTTTTCATATATTCAAGTCTGGCGCCGATTATCAAGCAATCCTCCTCTGCATGCGGAGCGCGAAAGGCCACCTGTGTTCGCCAAGCTCGCCACTGGCCGTACAGCTCAAAAGCTCCCACCACCCAACATTCCCTCTCTCCAACCCACTTGCCCGAGGCCGCAAGTAAACCCGGAGCTTCAACCCACACACCGAAATGCTTCTTAATCGCCTTATCCCGGCAGCCATTGCGCTGCTGCCGGCGCTCGCCGCCGCCGAGAACGTCCTCGAGCTCACGCCCAAGAACTTCGACGATGTCGTTCTAAAGTCCGGCAAGCCCGCCCTCGTAGAGTTCTTCGCCCCCTGGTGCGGCCACTGCAAGAATCTCGCGCCCGTATACGAAGAGCTCGCGACCAACTACCGACACGCGGTCGACAAGGTGACCATTGCAAAGGTCGACGCGGACGCCCACAAGGACCTGGGGAAGCGGTTTGGCGTGCAGGGCTTCCCTACGCTCAAGTGGTTCGACGGCAAGAGCGACAAGCCCGCCGAATTCGACAGCGGCCGCGATCTCGACAGTCTGCAGAAGTTCGTGCAGGAGAAGAGCGGCGTGAGGGCGAAGGTCAAGGCCAAGTTGCCGAGCCAGGTCGTTATGCTGGATAATGCGAGCTTCAAGGAGACGATCGGAAAGGACCAGGATGTGCTGGTTGCTTTCACGGCGCCGTGGTGTGGGACGTACGTTCTCATGCAAAACTACATTTTACGTAGAGGGTTAGCTGACGGATGCATAGACTGCAAGAGCCTCGCCCCGGTCTGGGAGCAGCTCGCCAACGACTTCGTAAACGAACAGGGCGTCGTCATCGCCAAAGTCGACGCCGAAGCCGAGAACAGCAAAGCCCTCGCCCAGGAGCAGGGCGTCACCGGGTACCCGACCATCAAGTACTTCAAGAAGGGCTCGACGGAAGCGCTCCCGTACGAGGGCGCCCGCTCCGAAGCCGACTTTGTCACCTTCCTCAACACCAATGCTGGTACGCACCGCGCTCCTGGCGGCGGTCTCGACGCTGTGGGCGGCACCATCGAAGCGCTCGACACCATCGTGTCCAAGTTCCAGGGTGCGTGGGCCACGGGTGTCGACGACATCACCAAGGCTACCGAAGGCCTGAAGGACAAGTACGCGCAGTATTATGTCAAGGTGTTCGAGAAGAGCAGCAAGAACGAGGGGTATGCCGAGAAGGAGCTTAAGCGGTTGCAGGGGCTGCTTGCGAAGGGGAATCTCTGGCGTCGGAGAAGCTGGACGACTTGATGAGCAGGAGTAATATTTTGAGGAAATTCCTGCCTACTGGGGATGAGGAGGAGAAGAGCGAGTTGTAGAGTGGTGCGGACGCTGCATCGATCGCAGATTATGATAAACGGGGGGTAGGCCTGGCGGCTGCCCGAGCGCGAATATGAATGTATGAAGGTTGAGGCTTATGGAGTGTTGTAAGGTTGGACATGCGCTGACATGGAAATCCAATGGGGAATTGGTGAAGACCAGGCGTCTTGAAAGCATTGCTGTCCTGTCTGATAGAATGGCTGGGTTCTATGTAGCATTAACGTACTAAAGTCATTCATGATATTTTATGTGAAGCCGCTCAGGTTAAACCATATGCAATCGGTGTGCTGTCGAGTAGCCACCAGAGCGAACAAACTCCATTCTTCCACGCCTCCCCACCAACGCAGCGATGTCCGTAAACACCAATACCTCCCCACAACTCATAACCTCCTCATAACCCTCAGACCGTACCATGCCAAAACTACTCCCCCAACCCACCGCCCCACAACCTACTTGCCCGCCTTCCCCCCCCTCCCCGTCTGAATAGTAGCTTCCAGATTATCCAGCCGTTTCGACGACATATCTTCCACTATGAATCCCCTCTTGTCAGCCACCTTTCAATCAATCAATCAATCCAACAAAACACGTGCTGCTTGGGCGGGGGCCCCCGGGGGGGCAAACTCACTCTTTGCAAGCAATTCGCTGCTAACGGTGGTGAACTTGCTGTTTAGCTGTGTGAGAAGGTCGTCTACGACTTGGGCGAGCTCGGTTGAGCTGTCTGTGCTGGCGGCGAGGGACTGTGGGATGTTAGTATGGTAAGGGGGGAGAATGGGTGGGAGGAAGGGTGGTGCTTGCGTACTGCGGCGTCGCTTGTGGTGGTTCGGTCTGTGGGCGGGCGGTTTGACATGTTGGGCTGTGATGGGGTGGTATGAATGCTCTGGCAAAGGCGACTGATTGGGTAGTATTGTGCGGGTGAATGGTCGAGTCGGAGGAGAGGCACGTGATGTCATGCGCCTCGGCTCTTGTCCCCCGGCGGGCGACACACACCGCCCTGCAGCTAGCGGTGGCAGAATTTCTTGCGCCAAGATTTCGAGCTTGAATTTCTATCGCACCTGCGCTACTCGGCTCGACTGAGCGACGTAGCTTTTGCTCGTACCCTCTACTTTTCTCACTTTATTTTCCAACCAGGATACAGCATTAGACGTACGATGGCGCGCAGCAAACTCAAGGCTGCCCTTGACAATGAGAAGGGGAGGAATATCAAGCTGGAGAAGCAGCGCAAGCATGAGAAGGAGGTGCGCAAACGGAAGGAGCTGAAGAAGGCGGATGGTGCTGAAGATGCCGGTGCGGACGGGGGTGTGCAGTTGGAGGTGGAGGCTACGGCGAAGAGCAATGGCAAGGCGAAGAAGGGCAAGGTCAATGGCGCGAAAGGTGCGGCTGCGGCACCGACAGACGAGCCGGAATGGGAGACGGAAAATAGCGAGGAGGAAGACGCCAGCGATGATGACGATGATGACGATGATGATGTGGGGGAGCGACCTGCGCTAGATCTCTCGCGCCTTGAGGACAGCGAAAGCGATGTTAGCGGGGACGATGATGAGGAGGAAGAAGTGCTGGCGGCGGAGACCTTGGGCGCGGCGCAAGATGACGACGACGAGGACGAAGAAGAGGAAGGCGACGAAGATGATGTCGCCCTGTCGGACATTGAGTCGCTCGCCGACGAAGATAAAGCCGACATCATACCGCACCAACGCCTCACCATCAATAACACAGCCGCCCTCACCGCCGCTCTAAAGCGCATCCAGCTCCCCTACTCTAAACTCGCCTTCTCACAATACATGTCGCTTACGACCGACGAGGAAGTCGATATCCCCGATGTCGAAGACGACCTCAACCGCGAGCTTGCGTTTTACAAACAATCTTTGTCCGCGGTCAAGGATGCGCGGAGCTTGTTGAAGAAGGAGGGCGCCGTGTTCTCGCGGCCGGCAGACTACTTTGCGGAGATGGTCAAGGACGACGAGCACATGGGCAAGATCAAGCAGAAGCTGATCGACGAGGCGGCGGGCAAAAAGGCATCGGCCGAAGCGAGGAAACAGCGTGACTTGAAAAAGTTCGGAAAGCAGGTCCAGAACGCGAAGCTGCAGGACAGAGCGAAGGAAAAGCGTGACACGCTCGACAAGATCAGTCAGCTGAAGAGGAGTACGTATATGCCGTCGACATGGTCAAAAGTCATATGCTAACGCTGGTGTAGAACGCTCTGGCGCTGACCTCGCAAACACCAATGAAGAAGACCTGTTTGATGTCGAGCTGGACAAGACTGACAAGCCGGACCGACGAGCAGGTGGCGATGGACAAGGCGGCAATTTCAAACGACAGAAGAAGAACGAAAAGTACGGATTCGGCGGCAAGAAGAGGCACGCAAAGAGCAATGATGCTCAGTCGAGCGCAGACGGCAGGGGATTCTCACATAAGAAGATGAAGGGTAAGGCTGGTGGTGCAGCTCAGAGACCAGGCAAGGCCCGGAGGATGAAGTCGAGGTAAAACCGGTGGGTGACTATGTACGGTTGTTTCCAGCATGCAACGGCGCTTTGGTGTTTATGCAGGATGATGAGCAAAAGCGAGGTATGCTTTGTGAGACTCGGCGAGGCTGGTCTTACGGCACAGATATCAATGATACCATTCAGCAATACGTCTGAAAGAAAGGCTCATGACCTTGGTTTGCTTACTACTGTCTGCGCAGCTGACCTCGAGTCCACGCCTCCTTTACTTATCCTTTACTTGTCCTTTACTTATGGAGTCCCCGGCCGTTTGTTTCCCGCCCGACACCGCTACACACATCTCTCACTCCCTCAGAACCTATTTCCACCTCTCTCTCCACGCCACCTCAATCCTCCCTCCCATTATAAAACATCTTGTACAACACCTGTACTATACCAATAACACCCCCCCCAACATGTCCATGGAGGACATCCTCTTCGACCCCATCCTCCCCCCACCCCCTCCATCCCCCCCGACGACCTAACCCCCGCACCCCCCACCCCCGGCACAATCTTCTACCTCACCATCTCAACCCCCCACACCGACGCATTCACGCACCACGGCCCAACGCGCAGCTTTGCCGCCCTGCTCCCCCTCATCCACCACACAGTGCAGCACTCCCCTGCCGCAAAGGCGAAACTCAAATCCGTGCCTAAACATGGGTTCGCTACGTTGGTCGTCCCGGACCCGAACCCGGCAGGGAAAGCCACGGAGGAGGAGGAGGAGGAGGAGGAAAACTACAGCATCCTCCGCATTGTCCGCGAAATCAATCCCAGGGTCGCAGCGCACCTCCCGCTGCCAGTGTACACTGTGACGGCGCATGGGCCGCTGGCGCACGATGTGGATCGTGCGACGGAGCGGGTGAGGACGGGGCGGGCGAAGGGGAGGGCGGGGACGTCGTGCGTTGTGGGGGCTTTTATGGGGGCGGGGGAGGCGAGGGCTTGTGCGGTTGGGACGATGGAGGGGATGGTTAGGGGGGAGAAGGGCGGGGTGGGGGTGGTGGAGAAGTTTGAGGTGGGGGGAGGGGGTGGGGGGTGGTGTTGGGGATGAGTGCGTGGAGGGTTTGGGGAGGTTAGGGTTGGGGTTGGGGGATGGTGAGGGGGTTGAGGAGGAGGGGGCAGGGATTGGGGGTAGATTGGGCTGGCGAGATTGGAGGGATAGGTTGGAGGGTAGATTGGACCGTCAAGACTGGAGGGATAGATTTGGACTGTCAAGACTGGAGGAGAGAGCAGACTATCAAGGCTGGAGGCATAGATTGGACTGTCAAGATGGGAGGGATAGATCAGGCTGTCAAGATTGGAGGGAGAGAGCAGACAATCAAGGCTGGAGGCATAGATGCGAATTCCCAAAACTAGAAGAATAAATATATCAGGCCCCCAAGACTGCCACAAGACATCCAATGATAAAGACCAGAAGGATACACATATCCCTAAATAAAACTTCGCGCACACTTTCCAAACACGGTATAACGCTATTAGGCAACGCAGTGGAATATACAATACAATAAGTACTAGGACACAAGTCTGAGTACTCTGCATTCTGTACCATACTCAAACATTCGTCCTGTATCTAGCTAGCCACACGTATAGGACTATCCAGCCTGTAAAAATAAACCAGACCATCAGAACCAGAAGACAATATGGTATTCTAGAACACCGCGGCGCCTACACTCCAAATACCATCAGGGAAGTAGGTATACTCCTATATATAGTACCGTAGACGGATACGCGATACAATTCTCATTCCCAAGATGATAGATACTTTTCCCACAACCCCCCTCTCCTTCATACCCTACAGATCCTCCTCCTTCTCAATGCCACCTACCAACTCTACCAACCCCCTCCCTTATCATGCCCAACCCACACTCCGTCGCACACCTCCACCCACCGTTCGAACCGTACCAATATCGGCATGTGGGACGCGGTTTAGAGTCCGCTGATACACGTCTCTGCCATTTGGCCTAGTCTGCTTCTCCATCGTTCAAAAGCGGAGAAATACGCAGTCCTCTCGCTGCTGTGGGAAAAGAAAAACGTCGACTTGGATTTGTGTAAGAAATAACTAGGTAACTACTTAACTTAGTTCCATTATTCATTCCCTGGGAGGAATTCTACCACCCCGGGCTGGAGAACTATATATCGAGCGTGAAGACTTTTATTATCTAAGAAGAAAGAAAGAAAGAAAGAAAGAAAGAAAGATTTTTACCAAGTAATCTCAAAAGGTCTACGGTCATGTCTTAGGCGATTGATTGTAGTAGTAGTAGTAGTATTGATTAACGTCCAGGAACCTAGGTTCTAGCCTCCCATGGGGCATGGGGACGCGCCGAGTAGCCATCTGGGGCCAGCCAGATGGTAAAGGCGATTCATGCTATAAACTATTGCCGTCTCTTGCAGCGCGGCTCGTAAGAGTCCGCCCCCCTCCGTGCGGGGGCTGAATCCGTGTCTTCATGCCTATAGGCTGAGATGTCGGGGTGTAGCTATTATACATAGGAAAGGTAAGGATCGTGTAGACAGTAAGGAGAGGTAAGGAGAGTAGGAGAGCGTAGGGGAGGTTGCCTCGTGTGGCAAGATGTCAGGATGAGAGGCACCCCTGCAGGCGATTGATTGTACCAGCCCTAGCGAAAGAAAGGTCGCTTGGGAAAAAAAGTGAAGACTGGTCGTAGCATAGAAAAGGGAGCAAATAGACTGACAAGCACTGCACTGCACCACCGTAGGCGTCAAGCCCGTGAAGAAGAAAAATCTCAGTAGTCGACGGGATAGATTAAGAAACCACCTAAACCCAGTGTGCTACCCCAACGAACGTTACGTAACAAAGAATTTACAGCATAGCAAAAGCCTCCAGCACCCAAAGACCAAGAATATGAAGATCCAATCTTTACAATCAATGATACAATATACACAGCCGCCTTCCTATTAATACAACCCACCCTCCCGTCCAAACCTATATACACCATCTCAACCTCCCACCACTCTATCCACATTTGAAAGCAGCAAAAGCAAAAAGCAGCCAAGACTCCACAAAACCACCTACGCATAACTAGCCCACCCCATATACAGCACCGCCAAATTCCGCTCATCCGTAGCCGCCTGAATAAGCTCATTAACCGTCGCCTTCGTACTCAGCGTCTTACTCAGCTTCTTCTCCACAACCGCGAGCGCGCGCCCCGCCTCCCCCGCCTGCTCATCCTGCTTCTTGTTGCTCTCCTGCACCTCCAAGTCAGCCCGCAGAAACAGCCGCAGACGGCGCTGGCGTCCCCCCAGGCCCCACGGTACCACCACGCCCGCCATTCTGCGCATTCGTGTCTTGCTGTTCTTGCATGCGCTTGGCTTTTGTGGCCGTGACGCTCCAGTTGACGAGCGGGTCGTAGCGCAGCACGTTCAGGAGCGTCATGATGGACTCGCGCTCTTCGCGGAGCGTGTCCATTGTGAATTCGCAGCAGCGGCGGAACACACCTTCGGTTTTGGTGTAGCCCATGGTATCCACGAGATCGCGCGTCAGTCGGAACGGCACGACTTCAGGCACGGGCAGGATGCGACCGGCTTCGAAACTGACTCCGAGATCGATATGGACCACTTCCCCCGTCTTCTCGTCAAGCAGGATATTGTGACAATGACGATCGCCGAGACCGAGGACATGCCCCAAGATAGAAATGGCGGCTGTCGAACGGATATACGCCAGGCGACGCTCGAACCATTCGTCTGGGTCTTGAAAACGCTCGAGCAGAAAATATCGCATCACAGGATGGAAGTTGTCAGCAACTTTGCGCCACACCTTGACGCGCGTCTGCAGTGTATCCTGTTGACATGCTCCGATATCTTTCCTACATTTATCGGGCTTGTAGTCGTGCGGATAGTACCTCTCGTGCGCTGGCATCACCCAGAGATGCAGCGGTATTGTGTTTTGCACAAATTCCATGAGACCAGAGCGAGTTGAAAGCGGCAGCACCTTGTACGTCCGGATGCCAAGGTTGCGCTGCCTCGTTGCGGTATGATTCTTCAGGAGGCGTGAAACTTGGTCAAACACTTGTTCCATGATTGCGTCTTGTCGAAGGTCGTCATTGCCGGATTTGAACTGATTGTGAGGTTAGACAGGTTTTCCAAAGGGGTCAAGTAGGGCTCACCAATTGTTTATACGGCTGTCCATCAGTACCGATAGCGGTTATAACCTTAGGTGCACTAAGTCCATTCGCAATGCTCATCCTAGGCTTGAACCTATCAATTCTAGGAAGGTCACTGTAGTCTCTGCTGGGCCTGACCTCGATTTGAAGGGTAGCGGGTGGGACATTCAGCGTGGGAATCTTCTGCACCAACGCTTTCGACTCGGGATATCGATCTAGTGGGATGTCCCTGCCTTGACGTTGCTCTTTGTCGTCCTTGAACATGGCGAGAGTGTGATAGATTTGGTTGGACCGGTAAAGCGCAATCCAGGTAGCCTGAGAGGTCTTGTTCTTGTTCAAATCATGCGCTATATTGAGAGCAGCATTTTGTCGAGACTTAGCCGCTTCATCTTTAGATCTCACTAGGTCTTCCCTGGTGTAGTTGACAACCTTGGTTTGGATAGCGAAAATCTGGTGCATGCCATGATAGGGATGGTCCGTACAAATACGATACACTAGATCTGTTAAGAGCAATTGAAACTCGCTGCGGTCGTCCTGAAGGCGCGAGGACAACTGGTTCATCAACAACGCAAATTTACCACTTGGTACCTTTTTAAGATGCGTTTTGACCGCATCATTGGCGAGCGTCGTTTCGGAATGTTCCAACCAGAGGGAAAACACCCGCAGAGCATCGTTGTTGTACTCGTCGCTAGCTTGTAAAGAAAGCAAATAGTTTTCCAAACATTGCCGCAGCAGTTGTTCGCGGCCTTTACGCAACCTCTCGTATTCGGCATGGTCTAGCTTGTACCAAGTCTGGGCCTTTTGAGCAGACCGTCTGTACGTGTCACGCAGGCCTTTGCTCTGAATATCGCGAGACAGTTTTTCGAAGTCTTTGATTTCTTGATACCTCCGATCCATGATGGCCTTCGCGCGGTCCATATCCGCTGCAGCTTCCGGACTCTGCAATTGCTTGTCGCAAAAGAGGGCAAATTCGTGAAAGACTTGTCCAGGTCCAGATCCTTGTATTTCACCCTTCAATTCACGGATCGCAGGCAGCAAATAGTCTTGTATGATCTTGTCGGGTGTCGCTGATCGAGCCTCGGCAATATGATGACCCTGGAATCATTAGTTTAAACTACCATACTTTGTTACGAATGCTCACCAGTTTTGCTAGTAGAACGGGCAGGCTAATGTCGTTGTCCTGCGTATCAAAATTGGCAAAATCGACAAGTTCTTGCCGTATACGTATTGACTTTTCCTGTTCGCCATGGTCCCACATAACATTGGCCTCTTCGTATTTTGCTGTAGCTTCGATATCGAGACCAACGGCTTTGCAATCTTGCACAATGTCGCTTAAATATGTCACGCTTGTGAGTGATTCTTGGAGTGCCCCGTGCCGTCTGCAGATCGTGGAAGTCGATACAAGTGCCTCGACTTCCATGCTGCGAATTGCACCGGTCCTTGTATGTAAGGAGTCCAACAAGCGACCGTTCGTGCCAAGAACGCTCAACAAGGTTTCGCGGCACGACAATATCTGGCGCACGTCTTCAAATCTTGGACTCTGTTAGCTTTCCAAATTCTTAGCGCCGTCGATAGGTCTAACTCACTCGCCAGTCCGCATCCATCTTTCACGACCCTTCATGACATCCCAAGCATCGAGTAAATGTTCGGGGCGACCAGCACGAACAAGTTCATCCGCTTCAGTTAGCGCTGCAAGTGTTCTCAGGCGGACCTTTGTCGAAGAAGAAGAGCGGTCATGCCCGGATAGGAAGTTCATAGTAGCTAGAAGTTGACGATCGATACTTGTCTGGGCGGCGACCTCGTCCGTGGCATAATGTAAGCCCTGGAAAGCTTTGAACAGAGTGCTTGACTCGCTCTGATTTACTTCCGGTGCTTTAATGTCCCACCTTCCAAGTTTTCTCGCTGTATGCAATGTATATTCTACCGCCTCGTCACCAATTTCTCGGAGCTGATCGGTAGACAGTAGAGTATTTGCAATGCTGTCCATGTTCAGGTTGATCAGACTCCTGATAAATCCGCGGGAGTCAGCAGCATTGAGCGCGTTTGAACGGCGTATCTGACTACCAAAACGGGCCCCCCGGAACAGCATGCTTTTGAGCCCGTCTCCTTCGTAATCAAAACGATCTATCGCGGATGATAAGCTCGAGCCTTGGTCAACACCATAGAATGAATCAGGCTCGTCCAAGTTCTTGTAGATCGCAAGCTGCAACTCGATTGGTAACTTGGGTGGATCGACCAAAACAGAAGACCTCCGAGAAGAGCTCTTCAGTACAGGCTGGCCTGAACATGTCTCTGCAAACAGCAAGGCGGTTCGGTACATGCCACAAACCGTGGCCGCATGAGATGCTTTCAGGAAGTCAATCCCCAGCCATTGGTCTCTTTCCACCCTCGTCGTTTCTTTCGGAATTGGCTGACTACGAAGGTACAGGATAGCCTGGAGAAGAACTCGCACATAGGGCGCGTGCGCCGATTTACACCCAGACAGCCAGGCTGCTGAAGCTGCAGATATAGCCTGGCGAACCGTACGCTCTCCGTCAAATTCTTGGAGTAGCACTAGGTGCAAAATATACGGAAACAGTTTATCAGCCTGGTGCTTAATACCGATGAGGAGTTTGGGAAGTGCACCAAGAACAGGGTCCTGGGATCCAGAGTGGCACAAAGCAACTGCGAGATCCCTGATCCACTCAGACGCTGTCTTTGTATGCGATGGAGCGGCAATCGACCCCAGTGACTGACTTAGATATTGTGCATTTGATTTGGAAGCAAGGTCAAGATTCAATGCCGTCACAATGTGACTCGGTATGTTGCGCACTTTCTCGTGTGCGTAGTTGCGGTCAAGACCGGAGAGTCGAGAAATGATGTTGCGCACCGCATCCTCCGCTAGACTGACTTCGCTGCGATTGTCGCTGTAGAAAATGTCTATGATGTCTTTGACAATGGCTTCCCTTGAGGCTCGACCAACGATGTCTTGCACAGTGGGTTCCTGTGATGACCATGGATGCGAATGTGCTGTGCTTCGCTCCACTCCACCGGAAGCGCTGAAAGCGCGACCCAAGACTCTTGCTGCCCAGAGTAGATAGCCGTCGCCGACATTGTCTCTTTGGCATGAGTCCCACACATATGGTGCGTAGCTAGCGGCTTCCGCATCCGACCCAAGTACATCGTCCCTAGCGGTCGAAGCCGGTTGGAAATTTTGGCAAAGTAGATTGAGCGCAACCTCTCGAGACGTGTTGTTTAGGAGCTTACGGCCTGATCGAGCATCCTCCAGTATTTCAAGCAGAAGCTTACTCTCTTCACTATAGCGAAGAGAATTACCTTCGGTGCGCACTTTAGAGGCAGCCGTTGTGATGAGTCTGAATGCACTGATGGAAGACTTTTCGCTCGCTGTCAGGTTCTGTGCGTAAGTTTTGAGATACTCTGTAAGCCACGTGTGAAACCCGCTCGAGGTACTCATAGTAGCTATATACTGGGATTGTTGAGTCGTGCTCTCTTGAGACGACCCAAGGAAACTTCGGATAGAAATAAGAATTGATAAACCGATTCCAGTGACAAAGCTGAGGTGCTCGCGTAGATGTGGCGCTCCGTGCTTGAACAAATATTGGATAATGCCGATCGTATCCTCTGCACACTGTATATCCGTGAGGAATGGCCGCAATGATTGCAGGGTCATCTGCAGAGGGTAGCCCTCGTAGGCAACGGAACCAGCGAGAGCCACGACAATCCTGATCTTACGGATAATAGATCGAGCATAGAGCGAGCCGAGCGCTGGATGGATCCTGTCTAAGAGCATACGCATGACAAATGTATATGTAGTAGCAGTCCAAAGGTTTGCTGGATCAGCTTCGCCTATTCGACGGCACAGCCGCTTTAACTGGTCGCAAAGATAGAATGCTGAGAATGATGGTTCTATACCGATGCTAAGGTCCTGGGATGAATGGCTGATCTCGGTCATTTCGATTAGAGCTTTGGAAGCGGTGTTGAATCCCTGCTTGTCGAAGGCCTTGTTTATCCGCTCTTCATTGTCCATCGTTTGGAGAATGTACCCAAGTATTTGCGGGAATAATTGTTGAACCAATAACAGATATCGACTCTCATCTTTGCCTTTGTCGACTAAGCTGCGAAGAAGGTTCGCGTTGCTGGGAATAGATTTGTTCCTTGCAGCTCCTCTACAAGTATCCCATGAAATAGTATATGCGGCTGCTTTGCCCATGTTGTCCGTCAAAGCTTCCGACGTCTCGACCCCTAATTGTTTTGCTATGTAGCTGACTTCGTCTTCAAGCCCGAGCATCATTGCCTGACCCAGGGCTTCCGACTCAATGTCCCGTAGAAGATCTACGAGCGTCTCATAACCAAACGTTGTGTACGGTATTTCGGCGAATTTACGTTTCCGATCGAGCCAGGTGAAGATGATCTGAGGAGCAAAGAGTCGAAACAAGCCTTTCGAATCGCCCATATCCCTAGCTTGGGCTACTTGAGAAATGCAGTGGCTCGCATGATGGGCGGCACCTGCGACTAATCCTGCCGTTGCAAAGATCCTATAAACGCACTGTCTCAGGAGCGTGTGCCATCGTGATGCGAGTTTAGAGAGAACCAACAGACGGATGGCGATCCCTTCCAACCCTTCGTCGTCACCTGGAAGGTTTGTGTCGACATCTTGCAGAATTTTGTCGTGCTCGGGGAGAACCCAAAGCTCGAATATGGTAGGTAGCTTTTCAGCGATATGGTGTTTGACGGTTATTTCCCCATGCGCTAAGAGTTCGAAGAGGCTTGTACGCACTGACGGCGTTTTGAGTTTTCGCCCAAACTTGGGAGGAAATCTAAGCAACCCATGCAAGAAGTCTGCAATACGTATCTGAAGATCTGGCGATCTGCGGACACCACCTTTTTCCATAGTCTCGGTATAATAAGCGTAGAGCTCTTCTACGTGATCGAACAGCTCCCTTGTTTCGTGATCGGCAGCGTCAGGACTCCAGGCGTTCGTTACTCCAGCCAGGGACTCCACCATCATGCAATTAGCTACTTCAGACGTGTTGAATTCTCGAGCCGCCGGATCCAAAAGGGCTTCAGTACATTCCAAGAGTCTCAGGCGGTCAGCCCCTTCGATCTGAAATCGGCTGCACAGGATAGCGCGAACGAGCTGTCGGGACCGAAGTAGATCAGTTTGGGGAACTGATATCAAGTATCCGATGAATTCCGAAGGCACCGAGTCTTGCTCTCCCTCAACTATGTCGGCTGTTGATGAGACCAGATGCAAGTAGGCCACGCAGCATGCATATAGTGCGCCGGCTTCTGTTAATGCCTGCATGTTGTGACGAGGAACTTCAACCTCGTGGCCTAGCGCGCCCGTTGTCATTTGTGAATCAGGACTGTCATCAATGTCCATAAATTCATCGTCTTCAAAATGGAAGGATTGCTTGTTTTGTGTCCGATCGCGCAAAGCCCGAGACAGATGAATCGCTAGAAACAACACACCGGCATCCTTGAAAGCTGCTCTGGACAGATTGGCCACGCAGTTAATATCGGGAAGGCTTTTCGCACAACTTTCGAGGACAACCTCCACCTTGTACTGGTCAGTCTGGGTTTTGGTGAGTGATTGGGCCAAGGACCGCGCAAGGCTATCCGTGGCGGCCTCTAACTCAGAGACCCGGTGATTGCTTTGTTGAAGCAAAGCCCCCAGCGCTGCCGTAACGATGCAAAAGTTCGTCATGACGCGCCACATATCGGAAGTGATACCTTGGGGATTCTGTTGCGACATATCTTTCCAATGTGATTTGGTCCTTTCCAGCTCTGCTAAGCAGAAATCGATTATTCTGCTCTCCAGTTGCACGGCATGACTTGATTGTGTGGAGTTGACGGAGCCTGAGAAGATACCCAAAGGCAACTTGTATTCGACTTCGGGTACAAGGAGAAGAAGGTATTCAGAAAGGGTTTGATGGATTACTGATCGCAAACGGGCCTGCGCTATATGACCTAGGATCTGAAAGGGAGAAGCTTTCAGGGGATTGAAAGAACGGTCCACACAAGCGTGCAGCACACGCAGGATGTCACGAGCATCGCAATGGTGTGCATTGAGCGATACGTATGTTCGTTCCGACCATAGATCTATGCTATGTTAGCGATGTTCGAGAGCACTATTGAAAGCGCTTACGTGGGGTCCATTTGCTAAACAACCAATTCAGCAACTTATCGGCGGTCAACTCGTAATTCGTGGGGTTCTCCTTGATTCTTTCCCTCATGAGGGTGGTCATCAGGGCTGAGCTGGTCTCTACGAGCAGGGCCGGACCACTGAGCTCAATTGAAAGCAACATGCTTTGCACATGCGCAGAGACAGCCGAGAACGGAACGACTTCAAGTTTTAGTACAATGTCCATCAGATAGCAAGCGGCGCGGGACGAAGACAATGAGGTGACAGCTCGGGCTGTAGATTGCCAGACTGAGATCCAGTAAGGGTTCAACAGAGACGTTTTAGCAGACTTCTGGAACGCGGCTCTGGTAATCGTTAGGGGTAGCTCATTCTTCTACCAAGTAGACTTACGCTGCCAGGGCTATCATGGCCCAGGAAGAGTGTACAGCATTCTCGTCTGAGATGTAGACTGTGAGTTTCTCCATTAAAGCCTGGAGCTGCTCTTCATCAAGGGGACCTTCTTGCACCATGAAGGCTAGGATTTGAATAGCAGCTCGTTTAGCATTGGAACGCGGTTCCGAGACATGTCGGAGATACTCGTGGAAATGGTGGGCAATGCGAAGACGCTTAGATGCTACCTCGTCTGTACCTTTTCTAGCATGTGCCAGTCTGCGCTTCCTGTCGTCTAGCCAGGCGGATAGTCGTGCAATTGTCGCAACCGTAGCCCACAGACTTTCATAACGCACATGTTCCATACTCATGGAGAAAGCATGGGTTGACAGTGGATGCGGGTCGTCAACGATTCCGCCTATTTTCCGGAAGCAGAGATGGTCCTCTTCCAGAAACTGATGCGCAGTAGTTTCCTGCCTGCGCCTATACTCGTTGTACATGGTGTCAACTAGCGCTTCTACATCAAGACTGAGTGCATCATCACGATCGTTAGTGAGCAGATGGCGAATGTGAGTCTCCGTGTACGTTAACGTGATCATTATCTCATCCTTCACAAGGAGATCAGACCACAAATGTTTGAACAGCGGAAAGAGATCCCGTATAACTTGTTCACTAAGTTGCGATTTAGGCAGCGTAATGCGAGGTAAGATGCAATTGATTGCTGCGAGCGCAGCAGCGTTGCCTCGACCCGTCTTTTTCTGGAGATACATGATCAGCGTCTCAAGAACGGTGTCGGCCCTGGTCAAGACTGGCGCGTTGGAAGCCCGGACAAGCAGATGAATGCAATCGACTAGGTCTTCGGCTGCATGAGCCAGCTCCATGGAGGGAAGCTTGCTTCGGGATGAAGCCGTTCGCGCGCTAGCTCTTGGAGCGCCCTCAGAAGACTCGAGCGGCGTTCGAGCGCGGCTGGAGATGGTAGTGCTCCAGCTATCCTGCGGCTCCTCTTCTGCCTCGGAGAAGATGTTGGATAGAGACTGGACACAGAAGTCGAGGGTGGTGGCCCAACAGTCCTGCGAGAGGCGCTCGACATGGGGCTGGTACTCCAACAGGGCCCGGAGCGCCTTTGGTAGATCTTGAAGCAGTGGCTTGAGCAAATTTCCGTCTCTTCCGGGGAGCAGCTCAACAATGCTCTCGACAAGAAGCTCTACCGTCGAGGCTTTGATGGTGCGTACGGCCGAGTATATAACCACACGAAGGGCGTCGGCTGCAAGAGGAAGGAGAGCCGCGTTCTTGGGCGCCTTGCTCTTGGGGCGGAAGATGGACGAACGTTCATCGTGCAGACACTGGAGAAGGGTATCGAACAGGGCCAGATAGGACTTGTTCTTGATCTCCTCGAGGCTCAGTTTGCCGCGGTTATGCTTCAGGATGTGGATGAGGCTCTTGAGACCGGCGGTGCGCTCGGAGACTTTGGTCGAAGAAATGAGGACTGCGCACCGTTAGCACTGTGCAACCCGCCCTTCCTCGGCTGTCTCACCCTTTGCGTCCTGGATGCTCGTGACATCCATATCGCCGGCCATGGCGACTGCTCGCAACCGCGAGTTGAGCTTCGTGGCCGCGAGGCAGATCTAGCGACTGGCAGGCTTTCACACGGAGGCACGCATAGCCAGGTCGCTCCGTCTCCAGACAACCGCCGAGCAGCACAGCACAGCACAGCACAGCACAGGCGGGTCTGCGGGTTGCGCAGCGGCGAGGTGCGGCGCTGCGGAGGTGCTCGAGAAATGATAGCGCCAAGCACGCTGGGGGCTGGCCGCCCGTCTCTCTGACGAGGAAAGCGCAACGCGTCCGAGCTCCAAACATTTGGAGAAAGCGCAACCCTCGGGCTGCGCCTGCCCGCAAAACAACGCGCCTGCCCCGGACCGCTCTCGCTTTCGCCCCGCGAACGATGCGCATTGCTGCCGCTCGACGTCCCCATGGCTGACGACGACAGCCTCGCCGCCCTCAACGGCCTGTACCACGACCTGTGCGCCCTCATCGACAACCGGCTGCCGATGCTCGATCGCCTGCGGCGGAATCTGGAGGACCACCTGGACGATTTCAAGGCGTTGATAGACAAGAAGCCCAGGAACGACGCAAGCAGGGCCGCGCTGAACTCGGGTATGCCTCCAGGCCATGGCAGGGACGGGGCAATGCTGATATCGGTGTATAGGCAAGATCACGATTGGCGAAGAGGAGTACCAAGTCAATGATGACTTCAAGCAAGAGGTCCTCACGGTCGCCGAGGAGCTGGATCTGGACGAACAGGAAGCCGCGGCATACTATCTGAATGCCCAAGCAGAGGTGCTAGAGTCCGACCGGCCGCAGTCGCAGCTGGCCATTATGCGTTTCCACCGGCGCCGCGAAAATCTTCTACTGTGTCTACGCGTGCTGATGAAGTCGGCCGTTGACAACGGCGACGCAGAGATCGAGGACCAGCCGACACTGCAGATGGCCGTGCAGATCTTCTTGGGCGTCTTGGACACGAGTAATTTCGCGCCCGCATACCAATTCTGGGCGAAATGCTTCGATGGCATGGGCGCCATTGAGAGGTGGCTGCAGAAGATCGCGGAGCGCCTGCAGAGCGCACAGGTCGTCGGCCAGGCTTCGTCTGAAAGGTTCCTCGAGACCATGACATTCCAGCTTCAGAGCCTGACCCGCCAACACGAGCACCTTGCTGCCATCTGCGTCCATATGGTAAAGCCGGGCTTCACCAACATGGAGAATTTCAAAGCTCTTCTCGCGCGCGTGAAAACTCTCGACAAGCACGACCTCATCACCATCCACTACGTGCCCATGCTGATACGGCTGGTCTCGAACATTGCGTCGGAAACGAGCACAGTCACCAAGGATGCAAGAGCCCTGCACAAGTCATTGATGACTGCCAGGGACAACGAGCCATGGGCGCTGAGGAACTTGCATGCAGCGACATTGGCCTGGTGGCTAGCCGAGTACAGCGGGCGATACACCGACCCTAATCCCAACGACGTTGATCTCCAAGGCGTAGAGTTCGAAAATGAGGCAAATGCGCGCTCCGAGGCCTTTATGCGAACCTTGGACGACGGCGCGTTTCATTTCATGCTTTCCTTTAGCCAAGATGTACGTCCAACGCGCTGGCATGACCCGCAGAAGACGAGCATGATCTCGTCACTCTTGCAAGATACGGCTGTTCTGGCCCCGGATTCGCCACAGCCAGAAGATTTGTTCAGAGTGCTCGTCATGGAGCAAATGCAGAACTTCGTGGATTCTTTCATTACAAATATGCCGGATACACTGCGCAAACTGAAGGTGGAAGAAGATGACCAGCGAAGACGGTTACAACTACACTTTCAACAATCTACGGGAGAATATCCGCTGCACCTGGAGCGGTTCCTCGTCATCGTATCTTACGCTTTTGATGGATCCCCAGATGCTGCCGAGGAATTCTGGTCAGACAAAGAGAGCAATCTCTATGGTTTCCTGCAATGGGCTGCCAAGCGACAACCCACGCCGCGTATCGCTATGTTTTGCGAAATGCTGCGCGCCATATCTACAGGCAACGCCAACGCCGACTCTGCACATCGGTTTCTGCTCGAAGAAGGTGCATCCTCCACGGGTAAGATCAGACGAACTAGCTCGCTCAGCTACACACACATCTTCAATGAATTGCTCGAGTACCAAAGCAACATTCACGAACCAAAAAAGGCCCTACAAGGTGGCCTGTATGCTCCTTCGCAGAATCCAGTGGATCAAATTGTTGAACCCGAGAGCGCAAGCATGCTTGAGAGCTATCTCCGTTTGCTGGCCCATCTTTGTCGAGAGTCGTCGATGGCGCGACATTCGCTACTTGACTCCCCAGAGTACAACTTAGCTGGCATATGCTTCGGCTTGTGCACTGACAAAGTTGTCAGCGGTCTTCGCGCGGCCGCGTTCGACGCCTTATCTGCTCTGCTCAAGGACAAGAGCGTCGCGCGGTCAACCGCCGTTTGGAACAATCTTGACGACTGGACGGTCTCCGGCTTTTATGTAAACCCGAAGCAAAATACCGCTATGACTTCGGTTCCACGCGATGAATTCTGGGCCACTCTGGCGGACGGCTACGATGAATCCCTAGCGTTCATTCGCCTTCTGATCATGTTGGTTGAGCCATACCCAGGTGAAGAGGAACAGCTCCACGACAGTCTACCGTTCCCAGAAAACTTGGGTTCGGCTCGCCGAATGCCTGGCATCGAGAAGTATATTGACTTTGTCATGCAACAAGTATTTGCAGAACGCAGCCTGGAAGTACAGGATCCTCTGCAGCGCCACGTGCTGAGGTGGACCTGCTTACGGTTCATGGCTACGTGCCTCGGAACCTTTAACGAGAACCTTGTTGTTTTTGCCAACAAGTCAAGCATCCCCGTCGATCAAGTCATTGATTCCTCCTCACTAGCCGTCTACGTCACCCTTCATCCCTTTACAAGAGTAATGGAATGGATCTTCAACGATAAGGTCATCAAGGCTCTCTTCGCGTCCTCACACCACGACGTCTCCGAAATCGCTGCAGCTCCTGAAGATTCACCACTGGTACAATCCTTGACGAGCAGCGTTGAGGTTATAGATTTGGTCATGAGATCGCAGGCTACCTACCTAGACATCGTTCGGCCGTTGTTGAAACAACTACCTTCGACTCAACGCACACCTGTCTCAAATCTTTCGCTTGTCTCCTTCGAGGACGCTGTGCTCAACAATCTTCAGATAATTGTCGACCTCGGGCTTTACTGTTCCACCGGTCATGAAGTCCTCACCATCGCCTCTCTCCAAGTGTTGGAGAAGATGGCATCCTCCCGAAAGCTTGCTATCTCTCCGGCTGGATTTGGTCAACGCACTGGTCGGAGCAAAATAGTCGGCGTTCTGGAGCAAGATGACGACGCAGAATGTATCGGTCGCGCGTTATCACACCTGCTGAAAATTTCTGAAGAGGAGCTCGAGATCGGGAGCGAAGCCGTAGGATATAACATCAAGACCCGCATTCTCGATTTCTTGAATAGCTGCCTCGCTACCGTGTCTCAACGACCCACGATCGCACATGTGCTGCTGGGCTTATCATGCGATGGCAATGCGGTTAAAGTTGCTAACGGGAGTCTCTGGGATAATAAGAACTCTCTGTTCCACGCGATTCTAAGGCTCGCGCACTTGTACCCAGATAATCGCGATGGAACTTTCGTTGCATGGATGTCTCAAGTCAAGACCAAGTGCTGGGAAGTCCTCCAAAGACTGTGGAGGGCACCGTTGACTAGCGCTATCGTAATGGAGGAGCTTCGATATTTCGAGGTGTTATTTGAGCAAGCTCCGCTCTTACATGTCATCGACCCGAGCACACTATGGGATGGGATGTCACTTGCCCAGGGACTTGAAGAGCTCGCACAGGATAAAGTGTCCGACTTCTTTTGTGGCTCTCCAGCATTTGCTCTCCAGCTTTTCCTACAACGCCGTGCCACGTTCTTGGACTATGAGTCAAGAGAGTTACGGCTTACAGTGAAGGAAGGGCTCCCTACTATGAGATCAAGGATACAGTCTGTTCTCCTTGGTACATCGATCGGAGCGAGCGAGGATCCCGTGCCGTGCGCAAGCATCTTTGACCTATTCGACTTCATCGAGCTAAGCTACCCTAATTTGGAAATTCGGGAACATAAGTTTCTGGAAGGAATAAATCTAGAGACCTGCCAGGAAGACAAGGACGGCATTCCACAGTTCTCAATCACTCTTTTGAACCAACTCACGCAGCTGAAGCTGAAGTTTTGGAAGAAGCAGGGTGCAATCAGAGATGAAGCGGAGGAAACTCAGGCCATCGAAGCAGGTGATAACCTGCTATTCAGCTTCAAGGATTGGAACCGTCGCGCTCAACTTGTCCGCTACCACAGAGACATCCTTCAGTCATGGGTGCGGCTATTGATGGTGACTCTGCACGCGTGCGAGTTTGACGAGAGTTCTCGAACCGCCTTTATTCTCCAAACTCTACAAGTCATCCTACCCAAGCTTGAACTGTCTTACGGTGGAGACATCTACACTGCATTGCAGTTGGCCAGCCTCGGTGAGGCGCTCATAGAGAAGATCAACTTCGAATCGACCGCGTTTGAAAAGACGAGGCACGGCGATTTTGCGAACGACCGGCTTTCGCAGCTTTTCCATGCGGCTCTTGTGGGCGTATATAGCTCTGAGTCGACATCTGAGCTTCGAGAATCTTGCTACCAAATCTGCTTTCGGTACCTTCAAGGGACCTTTGAGAAGGCGACCAAGGGCTCGCTCCTCGGTAGACATACGCTGAGCACGATCAAGAATTGCGGCAGTCACCTATTGGAAGTAGTATGCGACGATGCGTACAGTGGCCAGGGCACATGCAGAATCTCAGCCTTGCTTGTGCTCAATGCCTTCGTGGCGATCGCGACGCGCCAAGGGTCCAAATACATCCTGGAGACATTTGGCTCGTTGAATTTCATCGGCGTGCTTGTTGACAACATCAAGCACATCCCAGACGAGTTGAAGGCCGCCGCCGGGCCACAGGTACCTACGCTCCTGTCCTACTACGACGCCAGTCTTGCACTCCTCCTTCGGATATGCCAAACGCATGTAGGCGCCACCTCGGTGCTCAACGCGGGCCTCTTCCCTTCTATCCGCGAGTCGCGCATCTTCGGCGTGGACCCTGACATCGGCCTCGAGTTTGACGACCCCAACGCGCTTAAGAGGTACTACGAGCTCATGCTCGCGGTGCTGCGCGTCATCAACGCAGCCGTCCTTGCGCGCGGCCGCCAGAACGACCAAACGGTGTACCAAGCGCGTGAGTTTTTGAAGGAGAGTCGCCACAGTATGGTGGCTGTTTTTAAGCGCAGTGTCAATGTTGGGTCGGGCGTGGGCGCGGATGGGGTGTTAATGCAGGATTTGGCGGACCTTGTGGATTGCTTTACGGTGCTGGTGGAGATTACGGGCTTCTTGGAGGTATGTGCTTCTTCTGTGGTGCGATGATTACGCGATGTGACACTTGAGATGGATGCTGACTTTGGGGTAGTTTGAAGATTCGACGAGCTTGAAGAAGGTGAGGCAGAATATGTTTTCGTAGAGGGGTGGGGAGGGTGGCGTGCGCGCTGCTGCTGCTGCGTAGTAGTAGTAGTAGAGTGGGAGTGGAAGTGGGGATTTGTTTGTGACTAGGTGGTTTCTCGAGGTTTTGCATCACGCCGCGCTGTGCTGCATATTGTATACTATACTAGCTAGCTTAGTTGCATCGAAAAGAAATGTCTTTTGTGTTCTGAGTTTCCATTTGCCTATCGTACGTACACTGGGACTTCGTTCCGGTGCCTTGAAGGAGGAGGAGAAGGGGAAGGAGGATGTGAAGGTGAAGGTGCTGGATGGTAGTGGTGGTGGGGACGTCGCGGAGGGGAAGAGGGCGATTGTTCTTGGGGCAAAGGGGGATTTGGAGTGGCAGATGGTTACGAAGGAGAAGAAGGAGGTGCCGGTGCCGTACGTCAGCGACGATGGGGATGTCGTAGGCGGAGATTTAGCAGCGGGAAAGAGGGTGCTTATTCTCGGAGCGGCGGGGGTAGCGGTCATGGTCGAAGACTTTCCGATTGTATGTTAGCGTGTTAGCTTCGAGTAGCAATAATTCCGAACATGATAGTGGATGTGGAAACCCTAATTGTTGAACTGCCATATACACTTCTCTACGCCTCCTCAGTAAAGGTGGTGTACTCCTCCTTGCTCATCAGCTTGCCCTCGGGCTCCCCCTCAATCGCAATCTTCGCAATCCAACTATTGCCCTCCGGGTCCTTGTTCAGCTGTCCAGGCTTCTGCGTCAGCTCCTCGTTGACCTCTGTTACCGTGCCGCCGATGGGACTCAGGATATCCGAGGCAGACTTGACCGACTCAACGGCGCCAATGGCTTCGCCGGCGCTGACAGCGAGGTCCAGCTCGGGAAGCTCGACATAGACGACGTCGCCGAGCGCCTTTGCGGCGTATTCCGATATTCCGAGGGTGACTGGTGGACAGCGTCAGCATGCGCTCGCGGGCAGGCCAATGCCACTGCCAATGCTAGAGCGGGGAGGAGGCTCCAGGCGGCGCGACAACAACATTACATACCCGTCTTGCCATCGGCCGACGCCTCGATCCACTCGTGGTCCTCGGTGTACTGCTTCGCCCGCACTGGCAGCCATCAGCACGTGCTCCTCAAACTTCCCGGGCAAGGCTCCGTACCAGCAGCCGACGCGGAGAAGAGCCGTTGCGGGAGCTGCGACCGCTGCCACTGCTGGCAGACAAACGGCGACGGCCTGCGCGCGGGGCGACGAGGCCAATTGGCAGGCGGCGCGGGCGACGGAGAAGCGGGCGGCCATTTTTGTGTGTGTGCGGTGGTGTGGGAGGCGGAGGGGGCTACGTGAGAGCGAGAGCGGAGTGGTTGCGTCGTTGGATGTGAGATCAGCTCGGAGCTTGGACGGCGGGCGCCTTGGTCCTATGACTCCTATCCCGCTTCCGGATAACGGATCCTACTAGTAAGACTCGTCCGAATCTTTTCCTCCAAAACGACCTTCCCTTCCATCGCGACGCCGCCCGCCCACCATGCTCTACGAGATGATCGGCGTGGTACGTCCACCCACTCTACCTCCTCCATCCCCAACCACCAAGCTAACACCCACCCCTCAGGTGCGCCCCGGCCGCCTCTCCGAAGTCAAAGAGTAACACCCACCTCCCTCTCTCCCCCCCCCCCCCCGTCTACCAACCCGCACAGCACACACCCTCTAACCCACCCACGCGCGCCTCCCCACAGGATCGCCAAAACCGCCGGCAAAATCGTCCTCGAGAAGCACGGCGTCGTCCGCGGCGTCACCAACTGGGGCACCTTCCTCCTCCCCCCAAGCCAGCCAAGAAGCTGCAATCCACCCACCACGTCGGCCACCACTTTATCCTGCGCTTCGACGCCAGCGCCCGGACGCAGCATTCGCTGCGGCGCACCATGAGCTTGGATCCGCGCCTGATACGGTATTCGATTGTCAAGATGGGGACCAAGTTTGACGAGATTAAGGATGTGCCCGGGCAGGCGAGCTTTAAGTCAGGTGGTGGTGCCATGGGCTAGGGGGGGAGAATGGGAATGGAGCCATGTGTTGTCGGATGTGTATAGTAGGAGGGCATGCATTGGGATGGCGTTTGGGTTGGCTATAGGTGGGACATGTCGCGCGACCGCTGTTCTGCAGAATTTGAATGTGTACCATTAGCCTAAGAGGCACGTCGTATCTGGGATGGCAATTGCCACGGTGTGGTCCCCGGGACCTGTTCAAGCTATCGCAGAAGGGGCTGGTGTGTGTGTGGAATCAAGATGTATAACAGATGCAGCCGATTGCACAGCACTGGGACAAAAGTCCAAGCACCATGTGCTACCCAGAATTCACGACACCAAGGCGACCCCCTATCCTCAAACTCCTGTCCTGCGGCTATAGCCCAGTCCTAGCCCTTTTTTACTCCGCCCCGAGGAAAAAGCCGTACCCAGCGTCTCCACCGAGCCCGTCTCACTCGACGCCTGCGTACTCACCACATGAAACGAAAAGTCCAACTCGCCCACCAGCTTCTTCGTAGTCCTACGCCTCACAATTAGCATCATGTCATACCCCTCATCCTTGTCTGTTTCTCCACAGTTCACTCCACTTACATCAACAGCTTCTCAATATCCATCTGTATGCACTTGGCACTGATCTGGATCACGGCAAACGCCGCATACCCCGGCTCCCCGACGTGCCTGATACTCAAAATATCGCGATCTACCTGCTCCATCTTCATGGAAAGCTGGTAGTCTGTCGGCGGCCGGAGGTACGGCGGGAGGGGCACGCGGTTGATCACGCTCGAGGAGAGGAGCGAGAGGAGCGACGTTATTTCGTGCGAGGTGCTGCTGGAGGCTAGCACGGTGCGGCGGAAGTCTTGGAACCATTGCAGGCGGGTGGGGTCGGGATCCGAGTCTAGCATGGAGGGGTGGGCGAAGGTGCGGGAGGCGAGGCCGAGGAGGGAGGCGTAGTTGGTTATGCTGTGGGAGTGTGCGGTCAGCATTTGAGTACGAGTATGGTGTGGTATCCCAGGATAGACGAGACGAAGGCCCAGTGTAGTCAAACTTTTGTCCCAAGGCTGTATAAATAGCATAAATAGAGAGTTTGTTGGTACTTACTTGCCAATATAGCCGATGATGGCATCGTATTCCTTTTTCGGGAACTTGCCTCCGAGCGGGAACTCGAAGTTGACCATGGCAGAATGCTGCTCTAGTGCCTGTAGCGTACGCATCTGCTTCGTGAAGACTTTATTCCGCGCCTTGAGGAGTTGGTACGACGGGTTCATCTTGTCGTCTGGGTCGCCGCCACCGTCACCCCGAATCCGCGCCATTACCATCTCGTGCATGATGGAATACAAATTTGCAGACAGATAGAGCGCTCCGCCTAGCTTATTCCGCAGTGCAGAATGCTCGGTGATCGGGTAGGGAAAGTACGTCCAAAAGAATGCCACGGCAATTCCAGCCGACACAGTAGCCATACGGTACAGTCCAAGCATGATGGGTGGATGATAGGGTTGTCCGTTCGATTCGGCGACGGCGACACCCAGTTTCCGCACTTGAAGCTCGTAACCTACGATCATGGTGCAGGTGAACATGGCCATGAGCCCTGGGATCAAGAGGTCTACCCTTTTGAGTGGCACCCAGTGCCCAGCGGTAATGAAGATCCATAAGACTGCCAGAACACCCGGCGTTTTTTTATCTGGCATGTACCAGACTATCCATGCGCACAGCACAGCTATGACCGTGCCGCCAATACGCAGCATGAAGCCGAACATGGCTTGTCCGGATGTGGGAGTCATCCCTAATGCTATAATCAGCATAGCCCACGCAATACGCTGGCGTGTAAACCAGAGCTGCGTGTCCGCCAGATACGCCATGACAGCGACAGACATAGTCGCACATGCGACTCTGAAACCGAATGCCGATTCGGGTGAGCGGAGAAAGCCCGCTACTTTTCGAACCAAGTTCCCAAATCTCTGCCATGCGTTTTGCGGTTCGAGATGCTCCGGATCTTTGCGTTCCTTGTAGGCGTCGCCCATGTATACGACCACGCCCACACCATCCAGGCCCGCGTTCGTGGTCTCGTCGTCTTGGTTTGAGTCTTGCTGTGAAAACATGCTGGCGAGCCATTTCTTGAAGCGTTTCTTCCCTGGCGTGATGAAGCGCTTCTTTGCTGTAGGCTGGTCGTGCTCGTCTGCCCATTGTACAAAGTCGAGAATGGCGATGCTGACCGAGTGAAGAAGGAAGATAACGTAAAGTACGAGAAACAATTGGCGTTGTTTGCGAGGCTTAGAACCTCGTTGGCCTAACTCAAGTTCGGCGCTTGCTTCAGCGCTCTCGAACAAGTCGTCATCCAGCTTAATGCCTTCGCATTCGAGCCAGTAGAGCAGTATATTCTCTCTGCCGGCATAGAATCCATCGCACTGCTTTTGAAAGTAGGCTGCGAACTCTGTGTCCCCGGGCTTGACTGTCTCGCCATTTTCTTCGGCTTCAGCTTCGGCATTGCTTGCAGCTTTCTTGTCTTTCGTAGGACTCTTGACAAGCGCCATACGGAGCGCTACATGCAATAGTCCCTGGTCCATGGTATCTAAGATTTTCTGCACGGGTTCCTGCGCGAATGTCATCAAGCGATGCCAGTCGTCCATAATCTTGTGCTTCTCATCTGCATTCACATCCTCCTGCCACCCGTTGAGCTCTGCGAGACGCTCGAAGATATCGATCAGAGAACCGACGTTGACCAGCGGCATCATGATTTCTCGCAGCTTCTTGAACATGCTCTCGAGGTCACTAGGAGTCAGTTTTCCATACGCAATCTCACGCTTCGCGAAAGGTAGATCGAGATTGAGTTTGGCATGTAGCTTCGTGAAAGCCGCGGTCGCGCTTTTAACAGCTGTGATCTCGGGCCGGACCTGCTCTATTTTCGCTTTCTCATCATCCGGATCGTCAATGAACGTCATCTGCCGGAACATATCCTTGGATTCCAAGCTCTTGAAGTACCCTTTGTGCGCTTTCAGAGCATCTCTCAGCGCATTCACGTAGGTCGAAATCTCATTCTTCACCACCGTCCGACAGGAAAATGGAAATACAAACAGAGATATCGCCGTGGCAATTGCAAAGCCCGTAAAGAACGCCACCAGAAGCCGCTGAACAAATGCCCTAGCCTGGCTAGTCGTCTGGAGCATCGCTCCACTCGTACTCGAGATATTTGCGAAGATTGAAAACAGAACACACGAGAACGCAAACTGGGGAAATCGAGATTTCAAAGTGTTGACAAGCCATATTTGAAAGAAGAGCCAAACACCGCATACGACAGATTGCGAGGAGTTGTACCGGTAATTTGCAGGCGGGAGACCGGCAGGCGTGGTGTTAAGACGGGCTTGAACACCACACCATAACTGCAGCATGGCCACACCAGAGGCGACACAAATGGAGATGACATTTCCTGTCATTGTCTGGATGAATTTGGCGCGGGGCATGACGCAGAAACCTAGTATGGATGTGATGGCTACCATATAACCCAGCGTGGGGTAAACCTCTGCGACCTCATCTACCTGGCAGATCGCCAGAGCAATTACTGGTGGTAGGCCAGCCCTGCGGTAGCGTTAGGCTGTTTCTTCTTTGTATTTGCCCTTATTTTTTGTGTTCATCGAGATAGACTTACTTCATCATTAGGAGCATAGTGGGTACATCCAGATCCGCGTTCTTCCACATCCTGATGAATATTGATGGGTCCTTCTCTTTCTTTGCTTCCGAGTCCGTAGCTTGATCTTTAACCATTCCCATTCGTACCCGCAGGGTGGTTCATCGGATCTTGCGCCTTTGCTGTTTGGTCCTCACTCGCGATGACGTCATCTTCGTCTATCCTCTCAGAGGTGCTAGACTAAATTAGTCGAGAGCGATGCAGTGTGGCGTCCACCATCGTCATACCTGTCATGTGTATATAAGATTTCACTAGCGCAACCGCATTGGGGAAACACCACCTTGTTGCTTCGCAACACTGTGATGGCTTACATAGAAAGCAGCCGTAGATTTTTGTATGACCGTGGACCGGTACGTGCACTAGGGCTTGGTATAGCAGGTGCTCAAGCGAGCGCTTTCGTAAGCAAGTCGCTCCATACGCATAAGATGAAATATTTACAACGCGGTGGTATCTTGTACTCGCAGATCGCCACTAGGCTCGTATACACCATCTACGACGACTATATCACGATCCGCTCGAAACTGTATTTGGGTACGCGCTTGCTGATCAGCATACCCATCTCACGCGCGCTTCTTTCCTTCCTCTTGCCATCCTTGCCAGCCTTCGTCTTGCCCACGCCCAGATCTGGTTTCGCTCCGAGAGGCAGCATTGGCAGCTCATCTTGCTGGGGGTCAAGCGCAAATGGCTTGCCCTGTTTCTCCAAGGTTTTGCTGCTCGGTTTCTGTGATTTGGAGCTCTGAGTACTGTAGCGAAGAAGCTCGCTCAGTATGCCTCGAATATACCGAGCTTCCCAGAAACCGTTCAACGCTTGCTCGGCATCTTCGCGCAATTCCGTGATGAGTTGTTCTGTGGATTTGTCGCCGACCGAGGTGAGCCAGATAGAAGGCCCGATTGCATCCAGCGTGCAACTCAGTAGCGAAGCGATAATGGCAACTGCGCTGTCGTCGATTTCCTCCTGGGGTGCATCACTTTCAGACCACTCGGAATCCCCAAAGTCGTATGGTGACGTCCAACCGCCATTCCTGAATTCGTGGTGCAGCAACTTCACTAGCGACTCCAGATCATGTCGCGGAAGTAGAGAGCGAAGCGTGGAGCTGATCACGGGCGGAGGGAAAGTGTGCAGGCGTATCAGGGCAGGTCGAAGGGTGTCAGTGCGGACCGTCAGACCACTGTCAAGTATCGCCATAACACGGTCGATTTCGTGTGAAGCGGCTTCCAATTCCGATGCAATGTCGACGTCCATATTGTCCGCGTGTGGCTCTGCTCCATTCGTGAGCAGTTTGGTCGCACTTTCGGCTTTCGGTTGATCGTCTAGGCTTCGCATTAGGAACCTGATAGCTTGCACCACTTCCCCAATCGGGAGGAAGTGACCATGGTTCAAGACCGTGGAAAGGATGTGCAGCTCTGGATCGAAATCCACAATTGCGCGAACAAGATCCCCGTCACGGATTGGTGTCGTTACGGCTAACTCGCAGGATGAACCATCCAGTATTGCGCGCCGAATTGATTCTTTCGTCAGATGTCCGGTGTGCATAAGCCATTGGAAGACGTTCGGTGGGAAGAATTCTATCTTCAGGTACCCACTCGGACCATCAGATGAGGGCGAATCAACCCATCGGAATATTTTACTCAAGGCATACGCAGCATACTGCCGGTGCCGAGACCGTTCACTTGCTGGCTTTGTTCCTGAAAGAACCCATTTGCGGGGCAATTCGGAGGCCTCATCCTCGGCTCCAGACTCGACCTTCCCCAAATTTACGGCGCTGTCGCTTGATCCATTTGTCATGGGAGCATCTTTATCGCCATTGACGAGTTCCGTTGCTCCAACATCTTCATCCTCTTTTGCCTTGCTTTCGAGCTCGATGCCTAACTCAGCAGCGAGGATCTCTTCAAACTTAACAACCTTTCCCTTGTGGGCGAACTGGTTGAGCTTGGTCGTTTTCTCGTGCCATTTCCGCAGGTCCTGGCGATCCTTTTCTGGCTTTGATGATATACCTTTCCCAAGTGAATCGATAAGTCGAGTGCCTTCTGGTCTGGCTCGTTTACGTCGGGTACCACCGCCAAGCTGCAATCCTACAAGTTCGTCATCCCACGACGCTACTGCCAGTCCCAAATCAGCGTAATATGCTATTAGGACGGGGGCTTTGACCACATCTTTCTCTGACGTGGGTGCGGTATGTTTCCTCTTCCTGGTCTCTTTTCCAGGACTTTGTGCAACCCGCTCCATCGAACGCTCCGCTTGGATAGAATTGTACTTGACATTCAACACGTGACAAATTTTCGGTGATGCTGTGAATAGCAGGTCTTGTGAAATGCGCAAGATCGAGCTGATGGTCAAGGCGGACTTGCTCAACTCGGAAGAGATCTTGGGAACGGTTCCAGTGAAGTCGTAAGTAAGCAATCCGCTGTCGCTTAGATGATGCAGAACTCCGTTGCTGGCATGAAGGATGAACTGTTCAACCCCTGAATTCGACACCGGTATAGTGTCCAAGACAGGAAAGTCCCAGGTCACAAGGTGCTTCAATGGCGGGAGACGACTACTCGAGAGATCGGGCGAGCGTGGGTGTACTTGGAATAGGTCGAGTGTCCTGCGACTATCTGGTCGTCGATAAATAACAGACAAGACTGGAGTCAGGTCCAGTAGGTCCGATTTGTCGTCGAGCGAGGGGTTTAAAACTGCGACAAGGTCGTCACGGTTTCTCAAGAGGCCGTGTGTCACCGCTCTGGCAGGGTTGAGAGACGTATAGTCAACCTGGAGAGCTTCCTTGGGAAACGGTGTAAGAGCTGGCAAACTTGTTACCCATCGCACTACCTCGAGATCTGAAGAGAGGCAGATAACATCTCCATTGTCAAAAATAGCCAGCACTTCATGCGAGGTATGTTGTTGCGATGATCCTGCAGGTACTGGGATAGAATCTAACGACACAACCTTTTGTGTAGTGTTTGAGGGCGTATATGAAGTCTTGATCGTATCTGAGGTAGTGTCTTTGCGGATCTCCTCGGAAAAGCACACCAGCTGAGGTTTCGCGCCGGGTGTATCCTGGGTAATGAATGCGTACGTGTAGCGACGGGACGATCTTTTGGAAGAGCCTTTGTGGTAGACCGAATATGGACTGGATGCAAACGAGGTTTGAGGCGGCAAAGCGTAGGATGTTAAAAGTCGGGGATTTCGTAGCTTTGATTGTCAGCTGCGGAACCGGGTGGCACATGTAGGTACCTACGCTGTAAATAAAAATCCCTTCTCCATCCAAAGCCACGGCGATTTCAGTACGCTTCCTCTTCTTGGTGCCGCTGATACTGCAGACACTGGCGGCATGTGTGCGACCGTCGCTGGTGCTGATCGAATGCGGCAAGGACGCCAGTGTGAAGGGCGCGCCAATTTCCTGGTTCGACGACATGATACTTTTGCCAGACTGAGCCTCAAAGCTCGCTCGATGCCTGCGTGGATCGTCAAAGCGCTGCTAAAGAGGTGTGGGAGCTGTCGCAAAAAAAGTTCAGACCAAGCGGCAGAACGAGGCGGTGAGAGGAAGAGCGAAATCTTGGCACCCCGGCAGCGTGGAGGCACACTTACAGCGTGGGCAGGCCAGTTATTCAACTTCAAAATTGGCGAGAGTCTCGTTATGTTCCCGGCTCTAAATTCGGCGTTCAATATTCAGAGTATTCTGGGTTATAAGACAAAGGACGTGCATGTAAAAATCACGGAGGTTGGTGCTAGCGCGGGTGGTCTGGTCGCGCTTACTAAGTACCAACGCGTCCGTCAACGTGAAAGCGCGTTCTTCTAACGTCGCGTCTCCCGAGCCCATGCACGCAGCCTTCACCTTCGACTTCACGGCACGTTATTACTTCCGTTTCCCGATCCACGGCTGACTTCTGCCGTTTCTGCACCAACCATCGCTCCGAACCAAATCATCTTCCTACTATGCTCCGTCAGCTTGCCTGGTAGATGGCTCTCGCAGCGGTGCAGACCGCAATGAAGGCTGAGAAGAACAGCGTACATCCATTCTTTTCGAAATCGTCGAGTATGTAATATACATACACCATTCGAATTGCATATACTGACTACCTACAGGGAATTGTATACCTGGAGGACAACCGCCTGCGGTTGAGGTGCCGCCTGGTAACGCGCACGATGACTCCGACTACGAACAACAAGAGAAGGCACACAAGGGACAGAAGAAGCGTGGAAGGAAGCCTGGCAGTACAAACACAGTGAAAAAGAGTCCCGTGGGAAAGAATCAGTCCATACTGGAGCTATTCACGAAATCATCCGGCATGCACCCTGCTGCAGAAGGCGCGCCTACCAATGCAGCGCACAATCCCGGAGAGCCGACGATGGAGGAGGACCCAAACCAAGAGCGGCGAAAGCGGCGAAAGACGAACTCACCGCCTCCTGCGCGGACTGATGCAGCGGCAGTGGAAGCCTCGGCAGATGGACCACCCGATTGGCACCAGCAGCTCACGATGGTGGCCGGGGAGGACATGTCACCAGACATGGAAGAGTCCTGTGCAACTAATACCGAACCATTACCCATTGATGGTACTATGCACCTACCCAGCAATAGCGCTAAAGACGCCCTGCGAGCTGTAACACCGCCGAACGACGATATGGCTGAGTCTGGTGCCATTGCTCATCCAAGCCCAGTTCCAACGTCTGCGATCAGCAACGGAACACCAAAGAAGAAGACTATCAAGGTGACTAAAAGCGGGAAACTCCTGTCAAGCCCCCCCCAAGCTCCCGCGGAACCCACGGCACCCAAGAAGCGAAGAGGGCGGAAACCGAAGCCGAAGGCTGCGCCAACCATCACTATCATAAAATACGGCCACGATTCTGCGAGTCGAGCCGTAATTGGAGAGAAAATTGAAGCCATTCTCAAAAGTGTCGAGTCCGCACCACGTCCAGTAACTCCAAAGAAGACGCCGCTGAAAACAGCCGGACCACCAAAGCCCACACATCCTTTATTTCTCGGAAAAGCCGCCCAGAAGAGTGACGAGGCTGTGGTCAATAAACAGACTCCGAATGACCAAGCATTGCTTTCTCCACGGAAGGAGAAGAGGAGCGCTGTTACCCCAGGAAAGCTAAAGACTGAGACTCGTAGCTTTCACCAACGAACTGACATGCCAACCTTTGGTTCGGCTGGGAATAAGCGCGTGTCAAAACAACCCGGTCAGGCTGAGGCGCCGTGGCCTTCGAAAGATACGGCGCACGTTCGTAATTTGGATGTCAAAGTCTCCCCAGACACTTCACCAATATCCTTACCGTCTCTCAGGGCTCGGAAAATGAAGAACACTATCTTTTCCGTACCACAAGAAGAGGATCTGATGGCAAATTTGGCCTTTGAACTTCAATCATACACTCCAGACCGGAATGGACTTGGTCGGAGCGACTTTGGGCCACCGAAAGATGTACGCCTTCCTTCACGCTTACTAACCACGGGTGTCGATCTCCAGGGTGCGGTAAGTGGGCAGGTTGCTTCTTTATCTGCGTCGTGGGAGCAGACCCACCCTGCAATTAAAACGCTTTTCGCCGAAATTGAGCATACCCTTACTCCTTTCGACCTTGGCAAATGCGAACCTTTGTCCTGGGTTCAAAAGTATGCGCCTAAGCACGCCTCACATGTGTTGCAACTCGGGAAGGAGCCTATGATCTTGAGGGACTGGCTGCAAAATCTCACCGTCCTGGCTGTTGGTGGTAAACACGATGGAGCAATAGAATCTAAGAAACCGCCCAAGAAAAAGAGGAAAAAGGCCGTGGACGACTTCATTGTTGACAGCGAAGAAGAGGAGGAGGAGGATATGGTCGAAGTATCCGGTGGAGACGGCGAGTATGAAGCATCAAGCTCTTCCCTTCCAAAATCCCTGCGACGAGAACGCTGGACTAGGAACAAAAACGTGGTACTCATAAGTGGGCCCCATGGTTGCGGAAAGAGCGCTATGGTACATGCCGTTGCTAAGGATCTGGGATTTGAAATTTTTGAAATCAATTCGGGTAGTCGCCGCTCTGGGAAAGACATCCAGGATAAAGTTGGCAACATGTCCGAGAACCATCTCGTCAGCCACAAGCGGGAAGGGACATCAACCAATCTCGAAGTAGCGCCAGCTGATGATATGGACACTGAGCGCCATAGCGACGCGCTACAGAAAGATCTCGAGAGCGGGCGACAAGGCACTATGATGTCTTTCTTCGCTTCTACAGGTCCGGCAAAGGAGAAAGCAAAAGCAAGAGTTAAGGCACCCGAACCAAAGAAAGTATCCAAATCAGGCCAAGCAACACTACCAATCACACAGCTGCAGCGCAAGTCACAGAAGCAATCATTGATCCTCTTCGAGGAAGCTGACGTTCTATTCGAAGAGGATCAAGGGTTCTGGGCACAAGTCACCAGACTCGCATCCCAATCGAAACGACCCATCGTAATTACCTGCACGGATGAAGCCCTCATTCCATCACAGGAGCTACCGCTAGCCGCGATCCTTAGAATTTCCCCACCCCCTATCGAACTTGCTACCGACTATATGGTTGTCCTGGCCGGTCACGAAGGCCATATTCTGGAGCGGGATGCTGTTTCATCCCTCTATCGCTCGAAGAAATGCGACCTCCGAGCTAGCATTACAGAACTGAACCTTTGGTGTCAGATGTCAGTCGGCGACCCAAAAGGTGGGCTGGAATGGATTTATCAGCGGTGGCCACCAGGCAAAGACGTCGACGAGCAAGGTCGTGTGCTTCGTGTCGCCAGTCAAGGGACATACGCGTCAGGCATGGGGTGTCTGTCGTATAACACATTCAAATCCGCGGACAACATCGGTTACGATCGTGCAGAAGAATTACTGAAAGAGTCCTGGGAAGAATGGCAGATTAGTCCCAGCAATTGGACAGGGAGCATGGATGAACCCGCACACGACACACTTGGTAGCTGCACGCTAAAAGATCTGGAGCGTCTGGATGCCCGTGCGGAATCTATTAGCGCTGCCGACACATACTGCCGCATCGACATGCCTTCGTATCAACAACACTTTGAGCAGCCTACGGACCCATCCTTACCTCCCTTGCAAGAAAAAGCTCGTTTGAGTTATACGCTTGCGGCACCAGTTATTCAAGTGGATCATATTTCGGACTTTAGTCATTTTGACACGGATATGTTCATCCAAAGCCACTTGCTTCTTCTACGCGCCTACGGCGGACGCCCATCATCGGATGTAGAGCAGAATCTCCCTATCCCGACCACAGAACGGGGATTTGCCGGCGTCATATCCCAACACGAAGAACAGCCCCACTGCGCAAATCAAGTTTCAAGGCCAAACTTTTCTCAAGCATTCGATATCCTGGCCTATCCTCCGGATACTCTTCCTGTCCTGAATACGTCATACAGCCTAACCGCCTCCTCGTTCGATCGTCCCTTTCAAATCCTAGTCGAGGATCTAGCGCCCTATGTACGAAGCATCGTCGCGCATGAACTCGTTCTCGAAAATCAACGTATCCGGCTTGGTAACCTGCTCTGTGAAGGTGGGAGTCGAAGCAACAAGCGGCAGCGGACGACACGAGCGGCTCGCACGGCTCTTGAAGGAGGCTCGAGAGACACGAAGAGGAGAGAGAGGTGGTTCGATAAGGATCTGAATCGGTCATTGGTTATGGGTACAGCCGGGAAGGGCTGGACTGGATTGGGCTCTGGATCCGAGGAGGCGGAAACTGATCCAAGTGCGGCAGGTACGCAGGAAGAATAGAGGGTATTGCTTGGGAGTACATGGAATGTTTGATGTTGGTTGGGAGGCTTGTTCTATAATTGCATTTAGGAGGCGCCATACAAATGATCTAGATATGAGAGCATTTTCAATTGCATTTTTCAGTTCTGGGTATCATCTATCAATCATAGCGTATGCAGCCAGCTTATTTGGTTGTTGTCATCAACCAGGTCTCCAAACTTTTATCTATCCCATCCATAGTCATAACTCATAAGCCAAGCATACTGCTGGCCTTGCCCTCAGCTCAGAGCAGCTCATCCTCCCCCACCACCGGCAACGGCACACTCTCCGGTACCACGGCCTCCAACGCCTTCCCTTCCCCAGCCACCTCGGGCGCCACCTCATCCATCTCCTCATCACTAACCCACTCCCTCTCCTTCCCCCTCTCCTCCTTCTCCTCCTCCCCCACCAGCGCCTCAAACGCATTCCCCTTCTTCTTCCTCTTCTTCTCCCCATTAATCTCCTCCCACCCCTTACTCCTCTCCTTGACCTTCTTCTCCCTCCCCACACTCTTCGCAACCTTGACCTGGAACTTGTCCATGGTATCCTCGGCACGCTCCATGCCCTTTTGCTGCCGCAGGCGCTGTGCGCGCTTCAAGGGCTTGGATTTTTGCGCCCGCTTGGTTATGCCGGTGGGTTTGGCGGCGAGCACGTGCGGCTTGATGGAGGCGGGGTGCGGGCGGGGCGAGGCGGAGTCGCGGGTTCTTGTGGGGTTTTTGAGGGACTTGGGGAGGTTGATGGAGGGGGAGGTGGCGCGGCGGGCGGCGCGGGAGTGGGCTGTAGGTTCTGCTTGGGGGATTAGAGGTTTGTGGGATGGGGAGGAAGGAAGGGGAGGAAGTAAGTGTGCGTACCGCGCTTTTTTACTTTTGCGGTTTTGGCCATTTTGGCGGCGGTGGTGGTGGTGGTGGGGACGGAGGTGTGAGGGTTGCTGTGTTGGACGTTTGGGGGCAAAGAAAGATGGAGTCGTGTATGTTTTTGCGGGTTCGAGGGGTTGTGGGCTGACTGTAGGGTGTAGAGAAAGTGCTTGTGGTGCGCTGTTGTTGTTCAGTTCACGGTTGCTGTGGCCCACCAAAAGTTCCGAAAGCGAAAATGTTTGCCAAGATTTCGGGCCCGCTTTTTAGCGCCGCGTCATTCCTCTCGCAATAATGGTGTTACATAGTCGAGAATGAATAGTTCCTTCTGAACGACGCGTGCCATGGAATGTGCTATAAACTAGATGGATGTACATCGCCGGGTGGTGGACTACTGGCTCTGTCTGTAAGGCTAAGGCAACAGCAAGGCATCGACAAGGCCGCAATAGAACGCTAGTTTCAAGCGTCTAGCATTTCAATTGATTTGGCTTCGCGCATCTTCAAGCTCATGGTATAAAGCTGAGAAGGACTGCTCTATGTCTAGCAAAACAATTCCATTCATCTATCCATCAACTTGCAAGCCTCGCGGATCTCCTCCCTAACCCTCAACCCCAACCGCCGACCATGGAGCTAAAGAAAATCGCCATTCTCGGCGTACGTGAGCCCGCAAGAGCACAAGATCGCATTGAAAGACACTAACACGAAAGTCAAAAGCCTGGCGGCAGCGTCGGCAGCGCCATCATCACCGAACTGATCAAAACCCCTGAAACCCATTACATAACGGCCATCTCGCGCTCAACCTCATCCTACACCCCACCAGCCGATTCAAACATTATCCGCAAAACCGTCGATTACACGTCTCTGGAGTCCCTCAAAGAAGCATTCACCGGCCAAGATGCAGTCATCAACTGTATCACGGGGCGAGCCACCCAATACGAGCCTTCGAAACTCATCATCGACGCTGCCGTTGATGCAGGCGTGTCATTCTACTTTGCAAACGAATTCGTGGGCAACATAGACAGCGAGCAGTTCAAAAGGTTGCCAGAAAGTCACGCAGGTGCGAAAGCGAGGATCAGAGAGTATCTTGGAGGGCTTGGAAAGGAAGGGAAGATGAAGTGGACGGCGCTCAACGGCGGACCATTTTTCGAAATGTGTGAGTAGAATATGCGATCTGCGTGTTATGCTGGGAGAGAGGGTTACGCTAACATTTTGTGCAAAGGGCTCATGAAAGGTCCTGCGGGCTTCGACGTTCCCAACCGAGAAGCACGCATCTACGGCACGGGCGATAACCACCTTTACTGGACGCCTCTCTCGACCATTGCACTGGCGGCCGCGAACATGCTGCGAAACCCGGGAGCCGTCGCCAACCGCGCCATCTACATCTGTCCCTTTCCCAAAGGCACCCTCACCCAAAAGAAACTTCTCGCAGTGCTCGAACATGCGCTCGCCACCAAGTTTACCGTCACGCAGGTGGATATCGCGAAGATCAACGCGAATGCCAAAATTGCCCTGGAACGCGGAGATGCTACCACAGCGATACGCGGATTTGCCATCAGCAATCAGTTCTACGAGGGTGATAGCGGGAATTGTCTAGATGGGTTGACGGAAAATGAACTTGTCGGCGTGGAGGAGATGAGCGTGGAGGAAGCGGTCAAGAAGGCGATTGAACAGTATGGAGATAGCACGCCGGTTGTGGAGAGCATGTATCGGGTCGAGCCTTGCCATGTGTAGGAATGTGGATTCGAGAGGAAGACGGTTTCCATCCGAGGATATTCATTCATAGGTAGCTAGCTGGTTCACAATAGAGCTAGAAAAGTGCTCTCATCTCCTAATGGCTAGAATTTAGAAGGGTGATATGCTACTGTCCTCATCCAAAAATGATCTGGCAATGTCAATATGTATAGAACACAAGACCGAAAACTACTTTTGCTAGCCGCTTGTGCAAGACCTTCGACGCAGATCCGTTGCGTGCTTACGTTGTGTTTTACAGTGCACTATTTTTAACAATTGGCGCATTTTGACTTCCTATTGTAGTTAATTATAATTGCGCTTGCTTTTTACTTACTTTAGCTATTAAAGGAGTGAAACCCCTTGTGCACACGAAAAACGCGATTTTCATTTACAAACCGCGGATTCTTCACCAGCCGCTGAGGCGAATCGGGGCTCAATCTTTCTCCCGCGATGTTTGAATTGAAAGTAGGACGATTCTGCTTGTTCTGTTATATTTGCTAAAGACTAGACCCTTTGTAATCTGTAAAAGGTTGAGTGCCCCCAAACAGGCGCCAGAAACCAGTCTCACTGCTTTACCTTGTTCCCAAGCGTTTTTCCAGCACCCCCACAGCTTTCCATCACAGGGTTATACCGTGTACCGAATGTGCGCGAAATCTTCTTCGAGGTAAAAGGTTGAGTCGATTATCAACGGATATGAATGAATGAATTGTCCTATCATAGTAAATGAATTGCGAAACACAACGTAAAGGAAACGCCGTCGTTGTTGGTCCCAATTGTGCCCATTTCTTTGCTTAGTCACTTTAGCTGTTGAGGCATAGTTTTGCCGTTCAACTCTCGTAATCCGTAGAACGTTAAGTTGATTATAAGCGGATGCTAATGGATAAATGCCTAGCAGGCTGGAGTACCAATATTCGCTTTAGTGATCACCTAACGACAATTTTTGGATTGATGGATTCTCATTCCTCGTTGATTTCACTTACTCATTGTCTGCCAGAGGTGCAGAGAAACCTGTCGTAAATAGTCCTGCTGCAAGCATATACGCAGCGAGATTCGCCAGGTGCATCTTCATCTTGAGCCAATTGCTCTCGAATGAGGGGAAATGACGAGAAAGCAGAAGCTGTTGGACGTGATTCTGTAATCGGAATAGATGGCAGCGCGACGCTGTGGGATCAAAAGGTTTGATCTGGTCGTAATGAACGGATATAAATGAACGAATGAATAAAGGGAATAGTAAAGAACGTGAGAAACAAAAGCCTATTCAATGTAAACGAATGTAGGGTGAGTTTGCTTTGTAGAATAATTTAGCTACGCTTGAGCAAGGGAACCTTTATACGTCTTGCAACCTATCTTGCACCTCACGTATTACTGATCATCTTCTGGTACTTGGTCGGAATCCTCGTGAGTGGTGGCTTGGTCTCTCTCCTGAAGCGTATCTAAGGGGTAACGACTCAGTATCCCCGACGGTGTAGCGACCGGACATCTTCTGGGGCGTGGTGATCCAGTATCCCCCGTGGTGTAGTTCTAGAGTCCGGGTCCAATGCCATACTGAAGGATCAAGAGGACATGACCGAAACGGGTATGTCTACGTAGCCGATCTAACTAAGACATGACCGAAATGGGTATGTCTTCGCAGCCGGCCTAACCAAATCTTCGCCTTTAGCATGTCCGTTACGCATGCATGAAGGTTTCACAGCTGTTCCCTTTACAGGTAGTTCAAGAGCACCCTGGGCACCGCTAGCAGCAGTCTAAAACTCCACAACGCTCTGTTATCTCCATGGCCATACGGTTCCGCCAACCGGGCTAATGGGATCCGTTAGCTTTCTTTGTCCCTTTTTAAATGTCCGCACTGGACGACAATAGAACTTTTATGAATTAGACCCGCATAATGACGTCTATAAGCTCACAAAGCTACCTACGGTCCGTATATGAGATGATACCTCTTCAAAATTTTGTAAAACACTGCCAACCCGTTTGCATTGAAGTTACTGTACATGTCCTGAAATGCGATCGCGATCCGTGTTCGAGATCCTAAATATTCATGGTTTTAATTTGTTTCCGAGATCCTTATCGTTTTTCGGAATCCTCATCATGTTCAAAATCCTGTTTATTTTCGAGATCCTGATCCTTCTAGGATAGCAGAAAAGAGGGACAATTCTCCCGGAGTTTAACCTTGGAATCAGGTCATGCTTTGTTATCGGTCACACCATTGTACCAGTCATGTTACCAGTCAGATTTTCCAGACTCGACCCGTCTGCTCGCCGTACAACGGTTCAACCTTGCAATCGTGCTCACCGCGAACCCTAGGTGCCCGCATGATCACCTTGATGAGCGACGCCACTGTTTCACACTCGCTACACGTGTCGAGAGATTAATAGGCACGTGATGCAAAGTTGACCTCAACACGCTAACGTGTGTTTGATCACGTAATGCACGCTATCGCGTAATTTTCAGGTGTGAGGGGCCTCGGGAGTTTAGGAGCAACCATTACACACGATTAGTATAGAAATATAGAAATATAGACATAACATTATATGCGAAGTTAAGATAGTTGCGAAGAACAAGTACCTGTGATTTGTCCGGTCACCGGGTGTGTCCGGCGACGTAGGGAGGGATGTTACTGTAGATGGCAGGGCTACATTGACTAGCTCTATTGCGCTTTGATAATAATCATATAATGCACGTTTTCGGCGATTTCCGCCCATCCACAACTTGAAGCTGTACAGCTTGTATATATTGTAAAATCGTCGGATTTTCTGGAGTAATAATCGGAAGAGCTTATTCAACAAATACAGCCCTTCTATTGGCTACCTATAGCGCTCTAGGAGGCGTATTTGACGTGTGCGCGTCGTGGGCGCGATCTCGGGCATCTCGGGCTCGTCAACTTTGACAGGCTGTAACTCAGGCTGTACAAGCTCAATATCTTTCGGATTTTTTGCTGGAGGTTTAAGGCTACGTTGATTACCCTTTTGGGAAGCTTTAAGCTCGTCGCGGAGTTGTTTTTCAATTGCGCGGGCCTCTCGCTTTTCTTGAGCTTTAATAGCCTTCAGCTCGCGCTCGCGAGCGCGCTCTGCTTGAGCCTGAGCCTTTTCAAGGCGTCGCTGTTGCAAGAGGGCTTGCTTTTCAAGCTTGCTCTGCTCTCTGAGCTGGGCCTAGATGTCCTTTTGAAGCTGTATCTCCTTCTCCTCCGCGTCCTTTTGTGCCTGCCAGTCGCGAGCCCTCTGGACCTTGGCTGGCGACCAGAAAATCGCGCCACCGTTGTAATCCTCCGGCGTCTCGAGCGCCAGGGCCTTACCCCGCTGGCGGCGCTTGCGCTCGTTAACGAGGGCCTCTTTGAGCTGAGTATTTTCGTGCTTAAGGATCTGATTTTTCGCTGAAATCGAGTGGAGCGTACGCGAGAGTTTGGCAGCCTGAGACTCGTAAATATCTTCAACAACTTGACGTAATAAGCGCTCGATTTTACGCCAGTCGCTGGCGCTAAGGACCGACGTGCTGCTCTCGCTCGAGCTGGGGCGCTCAGGCTCGCGAGTTTTAAATCGCTTGAGGATCCTGTCGGGATCTAAGGGCACGATCCCAGTAGCCTCAAAGGCCTTAAGGACCGTTGCTAACGTCAGCGCGCGCTCCCAGGCGGCCCAGAATATCCTGAAAAAGTCCCTCTTTGTGATGCTGGAGAGGCCCTGGCAGGCGTCCATAAAAGCTCGCGAGGCCGTTGCTGTACGCGCTCGCGAGAGGCCCGAAGACGCCCACATCCAGCGGCTGAAGCGTATGGGTGCTGTGAGGCGGAAATATTGCCAGCAGGATCTTATTGGCGTCGCAGAAATCGATGAAATCCTTTGTCACGTGAGATCCATGCCCATCGACGATCAAGAGGCGGTACGACGTCCTTGCCTTTGCCTTCGTCTCGCGGTTGAACACCTGTTTGAGCCAGCTGAGCCCGATATCGTTATTGGTCCATCCTGAGGGCGAGGAGGTAAAAAAAGCCTTGTGGATTTCAGGGTTGAAATCCTGGAGCCAGGTGTCTTGTACGTTGCCAGAGGCTGCCTGATAAATGAGGGCAGGCGTGAGGGTAGAGCCGTCGGCGCAAATACAGGCTATTGAAGTTATCCACTCGCGATTGCCATCCTGGAGCATCGATTTGAACTTCCCGCGCTCGTATTGCTCGCGAGAAAAGACGCGCTTTGATTTGGAGAGGATTCCAATAAGAAATCCCTTCTCATCCATATTGTAAATATGGCGCGCGTCAACGTTGTATTGCTCGATTTTTTTAGCTAATAGCTTGAAGTACAGCGCGTACTTGAAGGCCGAATCAGCTCTGCGGCGTGAGGCGTCGATGCCGGATGTCCATCGCGATATTAAGTCGAGTTTGTGGCGCTCAATGAAGCGTGACGGCCAGCAAGTCCCAACGTATTTTCCAGCTATTTCTGACGCGAAGTTTCGTATCATATGGCTTGTAGGAGGTAGCCCTCGCGCTGAGAGGTCTTGAATATACCGTACGAGCGTTGCTTCCTGCGTAGCGTTGAGTATTTGTTGATTTTCGAGCTTACGCACCATCGATTGGGTTTTATTACGCGCGCGCCGCGACAGAGTTGACCGGCTAACCCCGAATCTTTCGGCGATTTCTGTATACGTAAAATGTTCTCCTGGTTTCAGCAATTCGATTGCCGCAAGAGCCTCGTCGATTGGAGCCATATTGGTGGAGTTATGGTGGGTTGAATATTTCGCGATTTTGGTGGGGCGCGTGCATTACGCGATAGCGTGCATTACGTGATGATCAAACACGTTATTACGTAATAGCGCTATATAGGCAGATCTCACGACACTCGTGGATCTGCTCAACCATCAATCTTAGACGTCACTTTGAATACCTTCTACTTTCCAAAACAATCCTTTCGCACTCTTTACAAATACATTTACTGTTATTGGGTACGCACATCGGGTCTCGCCAGCACTCCATCACAGCAAACCTAGGTACTGGCCCATTCAACAACGACAGCTTGACTGCAAGCCCAGGATTCGCATCGATGAAGATTGATTAAATACTGGTATTGCTTTCCTTTGGGCATGGCCACACGGTCGGTTTCGCGGCCCCCATGGTTGGAACAAGATGCCCCGATAGCTAGCAAATCAAGTGGAGGATGTACCTCCGATTCTTCGACAAACTTTGAGTTCCTGAATGATAAACTCGCACGACCCATTGAGACACGGACACCATTTCACCTATTCGAACAACTGCCTCTGGAGCTGCGAAGGTGCATTTGGCAATTTAGTCTCCCGCAGCAACGAATGCTCAGGGTTACGGTGGCCGCAGCCCAGCTAGCACATGGTCAGTCCAATGGCCCCACTGTCGCACCATATCAGAGCAAAAATGATCTGGGGAATATTGTCAGCGGTGCCAACTACCATCTGCGTCTACGCTCGACGGACACCATCTCACCACTGCTGTATGTAAATCATGAGGCAAAAGATGTCGTTCACCATGGTTACCGTGTGCATATCCCCATAACACAGCCCGTACCGAGTTCCGATGCGCCAGTCCTGCGATTCTGTCCCGAACGAGATACGATCTTCATCACTGTTGAGCGTGAGCAGGACAAAGCTTACTTTGCCGACTTTGTCCATGATGCTTTGGCATACGATCCAAAGAACAAGGGTATTCAGCATAGAGCCATCGCGGACAGAGAATCTTCCATCCATCTACCTATTAGTGAGTTCATTCCGCTCATTCGTACTTCTGCTATAGACCAGTACTCAACCTGAACTCTTACTAACCGTGCATCTTAGAGCTCCCCAACCTACATAGTCGCGTGCAAGCTGCATTGGCTCGCACCCTCGGAAGTCTAGAAAGCGTGAGCCTCGTCCATCTCTATCACACCAGCAGGCGCCAAATGTTTTTCAATGTACAGCACCATGTCTACATCAACACGCAACTCACTCAAACAGAAATGATACGCTTAAAGCGAGCGTATCCTCTGTGGTCGACCGCTGCCTCTTATTCGATGCTACCAGTTGATCCCTGCCCCGTGTCTCGTTATTTGGATCTGGTGGACTGCCAATGGGACCCCCGTAGACTTATCCGCGCCTGGCGCATGCTCGAAGCAGCCTATGATGTTCCGCCGACGTCGCCGGATAGGATACGCCTTCTTCTCGGGGCGACGGATGACGACGAAAACTCTGCCATTGCAACCACCTTCCAGGCATGTTACTACCGGCAGCAAGAGGAGTTGTATTGGGCGGGAAACTGGGAACAGCGGGGATACTTCACCCGACACTATATTCATGTCACGAACCCAGATACTAAGGTAGACCTGGAGTTCGCGCAGAAGCAAAATGCCATAGGCTTTTGGTCGGTACCGCTTGAGGCTTTTGGTCCTGTGCCAGAGGTACCGTACGAAGATTACAAATGGCCGATGTGGCGGATCTGTGACTTTACTGCGTTTGAGTCGCAGATTGAGCTTGGCTTGTTTGCAGTTACATAGGAATGGTGGGTGGGAGTTGGGACTAGGCCACTGGCTGTGGATAGCGGGTGGAATCAAGCTACGCGAACCAACAATTTCATTCTCCCGGGTTTTATTGAAGACCCTCGTAAGCATCGAGGCGAAGACCGTGTCGAAGGAGAGCGGCACGCATATGCCGCATGAACCACGGTATAGGAGTGCAGTGCTGATATCATATACTTGTACTCTTTTTATTAGAAAACTCTTAGTTGCTAAAAAACAACCTATATTGTCGTCTTGCGGAGTACAGACTACCGTACAGAATAGACATTCCAACACATCTAACGTAGGCTTGCCTATCCATATTGAACATCTTTGTCGTGTGGAGATTCTAACCAAGGTCGAGTCCGCACCATATATAGAGAGGAGTAAAATAGAAGGCACTAAAACCTAGTACCTAATATATAGTAGTAGTGTGAGGGCACCATGGGGGTCATCACGACGTACATGAGATGACTAGTAGTCAGGATCCAAACATAAGATAGTAGCGATACCCACATAAGGTGAGTACGTAGGCAGGCTATATACATAGCCTTGCTTAGGACCTTGCTTATTATTACGCTAGTCTTAAAAGGGTAATGTGATGTAAGCGAGGGGGTCGCACCTTAGATTAGTGACACTACCCCCCCTTCTTTGTAGCAGCAACTCTAGTGCTGCTAAGATTCTTCTAACCCTATACTAACTATTACGCTTTATTACAATCTATTACGCTCTATTATATTTTATTTTATATTATTTCTAATTATTATAATTCTTATAGTAATTTAGTGTAAATTACTATAACTATCTACTTAAATTATTATGTATTTAATCTAATATATTAATATCTATTAGGGTTATATTATTAGTACTACTATTATTAGTACTGCTATTATTAGTACTACTATTATATAAATTAGTACTACTATTATTAGTTGTTGGATAGGCTCTCACTAGTGAAAGGAAAGGAACTGAAAACGGATTACATTTGAAGATTGATTATTATTCTTATCTTCGTGTGGATGCTACAGAGGTGTACATACTCTTGTCCAAGTAGGACCAAAGTAGGATCAAGGCAGTCTATTAGGCATCGTTGGGTAGCTAATGTATCTACTAATGCCTATAATCTAACACTAGAAATCTTTCTTTCTAGATAGCTTAGTAGTGACTATATGTGTCCATATTAACTGTGTGTAAAGCATTAAATATTAGAGCCTGTTGGCCTCTGTACCTAGCCCTTAACTCGGACTGTCAACTCATTCCTGTTAATAAGGTGCTTAAGGGCGCGGTTTGGTGATGCCTTGGTGAAAGCGTCCGCAGGATTGTCTTCACTATTAATCTAGCGGATCTTAGTGATCTCGCGACGCTCATATAACTGGCGCAACGCTATAATATTAATCATAAGGCGCTTTTCCTTTGTTGTCCCAAGCTTTACTAGACACTCGTACAGCGAGTATAAATCTGTGCAGATAACCAAGGGAATTGCAGGTAGTCCAAGGCGTTCTGTGATCATCCTTAAGGTGGGTTGCAATAGCGATGCCGATGTTAAAAACCGTTGACCATACTATAGATTTCTAAGGCCAGTACGCTTCGTGTGACGCGTTTGCATTTCGTAGAGCTGTAGTAGATTACATTGCCACAGATTGTAAAGGTGTTATTAACGTCTGTAGACTTATTAATAAGCATTAATACAAAGCCTAGCTGCGAACTAAGGTCCTTGTTATTAGCAAATGAGCTGTCTATAAAGACCATCAACTTGGCATTAATAAGGTCAACAGGTACGTAGCGCAGACCGCGGTTAAGGTTCTCTATCTGCCATTTAAAGCGCTTATTGAGCGCCCTAATGTCCTTATCCAAAGGTTGCTGCGCTTGCGCGGCTACAGACAAATCAAAAGAAGCCTCTGGTTGGCACGTTAAGGCGATGTACGCCCCACAGGCGCGCTGTTCTGTGTACTGTTGCGCGCGATCGTGCGCCTTAATGTCCACAAGCTTAATCTTTCCTCCTTGTCCCTTCTGCTTAAGGTTTAAGATCGCTTCGCTATTTTCTATTATAAGCGTGCAACTATTAAAGTCCAGTTGCACGTCTAGCGTTCAGACAGTCTTTAGCTTTAATTAGAACTATGCGTCCTCGAGCTTTTTCTCTTCGAGCGACAAGAATGCGGCTGTCCTAAGCATAAGGGTATCATCAGTCTGCATGCCAACGAGTCCGAAGGCGTCTGCGTCCCCGTTTATGACCAACAAGCAAGGGTCGTACGTTGATGTGGACATATCCAATTCCTTACGGTGATGTCCGTGGTACGTTGTCCACCAATGAACCCCTGCCTCCGCGATCCTATACAGTGGTTTGATCACGTGAAGCAGCGTGCCTTCTGGATATTTTAACACTAGTTCTAAGGGGAGATGTGCAAGAATCGTCCTCTAGAGATTTGTCTGCGCTTAAGGGTATGCCCTGCGTTATATCGCGCAGCTTAACAGTTATCTCACGTTGTACAAGTACGGGCGCCAGGGCCATAATCAGACGCTGGCTACAGCGTTGAATAGTTGGAGACTGTGTTAAGATAGCTTCCTTGTCGTGTGGTCCTGGTAGCCTTAGATGACTAGACAGGATTTCTCGTAGGGCTTAGTTGTTATTCCTTTGACCTCTCGTACAAGACGCGATTTGAAAATTCGGATCCCGCCGTGCAATTCCTTATCGTACAGTTCAAACTCGAACACTCTACAGCCTACGAGGTTACTAATCTCTTGATCGTCAGACGCCTCAAAGGGTGCGCCTAGGGTCGTAATAACCCCATCGTTGCGTAGCTTAATCGCTAGCTTATAGTTGGCCTCCTCCTTCTTAGTTATGTACACATTCGCCTTGCGCTTGTTTTTTAATCCTAGAGGACGGCCTCTCTTGCGCTTAGTTGCGCTGCTATAGGTACTTCCACATCTGCAGGTGGCTCATGCAGTGTGTGTTGCGCATCAGGGTCGCTCCAGAGGTGGTCTAGTCTATAGTATGGCTTAACAACAGTTAATCTAAATGTTATTAGACTATTAATTATGTCAACAGTAACGTTATAGCCATCTATGCTAGCGATTTTATATAGGCTATTCTAGCCATCACTTTCTCTCTAGATTAAAACCTCGCTTTGTAGCGGGAGTGCGAGTACGTCTTTAGTAGCAGGTCCGTTCTAGGTATTTAGGGCGTCCGCAACCTGGCGCTCTGTGGCGATCTTGCGCAGGGCTTTCGTCGCCTTTTAAATAGCCTCACTGCGCTTAACCATTAACAGTGACAGCGGTAACTCTATTGTCATACGTAGGTACGCCCCAAAGACCAGTAGAGTCGGGACTAGCCCGTCAGGGCCGGCCGTATCGTTGACGGCTTTCACAGCCATCTAGAGGATCGCCTTGTCAGACATAGTGCCAGCGAACTCGACATGGAGTATATCCCATGCGCGGCGTAGGGGCGCATAATACCTCTTAGTCTTGCCTATAGACTAGTGCGCCTCTATAGGCACTTGTTTACATGTTACTCCTATAATCTTTGCCTTAGCGCGGAACTTTGCGCTTGCAAAGTTAGTGCCTGCATTGTGTGTAATAATATCTGGCGGGCCTTAGTAGGTGTTAATCCATAACATCCGTAGTGCCTTCCACGTCTCCTTAGCTAAAATAGCGCTAAGGAACTTCGCGCCTTAAAACGCAGTGGACGCATCGACCACATGCAGTACAGGCTTATTGCCTAGGTACATCACGTTAATAAGGATTTCGTAATTAAAGTAGCGGTCGTCCTTAAGGGTGAACTTAAATCGGCGCGGCGCGGAGCTATTTAGTTAACAATAATAACAGAACTTTGTAATTTCCTTAAGAGTTCTTTCTTCAAAGTCGTTGTAACCAGCATTTTTTAATAGCTTAACAAGTCGTATAACAGCTAGGTGCCTAAACTAGCGATGCAGCCGTCTTAACTCAGTCTCTGTCAGAAACATCGTTGCGCGCTCTCTCTTGTTGAGATGGAACCACAAATGTCCCCATTTGCGGATCACTAGGGTGCGGTGTTCTCCTTGTACGAGCTCATCCGTGGTGTGTTGTTAAAATAGACATTCAACCTATCCATATCCGCAAGGCACAGCAGGAACAGTGTAGGCGCTTCAAGCACCTCGAAATCAATTTCCCAATCTCTGTAGGGACCTGCGCGGTGCCGATAGACGCAGTAACACAGCCCTTGCCAAATTTAATAGACACTTTTCCTGCTGTGGATATGTCTATTGTGACCGTTAGGTCTTCTTGTGTTAGCGCGAGAGGTATTGTTCCCTGCCGACTGTGGATACATTGGCGGCGCAGTATTAGGCAGGATTCCCTAGTACACGGATCGCGCGCGTATTAGTCCTTAATAAGAAACTGCGACGCTGGCGTTAACAGTGCACGTCTGCTATAAATGTTGTCGCTAGAGATATAGTGCAGGAATGCTTAATCTGCGAGGCATTGTTCCTTGAAGAATTGTTGTTCGACGTACGCGGCTGTGACGCTATTGTCGTCGTCCTCGTCCTCGTAAGCTTCCTCTTCTCTCTAGCCTTCTTGGTTGTACTAGGTCGCGTGTTTAATCCCTTTATACTCTGCGAGGTATATAGAGAAGTCTGCGGGTAGTTGTGTGTCCACAAAGTAACATGCGGAAAAAAACTGCGCGTGGGCGGCCTTGCGTTCTTCGTCCGTATAGTTAGTTAACTAGCAGCCTTCCTTCTGGCAGACAAAACACTTCTTCTTCCAGCGTGGCGTAAATCCACGTGCGCTGTTATAGCTATTAAAGCGCTAACTGCCTCTGTTGCTTGCTTAGCCTCCTTAGAATCTACCACTAAATCCACCTCCGCCTCTAAATCCTCCTCTGAATCCTCCTCTGAATCCCCCTCGATCTCTTCCATTGCCGTTGTAGCGGCGGTCCAGGTAGTACTGGTCCTCCGTAACTGTGTCTTGCTCCCTATTAGTATTTGTGTCGTGTGCTAACGTGCAAGGTGCGTCTTAATTACAGACTGTAAGTCTAAAAAGAGCCCTTTGCAGATTAGGGCTGGCTTAAACAGTGCCATTTTGAGTTTAGGAACTCCACGACACGCATTAATAACTGTTGTACGCAAAGCATCCTCGCCTTCAAAGTTCTTTCTAAGCGCGCGTTAGCACAGCTACAGCTTATCCAGCAGGATCTGCAACACCTTGTGTAGGCCCTTTTTAGGGTTCTCTATTCGTGTGCGAACAAAGCTTGTAGTAGTCCAGTCCGTGTAGTAATACTAATAGTAGACGTTATAGTTAAAATAGTTCTTAATCGCTATGTACGCACTAGCGAAGCTGTCGTTCCTCTGTACAACCTAGATGTAGAACATCTCTGCGCGTCTAGTGAGAATACAAGGAAACACCGCATATAAAACTCTTCCTCTTTAATATCGACCTGCCAACAGATGCTAAAGAAGATCTTAATCTTGTTATCTAGGAGATCGTACGCGTCCCCTGTATACTTCTTGCTATTATCCCAGATCTTTAAGAATTGCGTAATCGTGCTAGCGTTAAGCCTATTGTTGCGTAACTATTGTGGCGGCAGCGTCTTATACAGGTTGTGGGGAAGTTTAGGCGGTCTATAGGGTATGCTAATTATTGGCTGCTGCAGAAATAGCGTAATTTCGCGATACGCGGTCGCTAGTAGTTGTGTGTAAGTTTGGGGTCGCTATTGTTGTAATTAGTCGCCTTGTGCCCACTATTATTAAGGTTAATGTTCTCTAAGCGCATCGCTTATATACGGCGACTCCGGACCGTTAGGGCTCTAGTGTACCAGTTGTGGCTCCTGGCTTCGAGCGCCTTGCCTTGCTTCGTACTGCTCGCCTTGTTGCAAGCCCTGCGAGACCTGCCACGACGGCGGTGGCTGCATGTGCGATTGCGGTTTCCGTGTACCAGCTACTAGGCTAGCCTGCTGTGGTTGTTCGGCCTCAGGGGCTATCCGTTGCGTGTTCCTTTAGCGTTCGTACGCTCTAGACCAGTGGTCGAACTTCATCGCTTGAAACTCCGCAGGGTCCTATTTGGGGGGATTTTCCATAGCTAGTGTCTTGTATAGGGAACCTACTACCCTAGCGCGGTTGTTGCCAGTGTAGACTCCCCTATTTCGCAGCACAGTCTTAAGAGACTTTAGAGTATTTCGCTTAACCTTAAGGAACAGGTCTCTTGTCCATCCTTCAAAGTCTACTTTGTAGTCGTCAAAAAGCTTATTATCCTAGACTATTGCCACGTTATAGTTGTAGAGACTATCTTAGCGACCCAGGTTGTTGTGTGCGTCTTGTTTGCATCCGCTAGTACAGGTACATCCCTAGAGAGATGTGTTAATAACATTAAGCGCAACTATGTATAGATAGTCTCTTATAAAATGCTTAGCGGTAAACTTAGCCTAAAGGGAAGGAGCTTCCTTACATTTGCTTGTGCCGTGCTCTAATAGTTTGTTAAGCAGCTAATTCTAAGCATCTACTACATCCGCGGCGCTTGTATCGCTTTAGTTGTCTGCTATTATGCTAACGTGTGTTAACGCGTTGTTAGTGTTGTCTTGCTAGTTGGTCGTTTCCAGCACTTGTTGTGGTCGTACGTAATTAGGTCGTCTGGAGACGCTTATACTAAATTAGTATGCGTTGCTGACGCGCTCTGTGTCCGCGGATCGGCCTAAACCAGCAGCTTAGAGGGAGGTTAAGAGTGCTTTGTGTTATCTCTGCCTCGCTCTATTCTTAGCATATATGTCTTGTCCTAAGATTTCTCACGTTAGGGTGTTGACAGTCTGTCTCTTCTACCTTACTGTCAATAATCGCCTTAAGCAATTACTGATTAGTGTTAGATAGGCTCTCACTAGTGAAAGGAAAGGAACTGAAAACAAATTACATTTAAAGATTAATTATTATTCTTGTCTTTGTGTAGATGCTACAGAGGTATACATGCTCTTGTCCAAGTAGGACCGAAGTAGGATCGAGGCGGTCTATTGGGCATCGTTGGGCAGCCAATGTATCTACCAATGCCTATAATCCGACATTAGTACTACTATTATTAGTACTATTATTATATAGATTAGTACGCTTAACCTAGCTAAGAGAATTACTACTAGAAGGGTTCCTAGAAAGACTATTATTTATTACTAACTTAAAATCTATATTTATTTATTTTTAGGTATTTAGGTAGGTATTTATAGGTAGAGTAGTAGTAAAATATATAATAATATTCTAATACATAATAAGCTTATTAAAGTTATATAGTATAGTAGGCTTTTTTAGATTTTTAGCGTAGAAACTAGTAATAAGTTAAGGGCAATTAAGTAAGTTATAGTAGGGCTCCTATATAGGCTCTTTATAACTATCTTATAAGACCTTATACTCTATAACACTATAGTTAGGCGCATAAGAATCTTTTTTTAACTTATTTAACTAGTAGGTAAGTATAGTCTTTACCTTATACTTCTTATCTATTTACTTATCTAGTGGCATATTATTCTTATTATATATCTAACTACTAAGTAATTGCTTATTATATAGGTGTAGTAGTAGCTATAGGTAAAAAATATTATATAATTAGCCTATTTCCTTAGGTAAGTTAAACTTATAGGCTATATTATTAATAACTTATATAACGCGAAAGAAGTCTCTATTTTTATAGTTAAGCAAAGAGCTAGGTCTCTTAGTCTTAAGGTTATGCGCGTCTAATATTATCTTATTACTAATTTTAAAATATAGTGCTAGTGCGTGTTTTATATTAGTATACTTAGTCTACTTAGCTTATACTTATTATAAATTATTGTATAGAAAATTATACAATTAGGTTAGAAAGTTAATAAAGTTATTTGCGTGTTAATAGTCTATATAGGTAGTAATAAGGTTAGAGTGCTTATTACCTATATAAAGAAAGTCTAATTTTACTACTATCTTACGCACTACTATAACTAATAACTATAGCTAAATTAAATAAGACAAAGATGCGACCGCGCTATAAAGCGAAATTTAACCTCAAGTACGCCTAATTTACTATAGACCCTTTCTTGCATCCCTAAAACTTAATTAATAAGCTTATAATTATTGCTAGAAACAAGCTAAAGCTTAAGATAGCTAATAGTAATAAGCTTCTAGTTAAGTTATTTATACTAGATTACTATATAATGCACGCATATAGTCTATACTGCTATTTACTAGCTTAGGTTGTGTATGTATTAATAATATGCGTAGAGACTACTTAATAGATTAAGGCGAACCTAGGATATATTGCGTAGTAGAGGAGAAACCTAACAAAGGCTACTCAACACTATAGATAATAATAAGTTTCTTTAGGAGCTAAGGGAGTGCAATAAGGAAGGTGCTAAGTAGTTAAATAATATTTAAAAGCTGCTAAACTAGCTATAGGTAGTAATTACCTATAACTACGTTATTTCTAAAATCGAAAAATTTAATTATATAATCTGACTATAAAGTGCCTATAGGTCTTAATTAAGACTATCTAGAAGTGTAATATAAACTATTAACTATAGTTACTAATAATATTCTCTAGAAAATTCTTTTTATATTAAATATAGGTAATAAAAGCTTTTATAACTACCTTAGCTATAATCTTAACTATAGAGATAAATTTTTTCTTCTTACTAAGCTAGTCTATAATAACTATAATGGCTGTATAGATCTTACTATTATTATAATAAAGTAGTAAGCTAATAATAAAGTCTATTAATATTTCTTTCTAGTAATAGTTTAGAATTAGCAATAGGTGCAACAAGCTATATTTAGTATTATAGTACAGCTTACTATAGTAATAGAATATATAGGCGTAGATATAGTAGGTAATAGTATGTGTTATACGTAGCTAGTAATACTAGTAACTAACACGTTTATAAGTACCCTTATAACTAATATATTTAGTAGTAATACTATTATAAGCTTACTTAAGAATAAGCATATAAATCTCTTTATTATTAGAGACATATAGTTAGTACTTAATATATAATAGTCTATTACTTAGTTAATAGTCTGTAACTTTAATTCTAAGTTTTTGCTTAAGAAGCTTCTCTAGTAAACACAGCGGGTCTTAGCTTTAACGGCAGTAATAATATCCTAGACTATCTTATTAGAGGCATAATTAGTCTTAATATCTTTAAGCAATTGCGCTATTTTCTTAGTTTTTATTATAGTTATAAGGTGTATGCTAAAGTAATAGCCTTTGCCTAATAAAGCGTAGGTAGCGGCAATAGCGTAATATAAATTCTTACTCTTAAAGATCTCTAGTTATAAGACTATCTAAACTTAATATTATTAGTAAGCGTTATTATTACTCTTAGGCAAGTCTCTAGATTGTCTAGTAAGTGCGTTGGGTTTTGTATCTTGTTTTCTAGAACAGTATTAAATATAGAAATTAAACTTAGCTAGAAACTCTGCCTATTATACTTATTATTAGTTAAGCTCTTTACTAGATATAAAGTACTATAACACTAAGTAATTAGTGATAACGTTAATAGGATTCTAGATTCTAGATAGTGCTAACCTCTATTTCTTAAAGCTTATACTATAGCTAAAAGCTTTTTATTATAAATCTTATAATTATATTCTATAGGATTTATTTTATATAATAAGTAAGTAATAGGTTATAGTACATTTTAATTATTCTTCTATAATAGAATAGTAGTAGTAACAAAGTCAGATACGTTTGTTTCTAACTAGGTTTCCTTATCTAGATTAAAATAAACTAAGACAGGCGTAATTACAAAGGCTTACTTAAGTGCCTTAGAAGTAGTTGTGGTAGAAGAGTCTAGTTAGACTAGCTAATCTTTTAGTGCGTTGTCCTTTGTAAGGTTAGTTAATATATAAGCAATTTAACTAAATTTCTTAATAAACTATTAGTAAAAGTTTGTAAAACCTAGAAAAGCTTATATATTCTTAAGTAACCGTAATAGTTACTAGTTATAGACTACCTATACGTTATTAGAATCTATCTTAATATCTTTGGTTATTAGGATAATTCTAAGGTACTTAACTTTCTTAACCTTAAACTAACACTTATTAATATTTAAATATAGATCTACTTATTCTAACTTATTAACAATAGACTATATATATCTAACGTAGTCCTTCTTAGTCTTGCTATATATAAGCATATTATCTAAATATGCTATGCAAAAGTTATTAAGGTGTTACCTTAGCGTCTTATTAATATAGGTCTAAAAAGTGCTAGAAGCACTAGTAAGGCTAAAGGGCATAATAGTGTATTTATATAAACTATAATAGGTTAGAAAGGCTATTTTTTCTTTATTACCTTCCTTAATACGTATATTATTAAAACCTACAATAATATTTATAATAGATATAAACTTAGTCTTATTTATATAAGCTAGCGTATTCTTTAATAATAGCGACGTGTTGTAATTATATTTTCTAATAGTGTTAATTGCGCGATAATTAACGCAAACGCGTAAATCCCTCCCTAGTTTCTTTATAATAAGAATAGGTAATACGTACTAAGATATACTTATTTATAAGAATTCTTTTATAGTTATTTTATTAGTATACTTCTTAACTACTATAGTTTCTAGTCTAGTAAGCCTATAAATATATAGTTAGGGCGCCTTATTATTAATAAGGTTAATGGCATAATTAACGCTAGGGCAATGGGGGGCCAACTTATTAGCCTCTCTTAGATCGAAATAGTAAAGCTTATTATAAAGCTAATTAGCAAGCAGCTGCTTTAGCTTATCTATTATCTATAGTTTATTATCTAGCTTCTTTATAAACTTATTATAATCTATTTAGCTATATACTACTAGACCTATAAACGCACAGAAAGCTTGTGCATTATAGTTGCCATTTATAGGATTAGGTAGTTATTTTAGCTAAATCTAATTATAGGGCTCTAGCTAAGTAAACTAACTCTAAGTAATATACTATTATTAGGTAGGCTACCTTGCCTATAATAAGGCTAATATTATCTTGCGCTATAGGTTATAAAGAACTAGCTAGCGGTTTATTATAGTGAACTATCTTAGGTAAGGCGTCTTTAAGATAGTAAACTAGATAATAGTAGACGTTAAACGTTATAGATTAGTTATATAACCCTAGTTATAGGTTATAAGTAAATATCTAGTCTATACTAAGTATACTATTAAAAGCTCTAATATTAGTAATAAAATATATAATAGTGCTAGTATAAGTCCTATATACTATATAGTTAGATTTATAGCTTAACTAATTTTGTCTATAACTTTGCTATTGGTAAGACATAACATTATTAGGTTATTAATATTATATAATCTTAGTTAGTGCTGCTTAATATATATAGGGCTAATAAAACTAGCGCTAACTTCTATATTAGGAAGTTAACGCGCCTTAGCCTATTTGCGAGGTACAGCGAGTTTAATAAGATATATAAATTATAACTATTTAACTTTATCTAGCTAGGATTTTATATATTAATAGCAATAGTAGAGATCTGTTATATATGCTATAGATTAAGGCTAAGTTCTACATCTAGTTTAAATTTATCTATTTTTTATTATACTACTATAAGATTTTCTATATACGCTAGTAATGTCGCTTTCTTACGCAGTTTTGCTTAGGAGCTATTAAAAATATAACTTATTATTATTCTTATAGTCCTAACCGCGATATATATTATCCTTATTAGAATTAGAAATCTTATGCTTAAGTAACTTATTGCGCGAACTATTATATCTATAGATACTATATAGTTAGTTAGGATTTATCTAGATAGTGTAGATATATTATGCATCTTTATAGTTAATAGGGCTAGAGAGGATAATATAAAGGTACTTAATATCTTTTACTAGGGTAATTGCATTATTACAATAGCTAGTAGTAGCGTCTATTACTTAATATTTCGCAACTCTATATTTAAAACAAGCATTAGCCTTAGCTAGTAGATCTAATTCTTATAACATACATTTATAATTATTGCACCTAGTAGTTTTATTTGTGCGTAGGGTAGAAGATATAGTATATATTATAGTATTAGATCTAGTAGTAGTAGTATTTATTAAATAAGTTTTTAAATAATTAGGCACTATAGTAAATATACCAAAGTAACCTATAGTAAACTTATAGTTAAGGCGCTTTATATATAAGGCTTAGTCTATATAAGACGCAAAAGATTTCCTAGGTATAAATAATATATTAGTAGCGTTAATAATACAACTATGTATAAATTAGCATGCTTAATTTATTAGTAAGTAGTTAGGCATACTAAGAAAATTAATAATAGCTATAAATCGCGCGTACTAATATATAAAAGTATCCTTAGGGCCTTAAGCTAGAGTATTACCTATAATCTTTTCCTAGGCGTCTAACAATTTATTCTTAAACAGCTAGATCTTATTAAAGTGGTTAAGCATATTTATAATAGTTATAGCAGTCTTAAAGTATAAGTATACTAGGATCTAAGCACATTCCTTAAGTTAGCTACGCAAGTATATAATACGCAACTATTTGTTTAGAAAAGTCTAAAGTTTGTCTATTAACGCAATACGCTAACGTTTATAGTTATCCTTATCCTTATCTTTACTAGAAAAATAATCTACCTTAGGCATATAGATCTAATACGCGTACTAAGAATCTATAATAAGTTTTAGTAATAGCAATACTTTGCAAGAAGGCATAGAATAGGTCTATTATTAAGCGTAACTTATATAACTTATAGCACACAGGTTATATTATAAGTCTAAAGTAGAAGCAAAAAAAGAACGTATATAGTTAAGTAACAGGTTATTAGTAGGTATATAGCGAACTTTAATATTTAGTAGTTATTTAATAAATAGAATAGGCTAATTAGAATTTATAAACTATTAGACATTATAAGACTAACTATACAGTATAATGCATACTAGTAGTTATCCTTCTAGCTTAGAAATATAGATATAGGCTATATTTAATTTCTACTAAAGCGTGTTCTCTATTTCTATAAGTTGCATAAAATAGTTTTCTAAGTCCTAATAATTAATGCGCAAGACATAGTCATTAAGCAGAAAACCTTAGAGATCCTTAAGCTGTTATTATAGGGCTATATAATAATTAGCAGGAATCTTAGACTTTCTAAGAATAATAAAGTCCTTCTTTAATAAATAATAATAGGCCCTTAACTAGACGTTATCTTATTTTATAATCTAGAGCAAGTTCTTATATAATAATATATAACCTTCTAATATCTTAACTTATTCTAACTTTATTATAAACTGTTGCTCGAACACTTTATAACTAGCCTTAAGCTATTTAAACTCTTAAAGCTTAGTTTAATTATCTTCTACTTTGTTAGTAATTTGTTGCATAGTTATTAATAGTAACATAATAATATTTTACTAGAATTTAGGTTTCTAGTTAACAGCGTTAACAAACTATATATATTCTTATACCTTAACTTTATCTAGCTTTAAACTATTCTCTATACTAGTTATACTAATATAAAGTTTATAATCTAGTATATTACTATTAGTGTTAGTAATATTAGTAAAGTATATATACTTAGAAAGATTAGTAGGTAGTAAACTAGCACAACGTTATTAGTTATATATTATAGTTAGATAATTAGGTGTGTTAATAAAAGGGTTACTTTTACTAAAAGATTTACTATTATTATTATTATTATCTATAAAAGCCTTATTATAATCTTTAAGTTAAAGAAGTCCCTTTTTAAAGGTAACTTTGCGCTTATTATATTATTGCTCTATCTCTAGCAAGTTATTATCTAACTTATCCTAGTTTATGGACAGAGTACCCTATATAGTACTCTACTAAGTTAGGACCTCTAGCTAAGCAAAGTTGCGGGGCTTTTAGTAGAAGCTAGTATTATTATTATTCTTATAGCTTAGTCTCGCTATCTTGTCTACTATGTATAATAGGTTTGTTTCTTAGTAAGTGTACAATTTAAATTAGAAGTTAAGAGTTAAAGTTATAAGCTATAAGCATAGTAAGGTACTATAGTAAGTTATAGTAGGTGCTTTTATATAAGGCGTTGTAACTATAGTCTATATATAATTTATAAAAGACTAGACAACCCTTAAGACTTTATATAGTAACACTAAACTTCCTAGACTTTTACTAAAGTAGGTAAGACTTATTAAAATACTATAAGGTCTTAAGACTTTTAACTACGCAAAATAAGCGCGCCTAATAACTAGGATTGCTATTATACTGCACTAGAGCAATTTTACTAAGGGCATAGATCTTACTAACTTATAACTATATCTTAGGCTATAAGTTATCTAAGTTATTATCTTCTACTATTATTACAAAGGTCTTATATATCTATCTACTATTATTATAAACGTCCTATATATTATAACTATCTACTATAATTATAAAGATTCTATATAACTATCTACTATTATTATAAAGGTCCTATATATATCTTAACTATCTACTATTATTATAGAGGTCCTATGTATTATAAGTAATAGAGAAGATATTATAGTTAGAGACATTACTATTATTAAATCTAGATAATAATATTAATATTATCTTATCTCTTATTAGTAAGGTAAATAGAATTATAGTAATTTATAATAACTTATCATTAGTTTAACAAATAGTTATAACTATAGGTAGCTTATCTAAGTAAGCCAGGCTTATAGTTATTATAATAATCGGGTTTACTTATTAGTAAGCTACTCTTATAACTATCTTAGTAGTTATTACATATAAAGCTTAGTAATATTATAGGTTATTATTATAGAGAGCTACGTTACTTATAAGTAAGTTATTCTCTCCTAGGGACTTAGTAGTGCTAGGGGGCTAATATCTTATAAGACGTAACCTACGTGCCGCTATAAATAAGATAGCAGCTATCCTTTATCTCCTACTACACCTATTATTATTAATAGGTAAACCTATAGGTAAGTATTATAGTTACTATTAGTTATATAACGCTCTAGAAGAGGTATCTATACTTCTAATACGTAAAGTGTTTAAGGATATAGGGGGCCCGCCCACTATATTAGTTAATAGGTGTTATTATTAATAACGCCCTAGAGACAGGCTGTAAATAGTTAAGCTGCAGCTTAATAATCGCTACTATAGTGTAAGGACACTATAAGGGTTATTATAACGTATATAAGATAACTAGTAGTTAGAATCTAAATATAAGATAGTAGTAATACCTATATAAGGTAAGTACGTAGGCAGACAATATACGTAGCCTTACTTAGAACCTTACTTATATATTACGCTAGTCTTAAAATGGTAATATAATATAAGTAAGAGGGTCGCACCTTAGATTAGTAATAAGTAGTAATAAAAATATATATAAATAATAATAATTTTTATTATTAACTTTCTATATAATAGTATTATTAATAGTAGTTAATAAATAGTTTACTATCTAGTATAACTAAGTTATATATTATCTCTTAACTAGTAGACTATTAGAGAGCTATAGTAGACTATAAAGTTATAACTATAAGAGTAGTATAGGCAATAAAATACTTAACTATAATTTAGTTATTATATTTATAACCTAGTAGCTATAGTGTAATTATAGTTTACTATATATATAGTGTATAAAGTCTACCTCTTATAATATTAGTAATACCTAGTATATTAAATCTTTATTTTTAATATATAACTACTACTACTATCTTTTAAATCTAGCTTTTTATTTATTATGGGTTTTTTTACAACTAAGGAGTTTCTAATAAAAATATTATAATAATAGTAGATATTCCTTCTACTATTGTATACACAGAAAAGCATTTTAAGATATTAATAAAAAGAGGTTAGCGCGTTGGCCTAAGCTCGCTAAGCGAATTATTTATTATATCTAGCAATATAATAATATTCTAGTAGCCTAACTATACTACTTTTTCTATATAAAGTAGTATAGCTATAGTAAAGTTCTAAGAGTATATAGAGAATTAGCTAGGTAAAGTTAAGAATAATTCTTAAATACTTAGTAATTTTATATAGTAAGTAGGGTTATTAAAGAGGCCTCTTAATTTTAATATCTTTAATAATACTTAGCCCTAGCTATTTAGGCCCTATTAGCTAGTTTTATAATTTTAAATTCTAAAGTGTAAAGCACTTCTTTAGTACCTAAATAGAGAGTTAGATTAGGCGTTTATACTATAATAATAGAATAAAGTAAAGATATTACTATAAAAAGCTTAAAAATAAAAACTAGTAAAGTACTAAAGGTATAAGGTAGCTACTAAATAATAAGTAGTAATTCTTTAGAAACTATAGAAGTTTAAAAGCGCAGTTATAGTATAAGAAACTTATAGATATAATAGTAATTATTTAAGATACTATTAAGGTAAAGAACTATAACTAAGTAATAAGAATAAAAGTAAGTAGTAGTAGTAGAAGTATAAGAAAGATAGGTAGTAGTAAGGTTCTAAAGGGACAGAATATAGCTTACTAGTTGCAAGAGAAAATCTACTATAAAAGAAAGTTAATATAATAATTAGGTTAGTTACTATTATAATTATAATTATTATTATTTATAGTAAAAAATATTATTAAAGAAATTATTAATTACGTAACACGGTGGTTGGTTAAACAGCCAGCCCGGGATCACGTGACATCACGGATTGACCCCGGGGGAGAATTGCCTATCCATATAGCAAACTACTAACAACAAAATCGCCCAAACCAGCGGCTGCGCAACGCAGCCCAAAAAACGTGCTACCAAGTTGCCAACCATCCATCCACCCACGACCAAAAATCAAAGCCAACCAAACCACCCACCACAACCACAAAAAAAAACTCCAACCCTTAGTAAGACTCAACAGATCAAGCCCACCAAAAGCAAAAAAAAATGACTCAGCCGAGGTTTGAACTCGGGACCTTCAGTGCGCAACATCGAGTGTTAGACTGACGTGATAACCAACTACACCACCGAGCCTGTTGTAGTGATTGATGAAAAGAATCTAATTTACAAAATATATATCGCAATACAAAAATGCGTACTGAGAAGACCTTGTGCGAGCACTAATTCCGGTGGGACAGAAGAATGTGGGAAGGACAGTGCGCTTGTGGTACGGTGCGGAATTTTACGATTGGTGTGGGGTAGGGCTCGCGTGTCCTAGTTTGGATCGTCGGACGGGTGCAGTACACGATAACCACGTGGGATACCCATTTCAACGAAAGGATTTCATTACTAGTGGTTCATTAGAAAAGATAGACTACATAAAGCGCCGCCCAATGCCCAAGACGCTTGATGCCCAAGTTCAAGTCGCTCGTGGTGGTATCTCGGATCTCCGAACCCCAAAAAATCCCAAACCCAACCAAAAGAAAGAAAACGAGCGCTGTCAGATCCCAACCCCAACCAAAAAAAAGAGCGCTGGCAAATCCCAATCCTAATCCCTGGAACGCAAACAATGCACACACCGTCTCCTGTCCCCCCAAAAAGCCTCTACTTACTTGACATAAACCGGCACCCCCGGATGCATATTCATCATATACTGCGGCCCCGGCATCGTCCCCCCACCAAACATCTTCCCACTCCCCGCACTCCCACTCCTCGCATGCCCCTGGCCCTGCTGGCCCTGCTGGCTCTGCCCCTGTTGCCAACTCTCCTCCCTGCCATCCACAGTATTACCGCCCCCCATCTTCGTCCTCACTCCCCACCTCGCAGCCCCCAAATCCGCCTCATCCTCCTCCCCCAGCCTCCTCCGCATACTCGCCCGCGCATACGCCGACCCGCGCCGCCTCACGCACAGCACGATGGAGAAAATAAAGACGAAGATGATGAGCGTGATGGCCACGTAAGCTAATATGATGGCGTTTGTGGCAGACGAGAGGTGCAGACCCAGGCCGCCGGTGAGCACGAGGAGGGTGAAGGTGAGGTTTGTGAGGGGCGTGTGGAGGCGGGGGATCCATTTGCGGAGGGCGGCGAGGGGTTTGAGGGGGAGGAGGGCCATGAGGAGGGTGGGGAGGAGGGCGAGGAAGGCGATGACTTGGTGGGGGGAGGTGAAGGTTTTGGACTGTGGGGTTGGGTTAGTGGTTGTATTTGGATGGAGGGGGATAGATAGGTAGGGAAGGGGAGTGACTTACGCGGTTGTACTGCGTGCTGGTGGATATACCCAGGCCATAGGAAGCGACTAGGAAGCCCAAGATGGCAACCGAGAAGCCTACGTGGATCTTGATGTTTCGCAAAAACCCGGCCAACAGCACGTTGATCGGCCACAGCACAAAGAGCGCGATACAACCCATGAGCGCATGCGCAAGATTCTTCCTGTCGCTGTCCTTCTTCAAGCTCTCCATCGTCACGCCATTCATGCGCGTCTCAGCTTGCGGAACCCCAGCATCCGAACTGGTGGCGAGTCGCATATCCATGGTAAACTTTCCATAGCGAACGTGGCGCTTGAGCGGCGCGTTAGGATTGTCGGATTGCAAGCGATTTCCAGGGCCGAAAGCAAAGATCATGGGATGCAAAGTAGAGGAGGCGTCGATGGAGCCGCCGGGCCAGACGAGGCATGTGCGACAAACTGCCTTGAGGACGAACATGTCGACATCGATTCCAGTGCCGTTTAGAATGTCCAACTTGACATCAGGCGCGAAGCTGGGCTCCGAGTTGCTCGACGAGATGCGAGGGCTCACGGTAACGTCTGTCGTACGTTAGTTAGGACCTGTCCATCTCTGCTACGCCATCTTCCATGTGCAGAAGAGGAGAACAGGAACCGTTACTACTTACCATCGCCGGCCGCATTAGGATACATGATCAGCATCAAACTATTCTTCATGCTCTCGCCAAACCCCACGCCCACCCACGAATACGCCGGACTCGTGAAGTAGATGTAGACATCGCTCGAATTATCCGCCAAGCTGACTGAGAACTGTGTCTCCGTTTCATCGAGATAAAAGGTCGACGCCGAAGTATTTCGTTGCTGCTGCTGCTGCTGTGCGTAGACACTCGATGCAAATACTGCTCTCATCAGCCCCATCCTGAAGCTACTCCATGCACAACCATGGATAGAGATGAAAGCAAACTTACCCACAGCGCTCAGCGCCTTAACCCAAGACCCAAACATGATCAAACGTAAAGAAAAGGACCAAACTCTGAAAAGAAAAGGTATTACTCGCACACACTTGACAGCTTGCACAGCGCGACAGGCGAAAAAGCAGTCCACTTCAAGAATTCTCCTTCCCCAGCCTTCAGCGCAACCGCCAGAGTATATACGCCTTCTTACTTGGCTTGCGCCAGCAGCCGGTAAGACACAAATCCACCCTCACATTGAAACGCAGCGCGTAAACAGTCCTCCTCTGTGACCTTGCATCAGCAAACGAGCGCTGTCATCCAATCGTTTGGCGCGAGGACCAGGCGGTTCCAGCAACGCCAGGGGCCATCAGCACGGATTAAAAATACCCGCCCACACATGCGGGTGCCCGGCGGCGAGTGCATTCTTGGCTATAAACTCTCAGCCTCGCGCGCGTGGGAATCGGAGGAATGATTACTCGCCGAGGCAGATGCAAGCTGGCTGCGCATATGAAAGTCGGCGAAGCAGGACGAGGGACTTGCCATTCTGTAGTCGGCTACGCCTAGTGAGGACCTTCTGCTTGCCGTGCGCATTGCACCGCCCGCTGCGGGAATTTGTAAATCACGGTGTAAATCACGGGGAGACCTCTGACAGTGACGCAAAGGCATCTAATGCATAATAATTCACGCGCTATCATCGCTCATTTCACATACATGTATCCAACTAATGGAAAGGAAAAAGATACACAAGGCCCATCATTACGACCAAAACGCTCAAACACCAGCTTCAGCAAGGGAATACAGAAAAAAAAGAGAACAAGGATGAGAAGACAGAGACAGCCTCGTTGCCCCAATGCTAGTCATGGCGGCCGTAAGAATGCAAAGACCAAGCGCCCGACTGTGCTCCGCTCGAACATGTTGAGTAGAGACAGCGCCGCGACCACCAAATGGCCCGTCGTAGACTCGTTGTATCACCCACGTACTCTCCATGAGATATCGATAGAGCTTGGCCCGCAGCCCGAAAAAGGAATGTTGCGGAAGCTGGCAGGAAGGTTGTACAGGTTCATTAGAACACTCCCTCGGTTCCAGAAGGAGCAACCACTGCGGCCTGCTGGCATGGCACCTATCGAATCCATCATTGCAAGACTCTCCTTGCCACCCTGAGCGAGTATACAAAGCGCCCTGTTTGGGAAGTAGATGTACACCGTTTAGCGATATCTGGTACGCTGGCGATCGAAGGAGAACTCATGCTCAGAGTAGCTTGTGTCCCAATCGCGAGGCTTACGGCTGCGCATCTCGTCGCGTTCATACTCGATCTGGCGTATACGGGCCTTGCGTCGGCGGCGAATGTCGTCAGAGATCTCGACGAGCTGGAGAACATCCTCCTGCGTTTGTGTTAGCTGTGATATCTGGGTATGCAAGGGATCGACTTACGTATCGCAGATAGTCCATAACGTAGTAGAAATCATCCGTCTCTTCGTAGTTATAGCACATGTGATCGATTGCTTCTTTGAGCACGAGATCCTTGGTGATCTCCGTCCACATATCCTTTGGCTTTGATTTCACTGGAGCAGGCGCACCAAAGTCGGTCGAAACCTCTTCATCGCCGCTGATGAACTTGGAGCGGCGCACGCCGTTATACTTTTGCCAGGTGATTTCCTGCGCCCCGCCACCGATACCGTCCATTCGAACGCGGTTGGTCCCCGGAGGCACATCAACAATGGCCCAATCTTTCGTTGCGCCGTTGTACGCCTCTCCTGGGTATCCTCGTTCCAGGGCTTTTCGGTTGTAATAATCAGCTTCCTGGTCGAAATCTGAGTTGATCAGAGCAGTGCGAGCACGTCTCGGTGCACTGTGTGACCGTCTGTCTCTCAAGCTTATCTCTGTGTCCCGGCTGGGCCGCTCAATGGTCTCACGCTCGTAGGTAATATCTTCATCACAATCTCTACCAGGACCCCGACTCCTAGGGATACGGTTAGTCTAATCCGAAAAAGAGCGAGGACACTTCTTACTGGTTCCGGCGAATTGAGATTTCTAGACTCTCGTTCTGGGGAGGAGAAGGAGGAGGCGGTGGTGGAGATGGTGAACAAGCTCTCTCGACTCCTGCGAAGCTGTTAGAGCATGTTATTAGGCATATCTACCAGAACTCACCATGGTCAATGTGTCTATGGTGCGTGATGATCTCCTGGATGATGGGCGGTCGAATTTCAGGCTCTGGTTGCGGTGGCGGCGGGGGAGGGGGCGGGGTAGGAGAACGTTCCTCCTTGCGTCGAATGATGATCTCGTCCTTGATCACTTCACGTTCACGAGGTGGCGGAGAAGGCTCCCGACGACGCACGACGAACTCTTCGCGTTCCCTCGCAACCAGATCTCCACGTCGAGGAGGAGGCAGACTCTGCTCTCGACCTCTGATGACTAGAGTGTCCTTGTGATCCCGGCCGTTGCGGCTGTCCTCGCGAAGCTCATGCCGGAACATGACGTCGTCCCGCTCGACTTCGCGACGTCGCGGAGGAGATCGCTCTCGGAACTTGACCTCTTCGCGCTCAAGCTCGACTTCTCGGGGCCTGGGACGCTCACCGCCGCCGCGGCGGAAGACAATGTCCTCGCGTTCGATCTCGCGAGGCGGTGGTGGTGCTCTAGACCTTGACTGGTCGCGGTGTCGGATAGTAATATCGGATTCCTCCCGTTCGACCTCTCTTGGGCGGCGACGCTCCGGAGCCTCGCTTCGCCGGATGCTGAAGTCGTCTCGCTCGACGTCCCTCACGCTAGCTGGCGGGCCAGGACGGCCGGAACGGACGGTATGGGTGTCGTCCTCGACATCACGACGGGTCCCTCGCGAGCGCGTATCAAAGTCGTCCTCTCGGTGTTTGTGTACTACCATTTGGCCGGCGTTGGAGCGCCGGTCGTAGTCCTCGTGGAGGAAGTTAGGAACGCTGCGACGGGGGTCCCCGCCGCTGCTGCGCCTGAGCTCCAGGTCAAGTTCATCGTAGCTGCGATCGCTGCGGCCACCTTTTCCATAGAAGTCGCGCTGACGCTCTTCATAGAGCTCGGCAGTGGGGTAGCGCCGCGACATGGCGGGACAGTCAGTCTAAGGACGGGCGTGGCTCAAGAGGCGGGTTACAAGGTGAGGCACCCGGATGGTGGGCTGGCTGGTGATGGAGAGAACTGGAAGAGGGGTGCAGAGTGCAGTAAGGCCAGGCTATTACGGCGCAGTAGTTGCGTCAGGCAGGGCAGGTTCGAAGCGGGCCTTGGAGGGGTTGGCTGGGTTCCAAGGTTGGCCCACACTTACGTCACTGCCGTCGCAGGATTCATGAGGCAGCTGCAGATGCGTGATCAGCCGATGCCCAACCGGGAAGCCGCGACCACTGCAAAAGCAACAACATGGACATTATCAGCAGCATGCCTCCATCACTGCTAGCCACGTCTACGGCCACGATGCGCTACAAAGGGCCTACCACACACGCCCCGCGTCGGACTGCTTCCGGGCTCGCCTCGCCACAAACTCTTGTCTGGCACGCATAGCCCAACCACTGGCAACCAGGGGGCCCTCATCTAGCTCACCGGCGGTGCCGGCAACTGCTGCCAACGAGCGCCCGTCGCCCGTCGCCCGTCGCCCAAGCACACCTGGCTTTTCGGAACTTCGTGAGCGACAGATCTGCGGCGCGGTGCAGCGTAGTTGCCCTGGCTATCACGTCCGAGCGTCCCACGCTTCCTCCCGCGGCCACCACCAGCTCGGTTGCTGGAACACACGTTTCTCGCAAACATCGGAAGGGTGTCCCAAGTTGGCGTTCGTGATGCTTGACGTAGTCTATTGGCTGTTCCCCGCTAGCAGGAACTACCGCTGCTGAGCACGCACGCACGATGACGACAACAATGTACATTCCACTGTAGGCACGTTGCGCAATGGCAGTACCGCTGGGGCCACTACAATTAGACACGGTCATCATGATCGTGTACGCGGTAAAACTGAGTGAGCAATGGCCAGCGAGGGGCGGTTCAACGACGAGTCAACATCATCACATGCACAGCGGAGAGTAGTACTTGAAGATGCAGCCTATGTATTGTCACTAGTCAAACTGGACACTCGTGCTGACGAGCAGAGCCATCTCATATGGAATCATCAACTCATGCACATTTCCAAACGCCGAAGACCCGAGAACCGTGAGTCCATCCCATTCACATAAACATATCGCCATACCCAACGCGCCCTGTCCGGCAACCATGCAGCAGCGGGCAGAGAGACGAGTAGATAGTCGACATAGCGAGAAGGTGAAATGCTTAACCGCCGAAGCCGTACAGGGTGCGGCCCTGTCGCTTCAGAGCGTAGACAACATCGAGGGACGTGACAGTCTTGCGTTTGGCGTGCTCGGTGTACGTGACAGCGTCACGGATAACGCTCTCGAGGAAGGTCTTGAGGACACCACGCGTCTCTTCGTAGATCACTGGGCAAGGTTAGCGACGTGATTGGTTGTTGGCGAGATGGGAGGAACATACTGGCAGAGATACGCTTGACACCACCACGACGTGCGAGACGACGGATAGCAGGCTTAGTGATACCCTGGATGTTGTCGCGAAGGATCTTGCGGTGACGCTTGGCGCCGCCCTTGCCGAGACCCTTGCCACCTTTGCCGCCTACAGAGACATGTTAGCAAAATGTACGAGGACAGTGAGGTTATGCAGCAAAGACGAGATGGTCGCGACGCGTCGCCGTGTTGTCACGCTGCGTGGTGGAGACGATGTGGGGGTCGCGCCCGGGGTGAGGCTGAAGTGCAACACCAAAGTCGCGACCGCTCGTGACCATGCAGCAGCGCAGGCGACGACAGCAGCGATGCTACGCGACGACAACGTCGAAATAAGAGGTACTTACGTCCAGTCATGTTGGAAGGGTTGACTAGTTGATGGAGCTTTGATGGGTGTGTTGTGTGGAGCGCGTTACACGTGTCGCTGTGGGCTGGGATATGAGAATAGCGGAGTTGGGGGAAGAAAAGAACAAGAAAGAAAGCGAGCGAGCGAGGGAGGCAGAGTATTTAACAGCTGGGCAGGGGGAGGGGGGCGCCGGATCACACAATAGGCGCAATGCGGGGCTAGCCCGAATCGGGAGGGCGCGGCAGGTCGCAACTTCACATCAGGCGGGAAAGCAAGCGCAGTTTTGACATGCTGGAAAGGAAACGCTTTTGCAGAGGCCCAAAGTCTTTGGGAGCACGGCGGGCAACTCCAACTTTACGCGACGCTCGCTTAGTCAGACGCGACGAACACCAAATCGTCCCGCCACCGCCCACCCATCAACAGCGCCGCAACGGCAGCAGCGTCTTCTACGACTCTGCAGTGTCTTGAATAATACTGAGCACACTGTTTTGATCTTTATTACCAAGTTTCAAGTCACGACAATCACTTGTGGTGGAGTTATGCTGATAGTAGCTATTACTGCGCGCTTCGCGTACGACTTCACGCGTCGCCTCGCAAGTATACATATGTAGAAGACGCGTTCGTTATAACTAATCAAGAGACAGTTCCTATCTACTCGTGGATATTGAAGAGCTATCTTTGTAATTATTAAAACTCATAGATACTACAATCCACCTCTTCTCTCACATCCACCACGACCGACAACGAGCGCACCCACTACCACACACTCCTGTGCTGCGCCAGGTCCGGGACAACGGAATACATCATGTGCGTGACGTTGCTAAGCGGCCTTACTCTAAGGGCGTGACTCATCTTTGCGGACTTCCGCTTGAAGATTAGCAAGATCCTCAGACGGCAGTAGCTACAGTGACAATATAGTCTACCGCTCTATGCCATTGGTTTGGGTCGCTCACTTCATCTGGGTCAGCATACAAGAAACGGGTGGTATAGAGTACGACGAACAGCCATGGAAAACCAAAGCCTTCCAAGGTGTGATCCGGTAATGAAAGACTTCGACCGACCGTCCAACACCAAAGGACCATGATTCCCAAAGCGTCTCCAATCCTTCTGAAACTGGACATGATGAGGATGACAGGCTCCCATTCACACTACAAGCATATACCAAACAGAACGAGAACACCCACAAACCAGCACCTGTCAATGTTGAACAGTGACTGTGCTGAGAAGAACCCTCAATTCGCCCCAGCCGCACGCCGCGGTGATCTAGACAACTCTGACTCCGCAATGAGTGAGTCACACGCACTGCCTTGTCTGATCAGGCACTAGGTAGTGTCCTATTGGCTGCTGCTGCGAAGCCAGTACCAAGTGGTTGCTGGGAGGATTCATACGGTATGTAGCAAGGAGATAGATAGAAAGACGAATGAGTCACACAGTCATGGTGATGTCCGAGACTGCCTTTTCAAAAAGAACGTAGATTAACAGAGAAGGAGCTCGTTCCGATGGAGCCTATGCAGTTGTACGGTGCTGGCGGCCGATATGTGTGGTGGCGTAAACATGCCACGTAAAGACAAGACAGACCAACCATTGGCAGACGATTTCAAGATCGGAAAACAATGCCGAATGGGTGATGGCCAGTGACCTCATTCGTTGTCTGTAAGAGACATCCAAATTTGATAGAAATTGAAGTAAAAGTTGAAGTTGAGATTAGAGTTGGAACCCAAGTTCGAGTTGTAGTTGACGTTGGAGTTGACGCTAGAGTTAGGTTGAAATTGAAGTAGAATCCAAGTTGAGGTTGAAGTAGAGTTTAGAGATACTAAAACATTGTATCAAATAAGAGGTAATCTGCCCATTAACGCCAGATACTGCAAACTGATCCAGCCCCAAACCGTGTCTCTCTTCAAGAGCTCCACTACCTGTACGCAAAGCGCCAGATTGTCGGTTGCAGCCGTAGCTCTTGGTATATACACTCGCCATGTTCAACCACCTCCTCAAGTTCACTATCTAGTACCCAGTCGCACCCGGCGCGTTCTCATCCTTCCTCAGACTGACCAGAATCTCCCGGAACCGCTGCTTCTCGCTGCCCGACGCACCACCCTTCGCACCCTTGCCGCTCAGATCCACCAACTTCGCGATGCGCTCCCAGCTCGTTCCGCCCGCAGTCGTGTCATCGCGGTTCGCAAGGAAATCCTCAGCCTCCATCCGCGACTTGGCGATCTCCTTGTCCTTCTTGTTGTTGTAGTTCTCGTAGAAATCATCAATGTTCTGCCGCGCCTCTTCGATGGTCTTGTTCTTGCGCTGGGCGGAAACCTCGTCGCGGTGCTGGATCGCAAGGTCCCGGCGCTCACGCCATTCGCGAATGACCTCAGGCTCGGGTGAATCTGATCGCACCGGGGTGAAGGACGGTTGTGGCTGGCCGGGGAGGAAGGGGAGGCTGGACCCGGTAATGGTACCGCCAGGTGCCATGTGCTGTGTCTCTTAGGATTTGCATACCAAGCACATCACTTCTCTGGTAGAAAGACTCCTGTCCAAGCGCTGTTTTGCATGCAACTCACCTCGTTGGATGTGTCAATGGCAGGGAAAGAGCTCTCGAAGCCCATCATCTCCTCATTGCCAGTGTTGGCCTGGAAGGAAGAGTCTCCGCCTAGCAAGTCGTCGTCACCGTCTTCCACCGTGGCTAGCTTGTCATTTGCGGAAGCGAATTGGTCTGCATCATCGCCGAGGAGCGCGCGCTCGCGGTCCTCCAAGTTGAGATCGCCGGCTCCGTCGCCGACGAGATCGATGTTGTTGTCGCCGCGCGCCTCCGTCATGCCTAGGACAGTTCAGCAAGCTGCAGCCGGATCCGGGGGTAAGTGGCTGTCTTACCAGCATCGAACTCGTCTAATGAGGGAAATCGGTCCGCCATTGTGTGTGTGAGGGTAAGGGGTGCGTTAACCAGAGGCAAGGAGAGAAAACAAGCGTTTGACCTGTACGGAGCGCGGACTGTGATCTGTTTGTTGCGGTGCAATAGCTGGCCATTGCGACGCTCCTGGAGGCGGCGCTAGTGCGGAGTTGCGTTTGTCCGGCGCCGAAGTGACCTTCTTCGCCTGTGGATCACGCAACATCACTTTACCCTAACCATCACATTGCAGCAGCAACTCGGCGTGCACTCATCAGGCGCTGGCGTATTTCTGCGGACGGCTCAAGCTGGCTGGACAGTACGCGCTTCGGGTTACATAGTCATTCTGCAAGTGGGAGAAAGGTCGCGTGAGACCCTGATCGCGCTTCAGCCGGTGGCAGCCTTTACGTGTGATTCGACAACATGGCATTTACAGAAGATAGTTTGAGGGCGAAGCTGTCGTCGCTCAACGAGACGCAAGACTCCATCTCATCTGTCAGCCAGTGGATACTATTCCATAGGTACTGCTTCCCGACCTCATCGCCTATTATGCCCATATGCCCTCGAAGGTATCGTGTCGCAATACTCGACATCGTCCTTACCTCGACTCCGTCCTCATAGAATCACCGAATGATGCTAACCGTGACTTCACAGGCGACACGCCGAGAAGATTGCCCAGCTCTGGTCGCAGCGAGTGAAAGAATCAACGCCCAACAAGAAGCTGACTTTTGTCTATCTGGCGAATGGTACGTTCTCACCTCGGTCACTTCTCTCACACTGCTAACCTAGGCTCAGAGATTATCCAGCAGTCCAAGATCCGCAAGAAAGACGAATTTCTCCGCGCCTTCGACCCCGTCATCGCCGGAGGTTGCATCACCGCTTACAAGGGTTCCCCACCAGAGATCCAGTCCAAGATCAGACGAGTCGTCGACGTGTGGAAGCAACGCCTGATCTTCAAACCGCAGATCCAAGATGAGATTGAGCGTTCTCTTGAGGGTATGCACCAGCTCGTTCGCCAATCGCTCTACTGCCATACTAATAGTCGCAGAAATCGACCGTTCCCGATCGAGTCGAAAACCTTTGGGACAGCTTGGTGGCTCTCTCTTTTCAGGCTCCTCCATCCCACCCGAACTCAAGCCGGTAGAGCCGCTTGCGACCGCCCTGCAGAAAGCGGACCTCGTCGCCAAACCGGCCATAGCAACCGCGAACCAGGACTACGAGAAGCTCACGAACCCGAATGCCGTTATTCCCACACCTCCCATGCACGCAGCCGGTCTCGCGGCTCTTGTCAAGAAACTCGCGGTGGCTGAAAACGCTGTGGCCGACAGCATCAAAGCACGCCAGGAGCTCGTGTCTGGATTGGAGAAGCTCCTCGAGACGAACCGCAATAAGATGGTGGAGGAGCAGGCTCTGCTTACGGACTTGAATACGCGCAAGGTCGCAATTGAAAGCCGCAAGCGCGAAGTCGAGGAAGCCATTCTCAAGGGTCTGTCTGCCGCAGAGACAAACAAGATCTCCGCTGCGCCTCTGCCAGGGCTTGCCCAATCATCCCACGAACGACCCGATGTCGAGGCACTTACTCCGCCGCCGATGGAATCCTTCACCCCTGTTGGATCACCACGACCTGATGTCCCCGATGTGCCTGACGATGTCTTCAGAGAGCCGCCTGCCCATCCCGTGGAACCCGTCGCCGTTCCTCCCCCAGTTCCAGGCGTATCTACCGAGCCGGCGCCGGCCACCGCCATTGGCGCACCGAATGTGATCCCTGGTGCAGACCTGCTTCATAGCTTGGCTCATGCTCGACCTGCTGAGGAGAACGGGGTATATGGCCAGGGCACGTACAAGAAGAGGAAGATGAGTAGGAATGCAGCTGAGGATGAATTCGCGGCTTTTGAAGGTGATACCGCGATGAATGGCATCGATTCTACCCTTGGTGATCTTATCTAAATCGATTCGTTGGTCCGATCGGAGCTGCCGTGTTTGTTTGGTGGACGAGGATCGCGTGGATCATGGTGAAGTAGGTTCTATTGTGGGGACAATTGGCATGGTTTCTTCTCCGATGGATATACACAGTATGCCACAGAGATATGCTGAAAGAGTGGCAAGGCCTTGGTCCTGAGTTTCTGTGTTCGTGGAGGGAGCTTTTGTCTCAATTGAAGGGGATTCTGTTTTTTTCCCAAGAGTATATCAAGTCAGTATGCATAACTCGTAGATACCATTATCAGTCTGTATAGTACATGAACACCCGTTCCCACGAGTGCCGCTCGTATGCTTTCCTAACAAACCAAACAAGCTCCCACCTACTTCCTCCTACGACTGGCTCGGCATCTTGTGCGACTTTTCAATCTCCTCCATGACTTTCCTTCCTTCCTCCGTCGTTGCATCCACAACACCTTCTTCCAGACTCAACATGCCACCATCGCCAAGCTTCGCAACGACTTCTTCTGCCTCATCGACACTCATTTTGGCCAGTACCTTGTTCACGTCGTCGAGCTTTCCACTCTCCAGCGCGCGCTGCAAACCCGGAGGGAAAGACTCGAATATTTTCCGCGCGGCCACTTCTATTGCGCGGGCTTCTTCGTCTTCCGATTCGGGCTCTTTGGGCGGCACTCGGATGTTGATGGTGGTGTTGGGGTCTACGGCGTGTAATTGGATCTGCTCCACCCCCTCGCCCGACGCGTTCTCCGCGCGCTCCTTCTTAATCTCTGCAACTCGGTCGTGGATGCGGCGGTAGGTCTGGTCGACGTCGTCGTTGAACAGCTTGCTCGCTTGGTGGTCCTTGGTCTGTATGCGTTTGAAGAAGAGGGCTACGCCGTCGCGACCGCCTAGCTGTCGGCAGTATTGTAGTAGCAGTCCTTGGTGTACGCACTGTTTCGCGTGCTTGGGCTTGCCTTCCAGCTCCGAGTTGAAGGCCTCGACTAATAGGCCGTCGGTCTCTTTCTCCTTCAATATCTCGGGATGCGCGGATATGAAGTTGAGGCAGGTGCTCCAGTCGCCTCGTTTGATCCTTGAAAACTCCTTTGCGAGCGGCGAGGCTTCTATGTCGTCGCCATTGTCGTCTTCCACGGCAGTTCCCTCTTCGACGTCGGCGTCAGCACCTGAGGATTGGCCTGTGTCGGTGGACTGGGCATCAGGGCGTTTCGGGGGGTTGAGCAGCTCGACGGACTCCTGTTTCTTCGGTACGACGGTCGACGAAGGCTGTTCCTGTTTTACGTTGGAGTAGTTGAAGCCGTCGCGGATATCGTCGCTTGTGATGTGCTTCTTCTCTTCTGTCTCCAACTCTGCAAGCTTCGCCAACAACTCTTTCTGGAGTCCCACCACCCGCGCCTTGTGTTCCTCCAGCCCCGCAATAAACTGATCCAGCCGGTTGTCTTCCACCTTCTTCTCGTCCATTTCTTTCTTCACCTGGTCGACAAGGCTTGCCATCATTTGCGGGTATGTCGGCTTTTCCTTGATATGTTCGTGTACGCCCTCGGGCGGTGGCGGCGGTCGCTCTTCTCCGCCAGCCATCATGCCCTCCATCAAGCTCTGGAAGACCAGCTGGTCAGTGTTCCCCTCGATATCCTTGTCCTTGTGCGATTTGAGCGCGGCGAGCAGCCGGTCGATGCGCTCGGTGAGGCCATCGTTGATGATGCGCTCGTACTTGAGCGTCTTGATCTGGTGTCTGCGGTGGTCACGCTCCTGGTGGATCTGGGCTTGTTTCGCGCGGATGAAGGATTTCTTGTCAACGTTGGGGTGCACTTCGATGTCGCTGTCGTCGGAGAGCTCCAGGGCGTCCTGCATACGTCAGTTTGCATGTCGGGGACAGAGGGGTTTCGAACAAACTGACCCACTTGCTGTAGTTGATCACCATGGTTTAGGAGTCGCAGAGGGGAATGTCTGCGAGTGTTGTGCTCGGGAACTTGAAATGTGGGTGATTGTTTTCGAAGTTGCGGCAGGAACGCGCGGGGCAGTGGCAGCTTCCGGTGGGCTGAGAGCTTGGGCCTTTCTCGGGGGAAGAACGTTCGAGCATCTTCACCTTGCTTGCAGCATACCGGTGAAATGCTCACACACCAGAAATGTGTCCATGTTGCTGGATAACCTGGATTTGCACCTGCTTCTGAGGTTTAGCGCCCGCCCGTGTCGTCTATGATGGCACAACAATGGGGACGCGACTCAAGCTTTCACTCCCCCACATGCTGTTGTGCTGTGCAGCCGGCATCACACCCCCGCCGTGGGGATGCGGGGCTGATGGAGCCTCCTAAGTATACCTATACAGATGCCTGCTCAGTACCAGACCAACACGCCATCTTTGCAACCCCCGATCCTATCCCACCAGGACCAAAAACTACAGCATGAACGGCTCTTGTGCTTGCGGCTCAGTCAAGTTTGTCACACCGACCGACAAACCCCTCAACCTCTTCCACTGCCACTGTATCGACTGCCGGAGACAATCTGCTTCCGCCTTCGGCACCTCCGCCATCTTCCCCTTCTTCAGCGTGGACGATGACACCAACGTTGCTCACTTCTCACGTTTATGTGACAGCGGACGCAGACAAAACTGTTACTTCTGCAACACATGTGGAAGTCGAATCCTACACGCACATATCGTTGATGGAGGAGACCCGCCAGTTGTCGCCGTCAAAGCAGGACTACTGGAAGGGCTTGACTGGACAAACGCAAAGCACATCTTCACTAGGAGCGCCGTTGTTCCGATTCCTGAAGGCGCCGAATGCTGGGTAGGGGCGCCAGACTCTGGGAAAGCCAAGTGAGCCTGAATCGTGAGCCTACCTGGCGTTCACTGATATCGACATGGGTGGTGTTCATCTCCACGGTCAGGCTTGGCACAAGGAACCAGCAACCATTAACAGCAAGTAGTATGTATTGAAGACAGCCTAGATGGGCTATTCTCACACTGCATGGAACAGCGACCGGGCCAACTTTCCGCTATCCTCACCCTCTCCAGCAACCATCACCGCCACTTCCACCTGTGAAACCACAGATGTCGTTGGGATTACAGTTCAAATGCATACTAAAGCAATTTATTTTACGCTATGACCTCCACGACAACCCGGGAACTCGCACCGCAGTATATGAAACACGTGCCGTTTACCGCCCTAACTTCAACTAAGACGCCCAACTACGAATGTCCACCAATCAGAAAACCTTCAAGCACTTGCGTGCTACTCTTCCTTTAAGAAACGACAAGCCCTTGTCGCCGCCATTGTACTCTGCAAATCTCGATACAAACTCGCGTATGTTTCCCTACTCCTACAACCGCCTCCATGACCACTTGCAGTAGAAGTCCGAATTGGAAATCCGCCAACCACCAGCTTCTTCTCTCCCACTACAAGTTCTCGGATCGCCCAGCCGTCATGTTCCCTCTTAAAGAAGGATTTGGTCGTCACATACTAACGCTGTTTCGATGTAGCGCGTTTCGTTTAATCTACACATTGCCCTAGATGATCGGGGTCATTCCCTCCTGATCAGACATTTCAAACATGTCGTTACTCGACCCACATGGCGCTGTATACTGCTCCCCTCGAACTAATGTCGGAATGGTTGGGTGTCAATATAAAAGGCGGCTCTTGTTTTTCCATCTATGCCCACGCCAGGTCAAGCACCGGCATCCATTCTTTTATACCTTCGTCCTCGTTCCCACTTTTACGTTCGTTCCCCAATTCAACGCAGGATCGTCAGTATCTCAATCATTTTCACAATGAAGTACTTTCTTCCTACTCTTGGCTTCGCCGCGGTCGTTGCCGGCCACGGCTATGTCGATAACGCAACGATAGCCAATAAGGTTTACACTTTCTATCAGCCGTATCAGGACCCGTACATGTCGCCAAAACCCCAGCGCATCTCGCGCCGTGTTGAGGGCAACGGACCAGTCACCGACCTGTCCATCGCTGATATCCAATGCGGAGGCTGGTCTGAGGGTGGCATCGTCGGTTCATCCCCTGCTCCCCTTCACGCTGACGCGCGCGCCGGATCTGAAGTCTCGCTTCGATGGACGCTCTGGCCTGACAGCCACGTCGGTCCTGTCATTACCTACATGGCGGCCTGCCCCGCTGCCGGCTGCAACAACTACATGCCCGGATCCTCGTACGTACTATGCATTCACGGGAAATGAATTCTGCTAACGGTGTATCAGTGCTGTTTGGTTCAAGGTCAAGGAAGAGGGCCGCGAAGGCACCTCCAACAACTGGGGCGCTACTAAGCTCATGAAGCCCGGAGGTGTTGCCAAGTACACCATTCCCAGCTGCCTGAAGCCGGGCTACTACCTTGTCCGCCACGAAATCATCGCTCTGCACGCCGCCTACCAATACCCCGGTGCACAATTCTACCCTGGCTGCCATCAGCTCAAGGTCACGGGATCTGGATCTAAGACGCCTTCCTCGCTCGTATCATTCCCGGGGGCTTATAAGGGAAGCGACGCTGGCATCACCTACGATTCGTACAAGGCCCAGCCCTACACGATCCCGGGGCCCAAGGTCTTCACTTGCTAGGTCGGATTTGCTGTGTGTGGTAGATACTTAGCGGTGACGCATGTTGTTGTATATATTCACTTCAAATATACCAGGCTTCAATGATATGTACACGTAGTTGCCTTGGCGCCTTCCTGCATCGTGAAATCTTCCATGCCAACCCGATGCCACTGTCGTGTGTTCGGTCTCTTGAATCGTAACCATCTTCACTGCCATACGAATACTGCCACTCTCGGCTGAGAGTCTTCGGTCGGATCGTGACTTGGGACTGTCAACGACCACACATTGTACAAGACATTGTACAAGAGACTTGCCCGTTACTGAGCGTTGTGACATTACAATGGCGATCCGCACTACTACCTGTAGTGACAATACAACACGATCTCATCGTACGCTGACAATGAATAATACAACACGATCTCATCGTACGCTCACAATGAATAACACATCACCTCGATATAAAGCACCTCCATGATCTTCTGGTAGAAAGCATAAAAAACACTCTTCCTCTTCCAAGTTTCACTGTAGAGCACCAAACCCTACTACTACTACTACTACTACTGTAAAAGACTCTTTAACACCACACCACCAATCTTCACAACCCACACACAACTCGATAGCTGGACTTTCGAGCACACACACACACCGTCTTACTTACTCCACGTACGGCTAAAAGTTTTTACAAGCTTTTATTAGTTGAGATACCGCGGACTAGTTACTTACTTGGTCGATCTTGAACATTACGCACAATATGGCTGTTGCGAACCGGAGTTTCTCGGCGGTGTTGTCGAAGAAGGAGTCGCGGATGATGAAGAAGAAGGGGGGAAAGGCTGAGAGCAGTGAGAAGATTGCTGCGGCTGAGCTGGCGCTGGCGCCGGCGAAGGCTATGCCACCTCCCACTCTCAAGGCGATGAAGAAGGAGGGTAAGCAGGATGAGAGCAGCGAGAAGATTTCTGAGCAGGTGTTGCCTATGGCTGAGGCTGCGGCACCTCTTACGCCCAAGGCTGTGGCACCGCTCACCCCCAAGGCTACGGCACCGCTTCAACCGACGCTGAGTTACGCTCAAGTGGCTGTAACCAAGAAGCCCGTGCCTAAAGGTCCTGTGGCCAAGCCAGCTCTTGTAGCCACCCCTCCCAAGGACACGAACAAGTCCCCATCTAAAGCCCCCGCTGCCACCCCTCCGAAGTACAAACTCAAGTGCCTCAAGGGCCCAGCCATTCCCAGCCTCAAGCCCACCACCAACAAGCCCACCACCAAACCCCCCCTAACCTTCGCCGAAATCTTCGACGTCGACACCGCCGAAGAGGAGCTAAGCCTGGCGCAGAACCCCCGTCATGCGGACCACAAAGCCTATCTCGAGTACCAGAAAGCTGGCAGCGAGCACCAAGCGCTGCAGAAGCGGCTGGGTCGCGCAGATACGGGCGCGGGATACGCGTCTGCGACGTTGCCGTTGAATTTGAGGCCGGAGCAGCGGGCTAAGGTTGCGGCTATGGATGCGGCGAAGGATAATGGGAGGGGGGTTGGGTCTGGGTCTGGGTCTTGGAAGCGGGAGCGGGGGCGGGGTGTTTGGGGTAGGGGGACTTCGGGCTCGACTGGTAGTATGGGTTGAGTGGTTGGTTAGTTGGTTTGCGGGGAGGGTTCTTGTTGGTACGGCGGTCCGTACTTTTGTAGAAATGGATTTCTTTTCTTGCAGAAATACTCTTTTTGTAGAAGGGTAATGTTCGTCCCTGGGTCGCGAGACACTTGCGGTTCGGATCTCCGGAATCTCCCATTTACATGTTAATAAAGCTGTAATAATGTACCACAAATCCATAGTTATTTTTTCTTCCAAGGAAATAAATTCCGATAAGAATCTTTATAAGTTAGTTATGTTGTTAATTGTTTCTGTGACGCTGTTCTTTATACCTTCCGCTTTGACCCCCCAGTCTCACTGCGAATGTAGCACTCTCTTGAAAGTTTAGAGGAAGGTACACTACACAAGTAACAAAGATACAGCCTCTCGTCACCTCGGGACTAACCCCTGTAGATATTCTAGCCTTAGTTAGTATCGTCCAATATAATCTGCCAATTACAGCCTCGAAAAATACAGTTAGCACTAGCCGGGGTTACTTCCGAGGTGGCGAGAGGCTGTAGTGTATCAAGTGCATAACGGAATGCTCTAACTATATTAAGGTATTGATACGAAAACGGTAACAAAACCCATCGCTATCCCTATTTGGTACGATAAAGGTTAGCACCCGTTTTTGGGCGCTGTATATTTGATTACTAACATAAAATTAACTTTTTATAACTACCTACAATAATATTATTTACTATTTAAAAAGAAGACATAGTATATATACTTATGTATCTTTATACTAGCAAATTACTTATATAAAAATGCGCAAGTATACGCACATCTGCGCATAGTTAAGTAGCCTCTCTAGAAAAAACTTTCCTAATGTAGAGTTTTCTAAGACAAAAAGCCTAGAACTAGTAGGCGATATTATTAGAGGGTGCTAGCAAGGCAGGTTCGCAAGTGCAGATGATATTCTTAAAGGCAAGTGCCTTGTTAATCTCATTCATTGTCATCTGCTAAAACACAACTTGCTCAAGCGGATTGTTCCACGGACTACGTGAATACGCCCTCAGCTTTTCAGCGCCTCTGTTGCAAGTCTTCCCTGGATTTAGTGCGTCAATGACTTCAGGAGCAAGCGTGACTCGATCCACTATGTCGTACGGCTATGTGATAACGAAGAGATTGCCAAAAGGGGCGCGTAGATTGGAAGCAAAGTTCCCTATCTTTCACACCAAGGACAATTCCGACTCACGTTTTACGGGCAGCTTGTGCACCTTGGGCAGGGTGGGTTTAATCTACAAGTTCACGTCATCTTTACGCGTTTCCCTCGTATTCTCCAACGGCTGCCCTCGGCCACTCTAACCACGCAGCCCAGGCAGGGCCAATGTGTTGTCCAATAATTTGCACCATATGGCGAGGGTTCGTCTGAAACCACCACCACTTGTACTTGACCTGAGCCAATATGGATCCAATTGCCGCGTAATAATGGGTCAAGATAACCAAGGCGATGGAATCATGCGCTTTGACTAAATCGACGAACACGGGAGGACACAGAGCCTGCCATCTCAGAAAAGACAGCAGGAGCTCTTCCAGTGATTCATCTTTGAGATCTTGCGCTGTGGCAGATCATTTCGACGCACCCATGACCAAGGGCTTCAAGCTTACCACCGGCGAGGACTGGTCATTTGAGGGTGTGTCACTGATCAGCCGATGGCCAATCTGGAATGGGCTTCACCTTCAGTCGAGGCACCGTGGCTGGGCATCTTTTGGCGTCGCTTAGTCGGCGTCGGCACCCCACAAACGCACTCGGCTCGGACCCTCGAGGCCTGGCCCAGCCGCACTCAATCCTCCGGCACACGACCTTTCCACCATTGACCTTCTGTTCGACGCTGCTCTTGCCCACGACACCACGCCCCGGGCACACTCCTGCAGCACCTCGGGCGACACCAATTGCACGCGCCCCATCCACGGCCTGCTCCCCCTGCTACTCACGTCTTCGTGCGAGGCAAGTGCGCCCCTGTCCCGCGGCGGTTGCCCGCCCCACTATATCCTGCGAGCTCTTGTGAACACGGTAGCTCACAGCAACAGCGTCCCGCGTAGCACGACAACAGCCCGCACCATGTCCCTGCTCGAAGCCAAGGTCAAGAGCGTGCTCTCTGGCGACACGGTCATACTACACAATATCAGCAATCCCAAGCAGGAGCGCACACTGAGTTTGGCCTATGTAACTGCGCCTAGGTTGCGGCGCGAGGGAGACGAGGTAGGCTACTTTTCCCCAGCCCGCACTGCCCTTTGCACAATCTTGGACACTCTGCTTGTTCTGTTCTGGAATGCATATGCGCTTGCAGCCTTCTTCTGGGGGCCGGCGTGGACTTGGAGATGGAGATGCAGCTAACCGTCGCAGCCGTTCGCGTTCGAATCTCGCGACTTTCTCCGCCGCCAGCTCGTAGGCAAGGTGGTGCAGTTCAAGGTACTGTACAAGATTCCCACGGGTGCGAACCGCGAGTATGGTATCATCTCGCTGCCGAACCGGACTGCCCTCCCCGACCTTGCTGTGGCCGAGGGTTGGTTGAAGCTGCGGGATGACGCTGGCCGCAAACAAGACTCGGACGAGGCTTCCGCGCTGTTGGAGAAGCTCGAGGTGTTCGAGGCGCGCGCAAAGGCCGAGTCGAAGGGCTTGTGGCAGGAATCAGGCGGTAGAATCAACGCCGCCTCGGAGCTGTCCGACGGGAAGCAATTCGCCGAAGAGCACAAGGGCGAGGATATCACCGGTGGGTACATGAAGCTCTCCAGATGAGCATAACACGGCTAATTGGACGCAGCCATCGTCGAAAAGGTCCTCACCGGTGACCGTCTCATTGTTCGACTCTTGCTGTCGCCGACTGATCACGTACAAACCATGATCCTCCTTGCGGGCATCCGAGCACCATCTACGCAGCGAAAGAACCCTTCCGACGGCAAGGAATATCCAGCAGAGCCTTTTGGCGACGAGTCGCATCAGTTTGTGGAGACGCGGTTACTGCAGCGGAACGTCCTTGTCAACGTGCTTGGAACCAGCCCCAACGGCCAGCTCGTCGCGACTGTGAAGCATCCCACAAACGGAAACATCGCCGTGTTCTTGCTCAAGGCAGGCCTGGCCAAGTGTACCGATCACCATACTACCCTGCTCGGACAAGAAATGGGCACTCTGAGACAGGCCGAGCGGAGCGCTAGGGAGAGCAAGCAGGGCCTCTACCAAGGCCATGTTGCTCAGAAGACTTCTTCATCTCCTGAGAACGAAGCTATTGTCAGTCGCGTCCAGAGTGCCGACACCCTCTTCTTGAGGGACAAGTCCGGTGTCGAGAAGCGCATCAACCTCAGCAGTGTTCGCCAGCCCAAACCGACCGACCCTAAGCAGTCTCCGTGGGGTCCTGAGGCAAAGGAGTTCCTGCGAAAGAAGTTGATCGGGAAGCACGTCAAGTTCCACGTTGATGGCAAGCGCCCCGCCACCGAAGGCTACGACGAGCGGCAGATGGCTACTGTGACTTTCCAGGGCAAGAACATTGGGTTGCTCCTTGTAGAGAACGGTATGGCTTCCGTGATTCGTCACCGTCAGGATGATACGGACCGTAGCCCTATCTACGACGACCTTCTGCTCGCCGAACAAGCTGCGCAAGAGGCACAGAAGGGGCTGTGGTCACCCAAGGCTCCTGCGGCGAAGCAATATGTCGATTACTCTGAGTCGCTTGAGAAGGCGAAGCGTCAGCTGACTCTGCTTTCACGACAACGCAAGGTGCCTGCGATTGTAGACTTCGTGAAATCAGGCTCCCGGTTCACTGTGCTGGTTCCTCGCGAGAACGCAAAGCTTACATTGGTTCTCTCTGGCATCCGCGCTCCACGTTCTGCGAGGAATGCAACCGACAAGGGTGAGCCTTTTGGCCAGGAAGCGCATGACTTCGCGAACAAACGGTGTCTGCAGCGAGATGTCGAGATTGACGTGGAGGATTGCGACAAGGTGGGTGGCTTCATTGGCACCCTCTACATCAACCGTGAGAACTTTGCAAAGACTCTTGTGGAGGAAGGTCTTGCATCTGTGCACGCATACTCGGCGGAGAAAGCCGGTAACGCAACCGAGCTTTTTGCTGCCGAGAAGAAGGCCAAGGACGCGCGGAAAGGATTGTGGCAGGACTATGACCCTTCGCAAGATGATGTGGAAGAGACCGATGCGGGTGGGGAAGCCAACGCCCAGGACGGTGACGCGGCAGCGGAACGCAGGAAAGACTATCGCGACGTGATGGTCACACATGTTACCGACGAGGGACGACTGAAGCTGCAGCAGGTCGGAACGGGCACATCGGCTCTGACGGAGCTGATGAACGCTTTCCGTAGCTTTCACCTCAACCCCTCAAACAACGAGGGTCTACCTAATCCTCCCAAGGCTGGTGAGTTCGTGGCTGCCAAGTTCACTGCGGACGACGAGTGGTACAGGGCCCGCATTCGACGCAACGACCGCGATGCAAAGAAGGCCGAAGTCGTCTACATTGACTACGGCAACTCAGAGGTGATACCTTGGTCGCGCCTGCGGCCTCTCTCGCAGCCACAATTCTCCCCGCAGTCGAAGCTAAAGCCACAGGCTGTAGACGCACAACTGTCTTTCCTTCAACTTCCCGGCAACCCAGAGTACCTCGCCGATGCCGTCAATTTCATCGCGCAAGAGACAGCCGACCGCCAACTTGTCGCTAACGTCGACCAAGTGGACAAGGACGGCACTCTGTGGGTGACCCTCTTCGACCCCAAGGACAGCAAGGGAGCCGACCAGAGCATCAACGCCGAGGTACTTAGCGAGGGACTTGCCATGGTGCCGAAGAAGTTGCGGGCGTGGGAGCGCGGTGCGACGGAAATTCTGAGCGCCCTGAACAAGAGGCAGGCTACCGCCAAGGAGGAGAGGAGGGGTCAATGGGAGTATGGTGATCTCACCGAAGACTAGGTGCACACACATGCCGTTATCTATCAGTCAGTGCGGGCTGATGACAGGCGGCGTGTGCATGCGAGGTGGCACGATTTACGCCCTCGTGCGGCACCATGCGGCAAGGCAAGTGAGCACGACGAAAACGGGTCGAGGCTGGCGTTGCTGGCTGGCCCTCTCACGGTTTATCTTCGCTTTTGCTTAGGCACATCTTTTGATGATTGCACAGCCGCGGCGGAAACTAAAAGCATGGTTAGATGCAATTGAATGAATGAGATGAAATGTTCCAATTGATTGATTGATTTTCGATGCTCGGCATCATATCGTACGGCGTGTCTTTTTCTGGCCCCGGGATGGAGACACCCGCGTGACGCAACTCACTAACTATTGTATGATGCTCTCCATGCATGGATGGCTGCCTACGCTAGAACCGGGACTCACCTACTCGCCTACCTGCGCCTGCCTGAGCGTTAAGCTCGTAAGCTCGTCCTTCGAAGGACGTTTTTCGCCACCACACCAATTCCACTCGTTGCGACACCCCTCCCTCACACCCAACCTCCCTGCATATTATACGTTACGCGGTATAATACATGCGGCATGGGCATGGGTACGCATTGACCCCGCGTGGTGGGCGGGGTTGGCCGGGACGAGGGAGGAGTGGGAAGGAAGGAAGGAAATTGATATGATATGCAGGTAGTGCGGTGCTATGCATGCCAAGATACTATACGGGACCGGTGAAGGCACGTGACTGATGGACCGAAGTGGATTGGACTGAACCGATGCTAATGCTAATCCCGAGCCGGAGCAGGAGCGGGCTTGTGCTTGCTTGCGTTTCTACACCGGTTATCGACAGCGGGGCTTGCTTGCTTGCTAGGTAGGTAGGTACCCACCACAGTAGGTAATTACAGCATCGCCGGGGCTAGCTGTACGTGGGGTCTGCGGCTGGCTATGTGACAGTGTCTGACATCTGGAGTTGTGTGTGCCCGGGCGAGAGTGTGGGAACGCGTGAGAGCCAACGTCGAATGTTTCCGAGCTCGGTTTTGCCTCGCTAACGTAATTTATCGTGTGTGGAAGCGGACATGGGTCTTCAATATATCAATCAATCAATCAATCGTATCATGATCAATCAATCGAAATATTGAATGTTCCGGTCAAGCCCGTGCGTGCACGTGAGGGGATAGATAGGTAGAGAGGTAGCCCTTAGAGGAGCCCCAGAGCCCTGGAGTGAATCCGGTAAAAGAAAGAAAGAAAGAAAGAAAGAAAGAAAGGCAGGGATACGCATGCTTTAAACGCGTGGGATCCACGGGTCCCGTCCGTCTATTGCGGTGCAGTAGTGCCAGTAGATATGATAATATACCGTTCAAAGGAGCCAGATGTGTGTCTAAATGTCTGTTCGTTGTAGATATCGTTGGGCGAGTAGATGAAGCAAGGAGAAAGTGGGGATTTTTACTTGCTTACAGTGGTGAGACGGACATGCGTGGGATGCCGATGCGTGCTGTAACGTGGCGTGGCGTGGCGTGGCGTTGTCGTTGTCAATGGCAGTCATGGAAAATTCCACTACGATTGGGAGAGGGGAGTGCGGGGCGTGTGGATTCTTGCAGCGGGAACAAGGTGCTTCTAGAAGGTTTGGTGTTCAAAGTATAAGATCGACATGCTTGCTCGTTTCATGTTACTTCAGGCAGGCTACTGTGGAAGTCGACTGTCAAGGTCGAGCGTAAAATCGAGCGTAAAAGTAAATACTACAGTATAGTCTCTAGACAACGCGAAAGCAACACAAGGCAAGATTCAGAACTCAAGTAAAACACGACAGACGTTGTTCGCTACAAGACCCTTATATTCTGTCTCTCGTAGACCACGTGAGCTACTATCCGTCCTATCTAGCAGTCATCCGCCTCCAAATAGCCAGTCCTCCTTTTATGTAGCTGTTTGCCAACCAGAACCACTCCCTCACTGCTTTTCCTCATAACATCATAGCTCATCAATCAACCTGGTGCCTCGTCTCATTTCTCTCATCCCACGTGTGGCCAAGGAAATCCAACAAGCAACCCACAAAACCAGAGAAAACGGAAAAAGGGGTATTAAAATGCACCAAGCTCACATCGTAATGCCTCCCGGAGGAGCAGGTATTCAGCGAAACGAAACGATCAAAATATTCGCGAAAGGAAGAAACAAATCGCTGATTGAGACAGGTAGAGTAAATAAGCATGTTGCCGCCTGCTCGCTCGCTCAGAAGCTCAACAAAGGTAAATCACAAACGGTAGGAAAAGCGACAGTCGTAACCGATCGTACAGTCTCATTCCGTCGTGAGCCTGGGAAGCCCCACGCATGCAAAACGTATGTGTTGCGCGTGAGCGTCCGTGTCTAGCAAACAATATCATGCGTGTCCTGCACTGTCGTGGAAAGGGGAATCGTGCGGGTAATTAAAAAAAGAAATCGAACGGCGTGCCCAGCCCACTCCCCAAAGCGCAGAAAGGAATGATGCCCAACTTTTGATGAAGAAGCTTTTGGTTTCACCCCGGTCCACCCAATGAGAAAGTAAAGGAAGGGCAATAACAAACGGGTACGCGGGTACAAGGAAATGATAAGAGAACAAACCTCGCAGATCCAAACCGGCTGTGATGCGGTTTCGAGGAGGGTGTCCATCCCTTCCACTCAGTAGCCTAGTATCGACTAGTCTGAACTTGGCGCCGAAGAGGTCGGCGCTCTTCATCTCGGTCCCGGTCGCGTCGGCTTTGACTACTGCGTCCGCTTCTGGTCGAGGTTTCTTCTGCTTCCCGTCTAGCTGAACCAGCGATCATGGACTTCCGGCTCCCCATGACACTGCCCTTCTCGCTTCGATAGACATCATCCTCCCCGCGTTGGCCGCCGATAACAATATCGGCCATGCCATCTTCCGCAGGGTTGATCTGGAGGGTACGCCCCTCCATGTCACCGTTGAAAGAAAGACTGAGAGGGGCGGACGCGTCAACTCGAAGGCGGATCTCACCGTTACCACTGTTTGTCATGGTCGTACGGTTCGACTGGCTGATGCGAGTTTTTCTGTCCTCGGCGGAAGCACCGTCCGAAGGCACGCGCGACGCACGCTGTTTGGCGACTTTGTGGACCTGTTCACTAATGGGCTCATAACTTCCACGTGCACGTTGCTGGTATGCTTCGACGTCATCCATGACTTTCCGGGTATCTTTTCCGACCATGTACTCATCTCGTCTGATGGAAGCATCGGTCCGACGACGGGGCGGACGCTCAGCGACAACGATAGCGTCATCCTGTCCATTGCGATAAGCCCTAGAGGATCGTCGTTGTCGTCGACGTTCGTCCTCATCGTAGTCATCATAATCTTGCTCATAGGCCCGCTCTTGGGCTTGATATGACTGACGACGGCCAGATCTTGGGTTCTCAACGACTACTCTGGCGCGTGGTGTATCGTAGGACTGAATCCCACGCTTGGGTGGAGGGGGACGGCTCACCGATACCGATCGGGAAGGTGGCACAGTGCTGATCCGAGATGCCCTGGGGTCTTTTTCTCTTGGGCGTTCTGGCAATTGCTGCGACTGAGACATTGACGGGCGACGCTCACTGTAGGCCTGGGTAGTTTTGGAATGGCGTAGAGCAGGTCGCTGCTCTTGCTTTGACTTGCTCTTTAGCTTCGGTGGTGCCATGAGCTGCTTCGGTGGTGGTGCAGGAGGTGCCTCTTCTTCGGATGACGATTCATATTCAGAGCTTTCCGAGTCGTAGTGTGGCGCTTGTGTTAGTGCAGGAAAGCGTTCCTGCCGAGCGCTTTGCGGAGCGTTGGCATAACGTGCAGACGGCATGGGTTGCTCTGGTTTCTCGTACGTCACCAGGGGCGGTGCGTAGCCGGACACGGGCCTGCGTGTCTGGTAGCTGGAAGAATTGCGAGCCGAAAGCGGTAGCCTCTGTTGTTCGTATGGCGGTGATGTTTGAGCCATGTGCTGAGCCATTGGATGGCCGCCTTGGTAGTATTGATGCGAGGGGGGCGTGGCACCCATCATGGAAGGGAAGGGGGTCATTTGAGGGTGGTGTTGGGGCATGGAGTAGTGAGCCGACATGGAAGGTGGAGGACCGTATTCTTGAGGCGGGCTTGGGTACGGCGCGGGCATACCCTGAGGTTGAGCCCAATAACCCGCTCCAGGGTCTCCATGGTAGCTCATGGGTCTGCCGCGGGTTGTCGACGTGGCTCGCGGACGTGTCTGTGCGGGCTGCACCAGTGTGGAGCCCTGCATGTATGGGGCAGGCCGCCGGCTGTATGTCGGCGAAGGAGGCGATGTGTAGGTCGGTGCAGGATCTGAGGGCTGCGAACGCACATGGAAAGGGGGATATGAAATGTCGAGCGCAGAGTCCAGAGCCATGGACTCAGGCCTGCGGGGTCGAGACGAGGGCGCATTGGGCCCGCATTGCTTGCAGTTTGGGTCTGTACAGTCCTCCGTCGTCAGGGTCTGTCGGCGGGCGGCAGCGGGCCTTTTGGGGCCGACCGAGGGGTTGCGTTGCAGTGGCTTGCGCGGGCTCTGGCTGGCCCTCTTGCGGTCCTCGGCCACGATGGTCGGGCGTCCCTTGGTGGCAGCAGGGCTGGACGAGGGTACGGAGGCAGCGCTCGAGGGGGCCGTGGAGGGTGTTTGCGACAGCTTCGCACTTGGGACCGAATCAGCGCTGCTCATGGTCCCGGCGGTGTGACTGGAATACCCAGAGTCGCTCTGGAGGTCGATGTGAACGACGTTCTCCGCGACAGTCTTGTCGGTGCCCAGGTCAGAGGGATGCGAGCGTTTTGCGGCGACATTGGCGGCAGGCGAGCGCCGGAACGACTCGAGGACAGGCGACTCGCTCTCGTCGGAAGAGTGGTAGTCCTCGACGGTCGGATTGAGATCGCGGTCCTGCGCGTCGGCCATGGTGGGCGAGGCGGGGTCAGGCTGGTGTTGTCGCGATGGAAGATGTGAGCGCCCAAGGCTGGGTCGGGGCGGGATCGAGTGCGGGTAAAAGGTGGCCCGGCGCGGGCGATCACTCACGGGGCCTCGAGTGCGGAGAGAAGAGAGGCGCGTCGTGGGATGGACTCATAGCAGGGAAGGGGGAGATGAAAGGTGGGCGGTGCAGCGAAAGCGAAGAGCAGAGTGCGGGAGTGGGAGGCAGAGCAGGATGGGATGGGGCGCGAGTTGGCGGGGTGCGAGGGAATGAAGAGAGAGAGAGGCGGCGGATGCGAAAAGTGCTCAGGCTGGAATGACGACGCCGGACTGCGAGCGCAGGCGGGCCGCCGAGTTTACGGAATTTTTCAGAACAGAACAGAAGAGCCATTGGGCTGAGACGACCGGGGTGCGCATGAATCTGGCTGCAGTCTCCCCCTCTAGCAGCGTGCAGGCTAGCAGCCCGTCGGCGCGTTGGGCAGCACGCAGTCAGCGAGCGAGGATATTATTAACTGACGACGGGCGGACGAGTGGCAGCGTGGCGGCAGAGCAGAGTGGGACAATATGGCAATATCGAGGCCCCATGGCCGGCGTAATTGCCGGCGCTGGAGGCTGTCGTCTGTGTCTGGACGCCCTGCCCTGGAGGAGGATGGCGCCGTGCGACTCCCTGATGGCGATCCGGCTCCAGACTGCAGCGAGCGCCCTCGTCGTGCTGGGCGTACGATTCGTCTGCCGCAGCAATTGGCCCGGCCGCGGCTGTTTTGCAGATGATCACGGTCTCCAGTCGCCCGCGGGCGCGAGTAGGGGTGGAGTGGTGGGCGTATGGCTGCCGGCGGCTGCTGGTGGACTCGTGAACGCCTGCGCCCTCCGGCCTGTCGAGCCAGCATACTCGCATCGCCCATCGCGCACCTGAAACCGAGTCGCTGCTGCTGCTCTGCTCCGCCCCTACCCGCACGCCGCCGCCCTGTCGCTGCTGACCCTCACCGCCTCTTGCTTTGGCACCGGCGCGTCTGCTTCTGGACGCCTGCAACGCCCGCAACGCCCACAACGCCCACAACGCCCGCCTCGCCCGCCTACACAGCGCACGCTACCTGCGGGTCGACGCTGCCGTGCACCATGTGGAAGGAGAGAACTGCACGGCAGCTAGCCTGACCCGGCAACGCACCGTTTTCGCTGCCCGGCTTAGCTCATCGACACCACCCCAGGCCCCACGGCCATCACTGCAGGTCGTCTCCATCACCAAATGCTCCTCGCTCCGTCCCGACGTGCAGTCCGACCACCCCCAACTACCTATTCCCGCGGGCCAGCCACGTCAATTCGCCGTACCCCGTGCTTCGTGCAGCTGCAGGAAGCAGGAACGACAACTCACCTCCACCATCCTCACTAATCTCGCAGAGCTAGCGAAAAACTCTGCCCTTGTTACCGAGCGACTCGCTGAGGGCAGCATGCTACAGGTGGTCTTACTGGCTGCACTGCTGTCGCTTCGTTAGCGGATCCCTACATCCGCTGCAGTCCAACGATATATAGACACCTGTAATTCCGTGTAACCCGCCTCTTTACGTGAGTGTCAATTCTGGACCGAACAACTCCTCCAGCTTCCGGTGAAGTATCCCAGTCGCCATTCGTGGACTCCCAACGAGCAAATGCAGAACAGTGAGGCGGATACTATCGGAGCCAGCAGTCTTTCCCGGACTTTCCCGGACGTATGGCACACCATCATTGCTGTGAGGTAGATGGCGGTGCTTCCACACTCTCTGCGCCCTGGGGACCAGCTTTTCGTGGAAGCGCTCGGAGCACAACGCTCCTCAGCAGGCGACGTGCGTCTTGACAGTAGGTCGGACCCAGGACAGATGCCGTCCTTGTCCGGTTCCAGTGACGTGCTGGGCGTCCAACCGATACGGAAGCAGTGCAATGGCGATGCTCAAGGGTCCTCCTCGGCGCACTAGCTGAGTGCGGTTTTACGACTGCTCGTCCAATATCCCTACACCAATCTACCCGAAATCGATATGACATAGCTCGACGGGACCAACGGTACCACGGTGGCGTGTACAGGGCTTGCAGATTCTCAGATAACCTGACTACAGATCGCTAGCCTTGGAAAATCGTACTACCCGAGCTTCCTATCGTCCTGCTTTGAAACAGATGCTACCATGATCAATCGTAACTCAGACCAGCAGTGGGGATTTTGCGTTGAAGTGGTACGATTTCGAAGAGTCAACCACACCCTTCGCTGTTGGCGATCGTCATCCACAAAGTGGTCAAGGCAGGACTCCGTTCGCCACCGATGGTTTGACGAAATCGTAGAACGTCGCGTCACTGACGTCTCCTGGATATTCAGGCCATCTCTACACTTCGTATTTTGCGTTTTTGGAAGCAAGACAAGCAAAATCTTGTGTCAGTCTCTTTCTAGAAAGTCGGTTTCCCTTTCGAGAAGTCAGCACCCGTCGTAACCAGAAACCAGCGGGGAACCTTGTCGTCTGCTTTCCCGGTGACGACTTTCAAGTTAGACCGACAGCCAGGCAGGTCTTGCTTACCTGATATCAGGTGAGTGTCGTTGATGAAACCGACCCGCCTTGCCTTCATCAAGTGACTTACGAAACCCTGAAACGACCAACCCTACCAGCACGAACGGGTGGGTCGTTTTAACACCCACGTTTCCTCGACTTCTTGTCCATGCCTGTCTCCGCTCCTTTTGAGCTAGTGCATGTTACCGAATCGTTACAATCTATACACCGTATTAGTTCTGTCGTCCTCACCCTAAACCTTCCTATTCCCTTCTTCAAGCCACGCAACAACACTGTGACTCACTCTCGACTTTTGCTCATTCCCCACTTAAACGACTCACCGTCGCTGCCCGAGCGACGATTGGGTTCCAGAGACACGGGATGAGGCTCTGTCGCTGCCCAGCGGATCCACCCTCGTGCGTGATGTCCATGCCTTCAGCCCAACCAAGATCCACCGCAGCGGCTATTTCGGGCCCCAACTTCCACACCACGTTTCGACGCTGGCTGCCACACGCATCAGACCCAAGTTGGGCCGTCGATTTGATCGCCTGATGTGCGTCGAATGCAGGGCTGATCTTCCTTGGAGAGCGTTGTTGCGCGTTTCGGGTTGCGAAGGGCAGTGCGCGGCCGGGAACTAACGAATGCTGCGTCGGAGGTTTGCAAAATGGGGCAGCAGTTCTGCGATGCGCAGTTTGCATCACATGCCGTTGTGCTGGATACAGAGCTGGGAGTATTTGGGCACGCGACTGCGTTGGGCTGCAGGACCGCATTTTTTAGAGTTTCCTAAATTTTGCGTCGTCCATTGTGGGTGGGCTTGGCGTTGTGACCTCATCCGTGACCTCTGCTCCAAGGTACGTCCATGCCCTTGACTGCTTGACATCCGATTCCCTGTTTCGTCAATTCAAACAAACTACTTCTCTCTAAGAATTGAAAATCAGGTAGCGCGGAGTTCCGTCATGCTGAAGTTTGCGTTGACTGCTCCAAGATAATCACAACTAGCTTACCATGCTGCTCGTCGCGCAGGTAGCTGTCATCTAGAGCACAGCTCTTTCCGGGACCGGAGAAACTGACTTGATCTTTAGGACGCTAGGTCGAAGAGCTTGCACTGACAACAGTAGCACGGTCAGAACTGAAGTGATCAATTAAAAAAGGGTATAGTAACGCTAAACGATCAAGACTGCCACGACGTCATGAGAACCCCCCGCGCCCGAAACCATAGTACATGTTGCCATCATACGAGAGCGTCGCCGCACACGATGCCGGCGGCTGGTACCACTCTGTTATGGGACCGCGGTTTAAGTCGTCGATGGAGGCGGCGGCGGTGATGTGCGCAGAGTCGGCAGAGTCGGCGGGCGTGACTAACGACGCCATGCTGGCAGTGGGAATGGGAAGCGTATATGCGGGTTTCGATGTCGTGCGAAATGGCAGAGACTCAAAGAGAGGAGCGCTGAGGGTGGTACAACAGTCGCTTCAGTCAACAAGACTCAAGTCAGATGGTCCAGAGTCCAGCCAGAGAAGAGGTGGCAGGATTTCGGTTTCGGGGCTGTGCTTTTTCTACGCTGCTCGCTCGCTCAGCGGGGGGCCGCTGCTGCCAGTTGGCCAGGGCCGGGCGAGGATGTCGTCGAGCGTAACGGGCGATGCTACTTCCGTTGCTGGTGCTGATGTGGTGAAAATTAGACGATGCGAAGCGAAAGCGGGCGTTCTAGAGACTAGGGGAGACTTGCTTGATCCTGATCTTGCTTGGACTACTCGCATATACGTATCTACTCTTTTGACTGTCCACTGTCTGCAGTCAGCCCTAAGCCTGTTTGGTAGATTATTGACGTTTGCTTTTCTGGGTTCCTCTTCGGGGCCGATACTGTATTTTGTATGCGATTTCAAAGGATGGTTCTGACTTCCGAAGAACGTGTCTTTGATTTCGTATCGTGATACATCGTGGGGATGGGTTGGGATATTGTGTTGGTGGTTTTGCATCTTGCTGGTAAGACTGCTGGGTTCAGTCTGAGGTTAATCTCATCTTGAATGTCTTGCGTTGTATAAGACGGAGTGACGGAGTCTGTATGGATGACAGGAGAAGGGCATGTTCTGCTTGAGCCTTGCCCTGTGGGGCACTTACTGTATGTACTGTGCGATAGTACATAAGCTGATTGCATGTCTACGTGGTGTAATCTTTCGAATGTGTTAGCTTGGGCGTTTAGCCTAAACTCTCTCGAGCGGAGTTAACCGTGTGGATAGCGCTACCTACGGGCGTTGCTGTACATAAGACCCCACGCGTAAGGGGCGGAAACCCGTCTTACGAAGAGCAGGCGTAGGGAAACAGATGCTTGTTTTCATGTTCGATCCATCGGCGTCACCGAAGCAACCTAGATTTGTCTGTGAGTATAAGCCGGGCGTTGCCGGGAGGTGGGAGGAAATTGCAGGTCTCAGAGGGTCTCAGATGAGTCATTGTTGGCTCTATGGGAGGTCGCTCTCAGCGAAGTTTGACAGGTCGCGTGGAATTGTGCACAGGTCGCAATCTTAGATACAGACTTGAGGTTTATTGTCTACTAAGGCCCCGTGAGTGTTGATGTACGAACGGAGGCATTTTCGACAAAGCTACGCTTTCTATTATCTCTTCAAGACCTGTCTTTCATCGCACGGAGCGTCTTCATCACCTCGACCGGTTGCGTCTCACCGACCAGCTGTTGAATGTTGGGGTCGTTGACGCGCATGAAGACGTTATGTTGCTGCTGAACGTGAGTATGCCCTACCAGTAAGCCTCAAAGCAACTTACCTTCTCATCACCGATAGTGAATTTACCCTGTGTCTCCTTGTTTGCTTGAGAGAACTCGTCGAGCCTCTTGATTGCATCAGTGTTCAGCACTTTCTTGGCGAAGCGAACGTTGCCCTTCGTATACTCGTGCCCAGGGTACACTTTAGTGTCGTCTGGAAGAGCAGCGAGAACCTCGTTCAGTGCTTTGTGCATCTCGGTCGCGTTTCCTTCAAAGAAGCGGCCACAACCACCAATGAATAGTGTGTCCCCTGTGAAAACAGCGCGGTCTGCGCCGTCCTCGAGGTAAAAGCAGATGCTGTCTTGAGTATGGCAGGGCGTATGCAATGCAGTCACTTTAATGTCGCCGATGTTGAACTGCGAGTTGTGTGATGGTGTAGTGGTGACGTGAGAGCAATCTTTACCGCCAACAATGGGCAGTTTGTAGTGTTTAAGCTGTTATTGTGAGAGGAGCACATGAGTTTATCAGAGCTGTCTTACCATCTCGGCGTTACCTCCAGCATGGTCATGGTGGCTAGCGGAATTCAGTCAGCGGTACAGCATGGTATTATATATGACGACATACTGGTGAGTGTTGATTATCTTTGAGAGCTTGATCGCGCCGCTGTCAGTCTTCTCTTTGAGAACAGGAAGCACCCTATGAGCGCGAATTAGCCAAAAACGGGTGTGTTCTCAAGGAGAAAGACATACTCCGGTGGGTTCGCAGGGTCAATGATGACGGACTCCTTGGACTTGTCGTCGGTGACAAGGTAGGCATAGTTGTTGCCAGTACCCTCCCCTGTGGCCTAAATCAGGATATATGCGCCAAAGTCCATTCAGGTGCTCATTCATACACATCGAAATCGACTGAATATGCATGGCGCGTGATGTAACTGGCTGCATGACGTTAGTCTCGCTTATGAAGCCACGGCAACTACGCAGCTTACTCGTATAATGGACCGAGTAGAGAACCTTGAGGCAGTCTGTTTGACAGTGTAGGCTAATAGGCTCATAAGGAAGCAGCTGAGAAGTATCTGTATTCGTGAAAGAGGCATCGAGTTTTATCTGAAACCAGCATGACGATGACGTTCGGGCCGAGCCACCTGCATTATCGATAACGTCTGGGGTCTCGTGTGGCCACATGCCCACAGGTACACTGACGAACCTCATCCCGAGGTCATCCACCTATCATACTCCCAAACTCTCCCAACATTCTCACGGCAAGTTCAACAATTAAATCTGGGATATGCCGAATCTATGCACGCGTACCTCACTCCGAAAGGGCAAGGAAGAACTCGGGGGATGTATATTATGAAACCCGCGATGATGGAGGGACAGTATTGCCGCGTGGAGCGAGACAGGACCTGAAGAGGATGGCGTCCTGGCAATCCAAACATAGGAAAGATACAGCGGGTAGAAGAGTGGAGGATGAGGATACGAGAAGTGATGTCGACGAAGCGGATGGCTTGCTCCCATGTGTCGGAATTGCTAAGCGTGGCCCTGGCAGGCACGGGGTGTCGTATTTTAAGATTGCGAGTGGCAGGCGAACTACCCGCCTACGCAGAGGCTAGGACTTCTCACACCCCCATGCAAGTCAATCAAGCATGGGCCCATCCGAGTCTTTGGCATCCCCGCCTGGTCAAAGAGCAAGTTCGGAAATCCACATGCTATCTTCCGTACTTCCAGCGTTTTGGATCTTTAAGCAATGCGTAACGTCTCTTTAAGAATCCAACCGTGGCTTGCCTCTCTTTCATAGCATATGTGCAGCGGCTTTTGGTCCTCTTCTCATATGCCGCTTTCGTTATATCAAAATGGAGGGTTATGATAGAGCTGAAACGTGGAGACACAAGGTGTACGTATTATCCCCCAAGTCACATATAGAAGTATTGGCTGAAAGTTCAAAAAAGGTACCATTATTTGTCCAAACGGTACCAAACCATGACCAAGTGCATTCCAACTCTCTACCCAAGTCGGTCAATTTGAAGTAAGAACGCCATGAGGTCGGTCTATAGAACATGTGCAGTACATCAGCCCGGAGCTTTCCCTAACGGTTCCAAATGTTCGATGTCCGGCTCAGACGTTGTATTTGCGTAGTAGCGAGGTGCAAACAGCAGAGATTCGAGTGACGTCGACGAGAAGGACCTAAAGAGATCTAGGACGAAGCTTGATGATTCACGAACTTGAGAGTCGTTTTTCCGCCTCCCACCACCTCCGCCAGAGTTGAAGATGAACGCGAACTGGGGTTGGGACGTCCCTCAGGTTTTGTGCTCCCCGCGTTGTCGGCTACTTGATGCGTATTTTGAAGTGCGGGAAATAGTTCTTCCATGGGTTGTCCGGTCGGAGCCTGTGGATAATATGAAGACGGAACCGATGTATCGGCAGGGTACCCTAGGTAAGAGTCGAACCCTACAGCTGGGCTGCGGTAGCCTCGGTATTTCTTGTTTCTTGCTTGTTGCCTTAGAAACTGGGCCTCTTCCTTGGCAAGCTTGCGCTCGGTTTGTAGTTCCTCCCTCTTCGCTTTGACCTCTTGTAACTCGCTCTCCTTGACCGAGACCTTGCGCCTCCAGTCTTCTATCAGTCGGTTAATGTGGTCGTCGGCGTCTGTATTCCGCACGTCTGGCATGACAAGAACAGGCTCCGTGATAGTCGGCTGCTTGGGAGACGGCTCGGCATTGTCGTTGTCGTTATCTTTGTCCTTGTCATTGTCCTTATCATTGTCCTTGTCGTTGCGATCCGACTCATTGGCAGCTTCAACGGCCTCAGGGACTTCTTTCATCTTGGCAAGCTGCGTCTCCAGATCGTGATTCTTGTCCAGAACATACTGGTAGTGGCCCAAGGTTGCCTTATCTAAGGGCACATCGTCCCGGGAATACTCTCTTCGTTCGCGCTCTTCCTTCAACTCTTGATCTCGAGCCTTGACTTGAGCCTCCAGTTCTTCAATCCTGCGGCGAAGGGTTTCATCTTCTCCCTTCTGGCCCTTCGCCTGATGTCCGGTATGGTGCCTAGGCATGTTGACACACGTACCTAGGTAGTCACTGGGATGGGAGTTCTTCTTAGGCGTCTCGCTACTGACACAAACTTAGGGATGTGTGGTTTGTAGTGTGTAAATGGGTGTGTTCGGACCGTAATCGAATTGCTTAGTCCTGTCAGGTCAGCTGCAAAGCAAGACTGGAGGCAAATCGAGCTGATCCGATCTCTATGTGACAGTAAGTAGGCTTGAGGCCTTTGTATTTAGAGAAGACACTTCGCGCACTTCCGGTACACGGTATAACGCTGCTAGGCAGCGCAGTGGGGTCGCTGGGAAACGCAATGATAGAGGCCTTTGTATACTTACTGTAAATTCGCCGTCCCAAGTGGCGGCAGCTGCAATACCACAACGAAGATATTGCGAGTAGTTGAGGGGCTTCCGAGCCTGGCAGTGTAGGGCCTGTGCTGGAAGGTGGTGTTGCCTTGGGGCGCGTTGAATACAGGCTGCAGGGTTGATTTCGATGCTTTTATAGGGCGCGGAGTACCAACGGAACCAAATAGGCGCCGTTGCCATGGCAGCATAGCATTGAGTGAATTGCTACGCTTGGCGGGGCGAATGCTTGCAGTTCACACACGGGTGCTGCAGCTGTAAACAAGCCAGTGTGGCCAGCTCTCCGTGTCGCACTCGCGTGCATAGAGGTGACATACCGGAGACTGATTCTATCACCACAGCGACTACCTAGATATATCTTATGCGGAGTGCTTACTAGAAAGACGGCGGCTTGTGAGTACATTCACAGTGTTCAGTCTTTCCAATGCAGCCGCTCTTACTTATGGTAAGCGAACTAACTTGATAACGATTATAAAGCAAGCAGGCACACGTACCCTCCCTCTGCCCACACACCTCCCCAATAGCGCACCTCAACCCGAACGCGCGTTCGACTCTGTCCACCACTCAAGCCCGTCCGCGTCTCGCTCCCGCCGAAGCACACCGTCAAGTAGGCAAAGCTCAGAACTGAGACGGATTGAAAATAATCTGTTTGTCATAAGAGCCGCTCAAGCAACAACAACCCAGCTTCCACACCAGCGACAAACGTGCACGATGCCGAGCTGGGCTCTGCCGTGGTCGCAGCTACTGCAGCAAGATGGCCAAGGCAGCTCCGAAGAACAAATTCGGCGATTGCAGAAAGGGTGGGCCGACCAGAACAAGAAGATATGGGATATTCACATGGAGAGATTCAATCAGCTCATGAAAAAGTACGACGAAGACGTTCTGGTGCTGACCAATACTCGCGACTCAAAGGTACAAGAGACCTTGGCCTTGAAGAAGAGGATTGCGGAACTCGAGAAAGGACGGGATCCCGAGGCAGAACAGACGTCAGCCGTAACCGCTTCAAGCGAACACGTTACACAGTTGATCAACCAGTTGAACTCTCAGCATGGACAAATATCGGCCTTGAAACAACAGCTGGAATCGGCTCGCGAGGAACTTCTTCAACTGGAGCAGGTGTACAAAGACCAGATTACGGAACTGCAGAGGAAGCACCAGGACGAGATCTCAGCCTTAGAGAGACAGCGTTTGCAGCAGATGAACCAGCAAAAGTTGCAGCTGGAGAAGGATCATGATCACAAGATTATCATGATGGAAAATAGGCATAGGGATGCGATCAAGTCTGAGAACGAGACCAGAATGCTACAGAATGATCTATGGGCACAACGCCTCAGAGAGGGAATTGAACAGCTGAAGCTGGAGCACAAGACCAACATCGCAAAGATGGAAGAGGAAAGGACGGGGTTGCAAGACAAGTACGATTCAGAATATTCCGAGCTGCAGAACCAGTACAATTCGACGAAGGACCAGCTCGATTCGGCGATGGAGGAGCTTGAGGCGATAAGGAAACAGCCACTATTCACGCTGTCGAGCCCGGAGGTGGTTGCGGCCTTGGGCCAGCAGCCTACCCAAACAACTGACATGCCGCAGAAACAGCACGAGGAAGAAATTTCCAGGCTGCAGAACAGCGTCGACATAGGATTGAAGGAGGTTGCGGATCTACAGTCACAACGTGACCATCTGGGAGAAAGACTGGCATCCAGAGTGCAAGAGATCCAAACGCTGAAGTTGCGGCGCCAACAGCAACTCGACGAGATCTCTCAATTGCGCCAGGTCTTGGATAACTTGAGTAAAAATCCGGAGCAGCACAAAGAGATGGATCGGAAGCACAAAAAAGATATAGCAGACTTGCAGCAAAAGCTCAATGCCGCCACGAACGAGATCGGCCGGCTCATTTCGCAGCATCAAGCCGACATCGCCGGCCGGAAGAAGAGCCTCTTGATGGCAAGGCAGGAAAATGAAAACTTGCGTACGCAACACGCGACCGAAATGTCGAAATTGCGAGAGCAATTCAGGGACGAAATATTGAACGTGCGGAAGGAATATGCTGCCGATCAAACGAGGCAGTCGACTACACACGGCGAAACTGTATTCCCAGGAGACGAAATCACATACTCACATGACGAAGTTGAACCCCCGCAAGACGATGCCAAACCACCGCAAGACGAGACAAAATTTGCACAAGAAGTCGACGGGGTCATCGTCGTTCGACCAGCAGCGCTGCACATGAACGAGAACGAGTTGGAGCTACTAACCCTCCAGAAGCACCACGAGGAGCTGGAAAAAGAGCTCCGCGAACAGAAAGCCGCTCTGGAAAAAGAGGAAGCGTCGCTAGAGCATATGACCATCAGCATCGCTGCGCTGCAGAACAAGAACCCGGACGCTTTTTACTGGAAAGCAAGCGGGAAAAAGAAATCGGCAAAGACGACGAAAGAGCCTATGTCTGAGTAGGTATGGGCCTGAGGCCTTCACCGCGGAATGGTGCGATAATTTGAGATTGAAGATGGTGGGATGGTAATATCGGTTGTAGAAGTGGCAGGCAAATATAGGTATTCGGCGGTAATTTCCTGCATATCATGGGCTAAGTTGACGACATGAGTAATGTTCCACGACAATGATCTCTCTTTCTCCAGACCTCTTACATCTGCGACCCCTTATTTCAGTGATATATTCGGCCCCCTCTCCAACGCCCGTCTCCGCATCCCTCTTTTCCTCTCAACCTGCCCCTCAAACACAGTCCCAGGTCCAAAATCCGGCACCCCACCAATACTCCCCAAAACATCGCCCACATAATTCATAGCCTCAACCCCCCTCCCAAACGTCTCGTTCCACCCCCCAACAATCCCCCCCACAATCTTCACCCCAGCAAGATAAATATTCCGCACCGCAGGCGCAAAAGCCCCCTGGTTCTCCCACCACAAGTTCGTCGTCGCCGCTTCCCCTGGATACTGCCGATCCATATCGCTAGCTGTGCGCATGATGATGGGCGAAAAGTCGACGAGCCCCGCGGCGTGAGCGCGCAGCAGAGCTTCCAGCGTCGCGTTGACTTCTTGCGCTGTGTTGCAGTAAAGGCCCGTCCGTTGGTGACGAGCTTGGTCTACCGGCTGAACGCTTCGCCTAGGAGGCGGCCGCTCCAGTAGCTATCGCTGGTTGCGACGTCGCATTCGACGACGCTGGGAGGCTGTGTGCCAGCGGCGTAGAGTCCGTCTGCGGTGTTGTACATAGCGCGGTAGGCAATTGCTTCTGCGCGGTCGTTTAGGGTAGCTGTTTTGGCGAATCCGACGGCGAGTTTGCGCAGCGCGTCGTTGACTTCGGTGACTTCGGTGCCGTAGAGGAGGCCGGGGTATTCATCTGGTGCGTGGCTTCCTTGCGGTACGTAACCTGTGGAGAAATTGGCGGGGATCTCGCGGGCGTCGAATTCGTATTGCAGCGCTACTTGTACGGCGTACAATTACACGTAAAGCCGTGTGTAATGGCTCTTGTGAACATCGTACAGGCTTGAATGGAGACAAGTCACTAGACTGCCTGCTGGTAAGCCAGCGAGCGTTTCGTCTCAGGTGATTATGCGTGTTGCCAGCCGTCGTCAGGTACCGGAGTAGAGTCTGTATTGCTAAACGCCCATGATCGAAGCTGAGGCTGATAGAAGTGGATCAGAAACCGCGTCGGGTGCGACCTTCCATTTCGGGCAGCCTTTCGCGATAATGATGGCAGGGTACAGTAGTTGACTGGTACACCGCCCCGATTAGTAAAATTGAGCTCCAGCGGTGGTGAACAGATGAATTCGAAAACGTGACAGCATATACCGTACCGACGCAAAACTTTTGCCCCAGGCCACTTCGTTATGAATACACACGCACGCGCCACGAAGAAGCTTTGCTATCAATGTCACCGTATGTATTTCGACCTATAGACTCACTTCTTCCCTTTACCTCGGGCATTGAATGTCTTCAGCGGATCGATCTTACCATTCCTCCCTCTCACGATCTTCTTGCCCTTTCCCTTCACGAACTTCCTTGTCCTCGGCTTGTCCATGCTAACGAAGCCGATATCTTGAGGCTGTTTTCCACCAGGTAGCAAATAGTTGGGAACATGTTTGAGATGGGGCTGAATCCTTGCTGGGTGATTCAGCGTCTGATCGTGTCTCAAATGGGCGAGTTCGTCAGGATGCTCCTCAAAGTATCTGCTGAGCTTCTGACTCTTCGCCAGCTCCATCCTGATTTCCTTGATTCGCGCTTCCCGAACAGCAATGCGCGTCACTGCCCTCAAGGCATCGGCAAAGCGGTAGCGGAACGGCTCCAGTCTCTTCATGTCAAAGGTCCAGTCTTCTATCTTTTGGTTGCCTTCCTGGTGTTTCTGGATCTGTTTGAGGACCTCCTCATCCTTCTCAGCACCAGCAAAAGTCGTTGGCTTGTGCTTGCGGTATTTGTCTTTGGGAATCATGAAGGATATAGCGGTGCCGCTCTTTCCAGCACGCGCGGTACGCCCTATGCGGTGGAAGTACGCTTTATAGTTTGCCGGCATGTCGAAGTTGATCACGCAAGAAACGTCGCGGAAGTCTACACCTCGAGACACGCCTGAGTCCGACTTGCCATCTTCCGTCTTAGTCTTAGTTCTGGCCTTCTTCTTTGGTCTTGATTCGCCGTCCTTCATTGAGCCTAACAATTCTGTCTCGTCGGATCTGGAAGCAACCAATTAGCAGTGGAACAAGATACCCAGAGCAATACATACGCAATGAGGATGTTGTAGATGTTCTTGTTGAATTCCTCAACAATGTGGAGGCGAGAGGCGAGTGGTAGTTCCGAGTTCAGCACACAGCTCTTGATGCCGAATTGCTCGAGGAACAACTTAACACGGTAGCTTCTATCCACATCTCCAACAAAGACAATGGTCTTGCCTTTGATAAGGTTCAGCTTGAACATTGCGTATATCAGGAGGAATTTCTCGTCTTCGCCGCACGGGAGAACATATTGCTTCACAAGCTGCGCGTCTTTTTCGAGATCATCTAGTTTCAGGACTACCGGGTCGTGGCAGAAAAGCCCTTGGACGGTTTCGAGGTCGGTACTGAGCGTCGCACTGTAGAGTAAGATCTGCACACCTTTCGGTATGTTTTGTGAGATGTAGTCGAGATCTTCCTTGAAGCCGTAACCGAGCACCAAGTCGCCCTCGTCCACGACCAGATGCGCCAGTCCTTTCAGTGACAAGGCGCCATTGTTCATATTGGCGGCCGCTCGCGCTGGTGTGGCCACCACAATGTCCGGTAGCTCGGCCAGCTTTGCGCGTTGCACAACTTCAGACTCCTTCCCAGCGAGATTCTGCATTGTGCATTCTGATCCACAAAAGGCTGCGAGCGACTTTGTGAGCTTCGACACTTGTAGAGCGAGCTCTTTCGAGGGAACGAGTATGAGAGACGACGTGGCCCGCTTTTCCTGTCGTCGTCGGAGCGTGCGGTCGAGGATCGGTAGAAGATAGGCGGCGGTCTTCCCGGTGCCCGTACCCGACCGCGCCAATATGTCTTTACCCTCGAGAGCTAAAGGGATTGCCCTTTGCTGCACAATTGTCGGGGAAGACCATCGCTGCTCTCGGATGCCCCGTAGAAGTCGTGGCTCTAGGCCAAAGGATGAGAAGGTGGAAGGTTCGACCTGGGAAGGATCCTTCGACTCGGTGTCGGAAGCCTCTGGGATATCGTTCTCGTTCAATTTGCGTTTCGGCATTGTGGGTGGATGGCTTTGCGAGCTTCTCGGCTTAGGGTCTAAGGCTATAAAAAAAATCTGCAAGTTTGCCGACAAGCGCAGTGCGTGGGTGTTGTTATCAAGCTCAAACTGTGAGGATGCTGTGGGCGCGAACATTTTCTGAAGCAAGAGGCTGCCCATGCTGCATTAGGATTAGCGGTATGCCCCGCAGCGGAAGAACGAGCCTCCGGACCGAGACGGTACCTTTCCGAGCTCGATCACTCCTCATCTGGAAAGGACAATCTTCCATGCGCCAGTTTTCATGGTATAAGCATAAGAGCCAAAAGACAAAGGGAAGAAAGGAACTTTGGGATGAAAGGCGGAGGTCTTTGACTTCAACACTGCATTGTTAAGCGCTATCGAACAGCCTTTGTAGTTCTTATGCTTAACGAGTTGCCCATAATTCTCGTGTAATACCAGAGCTTGACAGTATGAGCGTTGGGCGTTTCCAGCACTCATCGAATAGATTTTCTATCACCTTATTCCTTGCTGATGGTCGCACGAATGGCTTTATCCAAGACTCATCTTCCGCTCATTCCGTTTCCCAAGTACCAAACAATCTGTCTCCTAACCTTATGTCGACTTATTCAAACTAACCAACCTCCATCTAGACAAGTATCTCGCCTTTCAATTTCATACCTTCTTCCTCTTGATGAAGCTGTCATGAAACTGCAACAACGCAGTAAGTTAGGCAAGCCCGCTCATCCGAAGGTCTACTTGCCACATATTCATACACGTCCGCATCAATCAACACCACTGCGAACGGCCGTCTTGCCTGTCGCTCTTTTCACTCCCTACTCTCCTGGGCCTCCTGCTGGAGGCGCCATCTCACTTCTCACCCGTTGTCCAAGTCGGAGACATTTCGAATGCCTCCCTTGGCTATCAAAGCATCGCACTCTTGACCATTAACATTGTGCCAGAATAGAATCTCGACATTAAGAAGATATGCCCTCTGCTCGCGCGCCACCTCTAGGTACGCTCACAATGCACGCATAGTCCGTGTCTTATGAAATATCACACATACTATATAGTGAGCAGAAAACACTCTCTTACCAAAGGTCCTACTCATACCCTCCACACACACTCACACTCCCCTTCCCCCAAACACACCCACCATGTCCTCACAAACCGATATCAACGTCCTGATCCTCCAAAAGGGCCTCACCCTCCACGAGACCATGATAAAAAACTACTACAAACTCCTCGACACCCACGAAGACGAGTACCGCGCCATAGGCGTCCGGCGCCACAAGACGCCCGCGTCCGCCCGCCACGCCCACCGCGTAGACCACGAAGTGCTACGCCGTCTCCAAGACGCATTCACAGACTACGCCCCCTGGATCCAGCCCTACCTCGAGATCCGCGACATGCTGCGAGAAGCCATCGGCGTGCTGCGCACCAACGGCACGCGCGAGGCTCTAATCGAGCGCTTCAACCAGATCGGCCGTCTCGTCGACGAGGTGGAGAAGCGTTTCCACGACCCAGAAGCCGGGCTGTGTGTGCAACTCGAGCAACTCAAGGAAGATCTCGACGATATTTGGACGGCGGCGCATCGCGTGTTGAGTAGCCAGCCGGGATCGCAGTGGTACACGCCGATGCGCTCGCAAGACGGGCCGTACGAAGTGCCGCTGACCCGGGGCGAGGAGTGGCATGCGTTCCGCTCGTGGGGACAGTCCCTGCCCGAGATCGATAGAGCGAGTGACGCCGGTAGATCTAGCATCGAGTCGGTTTGCGAGATGCTGTACAAGGTGCCGCGCAACGACTTCGACGGCTACGGTGATCTCGTTAAACGCAACAACTTTGACGGCGTTGGGCATCCAGTGTCTAATAGACTTCCTTATGAACCTCCTTTTGTGGATAATGGAGAGGATAACTGGCACGACTTTGAAGAATGGGGCCAAGCACTGTTGCGTGCCAATTACGGTACACAGTTCAGTTTCATGTAACGAGGTTGACTGCTGAGGTACCCGGCATGAACAAGGTAAGGACAGGAGCAAAACTCATCTTACTAATCCAAAGGTAAGTGTGCGGACAAGGCGCCTTCCTAACTATATACGAAGCTGGGAACGAAGCTTCCAACGCTTTAACAGGCGCATGAGTACCTATAAGGTATGTAGCGTTGGCGCCATAGCGCTAGTATTTCCCAATTATCCCCAGCAATAACGCTAGCATTGCATCTTCTCTCTAGGGGATAATACCTAGAACATCATATTTGATCATATTGTAGCAACGTCCACCTTTCACATGAACACCCCCGTGATATTACCATACTCTCTTCTGACTTTCTTTGCGCCCTGTACTCCATCTATAGTGCAACCATAATATATCCCCACTATCCCCAGCCAACACTCTATCATTATGGCCTTGCTAACAAATCTTTGCCGATGCTCAAAGGCAGGTAACAGATCGACAAGCGTGTGTTATAATCTAGCTGAAAATTGCTTAGAGTGGATTAACCAAAGCTTTCACACTGCAGCAACTTAATGCTATGGACTGTAAGAACGAAGGGAGCTGTTTCGCATTTGATAACGCATAGCTAGCATTGTCATGCTCCTAGTTCAGGTCGGCGAGTCACCGCGTGACGGCACATATATGGCGATAGCGAGAGGTATAGAAATGATAAGCAGCGAGATAGACCGCAATAGCACAGGTACATACATAGCTAAGCTGCGGGGCAACCAAGTCTACTTATGCTGAGCGCCTGCTCTCCAACCTAGGCTTTTCTACCCCGCGTCCACGCCTCTTCACTATGTGCCGGTATACTACAGCAGACATTATCTATTCCCAGTGTCGATTACCAGCTCAACATAAGATCGTGAAACGTCTTCATCAGAGATGTGAAAGGTCTTCGATGCAGACCTATTAAGTACTTTTGTTAAGTTTTACGCAGTGCACAGTTTAAAGTTAATAATTATATTTATACGCGTTATACTTCAGCTCCCCACTATAGCTAATCCTAATCACGCCCTTTTTTACGTACTTTTAGCTATTATACCTTAGTTATGCTTGCTGTTAAGTCTTATAATTAGTAAAAGGTTAGGTCAACTATAAACGGATATGAATAAATGAATGAATGAATCAGAGATGTGAAGCTTCTCCGAAGCCAGGACCAAGATGTGTGAACTCCACGTATGATCCAGCTCTTGGCACACACATACCTTCAAACCGAAACGCTCCCTGTAGATTTTGTCGAGATTCTGGCACATCCGTCGGACAGGCGCGTTTTGAAGATGTAAGTTACATTATATGCTTCGTCTGCCTCAAATCATCTGACTGTACAAATAGCATGACCTTCATGGTTAAGCAACCAGCCTGGAAGGACACAGAGACCGATAATGGGATACGATGGATACCATGTCATGCACGGTCCTTGTCGATATCTCCTAGCTAGCATATCTCTAAGCGCTCAACAAATCCTTAATGACCTTAAAGCATTGAAGAACACTGCTTTCACATCCCAGTGGCCAGAGTTTACTTTCCTAGTAGCTAGCAAGCTAGCTCGAAGTTCTTGAAGAACTTCATCCATAGAATCGAAAGTACCATTCCAACAACCCTGCATCAATTTACCTAACGGCATGTTTTCGACTTCTGGAAATTGATTCTCAGCATATAGCTTTTTGACACGGATCATTCGATCCTTAAATGGAAGAAGTTCGTCGTATGGTTGTCTGCCTGTTATAACTTCGTATATCGCGCAGCCAAATGCGAAGATATCGGTCTTCCGGCTAATTCTTGGAGAAGATTCCTTATAACTAAACCACTCATAGCAGGCTCCTGCATCTTCTCCGTCAATGCTACTGCCTTCGAAGTCGATAATTTTTAGGCTCTTCTGAACTACAATCTAATTGTTATATCTAGTGTTAGTATGAATAATGCTATTGTTGTGCATGTGTCGCGTTCCCTCTGCAGCTTTATGTAGCTAGCGAACTTTTGTATGCAACGGGATCTGGTTCGCTCCGCTTCCTTAAATTACTGTCTAAATGGTTCTACCACGTTTAAGAATAAGGCCGTTCTGTGTTGCACCTAAACATTTTACAATGTTTATATGTAGTCCTAGACGTTTGAGTGCTTGACGCTTAACGTCAATTCCCTCCCCGTGGAACTCCTTTAATATTCTTTCCTTGTTGATTGCATATATGACTCCTATGATGATTTACCAGCTGCAAGGAATTTGAGACTTCTATAGTCTATAGCCTGGTGGTGGTCTTGCATGTGCTCCTTCATCATTCCGAAGACCGTGATCTCATGCTTCTCGGGCATGAGACGGACGGGAAGCGCGTAGGTTCTCTCGTGCGAGGTGCGGTGGGCAAGGGTTTTGATCGAGAGAGCGGGCTCGTCGACGCTTCGGGGTTTGCGAACTTAGAGCTGTGACGCGTGAAGGGTAGATCGCTTTGGACAGTGGGATGCAGGCGAGACAGGAGAGCCGCTTTTGTCTTTCGAGGAATGCGATAGGTGGGAGTGATCGTTTTTCAGGTTAAGTTGACTCGATTTCGTCGCTGTAGGTCGTGCACATGGATTGTGATGGTTGTTGACTGGGCTATGTACTAGTGCGCGACATGTGTCGGTAGCGCGCCTTTGGAAGCATTATCTCGGGATTTCTTTCGGTAGTTATATCTTGCATTGCGCGGCTTTTGATTGGACGTGTAGACTAGAGATAGCGCTAAAACTTATTACTAACAAAACTATAAGCAATAATACTAGTATATCTTAAAGTTACCTTTATACGCTCTTTTTAATTACTTAATAAAAGGTTTTGCTTTTTTTATTATATTATTTAAAATAAAAGTCTTTGTTATTCTACTTCTAGATAGTTATAATACTATATTTTTAAAGTAATTAATTATCTATATATATTATTATATTATCTATCTAGAAGTAGAATAACAAAGGCTTTTATCTTAAATAATACTAAAAAAAAAGTAGAATCTCTTACTTAGTAATTAAAAAGAGTGTGTAAATGTGTATACACTATATAGGTAAGAGCACCTAAGAGTATTAAGATTTTAATATTATTATATAATAGTATTATATAGAAATTATATAATACCTATACACTATAGCCTATATACTATAGAATTACTCTTAGAATTCTACTATAGCTATACTACTCTATATAGAAGAAGTAGTGTAGTTAGACTACTAGAATATTATCGCGTTACTAAATATAATAAATAAAGAGCTAAATTTAAAAGATAGTAGTAGTAGTAATTATATATTAAATATAAAGATTTAGTATTCTAGGCGTTACTAATATTATAAAAGTAGTAGAGTAGACTTTATACGCTATATATATAGTAAATATTAATTATACTATAGCTACTAGATTATAAAAATAATAACTAAACTATAGTTAAGTGTGGTTATATTATTTATTTAGTGTTAATTATTCTTTTTAACCCCCTTTTTTCTTAATTTGAGCCTGCGTAGGTTAGAATAGAAAGGCCGCTCTAGTCTAGCGCCTAAAAATATAGTCTACTAAGTCTCTACTAATATAATAATAGTTTATATATAAACTACGCACTCGCCCTACTATTTATAAGCGCTCTAATAGTTATTAAATTTACTTAAAGCGCGTATATAGAAAACTAACTTCTTACTTTATTATTAGTATTATTAGCGATCGCGCTATAAGTATACTACTATCCTAGCGCACTTATATATTACACTTACTATCTAATACTATAAACTATAAGAATTTAATATATCTATATAACACTCTTCTTCCCTAGTAACTTATTAATAAATATCTTTTTCTTTTTTCTCTTAACTCTACCCTCTATTACTACCTTCCTAACTAGTAGTAATATAAGAAATTATAGTAGAAACTCTATATATCTATTATTACTACTTTTATAGTTACTAATATATTGCTAGTCTAACTAGTACACTAGAATCGCCTTATATAGAGTAAGGTATATTTACTTTCTATTAATAATCTTATAAATAAAGTAATACTCTAGTAAAGACCTAGTAATAGCGGTAAGCAGATAAATCTTTAGAGCGTACTTTTAGGCGGCCTTAATAGCGGCATTAGTATTAAAGCTTAGGAAGATAGTAGGAAATAAAGTAATAGTAGTAAAAGTCTTTAAGGTTAACTTTAAATATAAAAATAGAGTGTTAGTATACTTATAGTGTGTGTAAGCTTCTATCTAGTATATATCTTATAAGTAGTATAAACCTACTAATATAGCTATTACCTCTAGTAATATCTTTAGAAATAATAGTAGAGAAGGAAAATAATAGTTATAGTATTATAGCGCTTATGCTATCTTATATCTTTCCTCTACTCTAAACTATAGTATAGCGATATGGCCTTACCTATAGTTTTACATATGGATTTTTTTAGTTAGAGTAGGCGCGCTAAAGTCTACTAAGCTCGCTTAGCTCGCTTATAACGCGCTAATCTCTTTTTATTAATACCTTAAAACGCTTTTTTATGTATATAATAGTAGAAGGAATAGATATCTACTATTATTATAATATTTTTATTAGAAACCCCTTAGTCGCAAAAAATAAAAATAAACTATAGTTAAGTATTCTATTGCCTATACTACTCTTATAGTTGTAACTCTATAGTTTACTATAGCTTTCTAATAGTCTATTAGTTAAGAGATAATATATAACTTAGTTATACTAGATAATAGACTATTTATTAACTACTATTAAGTATACTACTATAAAAAAGTTAATAATAAAATTATTTTTATTTTATATATATTTTATTACTACTACTATATATTAGATACTAGGTTTTAGTACCTTTTATTTTAGTTCTCTCTATATATAGTGCGAACTTAATCTTAGTTAGAATGTTCACATAATAAAGATATTTAATATACTATAGAATCTTCTTCTTTTTATTTACACTCTTTTTAGAGATAACTAATTAATACTAAGTTATTTTATTATATTATCTTTTTTCTTTTATACTTATTCTATACACTCTTTATACTTACTAATATAGAGTATTAGATATTAATATCTATATAGCTAGCTATAGATTACCTATTTAACACTAATTAGTAAGAGTAAAGACAAATTATATAAGTTATTATTAGTTATATATAATATATTTTCTTTTTTTATTTATCTTTTTTACGCTCTTTTTAATTACTAAGTAGGTGACTCTACTTTTTATACTATGTTAATTAAGATATAAGCCTTTGTCGTGCTACCTCTAGATAGTTAATTTAACGCCACATATAATTTATTTTATTATACTTTATTTTCTATACGTAAGAAGATAGTAAATTAAATCTTTATAAAGATAGTAATCTAGTGGGTGTAAGGGCGAAGCGCGTTAACTTCTAGAGCGATTCTACTATAGTAGAGGAAGAAGGTATAGAGAATATAATAAGTAAGCGTTACTAGGTATTTAAAAATCTATAGTGTAGACTTATAGGAAGCTAGTTAATAGTTAATAGTTCTACCTATAATAATATATTATATATACTTATAGCTTATAAGTATAGAGTAGTTATTAATATATATATAAGTATAGTGCACTAAAATAATATTATGTAATTAATAACTAAGCGTATGCAATATAGCTGGCTAACGTCCCTCTTAGTAAGAATAGCCTAATAAAAAAATAAAGTTAGTAAGTAACTATTGCTACTATATAAAATAAAGAAAGTAATTATATAAAATATAAAACCTATCCTTATTAATAAGAATAGTAGATTAACTCTTTTATTAAGTTAGTAAGTAGATATTACTACTATATAAAATTAAGAGAGAAGATAGTGCACTAAGTACACTACTAGTAACTATATAAATATATAGTTAGATAAAAATAAAAACCTTTATTGTGCTACCTCTAGGTAGTTATTATAACGCCACATACTATTACTAATTATTATATATTATACTAAAAAGAAATAGCTTTTCTAGAATTATTCTAGAAAGATTTTAAAGAATAGAAAGAACACTATTTTTTAAAGTTAAACTATACGTTTAAAAAGAGAGCTTATTATATTTTTAGAAAAGAAGAGTATTATACTAAGAATAGATACTAAAACTATAAGTACTAGTAAATTATATAAAGTAGTCTAAGGCAATATAGATAGTACTTATATATTACTATTATTGCTAGCTTATTTAACTTCTTATACGCAAATACTAAGGCTAATTTTAAAAATATCTAAGCTAGTTAGGCTATTATATAAACCTAAATAGAGTAAGCTACTACTACTATTATTAAAATATAAAGCTAAAAGTAATTTTACTTTATTAAGCTTTTATTTTATAGTAATACTTATTATCTATTATATAGTTTATACTATAGATTATATAGTAGTGTAATAAGTAGTTACTTATCTTTTAGCACGTTGTCTAATTTAAGATTAGACGAAAACAAATAGTCTAGAAAGTCTAGACTTTAGAATTTTCTTTATCTTATTAATTACGTGTTATTGCGTGATTTTAGATAAAGAACTATTAGTTTCCTAAAGTAGAACTTAATAACTTTCTAGCACGTGTATAGTCACGTGAATTTATCTATATAAACAAGCCAAAACCCCGAGTTAGAAAAACTAATCTAAGTTGGTTATTTTACTATCTATCTTACTAAGAATACTATCTACCTTATTATATAAGTATTTTATACTTATTATATTACTACCTACCTACCTTCTTCACTATAATACGTAATCTATTTCGATAGGTTATGAGCCTGGGTTAGCTATTACCCTGGGTAGTAATATAAGACAAAGAAACTTCTTTATTCTTTATCTAAACAAAGAACTTTATATTATTCTCTAATTAGGAAATATTATCTTTTTAAGTACTACGTTATAAGTACTACCTCCGAAATTTATTGTTATATTACGATCACGTGATATAACAATAGAACAAAGAAGTCTTTGTTAAAAGTCTTTTACTACAAAGAGACTTTAAACACTTTAATTGTTTCTTAACAACTAACCATCTAAATTAAACAAGTTTTATATCGTTTTAAAGCCCAAATCCAGCTCTTTAACTTTATTTAATTCGTTTTTTTTTTTGTTAATGGAACTAGAGGACCAGATTTTCCTCGAATATACTAGACCTACACGGATTTATAATTCAAAAACTCAATTTAATACCTAGTATTAAGTCATTTTTAATTATTTATCTCCTTATTAAAACAGATAATTCGACTTAGACGATTCTTCTACTTAGTCTAATATAGCCTTATTTCTTAAAATACTTTACCTAAAGTATTATATAATGAAATAATAAAAGCACATAAGAAATTTAAGCTAGAAGCTTATTTTCTTTTTGTTTTTCTATGGCCTAAAGAGGACTTTGAAATTAAAACAAATTAAAAAAGATATAGAAGTCCTTATTCTATACCTAAGTATTTAAAAGAATAAAAAAGAATTTACATCCTTTATAAGGTTTTTTAGCTTTTTACTTTAAAATACTTATATAAAGTTTTATAAAGTATTATTAAAAGTTATTACTTTAAAAACTTCTAATACTTTATAAATAAAACCTTATTAAAACTTATTATAAGTTTTGTACCTTATTGTTTTACTTAGAAGACTCTAAGAATAAAAGATAAAGTAGTAGCGTTTTTATAAAGCTATTATATTATTATTTTATATAATATATATGTGTGGCGTTAATTAAAAACTACCTAGGGGTAGAATAATAAAGGCTTTTTGTCTTAAATAATATAATAAAAAGGCAGAGTCCTCTGCTTAGTAAATAAAAAGAGCGTAAAAAAAAAAAAAGGTACTTATAAAAAAAGCGCGTTTAAACTACTAAGTAAGCTTAGCGATTTTAGCGCGCATAGCTCCTATATACAAAGTTAATTTATAAAAAGGCTATAGTTAGAACTTTAGGGAAGGAATAAAACTTAGGCGCGGCAACACTATAAGCTATCCTTCCTTTACTATTCTAATTATTATAAACCTACTATCTAGATTATTATAAACAATATAAGTTAATATATTAATAGGTATATACTGCTATACTTATAAGTAAAATAAGGGTAATACGTACTAGATATACTATCACTCTATTACTATATTAAGATTATCCTTAATAAAGTTCCTACTATTTTTCTAAGCCCTACTATCTATTTAGGTATTAATATTATCTCTAAAAAAGTACTTGCTATCGCTAAAAAGTACACGCTAAAGATTTACGCTACTACTACTAATAACATATTCTATCAGTAGCCCGGACAGATCAGTCCGCTAGACAGTTTTTGCTAAGACCACAACACTTTACTATAAATTATAATATCTTAACAACACAACGCGTTATTATCTAATTAAGAAGGCAGAATTAAGCTTACCCTTTACGCCTATTAGAATAAGCAAATTTTAAGCCTGCGACGCGCTGCTACAGCATATAATATCCTAAAGTCTACACTAAGCGATTGAATTAACAGAATTACCGCCTAAGTAGATATACAATTAGGCATGGCAAAGCTTACTGCAACTAAAGAGCAGACGCTTATACAGTATATCCTTAATCTAGATTCGCAAGGATTTGCACCCCAGCTAGGTAAGGTAGAAGATATAGCCAACAAACTGCTGGCTGCGCGGCACAGAGACCCTGTAGGACAATACTAGGCTTAGCGCGCGTTGTGTAAAGCGCGCGTACCTAAGCTTAAAATAGCTTTTAATTAAGCGAAGGACTAATAGAGGATACAACAGGAAGACCTAAAGGTTATAAACGCGTAGTTTCAGCTAGTAGAGGACACAAAAGCTAAGTATAGAGTGCAGGATAAAGACATCTATAACTTTAATAAGACAGGCTTCTAGATAAGAGTTATTAGCTTAATAAAGGTTATAACTGGTTTAGAAAGACGTTCTTAACCTACACTTGTTCAGCCAGGCAACCGCGAGTAGGTCACAGTAATTCAGAGTATTTGCGCTGCTAGGTATGCTGCCCCGCCCTTTATTATCTACAAAGGGCGAGTCCACATCTCAGCGTAGTATAAGGAGACCAGTATCCCCCGCGATTAGAAGCTCTCAGTCTCTAAGACTAGCTAGACCAACAACGAGCTTAGAGTTACATAGTTAAAGCACTTTGACGCGTATACAAGGCTGCGCATAGTGGGGTTATAGAGGTTACTTATTCTAGACGGCCATAAGAGCCACCACTCCTAGGATTTCAAGGATTATTGCCTAGAACAGAAGATCCTAATACTTTGTATGCCAGCGCACTTATCTTATATCCTCCAGCCGCTTAATATAGTCTGTTTCGCGCCACTAAAGCTAAAGTACTCCCAGCGCGTGCGGGACTTGGCGCGCCGACGCGTCTCTTTCATATTAACAAAGAGGGCTTCCTACTAGCCTTTCGCAACGCGTTTTTTAATATATTTACACTAGAAAAACTATAAGAAAGCCTTTAAGGGCCTCTAGGCTTGTTCCTTTAGATGCGTTAGTAGTGGTAGATCGCCTTAATGTGCGTATTTACACTCCACCTCAGGGTACCCCACTGGATACACTATGGCAAGCCAGGAGCCTAAGCAATACCCTTAAGTTTGGATCCCAGTTAAAGCTCGTACGCGACTCTTTTATTTGGTCTCTACCTGATGCTAAATCGAGCTACTCACAGCTCATAAAAGGTGCTGAACTTATGCTCTACTATAGTGTGTACTTCAAGAGACCCGCATTAAGGAACTTAAGGAGCAAATTAAGGTTCTAATAAAGCGAAAAACGCGTAAAAGAAAGCGTATTTAGAAAGGTAGGACGCTAGGCTTTGCTTAGGGAGCAGATTTAGGAGTAGAAAGCCCTTCTATTAGGGTGAAGTTGTCGAAAAGGGCGCAAGGTAGTAGTAAGGGAGAGGCAGGTCCCTTAACACAACGCCGCTGTGGGAGGTGCGGAGAGCCTGGGCACAACGCAAGGACCTGTCAGATAGATAAAGAGATAGAGGAGTCAGATATTACCCTTAGCGGCTTATTTTCAGATAGTGTTAATAGTAAATTAGAGTGATTTTATTATAGGTTACTATAAGGCCAAAAAATGACGGGTTAACTTCATCTTGCAATAGTACGCACTTAGTAACTGAAAATTAGATAAAGTACTACTTAAGATATAGTATGCTTCACTGCGAATCATAATAAGTATACTATATATTGCCTACGTATAGTATGGTAGATAATATATCGTATATTATAGGGAGTCTTGTTGTAAGTTCGTACTGCCAAGAAAGACTCCTTAGCTTTGCGCGGCTGCAGCAGCCGCGCAAAGAGGCTGCACGACGTAAAAAGTAGATTAAATAGTAACTTGGTATATTGCAAGTTATAGTAGGTTATATGAGTCACTATGAAGTAACGTTGGTGGTGTTCTATAATGAGTTATGAGGGACCTCGAAGTTGCCAAGAAAAAACTGTCCGGCGGACTGATCTGTCCGGGCTACTGATAGAATATGTTATCTAGCGTAATAGATAAGTATACTTAACTATTTATAACACTATTTATATATACTAGTTAGGCTAGTAGTAGCTAATCTAGTTTATAAAGAATAGCTAGACTATATTTCTACTTTAGTAAATATAATTACTTCTTATTAGTAATAGAATTCTCTACTAGGAGATATAAAAAGATAATAAGGTCTTTATTAATAAGCTCTAGTGTAGTAAGAGCGCTATATAGATCCGTAAGATCCTCCTAGCTAATATTACTATTAAGTTAGCTTATCTAAGCAAGTACGCTGCGTAGCAGCGCGAGCGTAGATAACTAATAATAGTAGTAGTAATAAGCTAGGTATACTATATATGCTATAAGTAAACCTTATATAGGTAGAAAGCTTATAGAATGTAGATAAAGTGTAAGTAAGTTTAAGACTTAAACTATTATCGCATTATTAGATAATATTTAAGGTTAGGTTTTAATTAGAAATAGGTGCTATATATAGTATATATAACCTTCTATCTTAATCTACTTTAACCTTAAACTAAAAACAGGTTAAAAAAGGTATTTAGTAAGCCGACCTTATATAATATATAAAGCTATATAAATATATCTTCTAATAGTTCTCTTACTAGGTTAAGAAAAACTAGTAGGGGAGTCTAATTACCCTAGTTGGGAAAATAGAACTTTTGCTGCCCTATAGAAAAAAGACTACGTAAAAGCCTTATAATTTACTACTATTAATAATTAATATAGTAGCTTAAACTTAAAAGTTTTAGCTATTATTAAATTATTAGTTAGTAATGGCCCTTTAATGTAAATACAAAATTGTACTACTGCTAAAGAGGTCTGGAATTTACTTAACAAGCTTTATTTACCTAAAGACTTTATTTAGTAAATAACTACTTTGTAAAAAGTTCTTTATACTTAATTTAAATAATTTTTCTAATATAGAGGAATATTTAAAAAGGTTATAAGAACTAGTTACTAGCTTAAAGACTAGAAAAATAGAAATCTCTATATAAATTATAGTGGCTTTTATTGTAAATAGTCTAAATAGTAACTATGAGACTTTTATTACTACTACTATATAATTCTATCGGGATAATTCTAGTACTATTAATTTAGAAACTTTGTTTTCTAATTTAATAAATAAATCTAGAAGGATTAAAAGTCTAGAAAATAATTCTACTCTTTTTACTAAAAAGGGTAAATTTAATTCTAAGACTAAAAGCTTAAAAGTTACAAAGTCTAAAGATAATAAGTATTATAATTACTATAATCTACTAGTTATTTTACTATAGATTGCTTTAATTTCCTTAATAAAGCTAAAAGCTTTAAAGGAAAAGGTTATAATACGAAGAAATCTTTTAAGACTAAGTCTAAGTATAAGAATAATATAGAAGAAGAAGAATAATAATAATAATAAAGAAGAATAAGAAGAAGAAGAATAAGAATAAGAAGAAGAAGACTAATAATAAGAAGAATAAGAAGAAGAATAAGAAGAAGAAGAATAAGAATAAGAATAATAAGAATAAGAATAAAAATAAGAAGAATAAGAATAAAATAAAAAATAATAATAATAATAATAATAATAATAATAATAATAATAATAATAATAATAATAATAATAATAATAATAATAATAATAATAATAATAATAATAATAATCTAACTTAATTAGATATATAGACGCTGACTAGGGCGGCGATCTAATAACTAGAAAAAGTACTACTAGTTAATCTACTATTAATTTAGCATTTAATCCTAAACATTATAGTAAAACTAAACATATTAATATACAATATTACTACGTAAGAAAAAAAAATATAAGAAAAAAAAATAAATCTAGACTATATATCTATAAAAGAATAACTAGTAAATATATTAACAAAAGCCCTTAATAATAATACGTATAACTATATATTTTAAAATCTTAATATAAAATAAAAAGTGTTATAACTATAATAGTAATAAGTAAAATATTCTAAATAAAGTATATATTACTTACGAGGACGTGTTAAAACTATATTAGTAAGCAAAATAAAAAATAAAATAACATAGTAGAATTTCGCTATTATAATAAAAGATAAATAGATAAATAACTATAAGCTACCTAAAAATAATAAAAATAGTCGTTCTAATAATAAGTTATAATTAAAGCCAAAGTTAACTATAAGTAACGCATAAAAAGTTTACTAAAAGATAATTATAAGAAATCTAATATTATATATTAAACTACTTAAAACTAAAGACAAAACATAATATAAAACTAACCTAATAAATATATTAAAATACGCTATCGTAATATATAAATAGGCTCGTAATTAATTTTTCTAAATTAATAACTTTTAATAAACTTATCGTAATTAAGCGCTTTAATAATTTTAAGTAATTACTAAAAAGAATATACTAAACAAGGCAATATTATATATATTAAATTACTTATTACTAAAAAAATAAAATATAATATATAAAAGACTTATTTTATGATATAAAATATATTAGCGTATAATAAACTAAGGAGTAATAAATAATTCTAAAATAAGATATTTATTATTAATATTATAACTAAGTAATAGTAAAATAAAGTTTATATATAAAATAATAGCTCGTATATAAAACACTAGTCTATATATAAAACACTAGTTTGTATATAAAATACTAGTTTGTATATAAAAAAACTAGCTTATATATAAAATAATAGCTTGTATATAAAATACTAATATGTATATATAAAATAATAGCTTGTATATAAAACACTAGTTTAAATATTAGTTTAAAAAAAACACTAGCACGTATAAAAGTTAAAGGCATAATTAAACTATATAAAACTAAGTATTCGTTAGTCTAAATTATTTTGTATATAGATTGCTAGGTAGTCAGTTTATTAAAATTAATTAACTAGTTTAATAATACTAACTTAATTATCTTCTTATCTATTTATCTACTTTTTATAATATCCTTTCTAATATATAAACTAGAAATAGTCTTTATCTTTATATTGCTAAGTTTTAGTAAATCTAAATTAAGATCTAATTAGTATAAACTATTACTTTTTATAAAAGTATAAACTAGTTTATTATTATAATAGATATCTGCCTTAGAATTTCTAAGAAGAATATAGTAATTTAATTCTTCTAACTTAGAAATAGAGACAAGATTTATATTAAAACTAGGTACATATAGATAATTTTCTAAAGTAAGAGTAATAGACTCTAAATTTAAAATAACGTCTTCTTTTTCTAATACTTCTATAGAAGTATTATCTCCTTAGTTTATTATATTATTATAATGATAAAAAGTACTAAAATAGTCCTTATTTATAATTATTTGCTCGGTAGATCCAGAGTCTAAAATAAAGTTAGTTTTAACCTTATATAAATTAGACTCTAGGGTAGTAAGTACCTTATATAATCTGTTTCTTCGGCAGTATCTAGTAAATCTAAATTATTTAGACTACTAGAACTATTTAATTCTATATTAGAGTCTTTTAACTCTATAAAACTATTAATAGTATTATTAGTACTATTATATAAGACTTTTTCTTGCCTTTTCTCTTCGAGAAACTGTGAAAAGATTTTAGATGGCTTTTTAGTAGGACTATGCTTAGCTAATTTAATAGCTTTATTCTTTTATCTCTTAGAATGCTTTAAAGCATTAATATAATAACTAACGTCTTTATATTATTATTATTATTATTATTATTATTATTATTATTATTATTATTATTATTATTATTATTATTATTATTATTATTATTATTATTATTATTATTATTATTATTATTACGCCTAAGTTTGTTGTTATTTTATTTAAATATTTAAATATTCTATTAATAGTAGTGTAGTATTGTTTATTAGGATTTAACATATGTCTAGCGTAATAATATACACTAAATACTATATTAGTAGTCTTATATAAGTTGTTAGATAGATTAAACTACCTATATATTATTAATATAAATTACTTTCTTCTAAAGAAGCTTGTTTAGTATTTTTATTTAGTTTAATTCCTAGATCGCTAGGCGAATTAATTGGATTTAGATTTAGTTTATTATATTTTTTAAGCATATTATTAATATATTTAGTTTGTTTTTAAATAAAGTGTTTTTTCTTTTCTATTTCTAATAATTTTCATACCTAGAAAGTAGCTAGCTTCCCCTAGGTTACTAACTTCTAGTAATGTATTTAATTTAGTTTTTAATATAGTAATAGTTTCTAGACTTTTACTAATTACTAGTATATCGTCTATATAGACAATTAGAAAGATTGTTTCTTTTAAACTAGTTGTTTTATTAGTAAAGATTTCTTATTTAGTAAAGATAGGATAAAAATCTAGTTATTGTAATGTATCTTTTAAGTATAGATACTATGCTCTAGGAGCTTATTTTAGGCCGTATAAAGATTTATTTAATTTATAGACTTTATGTCTAAATTTATTAAAACTAATAGGTTGTTTAATATAGATTTTAGAATGTATAGAAGTATGTAAAAAGGCGTTTTTAATATCTAATTGTTGTATTTCAAGATCTAAAAAATAGGCAAAGAATAATAGCCTTATAATTTTAATTCTTATTATATTAGCAAAGGTTTCTAGATAATCTCTAAGCCATAAATTTGACTATAACCTTTTACTACCCATCGGGCTTTATATTTTAATAGATTATTGTTTTTATCTATTTTAATTTTAAAAACCCAACGACTTTTTAAAGGTTTTCTATTATTAGGTAAATCTACTATTTCCTAAGTATTTTGATTATTCAGTTGACTAATATCTAGCTCCATAGCTTTTAGCCAATTACCTTTGTCTTTACTATTTATAGCTTCTTTGTAGCTAGTTAGTTTATTATTTTTAGTTATTAATAAGGCTAGTTTATCTATTAACTTATCTAAGTTTTCTAAAGTTATTCTTTTAAAGTTTTGCCTTGTATTATAGGTATTAGAAATGATTCTTTTAATTATTATTATTATAGTAGTATTATTAAGTAATATATCTAGACTTGATTCGCGAGAGCTTATATTATTCTCGTTATATTCTCGTTATTATTCTCGTTATTATTCTCGTTATTATTCTCGTTATTATTCTCGTTATTATTCTCGTTATTATTCTCGTTATTATTCTCGTTATTATTCTCGTTATTATTCTCGTTATTATTTAAATCTAGATTTTTAGAGTCTATAGTTTATTCTATATTATTGTTATTATTATTATTATTTAGATTATTACCTAGGTATATATTATTATTACTATTAAATAGTATATTAACTTCTTTATTAGAATCGTTATTAAAGTTATAAAGGTAATTTTTAAGAATTTTAGCATCTCTAGTATACACTAGTTTATTATCTTTTAGATTTAATATTTTATAATTATAGTTATTATAACCTACTAGTATACCTATTATGGCTTTAGGTTCTAGTTTAGTTAATTGTTGTTTAACTAAGTAGTAACTTAGTGAGCCCCAGATTTTAATATTATTATAGTTAGGTTTCTTTTTATAAAGTTTTTTATTTGGGCTTATAAAATTTAAATTACTATGTGGTGTAATATTATATATATATACTGCATTTTAGCAGCGTATTATTAGTAACTAGTTCGCAAATTACTATAGAATTATAAGCTTTTAGCTGTTTCTATTATAGTTCTATTAATTCTTTTAATTAAACCATTTTGTTCGGGTGTATATGGCGGATTAAATTGGTGAATAATACCATTTTGTTTATTTAATAGCGTAAAATTACTATTAGCAAATTCCGTGCCATTATCTGTTTTAATAATTTTAATTTTTCGATTACTTTAGTTTTTAACTTTTGTTTTAAAGTCTTTAAAGGCTTCAAACGATTCTGATTTATGTCTTAATAGTTTAAATTCTAATTTCTAGTAGTAGTAGAGTCTAGAAAGAATATAATATATTTATAATTATTTTTAGAGAGGGTGATAGGCCCATATAAATTAATTACTATTTTATCTAAGTAATTATCTGCTTTAGTAGTAATTTCTCTACTATTATTATTTGTTAGCTTAGCTTTTATATAGCTAGAGTAATTAATTTTATAGTTAGTAGGTTTAGTTATACCTAGTATTTTATATATAACGTCTAGATTTTTATGTCCGAAACGATTGTAATAGAGATATATTAAGTTTTCTTTATAGTTACTAATAGTTTTATTTCTATTAATAACCTTTTTAGTAAATAGAATATTATCTATTACTATATTGTCTATATTTATTATATAAAGATTATTAATTAGAGTTGCTTCTAATATTATTTTAGTATTCTTTTTAATTATAGCTTTGTGTCTTTTATAAAGTTTACTATAAGGTCTTTTTTAACTAATTTCTTTACTAAAATAATATTTATATTAAATTTAGGCAAATATAGATAGTTATTTAAGACTATCTTAGTATTATTATATATAAAGCTCACGTCGTTAATAAATTGCGAAGTTAAAATATTATTATTTTCCCATTATATTTTTGTAGTTTTTCTAACTAACGAATTTTCTATAAATAGGTTATTATTAAAGATAATATGAGATAAACTACCTAAATCTAGTATTAGATTAGGGCTTTTTGACTTAGTAGTTATAAATACCTTAGTAGTTTTTAATTCTTATTTAGGATTTCTAGAATTAAATTCTAGATTTCGAGGATTTCGATGTCCTTTTTTCGAATTAGTTTGTTTTTTATTTAGGGTAGTTAATAATACCTTTTTAATTTCTATTAGTTTAGATAACTTAGCCATTTTATCTAATAGCTTTCGATCTAGTCGATCTAATGGACATTCGGATTCACGATTTAATAGATTTTTATTTATTTTTTTATCTTTTTTAGATTTATAATCGTGATTTATTTTAAACTATTTAGGTTTATTTTCAGAATGTAAATACTAACACTTATTAGTAAAGTGGGTATTTATTTTACACTTATTATAAAATCGTTTAGACTTTATAACTTTATATTAATTCTAAAATTTAGTGTATAAAACCTTAGTTTTATTACTATTTAAGTGCGTCTAATAACGATTTTTATTAATTAAATTAGAGAATAAATTCTCTAGATTAATCTTTAAAGAATTATTTCGAAATAATTAAGTTACTAAAGTAACAAACCCCTTATAATTAGGAGTTAAATTGTTTAACACCTAGGCTATAATAACCTATTTGGATATTTTAATTAAACTTATAGTTAAGATTTATTATTAAATATTTAATTTTATTAAGATACTTCTCTATTAAATTAAAATCTAACAAGGTACTATTAAATAACTTCTTTAAAAGAAGAAATTCAGAATAGTAACCTTTAGGAGAATAAAGATTTCCTAAATAAATTCGCATCTTATTAGCTGTAGATAAATCCTTAATATGCTATAAAGAACCATTTTTAACTAATAAAGTAATAATTAATTATGCTTTTAAATTAATATCTTTCAACACTAAATTAATTGCAATATTATTACTACTCTAAATTATAGTCATATAATTTTCTATTATAAGAATAGAAATAGTCCTAGGCTTTTACATCTTATAGTTAGAAATATCCTTAAGTATCTTCTACTTAGAAATAGAAGAAATCTTAGAACTTATTGTAAATAAGATTAATAGGCCAAAAAGAGCTTAGAAATCTAAGAAAAATAAGGTATTTCTTAAAAAATTAATAAGACTTAACGAAATTTCCTAAAAAGGTAATAAACTAGTCTAGCTAGTAAAAGAGCTCAGAAAATTCTAAGAAAAATAAGGTATTGGTCAAAATATCGATTTTGCCAAGATAGCTTAGTAAGCTAAAAGGACTAGACTAGCTAGTATAAAAGAATCAGAATCTTAAAGAAATTCTGAGAAAAATGAGGTATATATCGAAAAAATTAATAGAAGAATAGATTAGTAAGCTAAAAAAGGTAAATAATAAAAATTGTTAGAGCGCCGGGCTCATAACCTGTGAAAAGTAAATAAATAGATAAGAAGGTAATCGAGTTAGTATTATTAAACTAGTTAATTAATTTTAATAAACTAGCTATCTAGTAATCTATATATAAAATAATTTAGACTAACGAATACTTAGTTTTATATAGTTTAATTATGCCTTTAACTTTTATACGTGCTAGTGTTTTAAACTAATTTTTAAACTAGTGTTTTATATATAAGTTATTATTTATATATAGACTAGTATTTTATATATAAGCTATATTTTATATATAAGCTATTATTTTATATATAAACTAGTGTTTTATATATAAACTAGTGTTTTATATATAAACTAGTGTTTATATATAAACTAGTGTTTTATATATAAACTAGTGTTTTATATACAAACTAGTGTTTTATATACGAGCTATTATTTTATATATAAACTTTATTTTACTATTACTTAGTTATAATATTAATAATAAACGCCTTATTTTAGAATAATTGATTACTTCTTAGGTTATTATACGCTAATATATTTTATAATATAAAATAAGTCTTTTATATATTATATTTTTTTTAGTAATAAGTAATTTAATATATATAATATTGTCTTATTTAGTATATTCTTTTTAGCAATTACTTAAAATTATTAAAGCGCTCAATTGCGACAAGTTTATTAAAAGTTATTAATTTAGAAAAATTAATTACGAGCTTATTTATATTACGATAGCGTATTTTTATAATATTTATTAGGTTAGTTTTATATTATATTTTGTTTTTAGTTTTAAGTAATTTAATATATATAATATTAAATTTCTTATAATTATCTTTTAGTAAACTTTTTATATGTTACTTATAGTTAACTTTGGCTTTAATTATAACTTATTATTAGAACGACTATTTTTATTATTTTTAGGTAGCTTATAGTTATTTATCTATTTATTTATCTTTTATTATAATAGCGAAATAATAGCGAAATTATAATATATTATTTTATTATTTATTTTGCTTACTAATATAGTTTTAATAATAATAAACGCCTTATTATAGAATAATTTATTACTTCTTAGTTTATTATACGCTTATATATTTTATAATATAAAATAAGTCTTTTATATATTATATTTTGTTTTTTAGTAATAAGTAATTTAATATATATAATATTATCTTGTTTAGTATATTCTTTTTAGCAATTACTTAAAATTTATTAAAGCGCTTAATTATAACAAGTTTATTAAAAGTTATTAATTTAAAAAAAGTAATTACGACCTTATTTATATTACGATAGCGTATTTTATAATACTTATTAGGTTAGTTTTATATTATATTTTATTTTTAGTTTTAAGTAATTTAATATATATAATATTAGATTTCTTACAATTATCTTTTAGTAAACTTTTTATGCGTTACTTAAAGTTTACTTTGGCTTTAATTATAACTTATTATTAGAACGACTATTTTTGTTATTTTTAGGTAGCTTATAGTTATTTATGTATTTATCTTTTATTTTATAATAGCGAAATTCTAATATATTATTTTATTATTTATTTTGCTTACTAATATAGTTTTAATATATACTATACTTTTTTTATAATTATATTACCTTTTTTATACTCTTTTTAATTACTAAGTAGAGAACTCTACTTTCTTATTATATTATTTAAGATAAAAGCCTTTATTATTTTATTTCTAGGTAGTTAATTTAATAACACACACATACTATATATAGACTTCTAAAAGTTAAATAATACTAAAAAAAATAACTAACGTGAGTGTATAGCGAGCACGCCGGCTAAGCGAGCGCGCCACCCTAACAAGCTATTGGGCCTTCTACGCGCAATTACTCAACACCACAACGTTGTACTATAGCCTACAGTAGATATTCTTAATCGCTAACGTCTACTACATCTTTTTCACACGTGCGCGAGTTGTGCCCTGTCTCACCGCAGCGCTTGCAGTGCCTTTTACCCTGCTTACCTGCACCTGTTCGGGCCCTACCTTCCCACATTTCCCCCTCTACCTGCGCCCCAAAACGTCGCATTGGGCTATTAAATCCTCTGCCTGTTCCTTTAATAGGCCTCCACCCTTCTAGATCCGCTTTCTTTTGCGTAATTTGCGCTTAGAAGCAGCCTTGTTTAACGCTTTAAGCTACAGCACTTAGGCTGCTAATAACGTCTGCTTATGCAGTAGCATTGCAGTGCCTCTCTGCAGCTAATTAACAATCTTAACTATTAGAGTTGGTGACAATCCTTAGTGCTTTTAAATACAATCGCGAAGCAGCGTTGATTGAGCCTCTATCTCGTTAGCGTTGGCGGGTGTCTTAGGGTTCTATTCGGTCGCCCCCGGTAGAGGCGGTGTTAGCGTCCGAAGCTTGACATCAAGCTTTAATAGCACCACTAATAGGTTATTAGGCACTAAGCCAGTTGCTCTAAAGCTTGATGTGATGTTTGCCTTTAAGAACGCCTTCTTAAAGACCTTTGCAAACGTTGCAATAAAGGCTTTCTTATTAATTCGGCCAATGTGGTCTGTTGCTAAGACTCTAATCTCTTTGCCATACTCCCGCTTTAAGGGGGCAAAACAACCTACATTAAGCGGCTGCAGGATATGCGATAAGTGTGGAGGCATACATAGAGTAATTATCTTGTTCTTATCGCAAAGATCCTGGAAGGCAAGCGACTTGTGGCTCTTGTGGCCGTCAATTATTAGCAGCATATAGCTGCCCACCCTCTAGCCCTTAATCTGCTTAATAAAGTGCCTTAACTAGGCTACACTAATATCGTTTATAGTCTAACCATTGTCACTAACCCCAATGCGCTATTGGGGCCTCAAATCGGAGTACCAGGACGCGTCGTGGTTCTTTGCTTTGAAGATGAGGTAGGGCGCAATTGCCCAGCCTATCGCGTTGATCGCAGCGATAAAAGTCACCCACTTACGGTCCCCCTGTTGCAGCCTAATAGGCTGCTCAGTACGTCTCTCTGATGCAGTAACTACTTTGACGCGATTTCCAACGCCCATAGTAAAGCCAGTCTCGTCAAAGTTATAGGTATCTTCATCCAGGATGCTGTACTTGGCCTTAAACATTATGTACGAGGTCGAACTAAGGCCCAATAACCCCTAGATCGCTGCACAAGACTCTCTAGCGATCCCTCTGTCGAGTCATATGGGATTTAAGTCCAGGTTCGCGTTTAACGAAGTTTGAAGCCTATCGCAGGCCAACAGGCTTTGCGCCGCGTGCAGCGCGCAGTTAATTAGCCATATCTTTAACACAATAAAGCGTTGGGGAAAATCCTTAAGTATTAAGCTTCCTAATATACCGCACAAGCGTCCTCTCTTCTGTCTTTTGAAGATTTGCTGATTTGGGGTAGGTATCGCGTGTTAACTGCGTCCCAGCGCGTTGACGGTTAATTAACCTTCGGGATACGTTGTAGACAACAGCTGCGCGTCGCACGCTTAGTTTTTGCAGCTCTTTAATTGCTTAAAGGGCAAGCTTGATCCTCTCCTCTTTTAGAAGCAATTCGAAATTAGGTTGTTGAGACATTGAGGTGTAAAGTAGTAGAGCCCTAATAGCTTATTGGGGTAGCGCGCTAGCTTAGCCGGCGCGCTCGCTCGCTATACACTCACGTTAATAAAAAGGTCACTAATAGCTATTAGAAAAAGATTAATAATATAAGTATTATTATAAAAATACTATTTAGAAACTTTACTATAGTAGAAAAATAGCTATAAATTATTATATTAAATAAAGCTTTATAAACTTATAAAAGCAATATTCTAAACGTCTAAAGTGTAAAACGGTCTCGCCTTAGAATGCGTCTTGCAACCTAGGGATTGACAATATTCAATTCATCCTATATGCAATAAAGAGATCCGAGCATCATTCGTTTCAGTATACAACATATGAAAATCCACACAACCAAAAATTCCACCCAGGGGTATCAAAAACGCCCAACTATGCCAATTCCACTCCGGCTGCTCACCGCTCACACACCGCCTGCGGCACACCAACCATCTCTAAGTGCCCATTCATCCCCTCCTTGACCTTCATCATCCTGCTCCGCAACACCGGCAAGTTCTCCTTGTCGCTCTCGCCACTAGGATTCAATGGGGGTAGCCGACTCCTACGTGTCGGTGTAATCGGTATGCCCACCGGTGCATCCATTATGCCCAAGCCCTCAACAGCCACTTCGAGCTCCTCGACGCGGTTGCCCGACTTGTCTCTGATGGCGTGCTTCTGCACGCGGGCGATATATGTTTCGCTTCTTCCACGGATCCGGGGAGGTAAATGCGCTTAGCACCCAGCGTACGCTTGATGTCCTCCATGAGCACTTCCATGGGGCAAATGTACGCAATGTGGTTGCGCTCGCACCAGGCGAGGACGTGTCCGACGACACGGTGTGTGTGCCATTCTGCACGACCCAAGCACCGGAGTCACCACCCACGCCGAATCCTCCAGCAACGTGCCAGCTTCTAGAAAACGTCTTGCGGCGATAAATTCTTACAGAGCTCATGGCATGGCTCACCATGCCCCCTTGTAGGCCCGTTGTCCGGCCAAAGCAATGCACGCTAAGTCCGCCTAGGGCCGTTCGCGCTAGCTACGCCGTTTGGATACTCGTCTTCATCTGCCGTGTAATGACGTCGTGTAACAGGTTGTTCGAGTTTTGTTGAAATCTCTCGTTGATCGGGTTCGACAGAGGAGTTGGCACAGAAGCGACGACCTCCTTGAACGAGATTGTACGGCTGTAGCCGCTGATCGTTTAGTTTTAGTAGTGCCCAGTCGATCTCGTGGATAATTCCGTCTTTCTTCCAGCGTCTAATTCCAGAGGAAGCGTGGACGTGTCCAAGCTCGTGCGAGTCAAGGTGGTCTTCTTCATCTCGGTCTTCCTCGTTCGGGAAGAAATCGTCGTCCACATCGTCAATGGCCGGCTGCGTTATCTTTATCTCCTCACCATCACCGACTTCTATCCCTTCGATGTCGCCCACAGTTCCCTTCGAAGTGATGGAATCAGCATCGTTATCCTCATTCTCGGACTCTTCGTCAGAGTCGTATTCGGAATCGGAATCGGACGAAAGATGAAAGGACTCATAACCATCATCGTCATCAGTCTTCAAGGCTTTCATCATCAGATATCTCCAATTCCCACATCGGCATCGGCGAGTTGGGCGCGATCTGAACGCCCGGCTGTGAGCCCATTCCCATAAGCCAAGGGTTCGCCGAGCCGTTTGCGCTAGATAGCACAGGATCATCTCCGGCTTCGCTTTCTTCATCGGATGGCGCGTCTAACAAATGATGAACACCTGAAGAGGATATCAGTGGAATCCTGGGATCATATGAGGATCTACGTACTCATGCCAAGTGGCTCATCGTCGACGAGGATAACGCCGCCGTAGGACACCGGCGGGAGATGTTCCCCACGAAATGCCCCTATAGAAGCCCCACAGACTGGTCTTTCTTGGTGATAAGGATTCATGACGTGCATGTCACCGTCAAAATCATTCGTGTTCGCCATGGAACGATGCGGAGGCCTCCTCCTGCGGCTAGATCGGTTTAGTTTTGAACGTCGCACCCTGCCACGCCGGACTTTGAGATCGTAAATATCGCCGTCGTACTTGAACCTGCGTTGCAGTATAGCCTTCACTTTTGGCACGCTGCTGCAGGTAACAAAAATGGTTGGGCGGACCTTTTCCGGTGTCTCGCCTACAGCTACGAGGTCGATACTGACAGTCTCGTCCGAGTCTCGTAGTACGCGCTCTATTATACGCTCCAGTCGGGGTAGCATTCTCTGGTGCCATTCGTCGACAATCTCATCTGAGAACTTCACTGGGTGGAGACGCAGCTTTGAACGTGGAGGGGCTTCGACGTTTGTGTTGATTTCCAGCGAGGAGCGTTTTGGGCTATCACTCTGATCTAGGTGGCGCTGGATGTGTGAACCGAATGAGTCGCAACATGATCCTGTGGTTGGCCTTCTGGTTCGGGTGTGTCGGGTATCCGATTGCAGCTTGAGGCCACTGACTGATGCCGTCGGTGATCAAAGCGCCAATGGTATTTGCACGATCCTGTTTTCTTTGACGCCACAGCTTTTGGATAAGCGTGATCTTTTCTTTGTAGTCCTTTTGTGTCATGGATGTTGGCGGGTAAAAGAGTCTGACTGAGAGCCTCGCCACGTGCGCTGAACCTTGCCCCCAGAGTGAGCGCGTTGGTCCTCGTTCGCAGGCAAAAGGTCGCCCTGCTCTTGAGAATCGGGCGGCGTATCCGTATGAAGGCCTGCCCCAACGAGCGGGTCCCGATCGTACTGAAAGTCCATTTCTTGTGATGACTCCTCCTTTGGACTCATCAAGTGGGATATAGATTTGCGAATAGAATGCTGTGAGCGGGTCGATGCGTGTCTGGACAAGGGTGGCAGACTTGGGGAGTTCTTCGGCGAATGGGAGGAGGATTTCGAAAGCGAGCGCGTTCGTTCAAGAGCATGCGAACCTTTCTCCAGGGCCCAGCGCTTTGCACTGCGATGTAGTGGGCTTAGGGGCGTGTCTAGCGCCTGGATGTGACTCTTGCGCTTAAGTGGCGAAGAACCGGCGATGTGCGGGGCGCCAGTGCTCAACTCACCCCATTCAAGGCCAGGGTCCACCTCGTCGAGAAGGCAACACCGCTGCAGCCTGATCAAGATGCGATTGTAAAGTTGGGAGAAGAAGTTCTGCAGACTTTCCGCGCTAGATGCGATTCGATCTGCTGCCCAGAAGCAATCGCGCACTACTTGCATATAGGCGGTACCGCACTTCGACGCCAAGCGACGAATATACACATCTTCTACTCGCTGCTTGAAGTCAGCAAGCGTGTATTTGGGTTTCCACAGGTCAGCAAGGGGCTGCCACAATCCAACTTCGAGCAGTATCAAACCAAGGCTGTAGAGGTCAAATTGCGGTCCGTAAGGTTTCGTCTTCTCTCCCGTAAACTTGGGATCCTCCGGGTGTCGATATATATTGAGAGGTGGCATCGTGTAGTCGGGGACAATGTCGTATTCGGAGAAAAGATCAAAGGAGCAGATGACTGGAGAGCGAAGGGCGTACTGCAACGCTCTGCTGTTCGCCGACTGGCGCTTGTTCTTGCGAAACACAAGTATGTTGCTGCTGTTGACGTCTTTGTGCACGAAGTCATCCCCATGAATCTTGTTGAAGGTCAAACCAAGAGTGAAAGCAAGGCGGAAGCGGTCCTCAAGAGGCGGCGTGGCACTGTTGGAATTGTGTGTAGCGACTTGGAACCCGTCTGGAGTACGCTGAGCAGGGTCACAGGGCGGAGCTCTTCCACTGGCTTGTGCAAATCAGAAGCACAAGCGTATACGAATGATGGCAGCTCGAACACCAGGCCAAACCGGGGTTGCGATGGATCCTCGAAGTACCCAAGGCATGTGAGCGTACCATGAAACGACTGGTCATTTGACAACCTCGCCAGAATGGACAGAAGCGTCTCAAGCCGGTCAGTGGGTGGAGGTACGCCGGTGGAGCGGTATGTAGAGTCGTAGGTGGCGAATTCGACCAGTACAGGTGTCTCGACGTCCTTGCTCCCATCCGTCTTCCAAGGGTTCGTGGAGGTATGTTTCGTCCGCAATCGTCCGATGACCCGTATTGAAGAAACACCCACACTCTCGTAAGGTGGAGGCTCTTCCTCGGGGAGGATCAGGTCGGCAGGGTCTAGTTTCGGTGGAATGTTAAGCTGTGCAGAACTCCTGGCGTGTTCATGACCCACGACAGGAATGGTGTCAGGATTGATCAGAGTGAGATCGGAGGCGCTGTACTGGGAGGTCGAGAAGACGGTAGGCAGACTGGGATTAGGCTTCAGGACTGATATCGCGATGAGTGCGCCGCGTGCGCGACAGGTCATAGAGGATGTCTATGGATGTGGTGAGATCCTTGGCGAGGTCTTCGTATCGTGACCTGTCGGCGGCCGCCCACGCGGAAGACCCAGGCAGCCGACTTTTCTCTCCTGACAGTGTTTTGGCGCCTGCAGCCGGGACGGGTGGGTGCATCCGCTCAGCCTCATCCAGGATGTCTTTGATGGTCCCCAACACGCTCGTCACTGTCTCAGTGAGACCTGCGCGCTCCACGCTCTCGTCGATATCATCCTGGCGACCCCTCGTGCTGTCGCTCCACTCGAGGCCCCATGCTATCAGCCTATCCTTCTGTATGCGATATTTGCGGTGGAGCGCGTTGATTTCGGGCTGCGTGTCGGGCGTATCCTGTTCCGTTACGGCTTCACACGACGTTTTTGTGTCTGCACCTTGTTAGCAATCTGACCGGCATGGATTCAAATAATAAGCTAAACACACAGATGCGCAATGAAAACCCGCCTACCTGTATAGAGCTGGGTTAGCCTTCGGGGAAGTCTGCTTATGGTCTCCATATTCGATGCTCCTGAGCGCAACGGCGCAACAACCTCCCTCAGACGCCCGGGGCGAGAAAAGACGTGAAGAAACGTTGGACAGGGACGTTGGGCGTAGTGGGAGAGAGTTAGATATGCAGAGCAGCCGAAGCGCGACTGCCTGAAGCGTCGTCAACCACTTTCGCAGCTGCCTAAACGCCGCTCATCGGTGGCGCAGCAGTGGCTAGTGGTGTGGGGTTTCGCCGTTTCGCCAGCCCCGAAACCTTGGAAACTCTGCACAGTCTCTGCATCGTGAACTGAGTCCAGTCTAGCTCGTCCAAAAGCCTTCCACTATTCAAGATGTAGGCAGCTCTTTTGCATGAATCTATTTCACATTTACTTGCGGTTTCGTGCTGGTGTAGAGGCGTGGGAGCGCGACGAGTCGTCCCTAGCCAATCAGATCACGGTCGGCACATCTACCAACACAGCCACGGACTCTCGTCAGCTACACTACCTATACACTACCTATTGCCCTTTCCATTCACTCACACAAGGCAGATGCCAGCGGCTTAGTCTTCGTTTATATACAGCGGTCACATCCTCTAGCGGCGCCAGTATACGGGATCACCTGAGGGCCCGCGTCCACGCCGAGGAGTCATGCCTAGGCAGCAGCGCACCCTCACACGACATCAGTCATCTGGTCAGAATAGAATCACTCATCCTTCATCAGCAGCGTGCTGCCACATCTGCATGATGCCAAGTTTCATTCCTCCATCACCACTCCAACTGCAAGTCCGCCCAGCTCCCCTTCTTCTCAACTCTCAGGCACTCCTGCACGTTCCCACTCCCCAAACTTCCCCCATAAAGATGCGCAAACACTCCCCGCCCAGCCTCCTCCCACTTGATCTCTGCCTTCCCCTCTCCCTCGCCATGCGTGCCCTTTGCCAGCGTCTCGTAATTGATTTTCAATAGCCATAGTTCGGAGTGATTATCGAACCATTTGTCGGCTGTGCCGGGGACCTGTTCGGAGGTAGACAGGTGGATGAAGCCATCGGTCCGGTCTAGGTCTGACAGCGGGAGATGGGCGGGGAGTGGTGATGGTGGGGCCGAGGGGAGGATCTTGTAGAGATAGTTTGGGGGCGGGGATGGTGCCGTCATTGCGGGCTACTCCTGGGGATGAGGTGGAGTAGTGAGCAAGTGAACTGTGAGTGAATAGTAGAGGTGTTTGTCTTGCCCAAGTGTGTTATAGGACAATCCTGGCAACGAATAGGCTCGGCTTAAAAATCGGCTCCAGGGGCGGGTTAAAACTGGGGCCAGCACTTGCCGATGGCGGGGCAGAGCAGAGCAGCAGTTGGCAAGTAGCACAGCACATCGTTGACCGCGAAAATTGCTAAAGGGCCGCTCCCGCAACTAACCTCTACTCTCCTAGTAGTAATTATATATCTACAATGCAACGCTCCGCTTGAAATTTAGAGATCCGTCAAAATAATTCAACCTACTATCCTACCTCTGGTATACATTGGCCGTGCCACTGAGACCCAAGGAAGGCCTACCGACAAGACCCCAAAAACTGACGCACCCGCCGATTCAATGTCAGAACCGGAAGTACAACTCCCACAAGGAAAAGTTGTAGGTACAACCTTATACGAAGGCTATCCTCATGCGATCGAAGCCTTTAGAGGTGTTCGATATGCATTACCGCCAACAGGTGAACGTCGCTTCCGACCACCAACAAAGGTACAAAAGGGTCAGGAGACCATCGATGCTTCGCGTTTCGGCCCCAGAGCTCCTGCACAACAGTTGATTCAGATTGGGCCGACGCTTGATGAAAGTGAGGACTGTCTGACGGCGAACATGTTCCGACAAGCACGTTGCAGCAAATCATCCGCGTTGCCAGTTGCAGTGTATTTCCACGGAGGGGCTTTCAATCGTGGAAATGCCGCCATGCACGATACAGCGTCCATTCATTGGAGTGTCATTTGGGTATCGCATAGGAGCCCCTTGGTTTTCTCCCGTCGAGGTTGAGCGCTCAAGAAGGTGCGCTCAACTTAGGCCTGAAAGAGATCAGATCTGCCTACTCGATTGGATTGAAGAGAACGTCCAGCACTTCGGAGGCGACAAAGACAACGTAACACTTGTAGGACTTTCGGCTGGTGCACACTCTGTACGTACGTAAGAACCAGCCTCCTTCCCGAACAGCTTGACTGACAATTCTGTAGATTGGTCACCATCTACTGAACTACGAAGAGGGTAAACCACCCCCCAAGTTCCACCGTGTCATCATGGAATCTGGAGCTCCGACATCTCGAGCAGTCCGCTCTTCAGACGCAAAGATTCATGAAATGCAGTTCGACAACTTTCTGAAACAAGTTCAATGTCCGCCATCACTGCCTGAATCGGAGATCTTCAGCTACCTTCGCGCCCTCCCAGCCTCCGCCATTGCCAAGGCTCAAGCCATGGTGTTTCAAAAGTACAGTCCTAGCCTGCGCTGGGCATTCCAGCCAGTAATAGACAACGAAACCATTCGTGGCCGCCCAATTGATGCCTGGCGTACGGGAAAATGGCACAAGGTGCCAATCATGACCGGCTTCCAGGGCAACGAAGGTTCGCTCTATGTGAACAAAAAGATGTCCGAGTCCTCGGAATTTTTGGACTTTTGGAAAACCTTGCTGCCGCAATTGAGTGACGACGATATATAGACGATACATCGATTGTACCCTGATCCAAACGATGTACCTGGATCTATTTACAAAGAAACAAGGCTTGAGTACGGCGTGGGTCCTATGTTCAAGCGCATCGAGGCGGCGTATGCACACTCCGCTTATGTGGCCCCGGTTCGTCAGACCGCATTCTTAGCCCAGCCAGCACACACCTGTTTACCTTTATCACTGGGCGTTGAGACGAGATGTTGTCGATGGGGCCCGTCACGGTGACAACATGCCCTATGAAGTGAGAGATTCGGCAATCTGCACGCAATCCAAGAGTCAAGACAAGTTATCCGGTACTCTGCACGCTTATATTGCCAGCTTCATATGTACCGCCAGTCCAAATGCACCAGGCGGTCCGTACGTACGGTGCTAGACCAGAGTGGAAACGTTACAGTAGGGCCGACGCCCAGGTGATGATATTTGGGAGAGACAACACCGAATTAATTGGAGGCGAAACAACTGGAGAGCCAGCTACCATGGTCGAGGACAAGTTCGCAAGAGAGGAATCCGACTTCTGGTGGTCTAAGGTCGAATTATCTCAACAGTAAGATTCTACAACTATCAATGGCTGAATAGTCGATCTTTGATACTTGCATAAAGTTTGTGAAGTCCGGTAGTGTTTTATTTCGACTAGCGCCTGCCTGTAGCACAATGTATCTTAGTCTTCCTCCGTATCTATAGCTTTGCTTGCACTGATATGTCGTTGACAAGGGCAACAACCTCTTCGGCACAGCCATATGACCCTTGGTAGCCCCAGCCAGCGTGCCCATAGTTATGTACGACCCAAATACCGGCAATCTTCTCTTTCTCGAGCCGAACACCGGCCTCTCTTCCCGGTCGTAATCCAACACCATGACGGATGATGTCAAGATGTTCAATTCCTTTGCCATCCGTCAACTCAGGAGCTATGCTCACAGCTCGTCTCATAATCAGGTTTGCGATGTTAAGATCCGGCTGACTTTCCCAGTTGCCGTACTGCATAGTGCCTCCCAAGATTGTTCCACCCCCCGCGGCTCGCGTCATCATGTAGCAGGCATGATCATCGCCGTCATCCGTCCCGGACTGAAATACCATGAATGGTGCCTCGTTTCTCACAACGACTGTTTGGCCACGAATTGGATACATGGTCTGATCCTCAACGCCTCCTAACTTCGCAGCCGATAATCCTGTAGCATTGACAATGATATCGGCTCTGAAGTCTCCAATCCCAAGAGAGCGTATTTCTGCCACATGAGATAGAACTTTGCGGTGGAATGTCACCCCGTTAGCTCGACACTGCCCGACAAGCCACGGCAAATAAAGAGCGGGGTTGATACAAAAGGATCCAAACTCGCAGCCAGATGCCATTCCTAAGAGTAATTCCTCTGTTTGGAGGTCTCTGTAGTCGTCGACGAGCACACAGTACCAAGGGTTTTCGGCAAAGACATTTTTCCAGACCGATGTGTCGCCACTTCTCAACGCCTTCGTGTCCTTTTGTCGGCGGTAGAGCCGACATGCTAATTTTTTCAGAGACGCTGCATTGAGTGTTGTTGTATAGGTGATATCATACTCTGAAGATGAATTCCTGCTTCTGGTACATCTGTTGCGAGCCTCTTGAGGTGGGGCCATGAGCGACGCTCCCAGCGACTTCCTGGTCTTGACGACATCCTGCCAAGCGCATGTCAACCAAGGACCGTAGTACATATAGCTCCTGCGTACACACTCACGGCATGAAGTTTGCGCCAGCCCAGGGAGATGCATATTCGATATCATAGTCGCCAGGCATGTGCTTGGCAACGACAGCAACATTGTTACATTTATCCTTGGATAGCAGATACGCCGAGGTCAATCCAGAGACACCGGCTCTACAGGAACACAGATGTTAGCTGCGTGTAAACTCCTCAGACTGCGCATCTCAATTGGGAGCGGGACATACCCTATGACAATAATATTAGGCATTGCGTCCTGTAGCTGTGCTAGCGTCAAGCAATTTCCACCTGTACGATGATCAAGAAGACTTCGCGCACTCTCGGTACACAGTATAACGCTGTAAGGGAAAGCAGTAGGTGTGCTAAAGAACGGGGTAAATTAAGTAAAGTAATAAGATTAGTTTAGCTATTTAGGGAGAGTATATATAAATTAGCCCTTTATAAAGTTAATTATAAGCTATACTATAGTACTAAAGTTAATAATAATAATATAATATATAGTTGCCTACGCAGTACTTTATAAAAATCTGTAACTAGAAATTATTTTTATCTATTTATTCTTATATATACAATATAGCTAATTATTACGTAAGACCTTAAAGTTATAATTTAGTATAGCTATCTCTTAACCTAACAACGCACTTTTTATAGCACTTTTTATATAGGGTGGGCGGTTATATACCTATTTATATATATTAAGTAGAATAATAATAATAATAAAATATATAATAATAAGAAGTATAACATAGACACTAATAATAAATATATATAAAATAGATATTATAAAAGTTAGATACCTATAGTTTTTACAAAATATATAGTAATATAGTATAAGTTATATAGCAAATAGATTACTATAGCTAGTTTATTTTATTATAGGCAATACCTAGATGCTTTAGAGACTATAGATTTTAACTTATAGCTTTCTCTCTACTAGTTTAGCTGTCTAGTGCTTAGCTATATTAGTAATAGGCGTTACTAGAGCGCTTTTAGAAAGTAAGAGGTAAGATTTAGTTAGATTTAGAAGTAAAAAGTTAGGTATATTATAAAAACTATTTATAATTCTTGTGAAAAGTGGATAAATAGATAAGAAGGTAATCGAGTTGGTATTGTTAAACTGGTTGATTAATTTTAATAAACTGGCTACCTAGCAATCTATATACAAAATAATTTAGACTAACGAACACTTAGTTTTGTGTATAGTTTAATTATGCCTTTAACTTTTATGCGTGCTAGTGTTTTAAACTAATGTTTAAACTAGTGTTTTATATGCAATAGTGTTTTATATGCAATAGTGTTTTATATGCAATAGTGTTTTATATGCAATAGTGTTTTATATGCAAACTAGTGTTTTATATGCAAACTAGTGTTTATATGCAAACCAGTGTTTTATATACAGACTAGTGTTTTATATGCGAGCTATTGTTTTATATGCAAACTTTGTTTTACTATTGCTTAGTTGTGACGTTAATAATAAACGCCTTATTTTAGAATAATGTATTACTCCTTAGTTTATTATACGCTAATATATTTTTACATTATAAAACAAGTCTTTTATATTTGTTTTTAATAAGTAATTTAATATATATAATATTGCCTTGTTTAGTATATTCTTTTTAGCAATTGCTCAAAATTGTTAAAGCGCTTAATTGCGACAAGTTTGTCAAAAGTTATTGATTTAGAAAAATTAATTACGAGCTTATTTATATTATGATAGCGTATTTTATAATATTTATTAGGTTAGGTTTATATTATATTTTGTTTTTAGTTTTAAGTAATTTAATACATATAATATTAGATTTCTTACAATTATCTTTTAGTAAACTTTTGTGCGTTACTTAAAGTTGACTTTGGCTTTAATTGCAACTTATTGTTAAAACGACTATTTTTGTTATTTTTAGGTAGCTTATAGTTATTTATCTATTTATCTTTTATTATAACAGCGAAATTCTAACATGTTATTTTATTATTTATTTTGCTTACTAATATAGTTTTAACAAGTACTTTATTTTTATAAATAAAGCTATATCCCGTAACTATATTATAATAGAAAAGAAAATCTAGCTATAATCTATTTTTCTATATACTAGCTCTATAAGATAGATACTATATAAATACACGTAACTAAGTTAATAACGCGCTTATTACTTAGTACTTTGTAAGGCTATTACGTACACAGGCAGAGTTAATAGTACTTTTAGCTTTTAAATTAATTAAGTACTCTATAATATCTTAATAGCGTAATAGCGCCTAATATAATAATAACTATTACTACATAGTTATAAAACTAGTAATTATTTACGTTTTTAGTAATAATAATAAAATATTATACTTTTATCTCTTAAGGCAATCTAAGTTAAGTTTATTTTAAAACAGGAATACTATAAATTATTATTATTACTTAGGTAGCTTAATAGGATTTTATGTTCTATTTAGGCCTAGTAAGAATTTAAATAAAAACTTTTTTACTTTAGATAAAAGTAGATAGTAAACTGTCTTATTATTACTTACCTTTTAATATTATCCTACTCTGCCTTATTAACTATTAGGCGTTCTAGTAGCGCCCTTACACTAATATTAATATTTTTGACTATAAAAGTGCTGCTTACTAATTAAGTAAGCTAGTTGTTTTAGTTTCTCTAGCTCTAATTTTATACTTAGTCTAAATAAATCTAGTATTTAATTAGTTCTAATGCTAAAGATATTACAAACTAAAATTTAATTTAACTAACTTATTTTATACATTTAAAGAAAATAGTAAGTATAGATAATACTATATATAATAGTTAGATTAAAGTTTACAATATTTAAATTATAAAATATTAAATAGAAGTATATATAGCGTTAATTAAATCTACCTAGAGGTAGGACGACAAAGGCTTTTATCTTAAATAGTATAACTAAAAAAGCAAATTCTCCTACTTAGTAATTAAAAAGAGTGTAAGAAGGTAATTATAAAAATACGTATTTAAACTACTAAGTAAGCTAAGTAGTCTTAATATAAAGCTTCTATATATAAAGTTTTTATAAAGAGGGCTATAGTTAGAACTTTAGAAAAGGGATAAAACTTTAGCATAGTAATACTAAAGCTATTCTTTATTTACTATTCTAATTATTATAAACTTACTATTTAGATTATTATAAATAATACAAGTTAATATATTATTAAGCATATACTACTACTATATTTATAAGTAAATAAGGGTAATATATACTAGATACACTATTACTCTATTACTCTATTAAGGTTCTTCTTAATAAAGTCCCTACTATCTTTTTAAGTCTTACTATCTATCTAGGTATTAATATTATTTCTAAAAAAGTACTTACTATTATTTAAAAGTATATACTAAAGAGATTTATATTACTGCTACTAAAGTAATTATACTATAGTTCTATTTTATTTATAAAACACTTATCTAGTATAATAAATAAGTATACTTAACTATTGATAATACTATTTATGTGTACTAGTTAGAATAGTATTTAATCTAGTTTATAAAGAATGTGGCATTATATTAACTACCTAGGGGTAGCACGATAAAGGCTTTTATTTTAAATAATATAATAAAAAAAGCATAGCCTTCTGCTTAGTAATTAATAAGAGCGTAAGAAAAGGTAGTAATTATTGTTAAAACTATATTAGTAAGCAAAATAAATAATAAAATAACATGTTAGAATTTCGCTGTTATAATAAAAGATAAATAGATAAATAACTATAAGCTACCTAAAAATAACAAAAATAGTCGTTTTAACAATAAGTTGCAATTAAAGCCAAAGTCAACTGTAAGTAACGCACAAAAGTTTACTAAAAGATAATTGTAAGAAATCTAATATTATATGTATTAAATTACTTAAAACTAAAAACAAAATAATATAAAACTAACCTAATAAATATTATAAAAAATACGCTATCATAATATAAATAAGCTCGTAATTAATTTTTCTAAATCAATAACTTTTGACAAACTTGTCGCAATTAAGCGCTTTAACAATTTTGAGCAATTGCTAAAAAGAATATACTAAACAAGGCAATATTATATATACTAAATTACTTATTAAAAAACAAAATATAAAAGACTTGTTTTATAATATAAAATATATTAGCGTATAATAAACTAAGGAGTAATAAAATTATTCTAAAATAAGGCGTTTATTATTAACGTCACAACTAAGCAATAGTAAAACAAAGTTTGCATATAAAACAATAGCTCGCATATAAAACACTAGTCTGTATATAAAACACTGGTTTGCATATAAAACACTAGTTTGCATATAAAACACTAGTTTGCATATATAAAACACTATTGCATATAAAACACTATTGCATATAAAACACTATTGCATATAAAACACTATTTGCATATAAAACACTAGTTTAAACATTAGTTTAAAAACACTAGCACGCATAAAAGTTAAAGGCATAATTAAACTATACAAAACTAAGTGTTCGTTAGTCTAAATTATTTGTATATAGATTGCTAGGTAGCCAGTTTATTAAAATTAATCAACCAGTTTAACAATACCAACTCGATTACCTTCTTATCTATTTATCCTTTATTATAACAGCGAAATTCTAACATGTTATTTTATTATTTATTTTGCTTACTAATATAGTTTTAACAATTATAAAAAAAAGCGCGTTCGAACTACTAAGCTTATAAAGAATAGTAAGACTATATTCCTACTTTAGTAAGTATAATCACTTTTTATTAGTAATATAATTCGTTAGTAAAGAATATAAGAAAATAATAAGATTTTTATTAATAAGCTCTAGTATAGTAAGAGCGTTATATAAATCTATAAGATTCTTTTAGCTATTATTACTATTAAGTTAGCTTATCTAAGTATGTACACCGCGTGAGTAGTAGTATATATAAGCGCAGATAATTAATAATAGTAGTAGTAATAAGCTAAGTGTGCTATATATACTATAAGTAAACCTTATATAAGTTAAAAGCTTATATAGGGCGTAAGTAAAATACAAGTAAGTTTAAAGTTTAAACTATTATTATTAAATATCTTCGTTATATAGAAATTCTAACCAAGGTTAAGTCTGCACTATATATAGAGAGGAGTAAAATAGAAGGCACTAAAACCTAGTATCTAGTATATAGTAGTAGTAATAAAATATATATATAATAATAATAATTTTATTATTAAACTTTCTTTATAGTAGTATTATTAATAGTAGTTAATAGATAGTCTACTTTTTAGCATAACTAAGTTATATATATTATCTCTTAACTAGTAAACTATTAAATAGCTATAGTAGACTATAAAGTTGCAACCTTAAAAATAGTATAGATAATAGAACGCTTAACTATAGTTTAGTTATTATATTTATAATCTAGTAGTATAGAGATATAAGGAGGGGTCCATAGTAAATTAGGCATACTTAAGATTAAACTTCGCTTTACAGCGCGGTTATATCTTTATCTTGTTTAATTTAACTATAGTGGTTAGTTGTAGTAGTACGCAAAATAGCAGCAGAATTAGGCTCTCTTTATATAGGCAATAAGCACCCTAACCTTATTACTACCTATATAGGTAAGATAAGTTACTACTATATAGTAATAGTTACTACTTAATAATAGTTCTAAACTATAGTTAAGTGAACCCTTCTAGTATACTTAATAGTCTTACAGAGTGCTAAATAATAAGCGCGTTATTAACTTAGTCACGTGTAATTACATAGTCTATAGGTATTTTACAGAGCTAGTATATAGAAAAATAGGTTATAGCTAGATTTTCTTTTTACTATAGTATAGTTGCGAAATGTAGCTTTGCTTACAAAAAAAACCTAGTAGTAATATAACTATAGTTTACTATATATATAGCGTTCCTAAAGTTCATAGTGGGAGCTGCACGCGCTAAGGCCGCCAAGGTCGCTTAGCAGTTCGAACGCGCTTTTTTATAATTACCTTTTTTACAATCTTTTTAATTACTAAGCAGAGGGCTCTGCTTTTTTTATTATGTTATTTAAGATATAAGCCTTTATTATTTTACTCCTAGGTAGATAATTTAATAACACACATATATAGCGTATAAAGTCTATCTCTTATAATATTAGTAAGCTCTAGTATACTAAATCTTTATCTTTAACGCATAACTACTACTATAATCTTTTAAATTTAGCTCTTTATCTGTTATATTTAGCAATATAATAATATTCTAATAGTCTAACTATACTACTTCTTCTATATAGAGTCGTATAGTTATAGTAAAGTTCTAAAAGTATATAAAGGATTAGCTAGGTAAAGTTAAAAATAATTTCTGGAGATTTAGCAATCTTATATAGTTATTAGAATTATTAGAGGGCCTTTTAATTATAATATTTTTAATAACACCTAGCTCTAGCTATTTAGACCCTAGTAGCTAGTTTTATAACTCTAAATTTTAGAGTGTAAAGCACTCCTTTACTATCTAAATAAAAGGTTAAGTTAGGCGTTTATACTATAATAATAGGACAAAATAAAAGCATTACTAGAAAAGCTTAAAAATAAAGACTAGTAAAGTAAAGATATAAGGTGGCTACTAAATAATAAGTAGTAGTTTTTTAGGAACTATGTGGCGTTAATTTAACTACCTAGAGGCAGCATAACAAAGGCTTTTATCTTAAATAATATAACAAAAAAAGTAGAGCCCCCTACTTAGTAATTAAAAAAAGTGTAAAAAGGTAATTAAAAAAGTACGCGTTCGAACTACTAAGCAAGCTTAGTTGTTTTAGTATAGGGCTACTCCTATAAGCAATTTTTTTACAAAGAGACTACTTAGAACTTTAGTAGGGGAGGAATAAAACTTTAGCGTAACTACGCTATAGTTATTCTTTCTTCTTCTCTACTATTCTAATTATCGCAAATAATATAAGTTAATATATTAATAGGTACATACTACTTTATAAGTAGATAAGAGTAATATATACTAGATACACTATTACTTTATTACTATATTAAGATTATCTTTAATAAAGCTTCTATTACTATCTCTATCTCTTTACGTGTTGCTATCTACTTAAGCATTAACTCTAAATTATCTAATACTAATATACTTACTATTATAAAAAAGTATATGCTAAGGATTTGTAACACTACTATTAAAGTAGCTACGCTAGAGTTCTATTCTATTTATTAGATACTTATTTAGCGTAAGAAGCAGGTATACTTAACTATCTATAAGGCAGTCCTAGTGTACTAGTTAGTTTAGTAGTTTATCTAGTTTGCAAAAGACTATAAGGTTAAATTTTCACTCTAGTAAATATAATTACTTCTTATTAGTAACTAAATCTAAAAGAAGAGGCAAAAGGTAGAGGATAAGATATTTATTAACAAGCTCTAGTATAATAAGAGTGTTATATAGACTCGCAAGATTCTTCTAGCTATTATTACTATTATTACTATTAAGTTAGCTTATTTAAGCAAGTACGCTATATAGTGGCGAGCGTAAATAATTAATAATAATAGTAGTAATAAGCTAGGTGTGCTATATATAGTGTAAGTAAACCTTATATTAGTGCTAAAAGCTTATAAATATTAGAGGATATAAGTAAGTTTAAAGTTTAAACTATTATCGCGTTAGCGTGTTTAAGGTTAGTCTTTAATTAGAATTAGATACTATACATAGTATATAATAACCCTCTATCTTAATTTACTTTAACCTTAAACTAAAAAGAAGGTTAAAAAAGATATTTAGTAAGCCAATCTTAGGAACTATAAAAGTTTAAAAGCGTAGCTATAGCATAAAAAGTTTATAAATATAATAGTAATTATTTAGAGTACTATTAAGATAGAGAACTATAACTAAATAATAAAAGTAAGAGTAAGTAGTAGTAGTAGGAGTATAGGGGGGATAGGTAGTAGTAAGGTCCTAAGGAGGCAGAATATAGCTCGCTAGTTGCAAGAAGAGATCTACTATAGAAGAAAGTTAATAAAATAGTTAGGTGAGTTACTATTATAATTGTTATTATTATTATTATAGTAAAAAATATTATTAAAGAAATTATTAATTACGTAATATAGTGGTTAGTTAAATAGCCAGCCTAGGATTACGTAATATTACTAATTAGCTCCAGGGGAGAATTAAACTATTATTATATTATTAGATATTTAGTCGGCTTGCCAAACACTTTTTTTAACCTTTTATTTAGTTTAAGGTTAAAGTAGATTAAGATAGAAGATTATTAAATACTATATATAGCACCTAATTCTAATTAAAGATTAATCTTAAATACTACCTAATAATGGGATAATAGTTTAAACTTACTTACACTCTATTTACACCTTATAAGCTTCTAACCTATATAAAGTTTACTTATGCTATATATAGTATACCTAGCTTATTACTACTACTATTATTAGTTATTCTTGCTTGCGCCGCTACGCGGCGTACTTACTTAGATAAGCTAACTTAATAGTAATAATAATAGCTAGAAGAATCTTATAGATCTATATAACGCTCTTGTTACACTAAAGCTTATTAATAAACATCTTATTCTTTATCTTTTATATCCCCCACTAGAGGATTTTATCATTAATAAAGAGTAATTACTTACACTAGAGTAGGAATATAGGCTTACTAGTCTTTAAGAACTAGATAAGCTACTAATCTAGCTAGTATATAAGAATCGCCTTATAGATAGTTAGGTATACTAGGCTTCTATAAATTATCTTATAAATAGAATAAAACTCTAGTATTATTATCTTAGTAGTAGCGACGCGTATCTTTAGCGTATACTTTTTAGTAATAGCAAGTACTTCTTTAGGAATAACGTTAATGCCTAGATAGATAGTAAGGCGTGGGCATAAAGAGATAGTAGGAATATTATTAAGAATAATCTTAATATAGTAATAGAGCAATAAAGTATCTAGTATATATTACCCTTATTCTACTTAAAAGTATAGTAGTAGTACGTATCTATTAATACATTAACTTGTGTTATTTATAATAATTAGAATAGTAAAGACAATAGCTTATAGCGTAGCTACGCCTAAGTTTTATTTTCTAAAGTTCTAAGTAGCCTTTTTGTAAAAGATTTGCTTATTAGAGTCTCGCGCTAAGACTACTAAGCTCGCTTAGTAGTGTAAACGCGCTTTATTTGTGTCTAATTATCTTTTACGCTCTTTTTAATTACTAAGTAAGGGGCGCTACTTTTTTGTTATGTTATTTAAGATAAAAGCCTTTGTCGGCCTACCTCTAGGTAGAATTAACACCCACATATTAGATATTTAAAGTTCTTTAATTAGAATTAGATACTATATATAGAATATAATAATTTGCTATCTTAATCTACTTTAAACCTTACACTAAAAAAAGATTAAAAAAGATATTAAGTAAGCTAACTAAATAGAAGTAAAAAACTAGTAAATTAATACAATAAAGATTTAAAATTTCACTATATAGTGTTATACTATAGTATTCTAAGATCTATTAGTACTAGCTATAATTATAATAAATATTGAAAAAACTTCTTATAAGCGCTTATTAAAATACTTTATAAGAATTTAGTTTTAATAAAAAGTAAGTATAAAGAATCTAGTATATATCTAATACTAAGCATACTTTAAAAAGGCTAAGTATAAAAAATAAATACTTAAAATATAGCACTAAAATTAGCAATTTCTTTTTATTAAAACTAAAAGTTTTAAGCTTTTTAATATAGAAGTGTGGCAAAAAGTAAGCACTTACGCGATTTTCTACAATATACCATCTAGTTTCTTAGGGACTAAAGCTAAAGAAACTAAAGAAGAGTAGTAGTGCCTTACTACTATTTTTGCTAAATTCTTTGTACTCTAGGCCTAGCTCTAGCTCTACTAGGGTGCTCTATAGGGCGCTACACTTAGCGCTGCAATCTACTGTAAGGGGCGCTTAATAAGCCTATGCCTACTAATAGAACTCTACCTTTTTAGTAATCTGCTAGAAAGAAAGCTACTTAGGCTAGTATAAGCGGAAAAAGGGCTTATAACTATGGCAAAAAGTAAGCACTTACGCGATTTTCTATAATAAAAGGTAAGCTTACTATATATAACTTTTTAAATATAAGTTTTTTTATATTTTTTTCCTTTAGCTAATTTTATATATAAGGGACGTTAGCTAGCCATAGTAAGTGTGTACGTGTACGCTTAGTTATTAGTTACGTAATAAGTTACGTAATATTAATTATATTAGTTAGGTACACTATACCTATATATATATTACTAACTACTCTATACTTATATACTATAAGTATATATAACGCGTTACTATAGGTAGAACTATTAACTAGCTTCTTATAAGCCTGCATAATAGGTTAAAATACTTCTACTAGCAACACTTACTTACCTTATTCTCTGTATTCTCCTTCTACTACTATATTAAACGTAACACTATAGCTAAAAACTAACTAACGCAACTTATTCTTATATCTAGGGCACTTATTAAAGTATATATATATAAGTTAATAAAAGCTGCAATCTTATTATATACTAAAAGACTAAAAGATATATTTAATAAGATAGGTATATATAGTATCTAAGAAGCCTACTAGACCTATGATAGGTGTAGATAGATCTCTAAATTGTCTAGCTTAAGAAGGTTGGCCTATAGCTGCTATATAAGCAGTTATATAATAGTTTAGCATACGCGGCGTACGTAGCGGAGCTCTAGGACCTTCGCCTACTAAATTTTAAATATACTAGTAGTTAAACTTATACTAAAATAAGCCTAATTAATAAACTAGTATTTTATATAAAACGGCTTACTTAGTATTAAAATAATAAATTTTACTAATATTAGAAAGGTCTATTTTATATATATTTAAAAGTACTAGCTTTAATAACCTAATAGTAAGTTATTAAGTGTATTTATAATAATTACTAGTTAAAATAATTATTAAAATAAGTTAGATAGTAGTAGCTTAAATAAAAAGGCTTATAAAAAAAAAAACTAATAAGTGCTCTTATAAAAAAAAGTATATATAAAAAATTATTTTAATTACTATTACTTTTAAATTACTATTACTAGTAAATACTCTAAAGGGAGTGCTACAAATTATCTTTACTAAAAAGAAATATAAGAGTATTAATAATTATATAATATTTTATACTAGAAAAAGCTTTATAGTAAAAATAAAATAAAAAATAAAAAAAAAAAACTATACCTATTGTGCCTCTTCGTGAAAATTTTGCTTGTGGGAGCAGCTCCGCGCCAAGACCGTCAAGCTCGCTTAGCAGTTCGAACGCGCACTTTTTTAATCACCTTTTCACGCTTTTGTTTAATTACTAAGCAAGGGGCTCTGCTTTTTTTATTAAGTTATTTAAGATGAAAGCCTTTATTATGCTACTCCTAGGTAGTTAATTTAACGCCACATACCTATAGTAAAGAGTTTTATTACTTTTACTTTCTTAGGATTAATAGCTTACACTCTAATTAATTTTTTATTATTTATTAAGTAGCTATAAAAGAGCTTAAAGGTATACTTAATAATATATTTAGTAATTACCTACTTATATAAAGTACTATTCTTAATAAAGAAGCTATAGTTTATTTTATTAATAATTATTTACTTTTAATATCTAGCTTGTTTAAAAAAGTAAGCTTAACCGAAAGCATTAAAGCTAATATTTAGGGTTTTTAATTTTAAAAATAGAAGATTAACTTAAAAAGAATATACTTACTAGTAACTATACTATATATATAAAAATCTTTTATTTAAAAATATTAAAGTTTTGTAGCGCTTAACTAACTACCTAGGAGCAGCACGACAAAGGCTTTTATCTTAAATAATATAATAAAAGAAGCAGAGCCCCCTGCTTAGTAATTAAAAAAGGCGTAAAAAGGTAGTTACAAAAATGCGCAAAGATTATATAAGTAATAACTAAGTTTAATTACTAAATAGAAAATACATATAAGCTTAGAATTATTATACTTTATTAGAATAATAATATTACCCGCTCTTTTTAATTACTAAGCAGGGGGCTCTCCTTTTTTTGTCATGTTATTTAAGATAAAAGCCTTTGTCGTGCTACCCCTAGGTAGTTAATTTAACGCCACACATAATAATACTATACTTTTTTCATTTTTTTATAACTACCTTTATTATAATCTTTTTAATTACCAAGCAGGGGGCTCTGCTTTTTTTTGTTATGTTATTTGAGATGATGAAAGCCTTTGTTGTTCTACCCCTAGGTAGATAATTTAACAACACTTTACTTTTTTAAAGAAAATAATTAGCCTATATAAACTATATAAATAAATAAGAAAATAAAGATTAGCTATACCCTATTATATATATATATGAACTAAACAGAGCACGTAAGTAAAGTAAGAAATTATTATTACTAAGGCTATAAAAATAAAGAAAAGCGCAAATCTGCTACTTAAAATATATAGTTTAAAATTATAGGTATAGCTACTTACTTTTATAATAAAAGCTTAATAGCTTTATATACTTTTTAAGTACTAAATAAAATGCTTAAACATTAGTTTAGATAGTATTTTATTAGTATAAGCCTATTTAAATATAAGTATGTGTTGTTAGATTAACTACCTAGGGGTAGAGCAGTAAAGGCTTTTATCTTAAATATTATAATAAAAAAAAAGTAGAGGCCCCTACTTAGTAATTAAACAAAGCGTAAAAAGAGAAGTAATTATAAAAACAGCGTGTTCAAACTGCTAAGCGAGCTTGGCGGTCTTAGTGTGTGGGGCTGCTCCTACATCTTAATATACTTTAACCTTAAACTAAAAAAGGATCATAAAAAGATATTTAGTAAGCCAATAAATATAAGTATAAATAGCTAATTATTATTCTAGTTAAAGTAGAATCTATATTTATAGCTATTAAGTATATTTTATAAAAAGATATTAAGTAGTAAAGTAGAATATATAAATATTTAAAGTAAATTCTAAGGGCTATATTAAATACTTTATTAGTTATAGAGTGTTAAATTTAATAAAATATAAACTCTAGTGCTTAATTAAATAATTACTGTGTGTGTAATATTATATTTAATAAAATAATAATTTATAATAGTAAAGCTAATTAAGATATACTTTATAAAAAAGTAGTGAAGATTATTATAGTTTCTATCTAAAAAAGAGATTAATAATTTAAAATAAGAGTTAGTAGATAGTTTAATTTTATTATTATATTAAATTAGTAAGTAAGTACTAAGTAAGTAAAGAATAGTGCTTCTATTTAGTAATTTAAGAGTATAGCTAGCTAAACTAGTGATTAAGTAGCTAATAGAACTATTATATAGGTAATAAGCTTAGCTAGTAAATAGCTAAATATTTATATAGTTTAAAAATAAGTATTAGGCTTATAACTTCTAAATAAATACTAAAGCTAGGTAATTTAAGGTATAATTAGTTAAAGAAATATAAAGAGACTAATAGTTGCTAAAATATACACTAATTTAGGCAAACTAGGCTATTAAATTTTAAAAACTGTTCTCTTTAAAGTATAAAAATTAATAACTCTATAGCTACTTTTTAATTAAGTTTTAAAAACTTAACTACGCTAAAGAAAATAAATAACTTACTAGTAAGCTAAAGGTAAAAATAAAATTAAGCACCCTATAAAATTAAGTAAAAAATTTCAAAGTAATAATATAGATACACGCGTTTAGAACTATTTATCTTTTTAAAAATAATAATAAGATTATAATTAATATAAAAATACTACTAATAGCTAAAATGTAAATTAGGTATATATACACTAATTATAAGTTATATACTAAAAGATCTTTTGTATATAGTAGATATATAGATAATAAGATAATTACGTTAGTATTATTAAACTAGTTAATTAATTTTAATTAACTAACTACCTAGTAATCTATGTATAAAATAATTTAGACTAATAAACACGTAGCTTTTTATAGTTTAATTATGCCTTTAACTTTTATGCGTGTTAGTGTTTTAAACTAGTATTTAAACTAGTGTTTTTTATACTAGTGTTTTATATATAATAGTGTTTAATATGTGTTAAAACTATATTAGTAAGCAAAATAAATAATAAAATAATATGTTAGAATTTCGCTTTTATAATAAAAGATAAATAGATAAATAACTATAAGCTACCTAAAATAACTAAAATAGTTATTCTAATAATAAGTTGTAATTAAAGCCAAAGCTAACTTTAAGTAACACACAAAAAGTTTACTAAAAGATAATTATAAAAAAGTAAGTATTATATATATTAAATTACTTAGGACTAAAAATAAAATTATAATATAAAAAACTAACGTAATAAACATTATAAAAATACACTATTTATAATATAAATAAGCCTATAACTAATTTTTCTAAACTAATAACTTTTAATAACTTGTCGCAATTAAGCGCCTTAACAATTTTAAGCAATCGCTAGAAAGATTAATAATAATATACTAAACAAAGTAATATTATATATATATTAAACTACTTATAACTAAAAGAAAATATAATATATAAAAGACTAATTTTATAATAAGAATTATATTAGCGTATAATAAACTAAAAAGTAATAAAATTATTCTAAAATAAAAATAATTATTATTAAGGTTATAACTAAGTAATAGTATAATAAAGTTAAACTAGTAACTTATATATAGAAAACACTAGTTTATATATAAAATACTAGTTTGTATATAAAAAACACTAGTTTGTATATAAAATACTAGTTTATATATAAAACACTAGTTTGTATATAAATACTAGTATTATAAAACACTAGTTTGTATATAAAAAAACTAGCTTATATATAAAAACACTATTATATATAAAACACTAGTATAAAATAGTAGTTTAAAATTAGTTTAAAGTACTAGTATATATTAAAGTTAAAGACATAATTAAGCTATATAAAGCTAAGTATTTATTAGTCTAAATTATTTTATATATATAGATTACTAGGTAGCTAGTTTATTAAAATTAAATTAACTAGTTTAATAATACTAACTTAATTATCTTTTAATCTATTTATCTACTTTTTATAATATGAGAAAACTAGTATTTTATATACAAACTAGGGTTTTATATATAAACTAGTGTTTTATATACAAACTAGTATTTTATACACAAACTAGTATTTTATATACAAATTAGTATTTATATATAAAACTAGTGTTCTATATATAAGTTACTAGTTTAACTTTATTTTACTATTACTTAGTTATAACCTTAATAATTATTATTTTTATATATAATAATTTATTACTTCTTAGTTTATTATACGCTAATCTATTACTATATACTAGGTACTAGATTTTAGTGCCTCTTATTTTACTTCTTTCTATATATAGTGTAGACTTAACTTAGTTAGAATCTCTATACAAAGAAGATCTTTAATACGCTAATCTATTTTATATTATATTTTATTTTTAGTAATAGGTAGTTTAATATATATAATATTGCTTTATTTAGTATATTATTTTTAATCTTTTTAGAGATTGCTTAATATTAGGCGCTTAATTGCGACAAGTTATTCAAAGTTATTGATTTAGAAAAATTAAGTACAAACTTATTTATATTATAATAGTGTATTTTAAAGTTGTTATTACGTTAGCTTTATATTATACTTTATTTTTAGTCTAAAGTACTTTAATATATACAATATTAGATTTCTTATAATTATCTTTTAGTAAACTTTTTAAACGTTACTTAAAGTTAACTTTGGCTTTTATTATAACTTATTACTAAGTATTTACTTAAAAAGCTTTTTAAGTAAGCCTCTTATATTAAGATTATTATACTTAATAAAAATTTAAATAGTAATTTATTAAGTATAAGCTACTAGATAACTATTTTTATTAAAGTAGTTTTAGAGCTATAAGTTTAATTAAAAAATAAGTACTTTCTAAAGTATAAGGCTTAAATTATTATAAAAAGTAATTTTTTAAATAAGGAATTGGTATAGTTAACCTACGCAGTAATACTTATAATTTAATTATTTAGAACTATAATAGTAATTATAGTAAGAATTAATTTTAAAAATTATTTAAAATAATATAGTAAAAGTGTTATTAAACGCTTATATTATAGCTAAAAACCTAGTTTTTTATAAGCTTTTAAAAAATTTAAGTAATATATAGTAAGTGCGTGTCCTTTAATTAAGCTCTATATAGTTTAAGAGACTTACTACTACTTTAGTATAAAAAAAGTTCTTAGAATTACTATAATCTATGGTTTTGTTTTGCGACTAAGGGGTTTCTAATAAAAATATTACAATAAATAGCAGATATTCCTCCTACTGTTATATATACAGAAAAGCGTTTTAAGGTGTTAATAAAAAGGATGACTAAAATCTACAAAACTCTCACTACTTTTAAAAAAAAATTTATTTATAAGTAAGGATGGTCGTATTCTTTTTAGTGTTAATTACCCTTTTTAATCCCCCTTTTTTTTAATTTAAGCCTGCGTAGGTTGGGATAAAAAGGCCGCTCTAGTCCAGCGTCTAAAAATACAGTCTACTACTAGTCTTCGCTAATATAATAATAGTTTATAATAGTTTATAATAGTTTATAAACTACGCACTCGCTTTACTATTTATAAGTACTCTAATACCTACTAAATTTACTTAAAGCGTGCATAGTAAACTAAGCTCTATTATTACTATTATTAGTAATCGCGCCGTATTCGCGCGCTACTACATAGCACACTTATACAACGCGCTTACTAGCTTAGCTTACTATCTAATATTATAATAACTATAAAGATCTAATGTATTTACGCAACGCTCTCCTCCCCTAGTAACTTATTAATAAATATATTTCTTCTTTTTTTTCTTAATCTTGCCCTTTATTACTGCCTTTCTAACTAGCAGTAATATAAAAAACTATAGTAGGAACTCTATATACTTCTTACGCCTCTAGTTACTAATCTATTATTAGCCTAACTAATATACTAAAACTGCCTTATATAAGGTAAAGTATATTTGCTTCTTATTAATAATTTTGCAAATAGAGCAATACTCTAGTGTAGCCCTAGTAATATTAGCTTATAGATAGAGATCATACTTTTAGATAGTGTTAACCGTAATTTTAGTATTAAGGCTTAGAAGGATAGTAGGAAATAAAGCGGTAGAAGTCTCCTTAAAGTTAACTTTAATATAGAAATAGAGTATTAGTGTACCTATAGTGTATAAAGCTTCTACCTAGTATATATTACTTATAAGTAATATAAACCTACTAATAAAATAGCTATTACTTTTAGCAATCTCTAGAGATAATAGTAAAAGGAGGATAGTTATAATATTATACTAGTTGCGGCGCTAGTGCTATCTTATATCTCTTCTACTCTAAACTATAGTATAGTAATATAGTATTATGTATAGTTTTATATATAGATTATTTTTTAGTTGGAGTAGGCGCGCTAAGCGCGCTAAGCTTACTTATAACGTGCTAACCTTTTTTATTAATATCTTAAAATGCTTTTTTATATAACGTGTTTACAAGCGAGCCGCGCGTACAAGTGAGCCGCGCGCCCCACCAACTTTCTACAACGCGTCTCATACAAACTACAATGGCTTAACCATTATCTGCTCAATTGCGCTATAAAGAAGCAAATATCTACCTAGCTCTTTTAGCTATTAATTCCAGTCAAATACGAAGTATAAAACGCGCTGCCGCAACGTTTTGCGTCCCTAAAACAACACACTTCGCGGCCGACGCGCAGGAATTGCTGCGCGACGCGACTCTGAGCCCAAATCAAAGAAGCTTACCAAGCTTGAAGAGGAGGTGATTGTTGAGCATATACTTGACCTAGATTCGCGAGGCTTTGCGCCCACTCTAGGTGCTGTACGAGATATGGCGAATAAGCTGCTCACTGAGCGCAGCGCAGGCCACGTTGGCCAGCAGTGGCCTAGGAACTTTGTCAAGCGAACAGACAGCCTCACAACGCGATTTAATCGACCCTACGATCGACAGCGAGCCCTCTGCGAGGACCCGACGGTTATACAGGCCTGGTTTGAGCTAGTAGCAGCACGTACAAAGGCCACCTACGGTATCTGCGACGAGGATACCTTCAACTTCGACGAGACTGGCTTTCTAATGGGTAAAATATCCTCCCAGCTAGTCGTTACTGGCTCAGAGAGGCGTGGCCGGCCAAAAGCGATCCAGCCAGGCAATCGTGAGTGGGTGACGGCGATCCACGGAATCAACGCTACTGGGTGGGCAATCCCGCCCTTTATCATCTTCGCTGGCCAGTACCACCCTCTCTGCCTGGTACGAGGGCGACGATATACCAGGTGACTGGGCTATTGGTCTTAGCGACAATAGCTGGACTACGAACGAGCTTGGTGTTGCCTGGCTACGGCATTTTATTAAGCATACAGTAGAGCGTAGAGTGGGCGCGCGTTAGCTACTGATACTTAACGGCCATGAGAGTCACAACTCGCTCGAATTCCAGGAGATCTGCAAGGAGAATAAGATCTACACTCTCTGTATGCCGCCACATTCGTCACACCTTCTGCAGCCGCTTGACGTTGGCTGTTTCTCGCCGTTGAAGCGGGCGTACGGGCGCCAGGTCGAGGGCCTGATACGCGACCACATCAACCATATCACCAAGCTTGAGTTCCTACCAGCCTTCCGCGCCGCCTACGACCAGTCAATTATAAAGGAGAATATCTGCGCAAGCTTTTAAGGCGCTGGGCTAGTCCCACACAATCCAGAGGCGGTGATATTAAAGCTTGATGTGAAGCTTCGTACGCTGTCGTCGCCAGCAGCCCTACTAGAGGCCCTATGGGAGTCTGCAACACTAAGCAACGCGCGCAAGCTAGGCGCTTAGTTAACTCTAGTTCGTAAGCGGATCTAAAGGCATTAAGGATCCTCTTCTATATTAGTTATCTAGTCGCTTAATTAGCTTACAAGAGGGGCTAAGAGAATAGCGCATTCGATAGTGCTTATGCGCGATAAGATAGCTAGTCTATAGAGGGCAAATAAGGCAGCCACAACGCGTAAACAGCGCAAAAAGAAGCGGATCCAGAAGCGAGGCACCCTATCAAAGGCAGAGGGAGAGGATATTATTGCTTAGAAGGCTATTGAGCAGCAACTAGAGGGAGAAACGCGGTATAGCCAGGCGCGGTCAGGTGCGAGCCGGCAGGCTTCAGCGCGCTGCACGCGCTGCAGGGAGCCTGGGCACAACTCACGTACGTGCAAGAAAGCTTCTATAGATACTGCTTGATTTAGGATAGCTATTATATTAATAGAATTTTGATGCGTTGTTGATATATAGCCTGCAAAAGGCTGAGAGACTTGGTGGGGCGCGCGGCTCACTTGTACGCGCGGCTCGCTTTGTAAACACGTTATATAATAGTAGAAGGGATATCTGCTATTATTATAATATTTTTATTAGAAACCCCTTAGTTGCTAAAAAAATATATAACTTTAAGTAGGTCGCATTATTTATTTAGTGTTAATTACTCTTTTCAACCACCTTTTTTTTTAATTTAAGACTGCGTAGGTTGGGATAAAAAGGTCGCTCTAGTCTAGCGCCTAAAAATATAGTCTACTACTAGTCTTCTTCGCTAACGTAATAGCAGTTTAATAAACTAATTAACTACCCACTTGCCTAATATCTATAAGCACTCTAACGCCTATTAAAAGTTACTTAAAGCGTATAAACCTAGATTATAAGCGAGTCGCCCTTACAAGCGAGTCGCCCACCTCGTCAACTTTCTACGACGCGCGTCACCTACAAACTACAATGGCTCAACCAACTTCTACTCAATTGCCCTGCAACGAAGCAGATATCTACCTTGCTATCCTAGCTATATTAATTAGAACTAAATTCAGACTATATGAGAGGCTGTACGTGCTTATAATGTCCCCCAATCAACGCTGCGCGACCGACGCGCCGGGAAGCCTGCGCGACGCGATTGCCAGCCCAACTCAAGAAAGCTTACCAAGCTAGAAGAGGAGGTGATTATCGAGTATATACTTAATCTAGATTCGCGAGGGTTTGCGCCTACTCTAGAAGCTGTGCGGAATATGGCAGATAAGTTGCTCGCTAAGCGCGGCAGTGGCCAGGTCGGTTAACAGTGGCCTAGAAAACTTTGTCAAGCGAACAGACAGCCTTACTACGCGGTTTAATCGACCGTACGACCACCAGAGAGCGCTCTGCGAGGATCCAGAAGCTATACAACGCTGGTTTAACCTCGTAGCGCGTACGAAGGCCACCTACGGTATCCACGACGAGGATACCTTCAACTTCGACGAGACTGGCTTTCTAATAGGCAAGATATCCTCCCAGCTAGTTGTCACGGGATTAGAGAGACGTAGCCGGCCAAAAGCAATCCAGCCAGGCAATCGCGAATGGGTCACGGTGATCTATGGAATTAACGCTGCCGGGTGGGCAATCCCGCCCTTCGTCATTTTCGCTGGCCAGTATCACCTCTCTACCTGGTATACCGTGCCCGTGCGCGCGTAACGACCCACGTCGCGTAACGACCCAGGAACAACGCGCTCACTACTTCAAAAATAAGGGTATTGCAACAGCTATAATAGCTATTATTATAAGATTTGTAGTAGAGTAGTAAACAAAGGCATGCGATTAATTTGTACTATCTAAATTTACTTAGAAGGTTAAACGTTGCGGCCACAGCGGGTAGTAAAAGCTAGGGCAGCTAATGCAAGCCTGTGATGCCTCCTTAGCAGCTGCACCAGCACTACATTGTTTCTAACGCTTATTAGCTTAAGTAGAGGCTTTTAAGGCCTTGCGCTTGCCCTTTTAGGATAGTTGTATAGCTTTTTCAGCGTTGCGAGCTGCCTTCTGGCGCTCGCGTTCAGCTGCCTTGTCAGCCTTCTCCTTCTCCCTCACCACCTTGGCTGCCTCTCTCGCCACACGCCTCTCTCCTCTGCCTCCTGCTCTTAAAGTAGCTTAGCAGCAGCTTAAAGCTCCTTCCTATTAGCCTTTGCAAGCTGCCCGTTATGCTCTTCCCTCTACTTCACTATCTCTTATACACGTGCCTCTCTAATCTTGCGCAGAGACTAGAAGACAGCACCACCATAGTACTCCTAGCGCTGCTGCAAGTTAAGAGGTTTGCCACGCTTCTTATACTTCTTCTTAGTAGTAAGAGCCTCTCTTAGGCTATTGTTCTTATAGTGTAGCAGTTCGTTTTGTACTTAGAGTTTATAGAGCGTTTAGGAGAGCGACTTTTAACTCTTCTGCAGTAGTATCCTTTACTGCAGAGCGTACAAGACGCTCTATCTGACGCCAGTCGCTCTCCTTAAGCGCTAAGGGGCCTGCTTCGCCTTTATCTTGCTTTCTAGAGCTCTCTCTCTTAAAGCGTTTAAGTATAACCTCTAGGTCCATAGGCCATATACCAGTAGCTTTAAAGGACTTAAGGATAGTCTCTGTCTTAAATAAGGACTCCCACGCTCTCCAGAACAGTGGGAAAAAGTCCCCCTTCTTGACTGGTACTAGCCCTTGGCTCCTCTAGAGGTGGGTGGAGAGCTCCTTAGAGTAGGCGGTGGAGAGAGGTTTAAACATGACGACGTCAAGAGGTTAAAGCGTATAGGTAGAGTGAGTGAGGGGAAAATACGGCTAGGAGTATGCGATAGGATTCGCAGTAGTCAATAAACTCCTTTATAAGGTGACTGCTATAGCCGTCAAGTATAAGGAGACGCCAGTCTCTCCTACAACGCGCTTTCTGCTTTGTGCAGCGATCAAATACCTGCTCTAGCCACACTAAACCAATGTTGTTATTCGTCTATCTAGATAGAGATAAAGCTACAAAGACGTCGTATTGCCTAGCTTTAATAGCGTCCACCTAAGCTGCCTGCAGTAAGCTGTTTGCCAACTAATAGATAAGACCTGGCGGCAGAGCCTCCCTATTAGCGCAGACAGCTGCTAAGAGGGTGATCCATTCACAAGAGCCATCTTAGAGTGCCGCCTGCACCTCTTTTCGCTCCCACATCGACGGCTGAACACTTGTTTTAAGCGTCCTGTTATACCTATTATAAAGCCCTTCTCGTCCATATTGTAGGAATGGCGCGGCTGTATATCGTACTACTTTATCTTCTAATGTAGCAAGTTAAAGTATAGCTTATACTTAACGTTTAAATTAGCGTTGTGGCGGAGAGAGTTAATTCCAGATGTCCATTTGGAGATAAGATAGTGGCCGTGTTAGTTAAGAAAGCGGGTAACCTAAGCGTCGCTCACGGGCTCTATAGCTGTTAAGGATGCGAAATTTTATATTATCTCTCTTATAGAAGGCAGCCCTCTCTTTGTCTCTTCTTTTGTAAGGTCTTCAATATAGCTTACAAGCCCTAACTCTTATTATAGGCTAAGTACTTGTTAATCGCGATGCTTAGCTTCCCATAGGCGCTAACAGCCTTAGTGTCTTCGGCGCAGCATACTGTGCGGTACACCAAACTAGCGAGCAATTTTTCCAGTATATAAGTTGTTCTCCTAGTTTAAGCGATTCGATTGCTGCGAGCGCATCGTCAATTAGTGCCATAGTGGTGGAGTTATAACGCGTTGAAATTTGGAGCTTGTCTAGTGTTTTGGTGTTCCTGGGTCGTTACGCGACGTGGGTCGTTACGCGCACGGGCACGGTAAGGGCGAGGATATACTAGGCGACTGGACTATCAGGCTCAGCGACAACAGTTGGACTACTAACAAGCTTGGTATTGCCTAGCTACAGCACTTTATCAAGCATATAGCAGCGCGTAGGGTAGGCGCGCACCAGCTGCTTATACTTAATAGCTATAAGAGCTACAAGTCGCTCAAATTCCAAGAAATCTGCAAGGATAACAATATCTATACTCTCTATATGCCGCCACATTCGTCGCACCTCCTGCAGCCGCTAGACGTTAGCTGTTTCTCGCTATTAAAGCGGGCGTACAGGTGCTAAGTGTCGAGCCTAATACGCGACTATATTAACTATATCACCAAGCTTAAGTTCCTACCTGCCTTTCTGCGCCGCCTACAACCAGTCAATCACAAAGGAGAATATCTGCGTAAGCTTTTAGGGCGCTAGACTAGCCCCACACAATCTAGAGGTAGTGATCTTAAAGCTTAATGTTAAGCTAAGGACGCTATCGCTAGCAACCCTACTAGAGGCTATAGAAGGCCAAAACACCTAGCAATATGCGCGAACTAGAGGCTCAATCAACGTTAATTCGCGAGCGGATTCGCGCGCATAAGAGCTCGTCACCTGCTTCTATTATTAAGAGGCTTAATTAGCTAGAAAGAGGCTCTTCTAAAGTAATACATTAAATGGCGCTTATACGCGAGCAAATCTTAAGCCTTAAGAGAGCAAATAAAGCCGCCACAACGTGCAAGAATTGCAAAAAGAAGCGGATCTAGAAGCAAGGCACCCTATTAAAGGCAGAGGGAGAGGATATTATTACTTAAAGGGCTATTAAGCAGCAACTTAAGGGAGAAACGCGTCAAGGCAAGGCGCGATTAGGTACGAGCCGGCAGGCCTTAGCGCGCTGCGGTCGCTGCAGAGAGACTAGCCATAACTTACAAACGTGTGAAAAGCGTACTATAGAGATACTACTTAAACTAGGACAGCTCTTATATTAATATTATTTTATTACGTTGTGGATATACAGGCTATAAAAGGCTAAGAGAGTTAATAAGGTAAACGACTCGCTTGTAAGGACGACTCGCTTATAATCTAGGTTATAGAAAACTAACTCTTACTTTATTATTACTATTACTAGTAATTACAATATACTTATGCGCTACTATATAGCACACTTATATAACGCGCTTACTATAGATACGCTAAGCTCGCTTAGCGAGCTTAGGCTAATACGCTAACCCCTTTTTATTAATACATTAAAACGCTTTTCTGTGTATATAATAGTAGGAGGAATATTTGCTATTATTATAATATTTTTATTAGAAACCCCTTAGTCGTAAAAAAAAATAACCATAATATGCTTACTAGCTTACTATCTAATACTATAATAACTATAAGAGTCTAATATATTTATATACGCGCTCTTCTCTTCTAGCAACTTATTAATAAATACCTTTTTCTTTTTCTCTTAATTCTGCCCTCTATTACTACCTTCCTAACTAGTAGTAATATAAGAAACTATAGTAGAAACTCTATATACTCCTTGCGCCTCTAGTTACTAATCTATTACTAGCCTAACTAGTATACTATAACTGCCTTATATAGGCTAAAGTATACCTTCTACTTTAACCTATTAATAATCTTTTAAATAAAGTAGTACTTTAGTATAGCCTTAGTAATAGTAGTAAGTAGATATAAAGTATATTTTTAGACAGCGTTAATAGCAGTATTAGTATTAAAGTTTAGAAAAATAGTAGAAAATAGAGTAGTAAAAGTCTTCTCTAAGATTAACTTTAATAATAAAAATAGAGTGTTAGTATACCTATAGTGTGTGTAAGCTTCTACTTAGCGTATATCTTATAAGTAGCACAAACCTACTAAGATAATAGCTATTACTTCTAGTAATATTTTTAGAGATAATAGTAAAGAAGAAAGATAAGAGTTAAGTATCTTTTTATTTCTTTCTTTGCTCTAAACTATAGTATAGTAATATAGCCTTATTATATTTATATATAGATTTTTTTAGTTAGAGTAGATATGATAAGCTTGCTTAGTAAGCTTATATAACACGCTAACACTTTTTTAACACTACCTTAAAACGATTTTCTGTGTATATAATAGTAGGAGAAATATTTACTATTATTATTATCCGTACACCGTACGGGCAAGGGCACCTAAGGGTGTTGAGGTTTTAATATTGCCGCGCACGATGGGCATCACGTGGGGATCACGTGATGCCCGTGCGCCGCGGCCCGTGCGCCGTAGGATCTAGGATCTTCTTCTTCCATTCGCACTCTTTCTAGAGACAAGCAATTAATACTAAAGTCGTTCTATTATATTATTTTCTTTTCTCGTACGATTATTCCGTACACCCTCCACACTTGCCAATATAGAGAATTAGAATTCGATGTTTGTATAGCTAGCTATAGAGCCCATTTAACAATTATAATATTTTTATTAGAAATCTCTTAGTCGTAAAAAAAAACCATAACTTTAAGTAAGCGTCTAAAGTCTAGCTTAACTATAACTTAGTATTCCTCTGTAAAGATTATAACTTATAGTACTACTACTTATAATAATAAGCCTTTACTTTTTACTTTAAATTCTTATAATATAAAGAGCTTTAAAAAGTTTCTATATAATAAGTTTATATAAAACTATTAAAAAGTTAGTTCTTTAGTTTTTTTTATATTATTTATTACTAATTTTAAGTAGTTCTTTAAGTACTTAATCTATAATTAAAAGACTCTTAAAGCTATTTATCGCTTTTTTTTTATAATTTACCTTTTTACGCTCTTTTTTAATTACTAAGCAGGGGTCTCTGCTATTTTTATTATGTTATTTAAGATGAAAGCCTTTGTCGTCCTACCCATAGGTAGATAAATAACGCCACAAAGCTATATTATATAATATCTAAGGTCTATATTTTTAAAGCTACTTATATTTATAAAAAAAAAATACTAGCACTACTTTAAGTAGCTTATTATTTTTATCTAAAGGCTTATAGAAAAAAAATATAACTATAAGGCTTATACTATCTACTTTAGTAAGTACTTAAGTAAAATATAATAATTCTTTAGTAAGCCTTTTTCTTATTAATTTGCGTCTTAGGTTTAGAATAGCCTATAAAAGAACTTTACTAAAACTAAGTTTACTAATTTTATTTTAAAATCTATTCTTTATAGTAATAGTTATACTAGTAAGCATTTTATTAATTTTTAGTAAGCTTATTTTAATATTTTTATTTATAAGTATAGCTTTACTATTTAGAGTACTTAAACTATAATAGTTCTATACCGGTCTCCCTACTAAGCACACCCTATTACCTTTCTTTTACACTCTATTTCTCTCTATTTGCGCCTTTTATCTTTCTAAAGGCGCCTTTCCTAGTTAGTGTTAGCGTATAGCTAGTATAGGCCTATACCCTATGCTGCTGCCCTCTATATAAGAAAGGGCCCCTTATATCCCGTTCTTTTATACTATCTTAGAACAGTATTAATTTAACTAGCTTTTTTAACTATTCTAGCTATTTCTAATAGGTTAGCCTTATAAGGCTATGTACCGCCCTTATATTATTTTAAGATTAATCTTTTTATTTAGCTATAGATAGTAATATAATATTACTCCTTCCTTAAGATGCTACCTATAGGCAGTTAAATTAGTAAAAGTTTTACCTTATTAGTTACTAGTTATACTAGGCAGTTACTTAAGGTCTATATAACTACTAATATAACTCTTTTGCCTACTATAAGTAGATAAGAGTGTATTAATTTATTAGTTACTAGTTATACTAAATAGTAGTTCTATACTAAGGTTTATAAAACTGCTAATATAACTCCTTTGTCTACTATAAGTAAGTAAGAGTGTATTAGGTTAGTTACTAGTTATATTAAATAGTTATTATACTATATAAGGTCTATAAGACTACTAATACAACTCCTCTGCCTACTATAAGTAGGTAAGGATGTATTAGATTAGTTACTAGTCGTTCTAAGTAGTTATTATACTACCTAAGGTCTATAAAACTACTAATATAACTCTTTTACCTACTATAAGTTACTAAGGGTTTATTAGTTTATTAGTTACTAGTTGTGCTAGATAGTTATTATACTACGCTAAGATCTATTTAAGAAGCTACCTTTATACTTCTTACCTACTATAAGTTAGTATAGATATATTAGTTTATTAGTTACTAGTTATGCTAGATAGTTATTATACTACGCTAAGGTCTATTTAAAGAGGCCACTCTAGAAGTTCTAGTATTCTAAATATAAATAATAATTAATAAATAATAACTACTACACTACACTCTATAGAGCTAACTTATCTAATAACTACCTTTTAGTACTATTATAGCAAGGGCATAAGGTATAAAGCTAGGGAATTAGAGTTAAGCTATAGAGGTAATATAAAAGTTAAAGTTTTATATATTATATCTTATAATTTATCTTTTACCTAGCTTAGACTATACACTAGCTTATATACTATATAAAGCTTACTACTCTAAGTCTATTTACTATACCTTTTTTATAATTTCTACTTTACTTAATTCTACTAATACCTATACTATAGCAAGCTACTACCCTTTAATTTAAAAAACTTCTAGAATATTTACGTTTCTTCTACCTCTAGATAGTTCTAGAATAGATAATATAAAGGGGGATATTTGCCTATACCTTACTAATAATAGTTTATATAATACTTATAATAAAATTTCCCTACTTTACTTTACTAGCGATCTATTATCTATTAAGTAAGGAAAGCAACTAATAGTTGCCTCTAAGACTACTAGTTGCCTTCCTAGTCTTATAAAAAAGGAGTATAGTTAAACTACTTAAAAAGGTCTACTCTAATAGAATTTCTTATATAACACTCTTAAGTATAATTAATATATTAGTGTACTTAAAGCAGATTAGCTAAGTAATAAATTTTTACTAATAGACTTTAAGTAGCTTACGCACTAAGGCAAAGCTAAACTTAAAACTACTAGAAAGTTACAGCATTTTTAGCGTAACTTAAACTAGACTAATTGCTTCAGTATAGCCTAAAAATATAATAATTACTTACTACCTATTAGCTTTAGGCGTAATATTACTTTTCTTAAGGCCTACTTTTAAAGAAGTTACTAAAATTAGTAGCTAAAGCTATTATAAAGTCTTATAATAACTCTAAATAGAAAAGTATTATTTACGCTTAATATAAGCGCGCTAATATATTTAAATAAGCTTTTACTATACTTAAAGTATAAACACCTTACACTATAATATAAAAAAAAATCTAATTCTACTCTAATAGTACTAACAATATAGCTATTAAAGAGGATATATTTACCTCTAATAAAGCTCTCTTTTCTATTAAAAATACTTATAATTTATAGTATCGCACTTATATACCTCTAAAAAACCCTTGCCTAAGAATACCTAATCTTACTATATAGTTTATACTACCCTTATATTACTAAGTACAAGGATAACAGTAGAGAAGGAAGACAAGAGTCGAGCGCCTTCTTATCCTCTCCCCCCCGGGCTCCGAACCGTGGTACAGCGATGTGGCCTTATAATGTGTTTTGCATGTGGATTTTTTTTAATTAGAATAGGTGCGCTAAGCGAGCTTAGCGAGCTTATAACGCGCTAATTCTTTTTATTAACATAACCTTAAAACGCTTTTCTGTGTATACAATAGTAGGAGAAATATTTGCTATTATTATAGTATTGTTATTAGAAACCCCTTAGTCGCAAAAAAAAAAAAAAACTATATAACTAAGTAAAGCTTAGTATATTTAGTTACGTTCTAATATACGCCCTAGCTAGCGCTCTAATATACACTCTATTATTTATTTCTAGCTTATAGTGCCTACTCTATAACTAAATAATATTCTTTACTATTTTCTAGTTCTTAGATATATACAAACTAAGCTTGCTAATAGCGCCTACATAGATATGCCTTAGGGTAGACACGCTTCTACTACCCCTAGACTATTGCTAAGGTAATAATAATACTAAAAATTAAGATAATTTTATAAAAACTATTCTTAGCTACTATACAATCGCTTCTTAAGAGGCAGCGCAAAATTAGTATTAAATAAATTAAGCCCTCTAAGAAAATTATTAACCTAAAGTACTCTTTAAATGTCTAAAAAACTTACTATAATCTTTTTACTCCCTAATAAGAATAAAAAAAAAATTTATAAGCTCTTCCTCTTTAATAGGATAAATACTTAAACATTTTTATAGGCTTTTAAAAGCCTAGCTAGGAAAGGTAAACTAAATATAAAGACCTAAAAGAATAGATTATAACTTAAGTTAACTAAAAGTCTTAAATTAATACTTTAAAATGAGAGATAGAAGACTCTAATATTAACTACTACCTAACAATTAAACACTAGATAACTATAGCTAGCTATACTCTCTATAATAATAGTATAATAAACTCTTTCTAGCCGCATATAAAAACTTCTTATAAAGTACTACCGTCTAAATTAACAATTTTATATATAGTAACTAGAAAATAAACACTCTATTTTATACTTACTCTTTTTTATTTAACTCCCTATAATTAGACTAAAGTATAATATATAAAGTATAATATCTACTTTAGCTATAATAAAAAACTTAAAGGCTTATACTTGTGCCGCTACCCTAAAGTAGCTATATAAGCAAGTATAAAAGTAGAAAATAATTTTTATTTAAATAAACTTAGTATTGCCTACTACTTTTATTTAGAGGTAGGCAATTTCAATTTATTAAATAATAAAGCTTTAAATGCCCGCTACTAGACTACTCTAATCTAGTAGCTTATATAAAAGCTACTAAACTAATTAATCTAAATAAACTATAATTTTAACTATAAAACGTAGATGCAAAACTAAACTTACTACCTATAGGTAGTAAGATAGTAAAGATTTCTAAGCTATTTAGAGGCTCTTAGCTAGTTATACTAGTGCAAATTAAATTCTAAGGGTTAGCTCTTAGATTATAAGTCTTAATCTTACGCATGGTTTTGCATGTGGATTTTTTTTAGTCAGAGTAGGCGCGCCAAGCTCGCTTAGCTCGCTTGTAACGCGCTAACCCCTTTTTATTAATACTATCTTAAAATGCTTTTCTGTGTTAATAATAGTAGTAGAAGAGATAACTACTATTATTATAATAATTTTATTAGAAACCCCTTAGTCGCAAAAAAAAAATCTATAAGTCTTAATAGATACTAGTGCTAGCACTTATAACCTTATTACTTTAAAGTATATAGAAGCTATCTAAAAATAGCTTAAAGCTAAACTACTTTGCCTAAAAACACTAATTCCCATTAAAAACTTTATAGAGAAGAGAAGCGTAAAAGTAAATACTTATGTTATAGCCTAGCTTAATATTAATAGATATAGTATTACTATATAGTTTATTTTCTTTATTATTAACATTTCTATTACTTCTAAATTTTCTGTAAAGTAAATACAGCCACAGGCAAATCGTATAGGTAGACGAGGAACACTTTTTCCTAGTGAAAAAAGCCCTTTAAAGGGGGTTTAAGGGAATACTAACACTAGTGGCCTATTGTCTATCCAAAGCGTAAATTAAAATTTCCAACAAAGTTTTTCCTAAGTTAGAAGATAGTAATATGCCTTAATTAACTTTCTCGTCCTATAAGTTTAAATCTTAATAACTTATTAGAACTAGTAACTAGTTAAAGATTTCTTAATTATTAGAGGTACTTACTAATAGCTTTCCCGTCCTATAAGTTTAATCTAGTAACTTAGTTAAGACTAGCTCAAATAGTTAGAAATTTCTTAATTATTAGAGATACTAGCTTATTTAGGCTACTTTTCTTCTTATCTACAAAGATTAGTTTTTTAGTGTTTTAAAAACTAGAGAGGGAGAGGGCGAGATTCGAACTCGCTAAGGAGTCTAAGTTTTCGCTTATTTCTAGACTACTAAATCCTCGCTTATGGTCCTCCACCATAGCGTAGATTCACTATCTAGACTTCTACTATACTTAGATAACCTTACGCTCGTACCTACTATAATACGCCCCTCTATTATTTTCTATAAAATAGGGGACTATAATCTTATTATTAGTAGAATTTTTTTTAAAGTAAGCTAACTGCCTAGTTAACGCGTAGGACTGCCGCCTTTATTAGAAAGATAATAAGAATCTAACCTTTACTAGCAACCTTGTCCTACTACAGAGTAGAGGACAAAGAGCCTGCCTATTATAATAACCTTCCTAATAACAACCCTAAATTCACTAACCTAATTAACCCTAAGTCTAACTCTTCGTAAAAAGAATAATATATTCTATTAGTAGCCCGAACAGATTAGTCTGCCGGATGATAGTTTTTCTTGGCAACTTCGAGGTTCCTTATAATTTATTATAGAACACTACTAACATTACTTTATGGTAACTTATAATAATCTACTATAACTTATAATATACTAAGTTACTATTTAATTTACTTTTTATATTGTGTGTAGCCTCTTTGCGCGACTACTATAGTCGCGCAAAGCTAAGGAGTCTTTCTTAGCAGTATGTACTTATAACAAGACTCCCTATAATATATAATATATTATCTACTATACTATATATATAGGTAATATATAGTATACTTATTATAATTCGTAGTGAAGTATACTATATCTTAAGTAGTACTTTATTTAATTTTTAGTTACTAAGTGCATACTATTATAAAATAAAGTTAACCCGTTATTTTTAGCCTTATAGTAATCTATAATAAAATCAGTCTAATTTACTATTATTACTATCTAAAAATAAGCTACTAAGAATAATATCTAACTCCTTCTCTATTTCTTTTATCTATCTAATAGGTCCTTACGTTGTGCCTAGGCTCTCTACACCTCCTACGGCGGTGTTGTGTTAAGGGACCTGCCTCTTCCTTACTACTATCTCGCGCCCTTTTTAACAACTTTATCCTAATAGAAGGGCTTTCTACTCCTAAATCTACTCCCTAAGCAAAGCTTAGCGTTCTACCTTTCTAAATGCGCTTTCTTTTACGCGTTTTTTGCTTTATTAGAACCTTAATTTACTTCTTAAGTTTCTTAATACAGGTCTCTTAAAGTATACTATAGTGGAGCATAAGTTTAGCACCTTTTATAAGCTATAAGTAGCTTAATTTAGTATTAGGTAGAGACTTAATAAAAGAGTTGCGTACGAGCTTTAACTAGGATCTAAACTTAAGGGTATTACTTAGGGTCCTAGCTTACTATAGTGTATTTAGTAGGGTACCCTAAGGTGGAGTGTAAATACGCACGTTAAGGCGATCTACTACTACTAACACATTTAAAGAAATAAGCCTAGAGGCCTTAAAAGCTTTCTTATAGTTTTCTAGTGTAAATATATTAAAAAACGCGTTGCAAAAGGCTAGTAGAAAGCCCTCTTTATTAATATAAAAGACGCGTTAGCACGCTAAGTTCTACACTCGCTAGGAGTACTTTAGCTTTAGTAATGCGAAATAGACTATGTTAAGCGGCTAGAGGGATATAAAATAAGTGCGCTGGCATACAGAGTGTTAGGGTCTTTTATTCTAGGCAATAATCCTTAAAATTCTAAGAGTAGTAGCTTTTATAGCTGTTTAGAATAAGTAACCTCTATAACTCTACTATACGCGGACTTATATACGCGTTAAAGTGCTTTAACCACGTAACTCTAAGCTTGTTATTAGTCTAGCTAGTCTTAGAGACTAAGAGCTTCTAATTGCGGGGGATACTAGTCTCTTTATACTACACTAAGATATAGACTCGCCCTTTATAGATAATAAAGAGTGGAGTAGTAGTATACCTAGCAGCGCAAATACTCTAAATTACTGTAACCTACTTGCGATTGCCTAGCTAAATAGCGTAGATTAAGAACGTCTTTCTAAACTAGTTATAACCTTTATTAAGCTAATAACTTCTATCTAGAAGCCTATCTTATTAAAGTTATAGATATCTTTATTTTACACTCTATACTTGGCTTTTATATCCTCTACTAGCTAAAACTAGGCGTTTATAACCTCTAGGTCTTTCTGTTATATCCTCTATTAGTCCTTCACTTAATTAAAAGCTATTTTAAGCTTAGGTACGCGCTTTACAAAGCGCTAAGCCTAGTATTATCCTATAGGGTCTCTATGCTACGCAGCTAGCAGTTTATTAGCTATATCTTCCACCTTACCTAGCTAGGGTGCAAATTCTTGCAAATCTAGATTAAGGATATACTGTATAAGCGTCTGCTCTTTAGTTGTAGTAAGCTTTGCCATGCCTAATTATGTATCTACATAGGCGATAATTCCGTTAATTCGATTGCTTAGTGTAGACTTTAAGATATTATATGCTGCAGCAGCGCATTGTAGGCTTAAAATTTGCTTATTCTAATAGGCGTAAAGGGCAAGCTTAATTCTGCCCCCTTTAAATAGATAATAACGCGTTGTGTTATTAAGACATTATAATTTATAGTAAAGTATTGTAGTCTTGGCAAAAACTGTCTAGTAGACTAATCTGTCCGGGCTACTAATAGAATATATTACTTAAATAATAAATCTAATAGTAAACCGCCTAATAAAATCTCCTAGAACGCTAATAATTAGAAAAGATAATAAGAATCTAATCTTTACAAGTAACCTTATCCTACTATAGACTTTTCTACTATCTAACCCTTTCTACTAGAATAACACTACCTACTAGAATAGTCTACTTAAAAAGTAAAACTATACCCGCTAAATAACTTACTTATTAAAAGCTAACTAGAGCATCCCTAAGATAATCTTTATCTAGCTTCTTAGCCCTACTATCTTAGTTATTAAAATATACTTAAAGGCTTACTAAAAACTAAGCTATAAGAATACCTTTAATAAAGATAGTAGCGTTAAGGCTATTAAGCTACCTTTCTTAAATAAGAAACTATTAGACAACAAATAGCCTTTTAGTTACCCTATCTCTACTATCTAAGAAAGCTACTAGTAAAACTAGTCCTTAGGAATTATATAGTAAAATCTAAGTCTTACTCTTAACTCTAGATCTAGAGACTATAACCTACTAAAAAAGCTAATTTTGCAGATTAGGCAGCTCTTACCTATAGAATTAACTATTTAATTAAAACTACCCTAGCTAGAATAACCTAGGTTAGCACCCTTTTACCCTACTAAATTACTAACTTCAAAGAAAAATTTAGCATTTACTTACTATAGTAATAGCCCTAAAAATTATAGCCCCCCCTATTATAGTAATAGATTAAATAATAAAGAGCCTACCTATTATAATAACCTCCTTAATATAACCCTAAATTTACTAACTTAATTAACTCTAAGTCTAACTTTCTATAGGAAGAATACTTAGATAATATATTTAATAGTAAACTACTTAATAAAATCTCCTAAAACGCTAATAATTAGGAGCTGCCCCCTAAACTATTAGCCCTTACTCTAATTTACTAGTTACCTAACTTATTCTACTCCTAGAAGCACCCTAAGCTACTAAAATATATGTGGCGTTATTTTATCTACCTAGGGGTAGGATAACAAAGGCTTTTACTTTAAATAACATACAATAAAGCAGAGCCCCATGCTTAGTAATTAAAAAAGATATAAAAAGATAATGACAAAAAAAAGGCCACTAAAATAAGTAGTCTAGTTTACTACTAGTTTAGTAGTATCTTAGCTAGCCTACTATATATAAGCACCTATTACTTTTAGCACTCTTACCCCTAGTAGCTTTCCTACTAGGTATCTTACTACTAATTTAGCAGCACTCTAACTAATACGCGCATATAGGGTACCTATAACTTTTAGCACCTTTACCCCTAGACGTCTCTACTACTACTAGTAGCACCTATAGCTTTAGGAGCTACCTTGCCCTAATTAAAAACTATATAGTTAGGTTAATATATTTGTTAACACTTTTTTATAGTACTAAGAAATATTATATAATATAATTACGCCTTTTTACACTAAACTAAACTAGAAATTTTTTAGCTAACTATATTTTTATATAGTATTAGAGCTAAGGATATACTCTATTAGTAAAACACTAAACACTAAGATATAGTTTCTACTATATTTTTCTACTAATCTACTAATTTACCTCTAATAATCTTTCTTAGTATCTCTACTAAATAGTAACTAAATTAAAATCTAAAGCTACTATTAGAACTATACGGGCCTATTACCCCTATTGCAACCCTTTTTAGCCCTATAATAGTGCTAGTTATATTTAAAATCCGCTAAAACACCCTATTTTTATATACTTTCCTTTCTATTTTTAGATTTTAAAAAGAGGGTTATAAAATAGTCTTATACTAGTCATTCTACTGAGCACACCCTATTATCTTTCTTTTATGTTTTATTTCTCCTTATCTATACCTTTTACTTTTTTAAAGGCGTCTTTTCTAGTTAGTATTAGTATATAGCTAGCGTAGGCTTATGCCCTACGCTGCCCTCTATATAAGAAAGGGCTCTCTATATCCCTTTCTTATCCACTATCTTAGAATAGTATTAATTTAACTAGCTCTTTTAACTATTCTAGCTATTTCTAATAGATTAGTCCTATAAGGCTGTGTATCGCCCTTACATAAACTAAGCCCTAGAAAATAAATAATATTAACACTAGATATTTTAAATAGGATATAGAGCTTTTATATTAGATTTTAATAGTTTAGTAAAATACTTTTACTATCTTTTAAGCTCTTGTTCATAAACTTGCTATAAGTTCTAAATTTTTAAAATTTAATTTCTTTAGCTAATACTATACTATACTTACTTACTACTTCTACTTTGCCTATTTTTAAGCCTTTTTATAAGAATCTAGTTAAGCTTATCCTAGATATTATAAAGACTATCTATACTAGTAAAATATTAAAAAATTAAAAAATTACTACTCTTTTAAAGCGTATTAAGAGGGTTTTAGATTTTATAGCTATTAGTTCTAATTAAACTGCTATTCTTTATAATAAGATTAAAGAAATAAAATTTAATTCTACTTTACGTAAAAGTAAGTTTATAAAGGAAAAGTAGTATTTTTAATTATTTTTTATAAAATATTAAATAAAGTTATTCTTATATTTAGCTCTATTATAAGAGTCTATAAGTGTTTTCTCAAGTAGTCTATAACTTTATAGATATAGCTTAGTAATAAACTTAGCTTTTTAAATATTTAGCTTTCTTAGTTATACTATATCTATTTCTTTTTTATAATATTCTTTTCTAAATAGCCTTTTCTTTTTTACTTCCTAATTGCCTTACTTTTTATTACTTTAAATGTATATTATTTTATTGTGTTTTTTTTGCGACTAAGAAAGTTCTAATAAAAGTATTATAATAATAGTAAATATTCCTCCTACTATTGTACACACAGAAAAGCATTTTAAGGTATTAATAAAAAGGGGTTAGCGCGTTACAAGCGAGATAAGCGAGCTTAGCGGGCTTTGGCGCGCCCACTCTAACCAAAAAAAATCTATATGCAAAACTATGGGTAAGGCCACATCGTCGTACCACGGTTATTATTTTATTATAAAGAGAATAATTCTTCTTTTTTTTACCTACTTATTAGAGCTAACGCTCTATAATAGTTTATAGTACTTCCTTAAGTATTTTTACTTTTTTAAGTAGATTATAGTTTTATTCTTTACTAATTCTTAAGTAATTAGTAAAAAGATAAATGTTTAGGCTTATTTTAACTTTTCTTTATTAGAAACTTTTCTAAGTTCTTTACTAGAAATATAACGTCTATACTAAAAGCTGTAGTATATTTATTAGTTTAGAGAGTTTCTAGAAAGATTTATAAATAATTTTCTATTATTATTTTAAAATAGAAAGGTATATAATTTTTAGTAATCTAATACTTTTATAGTAAAGAAATTTATAGTAGGTTTTTAATTTAGGTTAGTATTATTTAACTACATAACTTAAAAAAGTAATCTTTATAGCCCTTTTCTTCTTTAAGTAGGTTTTTTAGCTAAAATATCTTTTATAACCTATTCCTCTTCTTTCTTAATAATAATAGCCTTTAATTTCCTATTATTTATAATCCAGCTAAAGAGAAGATTTTTTTAGCTAGGCGTAGATAATTTACTAAAAACACTAGATAAACTTTAAATAAAATATTTAGTTCTATATTATAAAGGACTACTATTTATATAACTATAAACTTCGTATTTTTCTAGTCTAACTTCTGATTAAGATAGAAGTTAAATAGATAGTCCCTATAGTAAAGGTAAACTTTGTTTTCTTTCTTTAATATCAAAGTATCTTTAGTGCTAGTTTACTTTACTATTTTTCCTCTTATTAGAACTTAGCTATTTTAGCTTAAATAAATATAAAAACTTTTTAAAACTTTTATAGTAAAGTTTTAGTAAACTTTACCAGTTATAAATCTTACTAGTAATAGATAATAGCTTTTATTTTTATATCTAGCTTAGCTAAGTTTATATTATATCTCTACTAGAGAAAAAATAGTACTACTTTAGTAGAAGTAACTTTTTACTTATTAATAGCTATTTCTACTATAAGGTAGTATAAGGCTTAATCTTTTTGGTTCTATTATTATAAAAGTAAAAAAAAATATACCTTAATTATAAAATTTATATATTCTATAGTAAAATTAGTTCTTAAGTACTTAAAACAAAATCTTTAGATTTTATTCTTTTATATAAATATCTTTAAACGTTGCTTATAAATTAACCTTTATAGTAAAAGGTTCTTTTTTTATTATTACCTTTTTACGCCTTTTTTAATCACTAAGCAGGGGACTCTACTTTTTTTTATTATATTATTTAAGATGAAAGCCTTTGTAGTCCTACGCCTAGGTAGATAAAAGGACGCCACATAGTTAAAGGTTATAGTGTTAGAAAGCTAATAGTAGACTATAATATAATAAAGGAATATCTTTACTATAGTTTCTACCTTTAAGTTTAGTAAAAGAACTAACACTTTTTCTTTCCTTAGCCTATTATATACTACTATTATATTTATATTTTTTCTACTTATAAAAAAACTTAGTAATAAAGTTTATAAAGATCTACTTTTCTATCTAGTTTAAAAAAAGAAAGAAGTTTTAGTAGCCTTTATTTTATATTTCTTTATAGCTTTGTTCTTTATATATATATTATAGTTTTTAGTTCACGCTTTTTTAATTACTAAGCAGGAGGCTCTGCTTTTTTTGTCATGTTATTTAAGATAAAAGCCTTTGTCATGCTACTCCTAGGTAGTTAATTTAACGCCACATAGTTTTTAATAAATTTATAAATAAATTTTAATATTTCTAGAAAGAAGTATAATCTAGAAACTTATTTTATAGATAATTTCTTTGTTTAAATATCTAGATATAAGGGAGTTATAGACTATAGTAACTAGTATTATCTATAAAAGTTTCTAGTCTAAAACCTATCTTTATTTCTAATACTAAAGGTAACTAGTATTATTAGTATTACACTTTTATATAGCAATCTTTAAGTTTAGAAGAGAAAAAAAAGTGCGCCTATAGTAAAAAATATACTTTTTTACTTTCCTTAGTATAAAATTTTTCTTTAAGCTATAAAATTATAGTTTATTTAAGTCTAGGTCTACTAAAAAGTATATTTTTAGTTTAAAAGAAAACTTTTCTAGTAAGTAGAAAAAAGAAGACTAGCATTTCTTACGTTTAATTTCTCTTTTTTTTTTCTTTAGGAGGATTAAGTCTTCTAAATAGGGCTTATATTACTAGGGCTATAGATTTTAAAAGCCTAATATTTCTATTTTCTAAGGAAACCTTTTTAAGAAGTTAGATTTTATAAGACTTAATTTAGTTATTTTTAGTGTTTATAAATATATCTTACTAGTGTTATAAAAAAGTAGAGTTGGCTTGCTAAATACCTTTTTTAACCTTTTTTTTTTAGTTTGAGATTAGAGTAGGTTAAAATATAAGGTTATTATATACTACTATATACGGTACCTAATTCTAATTAAAGACTAACCTTAAATACGCTAACGCGATAATAGTTTAAAAACGTACTCTCATCCTATAATATATATACTTCTAGTCTTAATATAAGGTTTACTTACGTTATATATAGCACACTTAGCTTATTACTATTACTATTATTAGTTATTCTTACTTGCGCTGCTACGCGGCGTACTTACTTAAATAAGCTAACTTAATAGTAATAATAATAGCTAAAAGAATCTTATAGATTTATACAATACTCTCGCTACCTTATAGCTTATTAATAAACACTATATTATCCTTCTTTTACGTTCCCTACTAGAGAATTCTATTACTAATAAGGAGCAATTACTTCTACTAGAGCGGAATATAGGCTTACTAGTCTTTAATAACTAGATAAGCTGCTAACCTAGCTAGTATATAAGAATTGCCTTCTAGATAGTTAGGTATACTAGGCTCCTATAGATAATTATCTTATAGATAGTATAGAACTCTAATATTATTACCTTAGTAGTAGTGGCGCAAAACTATAGCGTATACTCTTTCGTAATAGTAAGTACTTTTTTAGAAATAATATTAATGCCTAAATAGATAGTAGGGCGTAGGTGTAAAATGATAGTAGGGATTTTATTAAGGATAAATTTAATATAGTAATAGAGTAATAGATATATATCTAGTATATATTAACCATATTTTACTTATAAGAAATAATAGTATATACCTATTAATATATAACTTATATTACTTATAATAATTAGGATAGTAGAGGTTAGGAATAGATAACTACAGCGTAATAGCGCTAAAGCTATTTTATCTACGCTTTTCTAAAGTTCTTAGTAGCCTCTTTATAAAAAAATTGCTTATAAAAATAGCCATACGATAAGACTACTAAGACTACTAATCTTGCTTAGCAGTTTAAATGCGTATTTTTAATTACCTTTTTACACCTTTTTTAATTACTAAGTAGGAGGCTCTACTTTTTTTTATATTATTTAAGATAAAAGCCTTTATTGTGCTACCCCTAAGTAGTTAATTTAACGTTACACATAAAAAAATATTTGCCTTTAAGTTAATAGTTTCTATTTATACTACAATATTATATTATATTTATTAAAGATATTAGTTTAGTATATACACTTTTTATTTAACTTTTTAGATTTTATAAAGTATATAAACTTCTTATCGTATTTTTATAACTATCGGTTTACGCTTTTCTTAAATACTAAGTAGGGGGCTCTGGCTTTTTATTATATTTGTTAAAACTATATTAGTAAGCAAAATAAATAATAAAATAACATCTTAGAATTTCGCTGTTATAATAAAAGATAAATAGATAAATAACTATAAGCTACCTGAAAATAACAAAAATAGTCGTTTTAACAATAAGTTGCAATTAAAGCCAAAGTCAACTTTAAGTAACGCACAAAAGTTTACTAAAAGATAATTGTAAGAAATCTAATATTATATGTATTAAATTACTTAAAACTAAAAACAAAAATAATATAAACCTAACCTAATAAATATTATAAAATACGCTATCATAATATAAATAAGCTCGTAATTAATTTTTCTAAATCAATAACTTTTGACAAACTTGTCGCAATTAAGCGCTTTAACAATTTTGAGCAATTGCTAAAAAAAGATACTATACTAAACAAGGCAATATTATATATATTAAATTACTTATTAAAAACAAAATATAAAAGACTTGTTTTATAATATAAAATATATTAGCGTATAATAAACTAAGGAGTAATAAATTATTCTAAAATAAGGCGTTTATTATTAACGTCACAACTAAGCAATAGTAAAACAAAGTTTGCATATAAAACAATAGCTCGCATATAAACACTAGTTTGCATATAAAACACTATTGCATATAAAACACTAGTTTAAACATTAGTTTAAAACTAGCACGCATGAAAGTTAAAGGCATAATTAAACTATACAAAACTAAGTGTTCGTTAGTCTAAATTATTTTGTATATATAGATTGCTAGGTAGCCAGTTTATTAAAATTAATCAACTAGTTTAACAATACCAACTCGATTACCTTCTTATCTATTTATCCACTTTTCACAATTAATATCTTAGAATGCTTTTTTGTGTATATAATAGTAGGAGGAATATTTACAATTATTGTAATATTTTTATTAGAAACCCCTTAGTCGTAAAAAAAACCATAGTTTCTTAGTAAGGTTAGTAGTCATATCTACCTTTATAGCTTCTTACTATTAGACTTTAGTAACTTATTATACTAAATAAAGGAAGAAACTACTCTCTATTTTATAAAAAAGACTTCAGTATTTTCTCTATTATATTCATATTTATTTATAGGATTAAGGAATTTTAATATTTAACTTATCTATATATTTATTTATAGAGTTAAGGGATCTTAATATCTAACTTAACTATATATTAATTTATAAAGTTAAGAGATCTTAGTAATTAGCTTAACTTTATATTTATTTTTAAGGTTAAGAAATCTTATTATCTAACTTAACTACTTACTAAGAACCTATCTTAAAATATTATAGACTAGGTTATAGCTCTCTGCGCCTTTTAAGGCTAGAATATAAAGTTATTTAGGCGTAAAGAAGTATACTATAACTTCCTTTTTATATTTATAAGTTTATTCTTAGCACATTAAAATAATCTTATAAGCTTTCTTATTATAAGATATTAATTAAACTTATTATAAGGGGCTTTATAATAAAATATTAGAGTTACTTAAATAAACTTAAAATTTAATAGAGTTTAAAAGTAACTCTAGCTATAGACTTATATATACTCCTAGCTTAGTAGAAGTACAGATCTAGAACTCTAAGGTAGTAGGCTAAGTAACTATAAAAGGGCACTTAGCCCCTTATATATACTGCTCTAATTGCCTATTAAATAAGACTTTTAGTAAGGTTACTTTTAAATCTTTAAAAAAGTGTAGAATATTAAAAAAAGTACATAAAAATATAAAAGCGTAATTAATTTATATTATTTAAGTAATTTAAACTTATAAAGAACTTTGCTTAATTTTGCAAAAAGTCTCTAAAATTAAAAGATACTAATTAGGTTGCCCCCTTAGCTACTTCTTCAAGTAATACTAAGTTTAGGATTATTTCTAAAACTTTTAAAATCTCTACTAATAAGAAAATTAACAAAGATAAGCTTAGTTTAGCCTTTAATTAATTATATAGTCCTAAGCGCAGGTATTTATATATTAAATGCTTAAAATCTAGTTTTTTTAGTAGCTTAGATAGTAGATACTTTAAGAATATATTAACTAAATACTTAAATACCTAATATTATAATATATTTAAACACACGTGTAAGATACTATATAGAAAGAACTAATTATTGTTAGTAATTCTTTTTTACTAACACTTTCTAGGCTTAAGAAGCTTAAAGATAAAGCTTACTAATTTATTTAGTATTAAAAATATCATAATTTAGTATATAATTACATATATGTAGTTAATTATTTATTAATCTATATAGTACTAATCTTTGTACTCTAATTGTATAATGTGTTTTAAAAAATTACTTAAAAATATATGTAAGTAAAAAGAAGATAAAGAAGAGTAGTGCTTTATTTCCTATTTTACTCTTTAATAAGAGTAATAATTACTAGTCTCTCTTAAAAGATTATAACACTCTTATATAGGCTAAGAATATTTTATACATCTAGTTAATTTTATTAAATTAAGTTTTACTATTTAACCTATAATCTAAGGTCTTCTATACTAGTACTTAATTATAATCTATATAATTAGAGTCTTTAGTATAGTACTATTTAAACTAGCCTACCTTTATAATAAAGTTATTAAAGTTCTTCGTTATGTGGAGATTCTAACTAAGGTTAAGTCTACACTATATATAGAGAGGAATAAAATAGAAGGGCACTATAACCTAGTACCTAGTATATAGTAGTAGTAACAAAATATATACACAATAATAATAGTTTTATTATTAATATTCTACACAATAGTATTAATAATAGTAGTTAATATATAGTCTACTATCTAGTATAATTAAGTTATATATTATCTCTTAACTAGTAGACTATTAGAGAGCTATAGTAGACTACGAAGTTATAACTATAGAAGTAGTGTAGGTAATAAAACGCTTAACTATAGTTTAGTTATTGCGCTTATAACTTAGTAGTAGCGTAATTTTAGTTTAGTATACGCATAGCGTATAAAGTCTGCCTACTTTTATAATATTAGTAACGCCTAGTACACTAAATCTTTATCTTTAACGCATAATCACTACTACTATCTTTTAAATCCAGCTCTTTATCTATTATATAATAAAGTTGTATATTTCTAAATTAGCTAATTAATTAACTTTCTAGTTAGTATTTTAGTGCTTCTTCTATTTAGCGTATTAATAGCCCTAAGATTATAATTAAAAAGTAATAATCTACTTAAGTTTCTATTAGTAGTACTTAGTATTTTCTATACTTAATTACTATTCTCCTCTAGGGTTAATTTATAATGTTACATAATTCTAGATTAGCTATTTAACTAACTACTATATTATGTAATTAATAATTTCTTTAATAATACTTTTACTATAATAATAATAATAATAATAATAATAATAATAATAATAATAATAATAATAATAATAATAATAATAATAATAATAATAATAATAATAATAATAATAATAATATAATTATAATAGTAACTAATCTAACTATTTTATTAACTCTTTCCTATAGTAGACTTCCTCTTATTACTAGTAATACTACTACTACTACTACTACTACTACTACTACTTATTTACCCTTACTCTTATTACTTATAGTTCCTTGCCTTAATAGCACCTTAGATAATAACTACTATCTCAATAAGCTTTTTATACTATAGCTACGCCTTTAAACTTTTATAGTTTTTAAAGAACTACTACTTATTATTTAGTAGCTACCTTTATGCCTTACTTTACTAGTTCTTATTTGTAAACTTTTTTAGTAATACTTCTACTTTATTCTATTATTATAATATAAACTAGCTCGCTTATAACGCGCTAACCCCTTTTTATTAATACCTTAAAACGCTTTTCTGTGTGTATAATAGTAGGAGGGATATCTGCTATTATTGTAATATTTTTATTAGAAACTTCTTAGTCGCAAAAAAAAATCATATAAACGCTTAATCTAATCCTTTATTTAAATACTAAAAGAGCGCTGTATACTTTAAAAATTTAGAGTTATAAGACTAGCTAATAGGGCCTAAATAGCTTAAGCTAGGTATTACTAATAATATTAAGATTAAAAGATCTTTTTTATAATTCTACTTGCTATATAAAATCGCTAAATTACTAAAAATTATTTTTAACTTTACTTAGCTAATTCTCTATACACTCTTAAAACTCTACTATGGCTATACTATCCTATATAAAAAAAGTAGTATAGTTAGTGCGCTAGAATATTATATTACTAAATATAATAGATAAAAATTAAAATTTAAAAAATATAGTGTTAAGTATCAAAGTAAAGATTTAGTATACTAGGTATTACTTTAACTAAGCCTATTACTTTTCTATTAGTAGAGAGTATTACTACTTAAAAGAATTAGTATTATAATTTCTTATCTAGCTTTAGCTTTTTAAATATTAACTCTAAACAGTTAGTAGATTATTAAGACTTTTAATAAGTAAATACTAGTGATTTTACTAATAGACTTTGAAAATAACTTAAGCACTATATTTCTTTTAATATTTAATAATAATTCTAAACTTAATTTCATACCTTAAAGCTATACAATCTTAGAGGGCTATTTAAATTATATAGTGCAAGTTATTAGAAATACTTAAATTAGCGCACTTTATTACTTAGTAATTAATTCTTTTCTAATTATTCTAAAATTACTAGTTTTGCTTACTAAAGTAGTAAATAAGACCCTTAATTTGCTTATAAGTCTTTTTATTTCTACCATAGGACTTATTTTAGTGTAGTACTAATTATTTAGATTTTTTTTAACTACTAGCTCTAATCTAGCTAATAAGCTATTTATAAATGTAGTACTATTTGTTAAGTAACTTTGCATTTAGCTTATACGCACTAGCCCTATTAATAATAATTATTTTAGTTTATAAAAAGACTTACTTCTTTTTATATTAATAAAAGCACTATTGTGGCGTTAAATTAACTACCTAGGGGTAGCACGATAAAGAGCTTTATCTTAAATAACATAATAAAAAAGCAGAGCCCCCTACTTAGTAACTAAAAAAAAGCGTGAAAAGGTAGTTATTATAAAAATGCGGTTTATTATATATAATACTAATCTAATATATTTCAAGTAGCTCTTATTTTTGTTTAGTTGCTTCTTCTATATACTTTATAATCTCTTCTAATAAAAAGGCGTTATAAAAAAGCTCTTACTATTTTTAAAATTAAACTTCTTTATAATTTTATTAATATAAGTATTATAAATATGTGTAACTGTTCTATTCTTACAGTCTTAGATTACTTAAACGCTTAAAAACTATTTAACTAATCTATAATTTTTAACTGAATATTTTATTTTATTTTAACTTTAAAGCTTTTCTAGCTTTACTTTATACGCTTTATTAAAAAATTAAAAAGTATATTATTAATATAGAAAAGTACTAAGGTTTTATAATCTTTACTTATAAATAAATAAAGTTTTTTTTTAAGGTAGTAAGTTTTATAAATCTTAGTAATTCTAGAAACTCTATTTATTAAAGTAGTAGCAAGTCTTTTAAACTATATAGAGCTTAATTAAGAGATATACACACTTACTATACTACTTAAACTTATATAAAAGTTTATAAATAACTATATTTTTAGCTATAATATAAGTGTTTAAGAATACTTCTATTATATTATATTACATAATACCTAATTTAAATTCTACTATAATTACTATTATAGTTTTAAATAACTATATTATAGGCGCTGCTATATAGATTAACTATAGCAAGTCCTTTTTTTAGAAATTACCTCTTATAATAATCTAAGCCTTATACTATAGAAAGTACTTATTTTAATTAAACTTATAAGTCTAAACTTACTTTAACAAGAGTAGTTATCTAGTAGCTTATACTTAATTAATTACTATCTAGACTTTTTTCTTCTTTAATATAGTAATTTTAATATAGAAGACTTATTTAAAAAGCTTTCTAAGTAAATAATTAGCAAAGTATTTTTATAAGATAAGTAGTTTTAGTAGCTTATCTCTATATAAATAAGTAAAAAGTAATACCTTTAGTATTTTTTAATTATTATTATAGTATACTTTTAGTGCTTATAGTAGACCTTTTATACTCCTAATATATATAGAAAATTATTTTAAAGATTCTTTATTATATAACTAGTACTTAGTGTATATATACCTAATCTACATCTTAGCTAATTAGTAGTATTATTATATTAATTATAATTTCTTTACTTTTAAAAAGGTAGATAGTTTTAAATATGCGTATTTATATTATTATTTTAGAGTTTTTTACTTAATTTTATAAAAACTTAATCTTGTTTTTACTTTTAGCTTACTAATAGGTTATTTATTTTCTTTAGTACAGTTAAACCTCTAGGGCTAAATTAAAAAATAGCTATAGAGCTTTTAGTCTTTATACTTTTAAAAATACATTTTAAACTTTAATAGGCTAGCTTATTTAAATTAGTATATATTTTAGTAGCTATTAGTTTTTTCATAAGTCTTTATCTAATTATACTCTAAATTACTTAGTTTTAGTATTTATTTAAAAGTTATAAACTCTATATACTTACTCTAAACTATATAATTCTTAGCTACTTACTAGCTAAGCTTATTACCTAAATATTAGTTCTATTAGCTACTTAATTACTAGTCTAGCTAGCTATATTTTTAAATTACTAAGTAAAAGTACTATCCTTTACTTACTTAGTACTTATTTACTTATTTAGTATAATAATAAGATTAAAGATATTTACTAACTTTTCTTTTAGATAATTAATTTTTCCTTTATATAGGACTTTAATAATGTTTACTACGTTTTTATAAAATATGCCTTAGTTAGCTTTATCCTTATAAAATAATATTTTATTAAATATAATATTGCGCGTAGTAATTACCTAATTACGCACTAGAATTTATATCCTATAAAGTTTTAATACTTTACATCTAATAAAATATTTAATATAGCCTTTAGAATTTAATTTAAATTTCTTTTATTACACCTTACTACTTAATTCTTTTTTAAAGATTATATACCTAATAGCTATAGGTATAAATTCTACTCTAATAAAATAAAGATTAGCTATTTATACTTATTATTTAAGTAGGCTTATACGAATAAAAATACTACTTAAACTAAATTTTAAGTACTTTCTTTAGTCCTTAAAAAGTATATGAAGCTAATAAGCTCTTATTATAAAGATAAGTAACTATACTTATAATTTTAGGCTATATTTTAGGCGGTAAGTTTATACTTTTCTTTATTTTTATAGTTTTAGTAATAATTTCTTACTTTATTTACTTAAGTACTTTATTTAGTTTATATCTATATAGTAAGGTATAACTAATTTTAATTTCTTATTTATTTATATAGTTCTTATAGACTAATTATTTTTTTTAGAGAAGAATAATAGTATTATTATTCTAATAAATTGTAATAATTCAAAGCTTGTATTTATTTTCCACCTATTAATTAATTAATTTATTACTTATAGAATCTTTGGCAGAGATTTTAAAATAAAGCAATTATTATAAATCTTTTTACGAAATTCTTTTTTAATAATTAAGCCCTATAGCTCTCTAAGTAATTTTAATAGAAAGTTAAATAGATTCCATATAAATATAGTAAAATAGTCTTAGAGATTATTCTTTTAGGCGTTTAAAAATTACTTTTATTATATGCGTTATAAAATAGTGCTAATATATTTTTTCTTTAAGTATTAAGAATATATATATTTTACGTGTTCTAAACTAAAGCTTAAAATACTTACTAGCTTTAATAATTTAATTAAAAAAGTGCTAAAGTTTCCTAGTATCTTCTTATAGAAGATTATACGCCTTTTTTAATTACTAAGTAGGGGGCTCTACTTTTTTATCATATTATTTGAGATAAAAGCCTTTGTCATCCTACCCCTAGGTAGATAAAATAACGCTACATAGAAGATTATAGTATAATTATTTAATTACTATAGCTAAAAGAATAGTAGTAAACAGCCTTATATTTAATAAAGGTAAAATTATAAATACTATTTAGTTTCACTAAAACACTATTATAAGTAAAAGTTCCTATATATAATACTCTATATCCATCTTTTTACGCTTTTTTAATTACAAAGCAGTTGGCTCTGCTTTTTTTATTATATTATTTAAGATAAAAGCCTTAGTCGTGCTACCCCTAGGTAGTTAATTTAACGCCACATATAATCATCTATCTAAATTTTATTACTAGATCTTTGTATTTTATAAAGAAGCTTTAAAAATAATATTAATATAAATTTTTTTATAACTTTAATATTTTTAAGTATAAGATTTTTAATATATACACTATTCTTACTAGTAAGTATACCCTTTATAAGTTAATTTTCTATTTTTAAAATTAGAAAAGTCTACGTTCTAGCTTTAATATTTAAGTTAAGCTTACTTTCTTAAATAAGGTAGATATTAGAAGTAAGTAATTATTAATAAGTTAAACTATGTGGCGTTAATTAAATCTACCTACGGGTAGGATAATAAAGGCTTTTATCTTAAATAATATAATAAAAATAGTCGGGCCCCCTGCTTAGTAAATAAAAAGAGCGTAAAAAAGGTAATTACAAAAAAAAGCGCGTTTAAACTCGCTAAGCGAGTCTTAGCGCACAGGCTCCTATAAGCAAAATTTTTACAAAGAGGCTACTTAAAACTTTAGTAGGAGAAGGATAAAACTTTAGCGCCGCCACGCTATAATTATCCTCTCTTTTTCTCTACTATTCTAATTATTACAAATAACACAAATTAATATATTAATAGGTATAAATTATTTCTTATAAGTAGAATAAGAGTAGTAAATACTAGATATACTGTTACTCTATTACTCTATTAAGGTTATTCTTAATAAATCTCCTACTATCTCTCTACACCTATACTCTGCTATCTATCTAGGCATTAATATTATTTCTAAAAGAGTACTTGCTATTACTAAAAAGTACACACTAAAAATTTACGCTGCTACTACTAAGATAACACTAATACTAAAGTTCTATTATATCTATAAGATAATTGTTTATAGAAGACTAGTATACCTAACTATCTAGAAGGTAATTCTTATATACTAGCTAGGTTAGCAGCTTATCTAGTTCTTAAAAACTAAGAAGACTACATTCCCGCTCTAGTAGATATAATTACTCTTTATTAGTAATAGAATTCTCTAGTAGGGGACGCAACAAAAAGAGAATAATAACATTTTTATTAATAAGCTCTAGAGTGGCAAGAGTATTATATAAATCTATAAAATTCTCCTAGCTATTATAGCCGCATTAACTTATCTAAGTAAGTATACTGCATAAGTAGCATATAAGCGCAGATAGTTAATAATACTAATAGTAATATTTTAGATAGACTATATATAGCGTAAGTAAACCTTTTATTAGAACGAGAAGCTTATAGATATTAGGAAGTGCAAGTAAGTTTAAACTATTATCGCGTTATTAGGTAGTATTTAAGGTTAGTCTTTAATAAGAATTAGATGCTGTACATAGTATATAATAATCTTCCATCTTAATCTACTTTAACCTCAAACTAAAAAAAAGGTTAAAAAAGGCGTTCCGCAAGCCGATAAGATAAACTATAGTTTTTTTTATTAAGAATAGTACTTTATATAAAGTAGGTAATTATTTATAGAAATAGGCAAACTTCTTTTATACAACTAGTTCTAGTTATAATTACTAGCCTAAGTAGTTACTACTTTAATCTAAGCTAAGGGTAAGTTACTTTAGAATATCTCTAATCTAAGCCTAAGTATATATATTAGAAGGTTTAATACTTAGCTATACTTTTCTAGTTATATATAGCTTTATTTTAGCTAAGGCTATTACTTTGATCTTAGCTATTTCCTTTAACTATCTGTCTCTTATTACCTAAACCTTACTTACTTTAACTACTATTTATATATTAAAAGCCTTATAGAAAAGTAAAAAGGCACTATAGCTTATTACCTATATATTACTCTTTATATACACCCTTAATAACTATTTAAATTATTAGTAAATATAGCTAGATTCTAGTTATTCTTTCTATATTTAATAGTATAGGTAAAACTAATGCACTAGATAGCACTTAAGCTATATTTAAGTAGTAAAAATTAGCCTATATTTCTGGTAATAAGTTAAGTAATAGCCTAAGTAAAAAGTATAATTTTTATATTCTTACTACTAAATCTATTACTTTAACTAGATTCCATATAAAATAAAACTAAATTAAAATAGCTTAGAATTAATAATTAATTAAATTAAGATATACTTACATAAGTATAAACTTTAAAATATTAAACTACTTAACCTACTATAAAAGGAGCTAATATCTAGTGCACCTAAAAAGAAGCTTAAACTACTAAAAAGTCATTATATTATAGTATACTATACTTATTAGTTAATAATAAAAGAGATATAGTATACTCTCTATATTAACAAAGTACTAATAGTAAGTAAAATAATTATATTTAACTCTTAAACACAATATAGCTATAACCTTATAGACGACTTAGAATTTATATAAGAGTAGGACAACTTTATATATAGATATTAAATAAAAATAATTAAAGTATATTAAATATATATATTTACAGAAAAGCTAAAATTAGTTAGTAATAAAGTAGCTAAATTTAATAGTAAAACTTAGTAGTAAATATTTATATTTATAGGAATAACTATAACTTTAAGTTAGATAAAGCTAGCTATTTCTTAGATATTATAAAAAATCTTAACAAAGTATATCTAGACTAAATTTTCTATAGATACCTTAGTTAAGAGGCGTAGCTTCTAGGCATAGCTTCTAGGCACACCTTACTTAGTGTTTTAGAAGGTATTAGTAGTAATATCTAGTGTTTAGAATTATAGAATGCATTATGCGGACTATAGTTATAGAGAAAAATAGTCCTAGTTATAGCGCTCTTCTAGTAGAGCTAGCGTTAGATAGTCTATACTTATTAGAGGGAGGCTTATACTTAGATAGTATAGGGATTTAGAGGTAATAAAAAGTAATAATAGTATAGCTAAGAGTAAAGTAAAGCACCTCTCCTATCCACTATTAAATTACACTCTACCCTACTACTTAGTTACTAAGGCCGCGTTCTAACGCTTATAGTGCGCTATCCTTAGTATCTAGACTATAATACGCTTATTAAGCTGCCTGCCCTAGATAATAGAGACATAGTTAATTATAATATAGCCCTTACTATCTATAGTATTATCTCTAATAATAGCTAGAGCACTAGCTAGTTTGCTTACTTACTTAGCTAATAGTAGTAATATATATAAGTAAAATATACTATTTATTACTTCTAATAGTAATATGTTTTACTTTATTAGCTATTATACCTATTAGCTACTATTATAGTTAGTTTACTATAGCTATATACTACTAATAAGTTAATTTTTATAGACAAATGCCCTATCTACGTCTTATAGGATTACTAGCGCGTCTTTATAACGCTGACTTCTCTGCCTTCTTTACTCTTCCTATTATTCCCTTACTACTCTTACTTCGTAATAGCAGCTATATAGAGGACCTTAAGAGTCATAACTAGTTGTGCTGTGTGTTAGGTATTATAGACTTACGTAAGCAAGCGCACTTAGTCCTAGTATATAAGAGGAAGTGGTAACGCAGATTAAAGAATATAGAATAACTTTAGCTTTATTAATTTTTTTATTGCATAGAGAAGTGTTAGAGCTGTGCTACCTTACTAAAATATTAATCTCGAAATTTCTTTAATTCTTAGGACTAAAAAATATAAATTTGCCTAAAATAACTATTATATTAGGCTTTATTAATACTTAGGCCTCTATAACTAACAATCTAGGAGTTTAGTTAGAAAGGTACTAGAGATAAATAACTACTTATTACCACGCGTTTCGCCTCTCTAGAGGCCTTTAATCTTCTATAAAATATATTTCTAGGGCTTGTATAGGTTATATAACTAATATTAAAGTTTGCCTTGTCTAAGGTAGTGCTGTTTATATTAATTAGATTTTGTCTTCTAGAACTAATCTATAATGTCACGTGATCCTAGGCCGGCTGTTTAACTAACCACACTATATTATATAATTAATAATTTCTTTAATAATATTTTTCGCTATAATAATAAAAATAATAATTATAATAGTAACTAATCTAACTAGCTTATTACTCTTCTATAGTAGATCTCCCCTTGCAACTAGTAAGCTATATACTACTTTCTAGAATCTTGCCATTACTACCTATCTTCTCTATACTTCTACCGTCGCCACTTATCCTTACCCTTACCTTTATTACTTACAGTCCCCTACCTTAATAGTAGCATAGATAATTACTACTACTTTAATAAGCTTCTTATGCTACTACTACGCCTTTAGTATTTTATATATTATAATAAACTCTTTCTTTTCTTTACTCTAGTCCTTGCCCTTATAATTCTTATTACCTTTATTTTTAATTTTATTTTTAAACTTCTATAGTATAATTTCTACGCTATACTATTATTGCGTTATAAAGACTATATCTCTTTTACTAATATCTAGATACTAAAGAACTATTTTCTATTCTAGAATTTAAAGGTATAAGACGCAGTAAATTAGCCTAAAGATATTATTAATAGGGTATTTAAAGATAAGCTCTAAAGGCCCTTTTAATAATCTTTCTAGTTATATAAGGTTACTAAATCTCTAGGAATTATCTTTAACTTTACCTAGCTAGTTATTCATACTCTAACTAAATTTAATAATAGCTATATTGCTATAGTAATTAGACTTAGATATATTATTAGCTTGCTAGAAAGTAGTTATTACGTTACTAAATATAATAGATAAAGAGTTAGATTTATAAAGATATAGTATTATATATTGAAGTAAAAATTTAGTATACTAGGTGTTGCTAATATTATGAAAGTAGACTTATACACTATATATATAGTAAACTATATAGCTACGCTACTATTAGGTTATAAGCGCAATCTACCTTTTTTACGCTCTTTTTAATTACTAAGCAGAGGGCTCTACTTTTTTTGTTATATTATTTAAAATGAAAGCCTTTGCTATACTACTTCTAGGTAGTTAATATAACGTTATATATATAAGCGCAATAACTAAGCTATAGTTAAGTGTCCTATTACCTATACTTCTTCTATAGTTATAACTCTATAGTCTACTATAGCTCTCTAATAGTCTACTAGTGAAGAGATAATATATAACTTAGTTATGCCTAACTATTTATTAACTACTATTATTATTACTACTATATAGAAAGTTAATAACAAAATTATTATTATTTTATATATATTTTATTACTACTCCTATATGCTAGGTACTAGGTTTTAGTGCCTTCTATTTTACTCCTCTCTATGTATAGTGTAGACTTAACCTTAGTTAGAATCTCTACATAATAAAGATCGTTAATATTAATTAGATTATCGTACTTTTAGTTCGCAATTAGGTAGTAACAGCATTATAAGTAAACTAGTAGCGTAAGGTAAAGAGAGCGAAAGACTCTAAAAGTATTAGGAAGATAATTATATAAGGATTCTATAGAGATTAGCTAGCGCTATACAGTAAGCAGCCTAGTAGAATCTGTAAAAATAATTGCGAATAAAATTCTTAGTGCATATAATATTCTATTACTTGGTAAATCTTCAAGATTCTTCTGCCTATAGGTCTTAGCGATAGTAAATAAGTTATATATATACGCTAGTTAGTAAGACGTATAAACTTCTAATATTTGCGTTCTATAACTATGCGCTATAATCTAATAAGATATTAGTTTACGGCTCTAGGCTTCCTACTTAGCTAAAAAAATTAAGCCTATATATTATATATAGTTTCTAAAAAAGTCTTGCGTAATAGTCTATAGAGGCGAGCGCAACTAGTGGCAGACGTGTTCTAATGCTATTGTCTTGGGGTTTTCCTATAATAGAGTTCTCGCTATTGTTATCTTTGCTAAAACGTAGACGAAAATAATCTAAACGCTAATAATTAATATGCTTAATTAGCTAACGCACGGTCCACAGCCCTAGTAAAGAAAAATAAGCAGTTTCTTAGCCTACTACCCCACTAAGAGCGTGTTTAGTTCCGTTAGTTTAGGCGTTAGATTAACTATTAGTTTAATAACTAAGTAAACTAGGTATATAACTAACGCTATGGTTAGTTTTTTAATATTAGTTTAATAGCAACTAGTAATACTAGTTTTAGTCTAATTTTAGCTAATATTTTATCCCTACTAGCTCTTATATAACCTATACTTAGCCTATCTAGACTATCTAAACACTTTAGTTTGTAACTAGAGCCCTTTGGGCTTTAGTTATAATTAAGGTCTCTATTTTATAATATTTGTAATTATATAGCTATAATACTAAGCCTAAATTATTCTATATTATTAGCACTAGTAGGTGCCCTTACTAGTGTTGTTGCTATAATTACCTAGTAGTAGAATAGTAAAAAACTAGGCCTATATAGGGCGTTAGGGGTAAGATAATAATTAGAAGAAGGGTGTAAAGTGGCTAGAGGACTATATAGAAGACCTATTATAGCTATTTAAAGAGACTTAACTCTAGCTAGCTATATTTAATATACTTATTAATTATATAAAAACTAAGTTATTAGTAGGCAATAGTAAAGTGCTAGCAAAGAAGAGAAATTCTTACTCTTCTCTATATTTGTAGCAATAGGACGTTCTAGAAAAATACTAAATATAAAGTAGGGCATTACTATGTGCTAGATACTAGATTATAGTGCCTTCTATTTTACTCCTCTCTGTGTATAGTGCCGACTCGACCTTGGTTAGAATCTCTACACGACAAAGATCTTTAATAAAGTAGAGCATTTAATAATTACTATAAGTTAGTAAGTTACCTATAATAAGGATAAGCTTTAGCTAATAATTATAGCAATTTCTATAAAGTACTTAACGCCCTTTTATACCTATATTATAATATTGTAAAAGCTCTATTAATAAAAGTACTTAATAAGATTTATAATAACTTAAAACGCTAGCTATATTTTAAAGACTGTGTAGAAGGAATTAATGGCACTTAAATACTAATTTACCTGCCTGCTACTAACCGTGTATAGTACTAAAACTACTATAGAGACTTATTTTAAAACGTGCTAGTATATATTAACTTTAAGATAAACTTTATATATGCTCTGCCTAGCTAGAAAGGTAGAGCGTATACTAGTAGGGTGCTAAAAAATGCTCTTAATAGAGGCTTTAAAACTCCTCTAGGCAACTACTTTTTAGTAGACACTAGGTACGTTAATAGTAACTTTTTATTGACACTATATTGCGGTGTATAATACTACTTAAGGGAAATCTATAAGGTTGCCTGCAAGCCCTAAAATTTATAAAAGTTATTTAACTATTACTACTTAAGTTTATAGAATATAGAAAAGTGTACTTTTAGTATCTTTAAAAGATATTAGCGTATACTTAATAGGCTATATACGTTTTTAATACAGACTTAGATTAAACTTATATATATCTTTGCTACCTTACACAACCTTATAAACATAGTGTATAGTATAGCTAATAACCTTAGGAATTTTAATAAGCTTAATGCGCGCAAGCAAATAGAGCGTAGTTGCTATAAGAATAAAAATAGTAATAATTTAGCTGTGCTAGAGGTTACTAGTATATTAAAGAGATAGAATACTAAGAGTATATAGTAGTAATATATAGCTGTGTAGAGAGTTATAAATTAAGTACTAAAATATTAGAGTAGGTGCTAGGTAATAGGAGAGCTTTAGTATTAAGAAGTTAAAAAAGTACGCTAGTATAAGTTATTGTGCCTATATCGTAAAATTTATAAAAACTACAAATTTTATAGGCAAATCTTAGTCTTAGTAAAATAAAAATACTATAAAAAGTGCTCTAAATAGGTAAAAGTATAATAACTCTATAAACTAAAAAATTGCGTATAGGCCACTATTATTAGTTTTAGTATAGAGTTAAGATCTTTGCGTTAGCTCTAAGTTTTAACTTACCCTTTCTATCCTACTTATATAACTCTCCGCGGCCTATTAGATAGGTATATAAAGGCTAACTAATAAGCAAATTAATTTTTAACCTTACTTATGCCTTTTGCGCGCCGCGTAACTTTATATTTATAAATAATTTAGTAGTAAAATTATTCTTAAAATTATTAAGTATAGTAAAACTTTAGCAAGTTTTTAAGCGCTAAGTAGTTGTTTATAAATAATAAAATAGTCTCCTACTAATAGTTCCTATTAAGAGAGGTAATAAGGTCTCTTATTTAGTCTAATAACTAGCTAATTTTTCTGCCTATATAGTCCTCTAACGTTGTCTTTTTTAGTTGCCTTTCTAGAGTCCTTAACTAAGTCGCTGCACGCTTACGCTATATACTTAATAAGGTTTTATTGCCTAATAAATCCTTTCGCAAAAATAAGGTATTAATACTATCCTACTTAATTAACTTAGCTAGCTTAGATTAACACCTATTAATTAAGTTATTAATAGTAGTAAAGTTCTTCTTAGTAGCTAAGAAATCTATAAAAAGGTTACAAAGTTTATTAGTAAACTTAGGGGCTTTTTATAATGATTTTAAGCCTTATTATAGGTGTTAAAGTACTACTTAAGCACTAGACTATTAGCAATAATAACGCTATTATTTACTAAAACGCTAAACTACTATATAAGATCTGCCTAAACTTTCTACTTCTTTTTATAGATATTAATCTTTATCTTAACTTAACGTATAGTTAATAGCTTGTTAGAGACCTTATTTACTTCTCTTAGTATATACGCCTATGCCTATAGCTTAAAATTATTATCTGTCCTATTACCCTTATTATCCTAGTATTATAAGGCGTTAAGCAGCGTCTTTAGCTATAAGGAGCTCTAAAGCACCTTTCTTAACTTAATAGAATTAGGTGTAGGACTTAGTAATAGTGTTTCTAGCTAGGATATTACTAAACTAGCTATTAAACTTTTCTAGGAGCTATATAGCGATATTAGAGACAAAAGTTAGTAATAGGTGGTAGGCGTTTGTAATATAAATTTAATAAAAAATAAAGTTAAACTTAAGAGATGTAAGATACATAAAAGGATAAACTAGTATCTAAAACTAGGTTTTTGCTAGCTAAACAGCTACTTTTAGATAACCCCTAGTTAGCTAAGGCTCTGTTAAAATACTCTCCTATACGCTTAGTAGCTTACTTAGCGATTACCTAATATAACTAACGGTTAAACTAATAATAAAACCAAACACGCCCTAAAATAAAACTAGCCCTCTATATAAAACACTATATAGAGATAGTTTTTTAATAGTTTTTAATATTGCTAAGTGCTTTTAAGAGCTTTTAAAGCTAAGATTTATATAAGAGGCATATATAGAGTTATTTTTTAGTGTTATAATTATAAAATCTATTACTAGAGTTATAATTTAATTCTTATGCTGTCTCTTACAATCTATGTACAATGCTAGGGTATCTCTATTATTCTAGCCTAAATTTCGTCCTACATAATTGCTACCTATTTATTTTATAGAAGATTCTCTACTTATTATAATATTTAGCACTTAAATAGATGTTCTTTTATACGCTTATTAAGGATGTTAAACACGCTCTTAATACCGTTTAAATTATAACTGTTTAGCGGGTGCCTACGGAGAGGTAACTCATTTTCTCGCCGATAAATAGAGGGCAGAGAGCGCCTGTTTTTATTGCTATGCGACGGGTCGCTATCCTTTATAATATACTAATTATATTGTTGCTTACGAGAGATGTGCGCGTAGAGCTTGTTTAATTAGTTTTAAAGGTGTTAAAAGGTGTCTTTGTATACTAGGAGTATTTTAATGATATAGTAAGACGCTCTATTAGAGTTATCTAGCCTCTAAAGCTTAGGTTTACGAGGTAATAGGGCCTTCTACTTAGTAACGCGGCGAGCGTATTGCTTCTTAGTCTCTGTAGTTAGCTAATGCCTTAGTTTTAGAGGCTTTTTTAGAGGCTTATAATTGCGGTACTTGTTATTATAAAATAATAGCTTTTTAGTCTTTATATACTAGTTGACCTAGGCTATAAAGTAGAGTTAATTACTCTGCCTACCCTTCTGCGCAATAATATTCTCGCTATTATCTTAAGTACTTTTCTATCGCAGCATTTATAGGTGGTGTAGGTTGCCTAAATCGCAATAAGCCTTATTATAGAAAAATACACTGTCCTAGAATCCCTTAATAGGCTTGTACTAATACTTAGCACTATATACTTAACGCTTTAAGTCTTATAGATTAGTAATTTTCTTTAAAGACGTAGCTTTGTATATGCCTACGTGTTGCCGCGTATATAGGGTAGAGCGTAGAGTATGTAGGTTAGCGGATATTTAGTAGTGTTTTCTTTATATATTAAGCTTACGATTCTGTATAGAATTTACGCTCTTGTTAGGGCTAAGGAGAGTATTAAGCTACATATTAAAAATAGTAGGCGTAGAGTCTTAAGAAGTCTCTTTTACTCTTATTTATATTCTTATAGCTCTCTTTTATAATACACTAGATTTCTATATTATAAGCGCTTAGAGACCTAGCGTTATACTATACTAAGTGGGAATATTAAGGGAGCGCGTTACTATCTTAATTTTTTAATCTGTATCGCCGTGTTAATTATAGGCCTTAAAGAACCGCGTTTTTTATATAGTATTAGCGTGCGCACTTGTTGCACAATCTATAGGTGTAATAGAGTAAGCGTACAGCATTTTTTTTAAGTATATTTAAGCGTATTTTTGTTGATTATTGCGTATAAAAAGGAAGTGTTAATAATAATATTTAGTGTTAATAGGTGCTAAGAAACTGCTTAGTTTTCTTTACTAGGGCTATAATCCTATAACGTGCTTAATTAGTGCGTGCACGGCCTTACTGCGTGCATAATATTTACTAAAATTGCTAAACCTTTAACCCCTATAACTCTATTAATATGGCAGCTATTAACTTAGCTCTTAAAGCGATTTTGTTGCGCAAATCGCGAAAAGATTTAGTGTTAACTAAAGTAACACTGTTAAGACGCCACTATAGGGTAATAGTCAAATAAAGCCACTATTCTTAAGCGCTAAAATCTTAACCTAATATAGAAGCAACGCCTTATTAATTATATTAATACACTTTGCGCTAGAGGTCTGCTATTTAAAAAAACTTCTAGGAGCTTCTAATTATTAATAAAGAAGCATACTTAACGTTTTTACTACATTTCTAATCTTTTAGGGGTCTCCTAAGACTAGCTGTAGCTCTAATGGCTATTTCTCTAAGACATGCCTGTAACACCATAGGCAGTTCTACTAGCACTATCTAATAGTAATAAAATTAGCGACAAACCTAAAATAACCGCACTGTAATTGACTCCGAATAAATAAGGGCTAACTATACTATAATTAATACAGAATAAGTTTTTGCTATTGTCTACTATATAGAATCTTTTCTAAATACGCTTACAGATTTGGCGAGCCCCCTAATAAGTAGAAACGCTGTTTGCTAGTTTCTTTCTTTCTGCGCTAAATAGTCGCCTAATCAACATAGTCTTACTCTTAGATAGGTTAATGCCTATGTTGCCTCTAAGACGAAATTACACTACCGCCGTAAATTTAACTAGCGCCTCTAATTCTGCCTAAAGTTACTGTAGCGTAGTATAACGCGCGGCTGCGAGGTTATTAATTTAGGATTAACTTTAGTGTGGAAGGACGAAGACGCCTTTTATTTAATAATTCTTTGTCTAAGTATATTTTCTATTCTATTGTTTATTAGCTATTAGTGTTGTGTGATGCGTAATAACTTAATGGGTTCTAAGAGTGTCTTATAAGGGAGGGTGTGGTTTTCTAAGCGTAGTATAAGGCTTTTAACTTAGTATAGTATCTATTGCACTAGTTTATATTAAATAAAAATTGAATATAATTTTATAAATATAGCTCCCTTAGAAGATTATCTATCTAGGCATATTTATTTTTAAAACGGCTCTAGGGTTTAATTAACCTAATAGTTTTAGTTACTATTCTATTATTTATAAGCAAACATAGCTCTAGTATATTTCTAGTAACTTAAATACTAATTGGCAAATTCCTAGTTAATAATTATAAGCTGCAGATTTGTAATATTCTATAGTGCCTTATTTTTCTATGCTATTAGAGAACTACGTAATAGAATATATTTTTTGCTAGAAGTCTACGTGAAAGAAAATGGGTATATGGCTCTGAAAGATATTCTTAAAGGTGCGCGAGTAATAATCCGCCTTGTATTTAGAGAGGCCATTCTTAATATATTTTGCCACTATAGCGTTGTTTAGATTTGTCTCTGTATTAAATGGCCTAGAAAATAAATTTAATGGGTTGTTTGTCTAGAAGAGACTATCTAGTAACCCGCGATAACTAACACTATAGTATCCTCTAGGAGTCTTTAACTTTCGCATCTTCTTAAAAATAAGGTAGAGTTTTGAGAAAATAGTCTCTTTTAAACGCTTGATCTATTTTTAACCACTCTGATTCTAGATTTGAGCCTTTAATACGCTCTATAACGATGTAGTTATTTCTTTAGTCTGGGATTTAGAATAACGCAATAGATACGTAGTACTAGAACTGTTGTTTAATTGTCCTAGGAAGAGCATTGTCTCTTCTTTAACTAGATTAACTTACACCCTATATTTAATAATAAAGTAATTACTAACTCTAATAACTTTATATCTAGTTATATTACTAAGAATTTCTATTACGAAATTAATTTCTTTAACTGTTAGTAAACTTGTAGGAAGACTTATATTATTAATAATATATAGAAGATTATAAGAGGTTATTTTAAATACTATAGAATAAGCTTAAGGCGAAAAGATTAATAATTTCTTATGAAGGATTACAGCCAACTACTAAGACGCTTATATAATTAAAAGCGAGGCATGGGCTATATACTAAGTTACTACTCTAGACTTATATACCTTATTAAATATAGTAATGGGGGTGTTACTTATTTGCTCTTTTACTAAGCAAATTACTTCTATTATTACTTTTTACTAGCTATTTATAAAAGTTAATATATATATTATAATACTTTTTATAGCTATAAGCTTAAATTATATAATAGAATTAAAAAAAAAAATCCAAAAATAGAAAAGATATTTAGAAAAGAAAATTTAAAAATAAGTAATTACTTATAAGCAAGAGTAATTACTTATATCTTAGCTATTTCTTAATATTTTTTAATACTTTTTTAATATTGTTATTGCTATTATCTAGACCTATATTATTAAAATTATAGTTATTATTAATTCTATAAATTAGAGGGTAGAAAGGTCTTAGTAAACAGGCTTAGCAAATAAGTAAATAAGTAATGCTTCTATTACTGCCTTGTTTCGTGCCGTCTATATATTGTAATATTAGATTAAAGAAGTTAGCGCGCAATAAGGGCCTATTTAGTAGGCGTGATTTCTAAAGTATAATTTTGCTAAGCTGCTCTAAAATTTTAATAAACGTATATTATAGACCGTGCGTCTTACTTTTACATTATATATTAAGGTATAATTCTGCTATTTCTTGCTAGTGAATTTTACTATTGTTAGTACTAATTTAGAGCTACCTTTACTCTATTTTTATTCTACCTTGCCTTTTTAAGACGGAATTATAGTGTCTGTACAAAAAATAAGTCTAGAGCTATTTTTTATTACTACTAAGATAATTTTCTAGCTTTTTAATAGTATTCTTTTACTAATATTAGATTTAAATTTATATACTAAACATAACTATAATTTCTATTTATCTAAAGTAGTTACCTACCTATAGTAGCTAATATATAGCCCCTATACTTCTCCTCTAGAATTAATTTATAATATTACGTAATCCTAGGCTAGCTATTTACCTAACTACTATGTTACGGACTTAATAATTTTTTCAATAATAATTTTTCCTATAATTATAATAGCAACTAACCTAACTATTTTATTAACTCTCTTCTATAGTGGATCTCCCCTCGCAACTAGCGAGTTGTATTCTGCCCCCCTAGGACCTTGCTACTACCTATCTCCCCTATACTTCTGTCGCGCCGCCGCTCACTTTTACTTTTATTACTTAGTTATAGTCCCCTGCTTTAATAGTAGCCTAGATAATAGCTACTACCTTAATAAGCTTCTTACGCTACTATTATGCCTCTAGCGTTTTATCTATTATAACAAACTCTTTCTTCTCTTTACTCTAGTCCTTGCCCTTATAGTTCTTATTACCTTTATTTTTAGTTATATTTTTAAACTTCTATAGTATAATTTTTACGTTATGCTATTATTGCGTTATAAAGGGCTGCGTTTTGACTAATATCTAGGTACTAAAGAAGTGCCTTACACTCTAGGATCTAGAGGCATAAGGCGCAGCAAATTGGCCAAAAGACATTACTAATAGGATACTTAAAGATAAGCTCTAGAGGTCCCTCTAATAATCCTTCTAGTTGTATAAGGTTACTAAATCTCTAGGGATTGTCCTTAACTTTACCTAGCTAGTTGTCTATGCCCTAACTAAATTTAATAATAGCTAGCTATATTACTATAGGTATTAAACTTAAACGCAATATTAGATTGCTAGAAAGTAGTTATTATGTTACTAGATATAATAGATAAAAAGATAAAGATTTAGTATACTAGGAGTTACTAATATTATAAGAGGTAGACTTTATACGCTATATATAAAGTAAACTATAGTTGCGCTATAGCTACTAGATTGCGAGCGCAATAACTAAACTATAATTAAGTGTTCTATTGCCTACACTACTTCTATAGTTATAACTCCGCAGTCTACTATAGCTTTCTAATATAGTCTACTAGTTAAGAGATAATATATAACTTAGTTATACTAAATAGCAGACTATTTATTAACTACTATTAATAATACTACTATAAAGAAAGTTAATAATAATAAATTATTATTATTTTGTATATATTTTGTTACTACTACTATATACTAGTTACTAGGTTTTAGTGCCTTCTATTTTACTCCTCTTTGTATATAGTATAGACTCGACCTTAGTTAGAATCTCTACATAATAAAGATCTTTAATATAGCCCCTATACACACCTTACTTAATATAGCTTAGAATTATAATTCGAAATTATAGGTACTAAATAGGCTCTAAAGTAGTATTATTACTACTACGGCGTAGTAGAACTAGTATTATTATTTATACATTTTAACTGGCTATTATAGCACAAACCTAATTAATAGGAGTTTAAAGAAAATAAGATTATTACCCTCTAGTAGTAAGTAAAATACGCTTAGCAGTAACGTCCTAGTTATAAATATAAAAGAATCTTAATTCGTCTAGTATTAAAAGAAATTAAAGCTATATATCTTAGCCAGCACATCTTTGAGTTTAGTTATTATTATTATTATTATTGCCTTTACTATGCCTTGCTCTATTCACTTAGTGTTCTACCTTAGTGCTCTATAAGACTATCACGCTATCTTTGTTAAAACAAAACCCTAACCACTCTAGATTCATGTTCCAGGTTACTAGAAATATCTAGAGAGTAATAATATTCGGTTATAAGCTAGCAAAGAGGCTAGAAGACTTAAACTCTTTTGTCTCTAAGTCCTATATTAGTATAGTCTCTAAAACTAACTATGCTCTAATCTAGCCTATTGTCGATTTAATTCTACCTCCGCCAAAACAATTTAATAGACTAAAACGCATTAACCTAAGCGTACCCCTAAGACACTACTAGAAATAGACTTCTAAGGCAATTTAAGCATTAATAGATTAGGGTGTCTTATAGGGTTAATAATTGTTAGATATAGTAATATAAGCTTAATATAAATTATAGTCTCTAAATAGAGAAAATTATATTATATATTATGTAGTTATTTAAATATGCGCTATATACCTCACTACTTAGTACTAATAACTATAAAATTAGTATAAGAGTTTAAAGATTATAGTCTCTAGATTTTCTAAATTCTCTAATTAGTATTTAATTATATACTATAAATTCGGTGCATATATCTAACTCTATAAGTAGGCTATTCTAGCTTCTTAAGTTCGCTTTATCTATTTAATAATAGGATTCTCTTTAGTCTAGGCTATAGCTTAGATTTAAGCGTGATGGCCAAAGAAGTAACTTATAAGTCTAAGTTATAGAGCACTAAAATAGCTCCTATCTACTTTCTAGTTAAAAACTATTATCGCTAAGTCCCTATAAGGTATGCTATTTCTAATATTCTAGAGTGCTGCAGCGCACTTAATAGGGCTTAGAAATTGCTTTAAGGTAGACGGAGTATTTAAAACAGTTTGCGCTTAACAAAAAGATAAGCGACGCTATAAGTTTTCTAGTTAAATAGCTCTAGTAGCTTACTAATACTACCTAACTTAATCGCGATATATAAGGGAGAGAGTAGAGTTAGAATTGTAGAAAGAATCTCTTACTATTCTTCTTGCCGCGTATTCTAGCTTAAGGCCTTGTTTATCTAAGCTATTGTAGGTAAGAATCCTAAAATAACTCTCTAAAGTATTATATATATATTATTTAATAATAAGTGTATCTTCTTACTCTCCTATAGTATATATTCTAGAAATTAGAGGCATAGCTTAGCCTTCTATACTAACTAGAAGCAAGTATTATTTGCGCTAATATAGAAATTGATAATAGAAGGGTGTAGCAAAAGAAGACGGTAGAAAAAGGGTAGTAGAAATAGTAGATAATATTTATCTCTACCTAGAGAGCTCTAGTATAGGCAGTTTAGCTTAAATATAGTAAATAAAGAAAATTATATATAAAGATATAGGTGTTAATAGTGTTTATAAAGGCAACGTTATATAGCTTAATAGAAAAAATAACTAGCCAGAATAGAAATAGTGTACTAATATTATAAGTTTATAAAGAATATATATAATATGTAAATACTAACTTACTATAAAAGATTCTGCTTAGCTATTAATAATATGCCTACTAACCTAGACTTTAATATTCTGCCACTTCTACAAGACTCTAAACTCTCGCAAGTTTAGAATCTTACTATTTCTTAGGGTCTTTTATAGAGTTAGCAGCTTATAGAAAATAATTATAGTTACCTAGATATTAGAGATTATTATACTACACGCCTCGTTTACCTAATAAAGAGCCCTAAAAAGGTTAAAAAAGAAAGGTGGCAAAGTAGAGCCTATTTCTTTACCTCATCGCTACTTTTAATATAAAGCTAGATTTTTTATATTAGGTTTAGCCATATAGTATATATTAAGCTACTAGTTATATAGTACCCCTTATAATAGACCTTAGCTTACACTATTTTTTATTATATTAAGTTTTACTATTTAGTTAATATCTTTATAAACTATCTTATATATAAAGTAGAAGTGTTTCTCTACTCTAGAGTATAGCGGCGCCTAGTTTAATAGGTTCTATTCTAGTCCCCACTATAGGTACTATTTTTAGTGCTTAGTTTTAAAACTCGTTTTGTTTTCTTTTACTACACTCTTAGACCCTATTCTAATCTTAAAATTTCTAAGCTATGCGAAGATTCTTAAGGTATTAAATAAGTTAAGAATAAGATAGTAAGTAATCGCATTAGTGTATTAGCTAAACATAGTAATGTTATTTAGAAGATAAAGTGTAGATATTATAGCTAGATCTAGTAATAACTAGCTAACTATACTATTAATCTTACTTTATTAGCTTGTCGCACTAGTTTTAAAGGTAATATTCTCCTCTCTATAAGCCCTTATTTAACAAAACATTTTTCTCTCTACACTATAACTATTACCTTATTACTTTTTAGGCATTGTAAGTAACGCTTTGTATTCGCATGCGTAGACTAGAATAGTTAATATTAGTTGCCTATTTATATAGATAGAGAGCTAGTAAGAAGAGTAAAAGGCTATAATACGCTAGAGTTATAAGCGCTTAGGCTATATAGTAGAAGAAATTCTCTATAAAAGTCTATAGAATTGCACAGTCATATGCGAGGCTATGCTACACTCTTAGTCATACTTCTATTATGGCTAAAAATTACTTAGACTACCTAGTCGCCAAGGCCGCCTTACTAAGCATAGCTATAGAGAAATTATGGCTACAACTATATAGGAATTAATTAATTAGCGTCTCTAAAAACTTGTGTAAAAAATAACACACCTAGTTTTAAAGTAATTTTTAAAAACGCGTAATATTTTATAATTTCTAGGTTATACTAGTATTATAAAGGGCAATTAATTTAATTAACGCGCCTAAAACGCGTTAATTTGGAGAAATAGCGCCTTAATAGCTATAGGTAATTAATAGACCTAAATATATTAATAAATATTAAAATATAAAGCTAAAAGTAATTTTACTTTATTAAGCTTATATTTTATAGTAATACTTATTATCTATTATATAGTTTATACTATAGATTATATAGTAGTGTAATAAGTAATTACTTATATTTTAGCTTATTGTCTAGTTTAAGATTAGACGAAAATAGACAGTCTAGAAAGTCTAAACTCTAGAATTTTCTTTATTATATTAATTACATATTATTGCGTAATTTTAGATAAAGAACTATTAGTTTCATAAAGTAGAACTTAATAACCTCCTAGCACGTATATAGTCACGTGAATTTATCTATATAAACAACCCAAAATCCCGAGTTAGAAAATTTATCTAAGTTAGTTATCTGACTATCTATCTTACTAAGAATACTATCTACCTTGTTATATAAGTATTTTATACTACTTATATATTACTACCTATCTACCTTCTACTATATTACGTAATTTATTTAATAATAACTATACTATATATCTTAGAAATATATATAACTAATTATAGATAGTAGACAAAGCTAAATAAAACTAAGTACTTTAAAATATAGTATAAGTGTATATTATATTAACTATTACACTAATAGGTAAAGTACAATAGTTTTCTTTTTATAACTAAGGAGTTTCTATTAAAAATATTATACTAATAGTAGTTATTCCTCTTACTATTATTAATATAAAAAAGCGTTTTAAGGTATTTAATAAAAAGGTGTTTAGCACGTTAGCCTAAGCTTACTAAGCGGTAAAGTACTATAGTAGTTTTAGGTTGCATTGTTTATTTGGTGTTAATTACCCTTTTTAATTACATTTTTTTTAATTTAAGCCTGCGTAGGTTTTAGGATAAAAAGGCCGCTCTAGTCTAGCGCCTAAAAATATAGTCTACTAAGTCTCTCTGCTAACGTAATAATAGTTTATAAAACAGTTTATAAACTGCGCACTTGTCCTACTATCTATAAGCGCTCTAATACTATTAATTTACTTAAATCGTATATAAAAAACTAAGCTCTATTATTACTATTATTAGTAATTGCGCTATATTTACGCGCTACTATATAGTACACTTATATAATACGCTTACTAGCTTAGTATTTAACACTATAATAACTATAAGAATTTAACGTATCTATATAATACTTTTCTTCCCTAGTAACTTATTAATATATATCTTTATCTTCTCTTTCCCCTTAATCTTGCCCTTAATCTTACTCTCTATTACTACCTTCCTAACTAGCAGTAATATAAAAAACTATAGTAGAAACTCTATATATTTATTATTATTACGCCTATAGTTACTACTAATTTATTACTAGCCTAACTAGTACAATAGAATTACTTTGTATAGAGTAAGGTGTATTTTTTACTTTCTATTAATAATTTTATAGATAGAGTAATACTTTAGTATAGATTTAGTAACTTTAAGCAGATAGATTATTAAAGCGTACTTTTAGGTAGTATTAGCATTAGTATTAGCATTAGCACTAGGGGCCTAGGAAAATCGTAGGAAATAGAATAACAGTAGTAGATAATATCTTATTAAGATTAATTTTAATATAGAGATAGAATATTAGTGTACTTATAGTGTATAAACTTCTATCTAGTATATATCTTATAATAATATAAACTTACTAATATGGCTATTACTAGTAATCTTTAGGAATAATAGTAGAGAAGATAATAGTTATAGTATTATAGTGCTAGCGCTATCTTATACCTTTCCTGTACTCTAAACTATAGTATAGTAATATAGCCTTATCTATAGTTTTATATATAGATTTTTTTTAGTTAGAGTAGACGCGCTAAGTTTACTAAGCTCGCTTAGCTTGCTTATAACGCGCTAACCTCTTTTTATTAACACTTTAAAACGCTTTTCTATATATATAATAGTAGACAGAATATTCGCTATTATTATAATATTTTTATTAGAAACCTCTTAGTCGCAAAAAAAAAACTAAACTATAGTAGTCTCTATAAAGTAAAATTCTTTACTATATCTAAAACACTACTAAGTATATATATAATATCTATAAAGATAATATAGTAATTAAATACTTAATAGAACTTAGCACTAACCTACTATATATAATAAACTTTAATCAAAGTAGAACTTAACTTACTTTATAGGCATATATAATAATATAGGCCTTAACTATTGAGCTTTTACTATTACTAGCCCTATAAGGCACATCTATCTATAGCACTAATAATATAGTTATAGTATATAGTAACTTAATTATTATAATTAAAATAAATTTTTTTAGAATTACTTAGTAATATTATATAACTACACGCCTAGATTAACCACTAAGTAAAGATAGCTATTTATAATAATATAGCTATAAAATTAGTAAAAATAGTTACTATATATTAACTTAAGGAGACTCTGCTTTTTTGTTATGTTATTTAAGATGAAAACCTTTGTCGTCCTTCCCTAGGTAGATAAAATAACGCCATATATTAACTTAAAAGTAGAAATTATCTTTTTTACGCTCTTTTTAATTACTAAGTAAGGGGCTCTACTTTTGTATTATGTTATTTAAGATAAAAGCCTTTATTGTACTGCCCCTAGATAGATTAATTAACGCCACACAAAAGTAGAAGTATATAAATTTTATAAGTAATATAGTAAAAAGTAATTAACTTAAGTAAAATAAAGAATAAATTTAGAATTTAGAAAAGTACACTAAGCTAATTATCTTAATATATAAAACTATTACTCATAGTATTTTTACTAACCTTTTTTAATACTAAAGACTAAAAAGTACTTATGGTTATTTTTAGGCCTAAGGGGTTTCTAATTAAAATATTACAATAATAGTAGTTATTCATCCTACTATTATTAACACAGAAAAGCGTTTTAAGGTTAAAAAAGTAAATATTTACTAAATACTTATAGATAACTATATAGTAATACCTAAAGTAATAATCTCTTATATAGAGAAGTTTACTAAGAAATTAACTTTTAAGAGTATATTTATTATAGTACTTAAGCTTACTAACTTTAAAATAGCTAACACTATTATATATACTAGTATAATATAGAATAGCTAAGTATACTAATACTAGCTATATAACTATACTTATAAATATAAGTAATACTTCTAATACTATAACTATAATTATATTAGTACTTAATATAATATAGCCTAAATATATAGTTTATTATTTACGCTTATTATAATTACTAAGTAGGGGGCTTTGCTTTTTTAATTATATTATTTAAGATAAAAGCCTTTGTCGTACTACTCCTAGGTAGCTAATTTAACGCTATATATAGTTATTATATAGACTAATATAAAATAATATCCTATATCTAAAAGAGTAGAAAAGGCTTTTTACTCTAATATTAAAGATCTTTATTATGTAGAGATTCTATCTAAGGTTAAGTCCGCACTATATATAGAGAGGAGTAAAATAAAAGACACTAAAATCTAGTACCTAGTATATAGTAGTAGTAATAAAATATATATATATAATAATAATTTTATTATTAACTTTATTTATAGTAGTATTAGTAATAATAGTTAATAAATAGCCTACTATCTAGTATAACTAAGTTATATATTATCTCTTAACTAGTAAACTATTAGAGAGTTATAGTAGACTACGAAGTTGCAACTATAGGAGCAGTGTAGGTAATAGAACACTTAACTATAGTTTAGTTATCGCGCTCGCAACCTAGTAGCAGCGTAACTATAGTTTGTCTTTTACTCTAATATATAGTATATAAAGGCGTCTGTATAGTATAAAGTAATACTTACCTAGTAAAAAAAATTAGTAAGGGTTAAGTAAGTAAAATAGGCTTATAAAATCTTTATTATAAATATTTATCGTCGGCTTACTAACTACCTTTTTTAATCTTTTTTTTAGTTTAAGGTTAAAGTAGATTAAGATAGAAGATTATTATATACTACTATGTACCGCACCTAATTCTAATTAAAGACTAATCTTAAACACTTTAATAACTCTACACCCTATAAGCTTCTAACTTATATAAGATTTACTTACAGCATATATAATATATCTAGCTTATTACTACTACTATTATTAGTTATTCTTACTTACGCTACTACGCGGCATACATGCTTAAATAAGCTAACTTAATAATAATAATAATAATAATAATAATAATAGCTAGAAGAATCTTCTAGATCTATACAATGCTCTTACTATCTTATAGCTTATTAATAAATATCTTATTATCTTCTTACGTTCCCTACTAGAGGATTCTATTACTAGTAAGAAGCAATTACTTTTATTAGAGCGGGAATATAGGCTTACTAGTCTTTAAGAACTAGATAAGCTGCCAACCTAGCTAGTATATAAGGATTGCCTCCTAGATAGTTAGGTATACTAGGCTTCTATAGATAATTATCTTATAAATAGAATAGAACTTTAGTATTATTATCTTAGTAATAGTAGCGTAAAACTACGGCGTGTACTCTTTAATAGTGGCGAGTACTTTTTTAGAAACAATATTAATATATCTAGATAGATAGTAGGGCGTAGAGAGATAGTAATAGAGGGAGATTTATTAAAGATAACTTTAATATAGTAATAGAGCAATAGTATATCTAGTATAGTAGGGTAACAAAAAGAGAAAATATTGATTTTTTTACTCTTTTTAAAAGCTTCTAACTTTTTTTAGATAATTATTAAAATTTTAAATTTTTAATATATTAGACACAAAAATTACCTAGTTTTAGATAATTAATAAAGATTCTACTTAGTAATTATAAACTAGGTACATATATATAGACTTAGAAATAGATATTTTTAAATCTCTATTTTAAAACCCCTATAACTTTTGTTTAGAAATATAGAAGTCTATAATTTTTATATATATAGTAGCTATAGTCTATATTAGTACTATATTAAATTTTACTATAGATTACTTCTTTAATTATTTCTTTATATAAGATAATTTTTATTCTCTAATTTAAGATTAAAAGTTTAAAATTATATTACTTTTTAAAAATATTATAACTCTACTTATATTAAAGCTATACTATTACTTTTTAAATATTTAAAATAAAAAGTTCTCTATTTTCTATTTTAAATTCTATATTTGCTTAGTAAGCAATATTATTATAAAAAATTTATTTAACAAAAGTCTCTTTAAAATACTAGAAAATTACTTATTATTAATTTTTAGATATACTTAGTAATATTATTATTAAGCTAAGCCTAAATAGGAGTAGTACAGATTACGTAAGCTATAATTCGAACTTATATTTTATCTAGTTTAAGTAAATTTTTAATATTCTAAAAATAGTATTAATGCCAAGACTATAGTATTATATAATTAATTACTAATTTATAATTAGAAAAAGAATTTTTTTAAAAAAAAACCTTAAATACCTATTTTCTCGCCTTAGTAATAATAGATTTAAATCTCTCCTAGCTTAAATAGAACGTTAATCTTCTTTTAAAAGCTAATTACTCTATTTTTACTACTTTAATAAACCTACTATAAGTATTCATAATACTATATAATATTTAAAAATAAAAAGTAATAATTCTAATTTATAAATTGTATAAAGAAAGAATTACTAAAGAAAATATTTAAAAAAAAGAGCTATTAAAAGAGATTTAATTAAAAGCCCTAAAAAGATTAATAAAAGATTAATAGTAGAGAATAACTTAGGGGCTATAAAAAGAACTCTATAAAGATTTTTAAAAGAGGAGGATTATAAAATAATAGTTTCTAAGAAAATGGCTATTTTAAATAAAGAAAGAGCTAGAAATAGGCTGTTTTTTTGCGAAAGAGATGGATAAAAAATTCTAGCATATTATATTCTAGAACGAATTATATTTTCAGACGAATGTGCTATTCAAAGAGGCCATGGAGCTAGAGTAGAATACTCTAGAACAAAAAGAAATAAAAAAGGTGGATTTCAAAAACAGGATAATACCCGCTCAAATAGTAAGTTTTATTTAGATATATTATAATAAAAAGGCTACACCTTTATCCGTATAATTCTATAATTTCAAGTTTAAAATTTACTAGTTAGTTATCTAGTAATTAGGAAGTGTTTAATTTAGACTTTTAAAAAGTTATCTTTGACACTGTCTAATTACTAAACAACTATCTAGTAAAGTTGACATTTTAAATCACAGGATTATTCATCAGCATATATTATACTATATAACTATAATTTTACTTATATTAATTTGTTATTTATAGGCCGCGATAGAACAATTCAAGTATGGGACTTAATTTGTATAGGGGGGAGATCTGAATTATATTTTATAAAAGACTCCCCCCTATCTCAAAATTCCGACGAAAGGCCTAAATATACTAATATGGACTATATTAAAAAGATATTAGTCCCTATAGTTAAAAAGTATTATAAACCTGGTTAGTTTTTATTTATTTTAATTAGTTCTTTTTTATCTTTCTCTATCTTTATTTTACTTTTCTTTTATTATTATTATATTATTTCTAATATTAATTCATTAATAGGCTGGCATTTTTAACAAGATAACGCCCCTACTCATAAAACTCATAAAACGGATAACGTTTTAGAGTGGTTTGAAAAAAAAATTAATCTTTTTCCTCACCCCCCCTATAGACCAGATTTAAATCCTATTGAAAACGTTTGGAGTTTATTAAAATATAGACTTTCTAAGCGTAAAATAGATAGCCTAGGGGTAGGGGCTAGCTAATAAAGTTATAATACTTTTAAAAGGGCTATTAATAAGAAATAAAAATTAATATTACAAAAGGATATACATAATTGTATATTATCTATACCTAATCGTTATAAGGCTATTATAGAAGCTAGGGGGTAGTATACTAAGTACTAGTAATTTAATATTTACTAGTTTATAATTTCTTTTATTTAATAACGTGAGAATCCTAAGTATAAGGTAAAAAAAAGAGATTTTAATTAATAAATATATAGAAACTATAGCTAGGTTTTTTAAAGAATAATCTTATATTAAAGTTATAAGTTGTGGGATTACGTAATATAAAAGTTATAGGGCCTTTAACAAAATTCAAAATTAAAAATTAAAAATTAAAAATTAAAAAATTAAAAATTAAAAATTAAAAATTAAAAATTAAAAATTAAAAATTAAAAATTAAAAATTAAAAATTAAAAATTAAAAATTCATTAAAAATACATATAATATAATACTTTTTTTAATCTTAAAATTAGGATTCGGCTTCTAGCTATAAGCTAATACTATCTAGATTTAATTAGATTGTTATATTATAATACTATAGCTAAAATTAGAGAACGTAAAGAATCTATAATAGAAATAGTTTTAGGAAATAACCTGTACCTAAAATTTGTATATATATAGATTTTTTATATAACTAAACTATACTATATTATAAAAAATTTAATATCGTAATAAAAAAGTTATTTACGTTTCTAAAGAGATTTTACAAGTTTCCTATATTTAAGGCTAAAAAACCCTTTTACGCTAATTAGTTAACATTACATAAGTATACTTTATTAAAGTTACTAACTTTCTCTATTATATATAAAAATCCTATAATGTCTTTATTACTAACTAGGTTAGTTATTATATTTTAAAAAAGAAAAAAAAATTTATTACCCTACTATATATACTACCCCTATTCTACTTATGTGTGTGTTGTTAAATTAACTACCTAGGGGTAGAACGACAAAGGCTTTTATCTTAAATAATATAATAAAATAAGTAGAGCCCCCTATTTAGTAATCAGAAAGGCGTAAAAAGGTAATAATAAAAAAAAATCCTAATTATAAGAAATAATATATATCTATTAATATGTTAACTTATATTATTTGTAATAATTAGGATAGTAGTTTATAACTTAGAATAGTAGAAGAGAGATAGCTTATAGCGTGGCTGCGCTAAAGTTATATCTCTTCTAAAGTTCTAAGCAGCCTCTTTATAAAGTTTTACTTATAGGAGCCTTATGCTAAGACTACTAAGCTCGCCTAGCAGTTTAAACGCGCTTTTTTTTATTATTATCTTTTTACGCCTTTTCTAAATTACTAAGTAGGGGGCTCTGCTTTTTTTATTATATTATTTAAGATAAAAGCCTTTGTTGTCCTACCCCTAGGTAGATATAATAACGCCACACATAAATATTTATTTATTTTTAATTACTAAGCAGGGGACTCTGCTTTTTTTATTATATTATTTTAAGATAAAAGCCTTTATTATACTACCTCTAGGTAGTTAATTTAACGCTATATAAACATTATAATAAAAGCTTAACTAATACTATAGAGAAAGTAAGAAAAATTATTAGCAAACTAGCCTACTATAATAAAGTTATTATACTAAAAGATTTTAATCTATACTGCTTCCTTTAGTTATAAATAATAATAAGATAATATAGGTATAGTAGTATAATACTTAAATTAACCCTTATTATAATTTTAAAAAACTACTAGCTGTAGCTACTTATAGTACTAGGCGTGCGCGCCAAGACCGCCAAGCTCGCTTAGCAGTCCGAACGCGCTTTTTTAATTACTAAGCAGAGAGCTCTACTTTTTTTATTATGGTATTTAAGATAAAAGTCTTTATTGTCCTATCTCTAGATAGATAAAATACGCTACGCTACATAGTAGTAGGTATTATAATATAAAGAAAATATATAGATTTTTTTTTTACGACCTAAGGGGATTTCTAATAAAAATATTATAATAATAGTAGTTAATTCTCCTACTAATATTAACACAGAAAAGCGTTTTAAGGTAGTGTTAATAAAAAGGGGTTAGTGCGTTATAAGCGAGCTAAGCGAGCTTGGCGGGCTTGGCGCGCCTACTCCGAGAAGGAAATATATAAGTATATAATAATTAATTTAGCCTTAACTATGTGGCGTTAAATTTAACTACCTAAAGGTAATACGATAAAGACTTTTATCTTAAATAACATAATAATAAAAGCAGAGCCCTCTACTTAGTAATTAAAAAAAGTATAAAAAGTGTAATAGTCCTTACTAGCCTACCTGCCAAGCACGCTCTATTACCTTGCCTTTACACTCTATTTTCTTTTATTTACGCCTTTTACTTTTCTAAAGGCGTCTTTTCTAGTTAGTATTAGTATAGTAGTTAGTATAGGTCTGTGCCCTACGTTACCCTCTATATAAGAAAGGGTCCCCTATATTCCTTTCTTATTTACTATTTTAGAATAGTATTAATTTAATTAGCTCTTTTAACTCTTCTAGCTATCTCTAATAAGTTAGCCCTATAAGGCTGTGTACTGCCCTTATATTTTTCTAAAACTAACTATTTTTATTTAGCTATAGATAGTAATATAATATCTACTTCTTCTTTAAGACGCTACCTATAGGTAGTTAAATTAGTAGAAGTTTTAGCTTACTAGGTTAGACTAGAAGTGTATTAGTTACTTTAGTGCTAGGTAGTTATTATACTGCGCTAAGCTTACTAGATTAGGCTAGAAGATTTAGGCAGTTATTATACTACGCTAAGGTAGGTTAGGCTATTACTTACTAGATTAGGCTAGGAGTTTATTAGTTACTTTAGTACTAGGCAGTTATTACACTACGCTAAGCTTACTAGATTAGGCTAGAAGTTTTAGGTAGTTATTACTCTACGCTAAAGTCTATTAAGAAAGGCTACTTTTCAGTCCTTCTTCTACTTCTTATATAAGGGTAGAAAGTTTATTAGTTACTAGAAAGAATTTCTATTACTAAAAAGATTATATTTTACTACCCTAAGGTCTATTAAAAAAAGGCTACTTTTAAGTCCCTCCTCTACTTACTATATAAGGGTAAGGAGTTTTATTAGTTACCCCTATAAAAAACTAGTTTAATAGGTTGCGCTACTATAGTCTATTAAAAAAAATTACTCTAAGTTATAGAAGTAGTAGTACTACTTTACACTAGTAGGATTAAAATACTACTAAGGCCTATTTAGAGAGGCTAGAATTCTAAGTTTACTAGCTACTAGTTATAGCGCATAGTAGTAGAAAGTTTTATTAGTTATCTCTATAAGACTTTATACTCTAGTTTAATAAGTTATTTAGATTTACTAAAAGAGATTCCTATAGTCTATTAAGAGGCTACCCTAAGTATTTCTAAATAATAATAAATAATAACTATACTACCTTTAAAGACTAATTTGCCTATAATACCTAACTAGTGTTATACTATAAAGGCTAAAGGTACTAAGTAAGAAGAATTAAAATTAGGCTTTAGAGATACTATAGCGGCGCCTATAAAGATTTTATATAAATAATACTTTTATCTTTTTTATAAGGCGCCCTATTTTACTTACTAAGTATGCTAGCTTATACTTATAAAATACCCAGACTTACTAAATTTACGTACCTTACTACACCTAACTATTAACTTCTTAGATATTTTTTCGTATTATCTTTTACTACTTTTATAATAGACGCCTCTAATAAACTGCTTTAACACTTAGAAAATCTTAATACTAGATTATCCTAGCGCTAACCTTACTAGGTAGCTTTATTTAGTCTACTCTAATCTTCTACTACTCTATATTACTAAGTAGTCTTACACACTCTACTTTTATTTTTTACTACTTTAGACTTTAGTTAAGCTTATATTTAAACTAGAGTAGTACTAGTTATAGAAACTTACTTCCTTTACTGTAACTACTCTAGCTCTTATCTACTACCTATTAAATATTTAGCTAGGTAACTAATTACTAAACTATTAATATTGCCTAGCTATCTTCTAGTATAGCTTATTAATAAATTATAGTTAAATATTCTTATTATAACCTTACTTTTGCCTTAAACTCTCGCTAGTAGCTAGCCTTTAAAGCCTCTAAATCTAATAACTCTATACTATTATCCCCCTAAGAATGCTAAAATTAACGCATATTAGGCAACTCTAACTACTTCTTTTAATAATAGAAACTCTAAAGCAGAGCCTAAGCCTAATTACTTTAGTTAAGAAGACGCCTAACCTAGTAAGGACTATAGCAATTACACTAGAAAAGAGGCATTTAATAAGAATAATCTTTATAAACTTAGTATTACTTACTATAATAATAGCCTAGAAAATAACAATACTATTTATTATAGTAATAGATTAGTAGATAAAGAGACTGCTTAAACGTGGCGTAGGAGATATTAAAATCCGCTTTGCAGTAGGGGCGCATTATCTTAATTACTTTATAGCTTAGTTTTGCTTAAGTTAGTTAATTATTACAGTAGGTGGATAGAGCTAAATAACTAGAGAGGGTCCTCTTATACGCAGCTAAGAACTTATAGTCTATTTAAAGTTTTTAGACAATATAGAGCTATTTAGAGTTACTATAGTTTTAAACTATAGATAACTCGCTCTAGCTTACGCTAAAAGGCAGAAAGCTAAAGATGCGCACGTTATTAACTTAGTTATATATATTTATATAGTATCTTATAGAGCTAGTATATAGAAAAAAAGGTTATAGCTAGATTTTCTTTTACTATAGTATAGTTGCGGGATATAGCTTTGTTTATAAAAAAATAGTAAATAAAGAGACTGCCTATTATAATAACCTTCCTAATAGTAATGTTAAATTTACTAACCTAATTAGCCCTAAGTCTAACTTTCTATAGAAAGAATACTTAGGCGATAAATTAAATAGTAAACTATCTCATAAAGTCTCCTAGAATGCTAATAATTAGAAGCTGCCTCCTAACTATTAGCCCTTACTCTAATCTACTAGTTACTTAACTACTTATTTTACCCCTAAGGACACCCTAAGCTACTAAAATAGGTAGTCTAGTTTACTACTAGTTAAGTAGCTTCCTAGCTAGCTTACTACGTATAGGAACCTATTACTTTTAGTGTTCTTACCCTTAACTATTTCTCTTCTAGCTAGCTTACTACTAATTTAGTAGCTACTTAGCTATTACGCGTGTGTAAGGCATCTATAGCTTTTTAGTACTTTTACCTCTAGATATTCTTACTATTACTAGTAGCCCCTATAGCTTTAAAAGCTATCTTATCTTAATTAAAAACTATATAGTTAGGTTAGTATATTTTTAACACTCTTTTATAGTACTAAAAAATATTATATAATATAATTACACCCGCGCGCAATAAACTAACTAGAAGAATTTTAGTAGCTAACTATATTTGTATATAGTATTAGAGCTAGGAATACGCTCTATTAGTAAAACGCTAAACACTAAGATATAGTTTCTAATCTAGCACTAATTTACCTCTAACTACTTTCCTTAATATTTCTACTAAATAGCAACTAAATTAAAAACTAAGACTACTATTAGAACTATATAGAGGCCTATTACCGTTATTACAACTCTCTTTAGCCCTAAAATAGTACTAGTTATATTAACAATCTACTAAAATACCCTATTTTTATATACTTTTCTTTCTATTTTTAGACCTTAAAAGGGGAGTTTATATAATAGTCCTTATTAGCCTACCTACTAAGCACGCTCTATTACCTTTTCTTTATACTATTTCTATTTTTCTTTTTATACATTTTACTTTTTTAAAGGCGCTCTTTCTAGTTAGTGTTAGTATAGTAGTTAGTATAGGCCTATGCTCTACGCTACCCTCTATATAAAAACGGACCCCCTATATCCCTTTTTTATTTACTATCTTAGAATAGTATTAATTTAACTAGCTCTTTTAACTATTCTAGCTATTCCTAATAGGTTAGCTTTATAAGGCCGTGTACCGTCCTTATATTAAGGTGGTTACAAAAATGCGCGTTCGAATTACTAAGCGAGCTTGGCGGTCTTAGCGTAGTGTTGCTTCTATAAGCAAAATTTTTATAAAGAGGCTGCTTAGAATATTTCTATTATAAAAGTTTCTCTAGTATAGTACTAATTATTTAAATATTTTTACTACTAATATATTCTATTAGTAGCCTAGATAGATTAGTCTACTAAATAGTTTTTGCTAATACCACAATACTTTACTATAAATTATAATAATTTAATAATATAACGCGTTCTTATCTAATTAAGAAGGCAGAACTAAGCTTATCCTTTACGCCTATTAGAATAAGCAAATTTTAAGCCTATAATGTGCTACTGTAGTATATAATATACTAAAGTCTACACTAAGTATTTAAATTAATAGAATTACTACCTAAGCAGATACATAATTAGGTATAGTAAAGCTTACTATAAACTAAAGACCAGACGCTTATATAGTATATCCTTAACTTATATTTGCAAGGATTTGCACTCTAGCTAGGTAAGGTAGAAGATATAGCTAATAAACTGCTAGCTGCGTAGTATAGAGACCCTATAGGATAATACTAGACTTAGCGCTTTATAAAGCGCGTACCTAAGCTTAAAATAGCTTTTAATTAAGTTAAGAACTAATAGAGAATATAATAGGAAGACCTAGAGGTTATAAACATAAAGTTTTAGCTAGTAAAGGATATAAAAGCTAAGTATAGAGTATAAAATAAATATATCTATAACTTTAATAAGATAGGCTTCTAAATAAGAGTTATTAACTTAATAAAAGTTATAACTAGTTTAGAAAGACGTTCTTAACCTACGCTTATTTAGCTAGGCAACTATAAGAAGGTTATAGTAATTTAGAGTATTTGCGCTACTAGGTATACTACCCTACTCTTTATTATCTATAAAGGGCGAGTCTACATCTTAGCGTGGTATAAGAAGACTAGTATCCCCCACAATTAGAAACTCTTAGTCTCTAAGACTAGCTAGACTAATAATAAGCTTAGAGTTATATAGTTAAAGCACTTTAACGCGTATATAAGGCCGCGCATAGTAGGGTTATAGAGGTTACTTATTCTAGATAGCTATAAAAGCCACTACTCCTAGAATTTTAAGAATTATTGTCTAGAATAAAAATCCTAACACTCTATATGCTAGCGCACTTATTTTATATCCTCTAGCCGCTTAATATAGTCTATTTCGCGCTACTAAAGCTAAAGTACTTTTTAGCGTATATAGGACTTAGCGCGCTAACGCGGCTTTTATATTAATAAAGAGGGCTTTCTACTAGCCTTTTATAATGCGTTTTTAATATATTTATACTAGAAAACTGCAAGAAAGCCTTTAAGGCCTCTAGGCTTATTCCTTAAAATATATTAGTAGCAATAGATCGCCTTAATATATGCGTATTTACACTCTACTACCTTAAGGTACCATACTAGATACACTATAGTAAGCTAGAACTCTAAGTAATACTCTTAAGTTTAGATTCTAGTTAAAGCTTATACGCAACTCTTTTATTTAGTCTCTACCTAATACTAAACTAAGCTACTTATAGCTTATAAAAGGTGCTAAACTTATACTCTACTATAGTGTACTTTAAGAGACCTATATTAAGAAACTTAAAAAGCAAATTAAGATTCTAATAAAGCGAATAACGCGTAAAAGAAAGCGCATTTAGAAAGGTAGGACGCTAGACTTTACTTAGGAAGCAAATTTAGGAGTAAAAAGCCCTTCTATTAGGGTAAAGATATTAAAAAGGGCGTAAGGTAGTAGTAAGGGAGAGGTAGGTCCCTTAACACAATACTGCTATAAAAGGTGCAAAGAGTCTAGGCATAACGTAAGAACCTGTTAAATAGATAAAGAGATAGAGAAGGAGTTAGATATTACCCTTAGTAGCTTATTTTTAGATAGTGTTAATAGTAAATTAGAGTAATTTTATTATAGGTTACTATAAGGCTAAAAATAACAAGTTAACTTTATCTTATAATAGTACGCACTTAGTAACTAAAAATTAAATAAAGTACTGCTTAAGATATAGTATACTTTACTATAAATTATAATAAGTATACTATATATTACCTATATATAGTATAGTAGGTAATATATTATATATATTATAGGGAGCCTTATTGTAAGTTTATACTACTAAGAAAGACTCCTTAGCTTTACATAGCTACTATATAGCCGCGTAAAGAGGCTGCATAATATAAAAAGTAGATTAAATAGTAACTTAGTGTACTATAAGTTATAGTAGGTTATTATACGTCACTATAAAGTAATATTAGTAGTGTTCTATAATAGGTTATAAGGGACCTCGAAGTTGCCAAGAAAAACTATCTGGCAGACTAATCTGTCTAGGCTACTAATAGAATATGTTAGCTTTAATTTAACTAATAAGTTACTTATATATATTATATTATCTATTAAGTAGCTCTATACTTAGCTTATATATACTAGCTCTATTAATAATAATTTTATTAGTTTATAAAAAGATTTATCTTTTTATATATTAATAGATATATTATTAGACCTAAAAAGTGCTTTTTACCTAAGCTAGACTAATTATAAATAGCCTAGTATAAAGTGTTATAAGGCTATTTATAATAATTTTTATACTTATTACACTTATTCTATGCTCTTTATTTTAATTACTAAGTAGGGGGCTCTGCTTTTTTATTATATTATTTGAGATAAAAGCCTTTATTATTCTATTCCTAGGTAGTTAATTTAATAATATATATACTTATTAAACTACTATAATTATAAACTAGTATAAGCCTTTTAATAAGCTACTTAATTTTTTTAAAGATATAATTAGCTAGATATAGTTAAAATTATATATAATAAGTGTTAGTTTATTAAATATCTTTATTATGTAGAGATTCTAACTAAGGTTAAGTTTACACACTATACACAGAGAGAAATAAAATAGAAGGTACTAAAACCTAGTACGTGGTATATAGTAGTAGTAATAAAATATATATAAAATAATAATAATTTTATTATTAACTTTCTTTATAGTAGCATTATTAATAGTAGTTAATAGATAGTCTACTATCTAGCATAACTAAGTTACATATTATCTCTTAACTAGTAGACTATTAGAGAGAGCTATAGTAAACCTACGCGAAGTTGCAACTGCGAAAGCAGTATAGGTAATAGAATAGCAAAACTATAGTTTACTATATATATAGTGTATAAGTCTACTTTTATAATATTAGTAACACCTAGTATACTAAATCTTTATTTTTTAATATATAATCATTACTACTATCTTTTAAATCTAGCTCTTTATTTATTATGTCTAGTAACGTAACACTATTCTAGCACTCTAAGTACACTACTTTTACCTAAAGTAATATAGCTATAGTAGAGTTCTAAGAGTATATAAAGAATTAGCTAGGCAAAGTTAAGAATAATTTCTAGAAATTTAGTAATCTTATATAGCAAGTAGGGTTATTAGAGGGGCCTCTTAATTTTAGCATCTTTAATAATACTTAAACTTAGCTATTTAGGCCCTATTAGCTAGCCTTATAACTCTAGATTCTAGAGTGTAAAGTACTCCTTTAGTACCTAAATAAGAAAGGATTAGGTTAGGCCTTTATACTATAATAATAAGATAACGTAGAGAGACCTTACTAGAGAAGCTTAAGAATAAGAACTAGTAGAGTTATAGTATAGAGCAACTACTAAATCAAGAGGAGTAGTTCTTTAAGGACTATAGGAGTATAAAAGCGCAGTAGTAGCGTAAGAAGCTTGTTAAGGTAGTAGCGATTATTTAGGCTGCTATTAAGGCGGGGGACTATAAGTAATAAGGGTAAAGGTAAGTAGTAGTAGTAGAAGTATAGGGAAGATAGGCGGTAGTAGTAAGGTTCTAGATAGTAGTATATAGCTCGCTAGTTGCAAGGAAAGATCTACTATAAAAGAGTAATAAAATAGTTAAGTTAGTTGCTATTATAATTATTGTTATTATTATTATAGTAAAATATATTATTAAAGAAATTATTAATTACGTAACATAGTGGTGAGTTAAACAGCTAGCCTAGAATTACGTAATATTACAGATTAACCCTAGGGAAGAAAATTATTAGTTTATATTTATTAATTCTTATATTAGAATTTTATATATATTAGTTTACTAAATAGGCAATAGCTTTATAAAAACTTAAATTTATAATTAATTTATAACTTATTTTTTTATAATAAGTTTACTTATATTTTTAACTTTTTTTATTATTATTACCTTTATACGCCTTTTTTAATTACTAAATAGGAGGCTCTGCTTTTTTTTATTATGTTATTTAAGATAAAGCCCTTTATCGTCCTACTCCTAGGTAGATAAAATAACGCCACATAGATATTATTATATAAAATAATAAAATTAAAGTTTATAATATTTAAATTATAGAATAGTAAATAGAAGTATAAGATTAGCAGATCAATATATATAAAAATTTAAAATATTATCTTATAGGTTTATACTATAGTGTTCTAAAATCTATTAGCACTAGTTATAATTAAAATAAATAATAATAAAAAACCTTCCTATAAGCGCTTGTTAAAATACTTTAGAAAGTTATAGCTTTAATAAAAGTAAGTATAAAAAATTTAGTACATGTTTAATACTACGTACACCTTACAAAAGCTAATTATAAAAGGTAAACACTTAAAATATAACACTAGAACTAGTAGCTTTTTTTAAGTAAGGCTAAAAGTTTTAAATCTTTTAATATAAAAGGTAAGATTGCTATATATAACTTTTTAAATATACTAGTAGTTAAGCTTATACTAGAATAGGCCTAATTAATAAACTAGTATTTTATATAAGACACCTTACTTAGTATTAGAATAATAAATTTTACTAATATTAAAAAAGTTTACTGTATACTTATTTGCGCATTTTTGTGATCACCTTTTTACGCTTTTTATAATTACTAAGTAGGGGGCTCTGCTTTTTTTATTATGTTATTTGAGATAAAAGCCTTTGCTATGCTACCCCTAGGTAGTTAATTTAACGCTATATAATAGGGATATAAAGCCTTATAAGTAAATTAAGAGCTTTATTTACTACCTTAGTAAGTAAAACTAGTAGTTCTAAAGTAATTAAAAGGACTATAGGGTTAATTACTAAGTAATAAAGCGTACTAACCTTTATAATTTTAATAATTTATACTATAGAAGCTAAATAGTCCTTTAAAATTCTATGGCTTTAAAATAGAAAATTAAATTTAGAACTATTATTAATTATTAAAAGAAGTATAGTGCTTATGTTATGTTTAAAATTTATTAGTAAAAACACTAGTATTTACTAGTTAAAAGTCTTAATAATTAGCTACTAGCCATTTAGAATTAATATCTAAAAAGCTAAGGCTAGATAAGAAACTATAATTAGAACTAACTAAAAAAACCTTGATTCTTTTAAGTAGTAATACTCTCTTCTAATAAATAAGTAATAGATTTAGTTAGATTAAAGATATTTTATTTTAAAGATATTCCTAATTTTTATTTAAATTAAGTAGCTAATATATTAGTTTAACTAGTTAAGTCTAAAATATATACTATAAAGTTCTTTAGAAAAGTTTAATATATAATATTAGTTAAAGTAGATTAAGCGATTCTTAAAGTAGTGCAAAAATTAATTATAGCTAAAGTATTAGTATTCTATTTAAGAAGATACTAGTTTTATAAGTAATCTAATTTCTTACTAGGTAAGTCTTAGTAATTAGATATAAAAAACGCAAAGTACTACTAATAGAAACTTAAGTAAATTATTACTTATTAATTATAATCTTAGGGCTACTAAAATACTAATTGAAAAGGCTACTAAAACACTAATTAGAAGGTTAAGTAATTAGCTAATTTAGAATTATATAATCTTACTATATAGCTAGACTAGTCTAAGTAGTACTATATTAAAGACTTTAACTATATAGATTATAATTAAATACTATATAAAATAACTTATACTATAAGTTAAAAGTGTTTAATTAATAAAACTTAATTAAGTAAAAATAGTTCGACTTTTAGGAATATTCTTAGCCTATATAATAATAGTTAGCAGTGGTAAAGGATATCTTCCTTAACTATAGTTTACACTAATATAACTAAGTTACTATTATAAGGAGCTAATAGGATTATAGAATACTAGACAAATAAGCCCTTATAAACTATTTGCTTTTATATATATTTGTATAGTATCTTATAGAGCTAGTATATAGAAAAAAAGGTTATAGCTAGATTTTCTTTTACTATGGTATAACTATAAAGTATAGTTTTATTTATAAAGAAATAGCCTATATAAAAGTACTGTAATCTTTTTAAAAATACTAGTAATTATTACCTTTAATTTAAGAGCAAAATAGGAGATAAAGTACTACTTTCTTTTATTTTATTTTTACTTAAATATATTTATAAGCAATTTCTAAAACGTCTTATAAATTTAGGGTAAGAAAATTAGTACTATATAAGTTAGTAAATATTTAACTAAATATAAATTAAATATCTTTTTATATAGAGATTCTAACTAAGGTTAAGTTCGCACTATATATAGAAAGGAGTAAAATAGAAGGCACTAAAACCTAGTACCTAGTAAACTAAACATATATAATTCTATGCTAAGTTATTATTTATTTAACGCTAAATAAATTAGTAAGCTTTATTTTTAAGCTTTTTAAGTTTAGAAAATATTAGTAAAGAAAAATACTAAAGATAATTAGGTTTTTATATAATAGCTTTTTCGTGTAAATAGAACTATATTTCACAGCTATACTATAGTAAAAGAAAATCTAGCTATAACCTTTTTTTCTATATACTAGCTCTATATGATACTATATAAATATATATAAAAGCAAACAGTTTATAAGGGCTTATTTGTTTAGCATTTCGTAATTCTATTAGCTCCCTATAATAGTATATAATAGCTTATATATATATCTAAGTATATAACAATAATATTAGATATTTAAGTATTTAGTTAATATATTCTTAAAATATGTACTATCTAAGCTGCTAAAAGACTAGATTTTAAGTATTTAATATATAGATACTTATACTTAGGGCTATATAATTAATTAAAAGCTAAACTAAGCTTATCTTTCTTAATCCTTTTATTAGTAGGAGTTTTAAGAGTTCTAGATATAGTTTGTGTTTTATAACTAAGAAATTTCTAATAAAATTATTATACTAATAGCAAATATTCCTCCTACTATTATATATATAGAAAAGCGTTTTAAGGTATTAATAGAAAGGGGTTAGAGTTTCTAGATATAGTTTTAAACTTAGCGTTATTTAATAAAGTAACTAAAAGGGTAACCTAATTAGTATTTTTTTATTTTAAAGACTTCTTATAAAATTAGAGAAAGTTCTTAATAAGCTTAGATTACTTAAATAATAAAAATTTAATTATGTTGTTATTAAATTATCTACTTAGGGGTAGAATAATAAAGGCTTTTATCTTAAATAATATAAAAGAAAGTAGAGCCCTTTGCTTAGTAACTAAAAAGAGTATAAAAAGGTAATTAGAAATGCGCGTTTAAACTACTAAGCGAGCTTAGCAGTCTTAGCGTAAAAAATTAATTATACTTTTATTTTATTACTATTTTTTTGCTTTTTTTATAATTACCTTTTTTTACGATCTTTTTAATTACTAAGTAGGGGGCTCTGCTTTTTTTATTATGTTATTTAAGATAAAATAAAAGCCTTTTTTGTTTTACTTCTAGGTAGATAATATAATAACACATTACTATTTTTTTAATACTTTTTTTCAAAGAATGAGAAGTTTTTTTATTAAAAGCCTTATTTAATAGGTAATTAGAGTAGCGTAAAGAGAGTTAAGTAATTTATTATTATATTCTTTTTAGCTTTATATATAAGCTTTTCTTAAGTAAGCTTTACTTAAAATTTTATAAACTTATAGATTAGTATAATTTATATATATAGGCTAGTAGTCTATAATTATTAAATAAAAAATAAAAAATAGGAATAATTAACTTACTTTTATAAGAAACCTTAATAGAGAAACTAAAAATTAAATTTGAAACTGTAATAGTTTGTGCCTGCCTTCCTACTAGTTATTTACTATTACCTTTTCTTTTATATCCTAATAGCGCCTTTTACCTTATAGAAGGCGCCTTTTCTAGTTAGTATTAGTGCGTAGTTAGTATAGGCCTATGCTCTACGCCGCCTACTATATAAGTAAGGGCCCCCTAGGTCTTTTTTTTATTCGCTATCTTAATATACTCTTAATTTAACTATCTCTTTTAACTATACTAGCTATTTCTAAAAGGCTTGCCCTATAAGGCTATATACCGCCCTTATATTATACTAAGATTAAATTTCTTTAGCTATAGATAGCGATATAATATCTACTTCTCTCTTAAGATGCTATCTATAGGCGGTTAAATTAGTAGAAGTTTTAGCTTATTAGGTTAGGCTAGAAGCGTATTAGTTACTTTAGTACTAGGTAGTATTATTATACTACGCTAAAGTAGGTTAGGCTATTACTTACTAGGTTAGGCTAGAAGTTTATTAGTTACTTTAGTGCTAGATAGTATTATTATACTACACTAAGGCCTACTTAGAGAGATTACTTACCTAGTTAGGTAAGAAGTTTCTAAAAAACAAATAATAATTAATAAATAATAACTACCACGCTATATTCTATAGAGTTAACTTGCCTAACAACTACCTTTTAGTGCTATTATAGTAAGGGCATAAGGTATAAAGCTAGGAGAATTAGAGTTAAGCTATAGATATAAAATAGAGGTTAAAGTTTCATATATTTTATTTTATACTTTATCTTTTATCTAATTTTTTTTTAGCTTAGACTATGCGGTAGCTCGCACACTATATAAGACCTGTCACTCTAGATCTATTTGCTATATCCTCTTCGCAACCTCTACTTTACTTAAACCCACTACTGCCTACACTATAACAAGCCGCTAATCTTTACTATTAGTATATATTTAGAGTTTTTAGCCCCCCTTAATTAATTGTCTTTAATCGCGGTCCCTAGTTTATTTTCGCTTTCTTAGCTGCTTTATATAAGTTTATAGGTATTAAGTTACGCTCTTTTTAATTACTAAGCAGGGGGCTCTGCTTTTTTTTATATGTTATTTAAGATAAAAGCCTTTGTCGTCCTACCCCTAGGTAGATTAATTAACGCCACATAGATATTAAGTAACTTTTTTTCTATAGCGCGGCATCTATAAACTAATAGCTAAACTAAGATTATAAATTAGTATCTTAATTAGTGTCTGCGTCCGTTTATTAACTTTTATTAAGATAACTAGTTAGATTTACTATCTAGTATAGACTAGGCCTAAGCAATACTTCTCTATAATAGTACTAAAGTTTTACTTTTTAAGATTAAGTTTAGGTTTTAGCTATACTTTTACTAGAACTAGTGTAAGTGTACCTAAGTAGTTACTAAATCTCTAGATAATATTACTTTAAAAAAGGCTAAGGTATAGGTTAAGACTTATACTAAAGCCTACAAATTTATTTATAAACACTACCTACGCTAATATATCTACTACCTAGAAAATGCAATTAAAGTAGGTTAATAAATATATATAGATAAGATATTAATTTTAATATTAAGGACTAGGTTTTTATTACCCTAAAGGGATTTATTACTAAACGCCTATTAGTTAAGTTATATTATTAAATAAAAGGACTATACCTAATTATAGGCAAGAAAGGCCACTTATTTATACTTAAACTCTTATAATATATAAGAGTTTACCTAGTATTCTACGCTAATAGGCTTTAAAGAGATTTAAATAAAATCTTACTAGGTTAATTATAATCTCTAGAACTACCTATTAAGGTAGATAAAGTCCCTAAGTAGCTAGTTTCTTATATTCTTAATAGCAAAGTAGACTATAGATTACTAAAGTACTAGGCAGCGTAGAAAGGGTATATGGCGTTAAATTAACTACCTAGGGGTAGCACGACAAAGGCTTTCATCTTAAATAAATATGATAAAAAAAGCAGAGCCCCCTACTTAGTAATTAAAAAGAGTGTAAAAAAAGTAATAATAATAAAAAAGGTAGAAAGGGTATAACTCTAATCTAACCTACTACCCTACTAGTAACTTTATTAACTCTTTTTTACTAATTAAAGCTTACTATTAAGAGTATTCTAAGTAAGCTAGTCTACTAAAATAGTTGCCTATTTAGCTAGATGCTACCTTCTAAAATACCTTTTTAGAGCCTATCTTTAAAGATAATATATCTATAAAGATAGAGTTAAAGCGCTATATTAGGCGTGCTTAGCTAGGTACCTATTACTTTTTAATACTTATACGCTCTTAGGCTGATACGCGCATAACTAGATACCTATTACTTTTTAGTACTCTTACCTTTTAATAACCTCCTCTTTACCTCTAAACGTCCCTACTACTACTAGTAGTCTTTATAGCTTTAGAAGCTATTCTACCCTAATTAAAAACTATATAGTTAGGTTAATATATATTTTTTAAAACGCTTTATATAGTACTAGAAAACTTTATATAATATAATTACGCTAGCGCGTAATAAATTAATTAGAAAATTTTTAGCTAACTATATTATATAGTATTAGAGCTAAGGATACACTTTATTAGCAAAACGCTAAACACTAAAATATAGTTTCTAACCTAGTACTAATTTATCCCTAACTACTTTTTTTATTATCTTTACTAAATAGCACCTAAATTAAAAACTAAGGCTACTACTAGAGCTATAGAGACCTATTACCTCTATTCTAGCCCTCTTTAGTCCTAAAATAGTGCTAGTTACGTTAAAAATCCACTAAAACACCCTATTTTTATATACTTTCCTTCCTATTTTTAGGCTTTAAATGGGGGGTTATATAATAGTTTGTGCCTGTCTTCTTACTAGTTATTTACTATTACCTTTTTTTTATACCCTAATAGTGCCTTTTACCTTATAAAAGGCGCCTTTTCTAGTTAGTATTAGTATATAGTTAGTGTAGGCCTATGCCCTATACCGCCTACTATATAAGTAAGGGCCCTCTAGATTTCTTTCTTATTCCCTATCTTAGTATAGTCTTAATTTAACTATCTCTTTTAACTATACTAGCTATTCCTAAGAGGCTTGCTCTATAAGGCCGTGCACCGCCCTTATAAAAAATAAAAAGTAAATAATTAAAGTTTATTATTAATAAAGGGCTATTATAAGCTAATATAGGCTAACGCGCTAACTTCTTTTTATAAAACACCTTAAAACGCTTTTCTGTGTTAATAATAGTAGGAGGAATAACTGCTATTATTATAATATTTTTATTAGAAACCCCTTAGTTATAAAAAAAACCTATAAGCTTATATAACTATAAACGCTTAAGAAATTATATATATTATAAGTAATTAGTTACTTAATTAAGCACTTAATTTATAAGCTAATTAAAAATAGAAATATTTTAAGCCTTATTATATAAGTAGTCCTAAGCAGAGTGCTCTACTTTTTTTATTATATTATTTAAGATAAAAGCCTTTGTCGTACTACCTCTAGGTAGTTAGTTAATTTAACGCTATATAAGTAGGCGTGCTACTTATATAATTTATTTAGAGGGTATATATATAAAAACTAAGGCTCTAGCTAGATATAATTATATACCTATAATTATAAAAATAGTACTATTTTAGTTTTACTTTTTTTATAAGTATATATATAGTTTAGCCTTTTAGCTTTTTTTCTTATATAGTAATCTTATCTAATTCGCTTACTAAATCTAAGATTCTAGCTTGTTTTCCTTTAACACACAGTTACTAATAGCAGCTTCCTTATCCAACGTTTCTAGTAAGTACCTTAGATGCGGAGGTTTAGATTGGTAAATGAAACATAGCTAAGGTAGTCCTGTTCTGAGTTCGAGATAGGAATAGACCTGCAAACTCATGAACATCAAGGTATGATTGGGAGGCTTGTCAATACTTGTCAACCCCTCTTATCGATACCCACACAACTTCATGCGGGGGAGTTGATTCCCAGAGTGGGGTAAGACGGTATGAGTAAAAAGAGCTGGGAGCAAGAGGTTTTCTGAATTTATATTCGAGTTCCAGCTACGTACTAGACTATCCAACCATTTACCAACCTAACTTTCTTTCTTTTCCAAAATGCACACTTCCAAAGATCTCTCCAAGGGCGACAACGAAGCGCAAGCTACGTTGGGAGATATCGAACTTCAGCAAAGCAATCTGGATGCCGACTTACTCAAGAACCAAGACAGTGTCTATGAGGGCCACGTCAAAAACCTCGAGGTCGACGAAGCCAGCCAATTCCTTAGGCAGCATAACTTTACGCCAGCATACCTTTCGGAGCTCCTCAAAGACGATATATTGAACAAAGCGGATCCTCAGAAAGGTCGATCTGTTACTATTACCACTCTTATGCGGGACATTCTTCCTTCAGTACATCGATAAGCAAGCAATCAGTTACTCTGCGGTCTTCGATCTCTTCGAAACGACAGGCATCACCGGCGAGCAGTACTCCTGGCTAGGGTCAATCTTCTATTTCGCATACTTGGTAGCCGAGTGGCCATCGGCGTACCTTGCACAGCACTTTCCGACTGGCCGAGTTGTGTCAATCTACTGCTTCTGCTGGGGTTCGGTTATGCTGTGCACAGCTGCTACGAACAATTTTGCAGGCTTTGCCGCCATGAGATTCCTACTTGGTATTTTTGAATCCGTGGTCACCCCTGCCTTCATGATGATTGTTGGCATGTGGTACGTGGGCAAGCAACAGCCTGCAAGAGCAGGTATATTTTACTGTTTCAACGGCCTCGGAAGTGCCACTGGGGGCATCCTCTTCTACGGTGTTGGATACGCGAAGAATTTCACGGGTTGGAAGATCATCTATATTATATGCGGAGGACTGACTGTTCTCTGGGCTGTATTGATGTTCTTCAGGCTACCAAACAGCATCATGGCCGCCAAGAGTTTTATTATCGAGGAGAAAGCTCTTCTGATCACTCGAGTGGCGAAGAATCGTACAGGAGTTTACAATCGCAAGATTAAACTACCGCAGATCTGGGAGGCATTGACCGACGCCCAGGTCTGGCTACTGTTTGTCTATACCTTGCTCAATGAGATCATCAATGGTGGTATTGCCAATTTTGGCAAGCTCATCATAAAGGATGTAGCCGGCGGTGATCCACTCAAAACTACGCTTTACGGAATTCCACAGGGTTTCGCCCAGATATTCTGGGTCTTTACAGGCCCTTTCCTTGCTTCCCGTCTCCCGAACGCGCGCACATACATCATGGCTCTTTATCTTTGTCCCACAATTTTTAGCACTACTTTGATCTGGCAACTGCCGCGAACCAACCTGGCTGGAAACCTGGCGGCCTACTACATGGTATGAACTTACCGTGGACTCACTTCCGGGGGTGTTTCGCTAAGCCAAGTAGATCGGTTCATTTGTCGGCGCACTGGTGATCGCGCTTCAACTGCCCGCCCCCTCTAATGTAGGTGGATATACGAAGCGAACAACAAGTACAGCCTTTGTGTTCTTGGGCTACTGTATTGGTAACATCATCGGTAAGCTCGGCAAACTTCTCAAATCCAACGAATGTAGTCACTGACACGGTCAACTCCAGGTCCTCAAGCTTTCTTAGCAAAGGAAGCTCCCGTGTACGAGACTGGCGTAGTAAGCTCATTCTGGCATGCTCTGTTTCTCAGTTTGTCTTAGCACTGTGCCTTCGAGCTCTGCTTGCAAGCCGAAATGCTCGACGTAAACCGCGAAGAAGCTGGGAATCTGCACGAAAACAATGCTCTTACAGGCGATATGGAGATTATATAGACGACACTACAGATTTTCATAATAAGAAGTTTCGCTATAGTCTATAGAGATAGTTTATACTACCTACTTATCTACTACCTCTGTTTAAGCAACTAACGTATTCCACCACCAATCCAGCTACTTCTCTTTGGTACGACTAACCTACATTACAACTCTTTATTCTTATTACTAGTAAACTAGGAGCCTTCGTATATAATACTTGCCTCTAATTTAGAAAATACCTTTACATATTTTTTATATGCTTATATATTATCTCTAGTCCTTTACTAGTTCCTATAGTGGTATTCCTTATCCACCAACCATGTTCTCAAACTCAGGGAAGCTGTGTTATATGGTGGCTGGAGCTGCTCGATGCAGGCCAAGCAGCAATCAGGTCTGATTGGCTGCGCGTGCCATGACGTTTTTGTATCCGCTTCACTAACTTAAGCTTGGCGACCTAGAAGCTGATCAGGCCTAGAAGCTGATCACCCCACCAAAACGCGCAAGACGCGATTTCTATCAACACCCTTCATGAATACGGACGTACGCGAGCAGGCTATACAATTAGCTATTGACAATTTGAATGCAGGCATTTATACTAGCCAGCGCGCAGCTGCTCGGGCGTACGGCATCCCTCAGTCTACTCTCTCGACCCGTATCCATGGCTCAGCTAGCCGACGCGCTGCTCACCAACCACAGCAGCGGTTGACACACCGGAGCAAGAGAGCTTCTTAGTAGACTGGATCCTTGAGCAGGATATAAACGGCTATCCTCCCTCACACGCGCGCGCGCGCGAGAAATGGCTAGCCGAATTCTTCAAATGAATGGCGACCTCGAACCTCTAGGCCAGCGCTGGCTACTATACTTTATTAAGCGCAACCCACACGTCGCCTCTGTTATTAGGAGAAAGCTGGATACTAGTCGCGCTGAGGCAGCTACTCTAGAACAGATCCGCGCGTTTCTTAAGCTCTTTAAGCGCGTTAGAATCAGGCTAGGCATACAGGTAGAGAATATCTAGAATATTAATAAGACTAGTATTGCCCTTAGTGTAGGTGTCAACTCTAAAGTGCTTGCAAATAGCTAGAAAAAGAAGGCTTACATTAAGTTGCTAGAGAATCGCAAGTAGGTCTTAATAATTGAGGCTGTATCAGCTACAGGGCGGAAGCTACCCTGCGCCGTTATATTTAAAGGCCAGAGCCTACAGACAACCTAGTTTCTACTATCTATACTAAATTGGCTCTATACAACCTTAGAGAATAGGTGGACCTTGCAGGAGATAGGCCTTAAGTGGTTGCGCTGGCTCTTTCTACTAGGAACAGCGCCTATAGGTAGTTAATACTGACTACTTCTCTGCGACGCGTATAGTAGCTACGTGTATATTAATTTCCTCTAGGCTTGCAAGCAGGCTTGAGTACACCTTCTATTTCTACTAGCTTATTTAATACACCTCCTACAGCCACTAGATTTATTAGGATTCTTAGTTATTAAGTCAAACTATAGAAATCGAATACGCGACCTAGCGAGCCTCGACGACGCCGCGCGCCTATTAAGAAGGAGCGATTTATTTCCTACTACTACCTAGCTAGAGAGGAAGGCCTCTTAGAGAAAGTGATTCGGGCTGGCTGGCGCGCTGCTGGCTTTATTCCCTACAATCCTAATCGGGTGATTCAATCCTCACAGGTTATAGGCAGGCTAGTAACGCCACAACGCCTACCTTAGGACGTCAGCGCGATCGATACGCTCTATCGCACCCCTCAGAAACCCCAGGACGTGTACGCGGCTCAGAAAGCTATTGAAAGGTCAGAAAATCTATTAAAACCTACGCGCCGACTACTCTAGAAAGCAAGCAAGGCAATAGCTATTGCTAATAGTCAAGCAGCAAGCAGGCAGGAATCAGAAATCTCTCAACTATAATATTAACTAGAGGCTACTAGCTCTTAGAGGAAGCGTAAACAGGTTACTATTAATCACATTAGAGATTTGCTAATATTAAGAGTATTAAGCGTGCAATTGATTAAGCTGCTGCTACAGAGGCCTAGAACTCTAGGCCTAGGGCTTAGAGACGTGTTGCAACTATAGGGAGGGTAGCAGCTAATACTACTTTTTAATCTATGTGTATAGAGTGGCAGCTATAATAGGCGTTGATAAAATACGCGTCTTTTTCTGAGGGGTGCGCGTTTTGGTGGGGTGATCAGCTTCTAGGCCTGATCAGCTTCTACGTCGCCAAGCTTACCCCAACTTGGCCCCCAAGAACGCGGAACGTACCCAAACACAATTCTCACACCTCTCCTCGTTCCCGCCAATCCGAGCGACATGCCTCGCTTAGACGAAAGCACGCAGCAGTTTCTGCAGGATGCCGAGCAAGGTGTACGCCGACACACCTTCAATGCTTGGGATAGCTTCACCAACTTTGCCCTGCGCGACAACGTCCTCGAAGTCGCCGTAGGCCTCATGTACTTCGCATCTCCCCTCCACACCACCCGTCCAAGTTATTGACACTCGCTAGCCTCGCCGCCTCCTTTACCGCCTGCGCCAACTCCCTCGTCACCGACATCATCCTCCCACTCTTCTCGCTCCTGCCCTTCCTCGCCCGCAATCTTGACGAGAAATTCGCAACGCTCAAGCACGGCCCGAACTACAACCAGACCATCGCAAATGGCTACAATACTAAAGACCAGGCCCTGTCCGACGGCGCTGTAGTCTTCGCTTACGGCGCTTTCTTGGACAAGATTGTGAGGTTTCTGTTGATTGCTGTTAGTTTGTGGGTTATTGCACTTGCATACAGTAAGGGCACGAACGACAATATTGTGAAGAGGCAGGTTAAGTGCAAGTATTGTAGGAAATATATTAGTGAGAAGGCGAAGAGGTGTGTAAATTGTACGAGTTGGATGGATGGTAGGGAGGATAGGTGATGGAGGGGTTAGAAAGATTGTGGAGAAGGTGGCTGTACTGCGTGAAGAGAGTTGAATTTTGTTTCGCATTATACTTGTTACTCAATCCGTGCACCAGATGTGACAGCTCCAAAATTGGTGTTCAATCACATCCTAGGTAGAGTCCTCTCACCCTGTTCTAGTTGGATACGTATAGGTCTGATGGGTTCTTTTCTCTCACTTAACTTGGCTCTAGTAAGAGACCGCGCCTTTCGGCAGATATATAGGCCATCCATCCTCCTTCAACACTTTCTCCAACCTCGCAGCCAACCCAATAGCTTACACCATTACTCAATTTGGCCGACACCATGGACCCCATCGGCCCCGAGAACCTCTGGGACTTCACCAAAGCCAAACATGCCTACCCCTCAAGCGAAACCGAATTCCACGATATCTGCGGCACTAAAAACCCAAGCTACAACATCCACGACCCTCGAACATGGCCCAAAATCGGCAACCATCTCCTGAAGACGGCATCCCACGGAAACTTCCTCGCTCTCCACAGAGGCGACATCCGCGCCCTCCACGCAGGAGCCGCTTACGACAGCGCCTTCGCCTTCGACCACTACAGCAGCATCCCCATGCAAGACAAGGACCGCCTCCCGGTGCCTACCGAGCTCAAAGACAAGATTCTCCCACTCGACGCACGATTCTACAACCTACCGTTCAACTTCGATATGAACGGTCGTCTGAAGATGCAGATTGACATGTCGAGACAAGAAATGGCAGCATTCGTCATGTGGAAGGTTGCGGTCGAGGGGGTGAAGTTTCCGGGGTTGCTCGTAGATATTGAGACTTATTATGAGGATGTAAAACGCGTTGAGAGAGAAGGAGAGAGTGGGTTTACGGAGAGTGATCTTAATAGGATTTTGAAGGGGTGGAAAATGAAGGATCCAGACAAGAAGGGGAGGAAGAGGAACAGAGGCGGTGAGGAATGCGCAGCGAAGAATAGGAAGAGAAAGAGCGGTTTCGCAGGCGGTGAGGGACGCGCAGCGGAGAAGGGGAAATACAGCACGGAGGAGTGAGCGACTAAGCGGCGTACTGTCTTAGTCTGGGGGCGAATGAGGCTCAGACGCCTCATCGATTTTATGCCCGACAAGATGGTTTTTACATTTAGTCAGGCCATGACCTCGGCCGGCATGCACGTAGGACAATTCCGGATAATGTCCTAGAGGATACGAAGCATATATGGAGGCAGGCAGAAGTAGACGAGGAGAGATCAGCCTTTTATTAACAGAGATTATAGAAAGACTCGGCTATACCCCGTCCAGTCCATCGCTATACTACCTATCCTTCCAGATTGTCGCAACTGTGCAATCCAGGACACGTTATGCAAAGGCCGATCATACTCCAACTTGCGCTTTCAGGTCGTATTATTTGATGACTTCAGCTTCTCTCCAAGGGAACCAAGGTTAGGAGCTGATGAAGTGCGCGACTCTTTTCACGCCTGATCCGGTCCCTCCATGATGTCGACCATGTCCTTCATGAACTCACGCCACTCCTCTGCTGCATACCTATACGATCAATCAGGTTTCGGTCGGAGGTCACCAAACTTCTCGTCACCTACCATTTCTGCGGCTGCTCTGAGAAGATAGGACCCTTGTACTGAGTTCGCATAGTGAGGTATTCCTTGACTGGCTTCAGGACGTCTGCGTGCACATCCGCCGCCGGTTTCAATTTGAGGGCCTGCCCGGCTCCAGATGGCGTCGGAGACAAAACATTGATATGGGTGCTGATAGCATTCTTATCGGTCGCCACGACGACGAATGGCCCACGGAAGACGTTAACGTTCTGCGCACCGAGGAGGTTAGTAAGAGCCCTGTTCAGAGGAAACTGCGTTGCTTGTGAGGGCGTCAGAAAATGGATTTCGAAGGGGTACCTGTAGACATCGGCTTAGCATCAGCATTCTGAACTTGTGGGATACCCGTTGTGAGGGAGACTTGAAGGTACGTACGACAGTCGCTCGTCTTCCGCCAGCATACTAGAGAGGCTTAGATTGTCATCGTTGGGAAAGAGACTGGCTAGGTCGTCGGATCCGTCAGGCAAAGCCGGTACCCAGTTCACGCTGACCCTAGGACTCGTGGCGTTGAACACAAGTACACGGTGGAAGTTGGCTCCAGGTCGGTCGGACTCATTGGGCGAACGCCTTGCAAACCAATTTGTGGATCGCCCAGTCTACGGTCTGGCAGCTTGCATTGCAGTAGTGTATGTCCTTGCAGCTGGCGCATCGCTTGGTGGCATTTGGCTGACAGCAATTGGCGCATGTGAGGGGAGACGAGCTGGGGAGCAGAGCAGACGGGTGATCTGGGAGGAAGGGCTTTATGCCCCAAGTCTGGCGGAAGGGATTCTCTAAGCGTGAGAGCATTAGCAGAGCAAGACGCGCTGGGAGGTGGAAGAGTGCTTACCGAAGTTCATAGGGCCGTCACCCGTTGTCATGAGCGTCTTGAGGTCCATGATTCCTAGAGAACGCTTTTGAGGTGATCTGTTCAATACAATGTTAGCGGAGGTCCACCAAAAAGTCGTTGCGCGTGTCTTGGTGAGCAGGCGGCCCTGGTCGCGATGCAGTTGAGGAAGTGGGGTGTTGAAATGGTGAGTTGATTTTGGGAGTCAAGTAGTCGATACAGAGCTGCTAGCGTGGTCAAGTAGCGAGATGAAAGACTAACCTAACGAGGTACCACAAGGAGCCATGGAAAAGGTCCTCAGATTTTCCAACATCGTCAGTGAATGACCATGGTTGATCAAATGATGGAAAAGCAACCAACAAGAAAGAAGGCTGACACAAACTTCAACTCCTACTTGTAGTATGCGGACGTATCCTCCCGATTTTATCCTCGAATACACATTGATAGCACCGTGAGTGCAAAATCTATGCGCTAGCCTACCGTCAATGTCCAAGCGATTGGGCCTTGTATTTTATGATATAAAGAAGCGTATAAGATTATAAACCTGCAAGGGGGCGGATAATTTCTTCCGCTGTGCGTCCGCGCTTTCCGCGCTTTCAAATGTTGGTTCCCATGATTGAACGAGATTCACAATGTTAGTTGCCTCATGTGTTTTGTCCAAAGCCGCCACACTCTGCAAACAGCAATTGCTATTTCCTCACCGCTCTGGGTTTTTGCTTCTTCAGTGGCACATGAGATGATATCTAAGCCACGTAGGATATTTCACTCTCTACGTAATTCCATAATAGTCGAATATATACTTATAGTATGTGCTTAGAGTATTGAATTGTTGGAAGGGGCACCTGGCAGGTGCTTACGTACTATTGTTTACTCACTCTATTACGTAAACTAAGCTACAGAGTCAGGTCTCATGGCCGGCATTAATCTTACCAGTGATGGGGGATGAGTAAGATGAGCGATCGCTGAGCGAATGAGTGAGTAAGTAATAGGTAAGTGAGTAAAAAATACTAAGTTAACTGAGTAACGCTCATTTCACTTACAAGTAAAATAATAGAATATAATAAAAATTATATTCTTATAATCTAGAGAAAAAACTAAAATTTTTTATATTAGGACTTTAGTAATAACTATTATAGTTAGCTTATAATTTAGCTTTAAGGCTAGTAAGTTTAAAAGATAAATAATATATATGTGGCGTTAAATTAACTACCTAGGGGTAGCACGACAAAGGCTTTTATCTTAAATAACATAATAATAAAAGTAAAGCCCCCTGCTTAGTAATTAAAGAAAGCGTGAAAAGGTGGTTATAAAAATGCGCATTCGAATTACTAAGCGAGCTTGGCGGTCTTGGCGGTCTTGGCGCGGGAAATAATATATATTATAATATATAATAATATAAAATATAAAAACCTTAATAGTATATTATAAAACTATATAAAGTAAAAAGTATAAAGTATAAAATATAGAATATAAAGTATAAAGTATAAAGTATAACGCATTTTATAACTGCCTTTTTACGCCTTTTTTAATTACTAAGCAGAGGGCTCTACTTCCTTTATTATGTTATTTAAAATAAAAGCCTTTATTATGCTACCTCTTAACATGTTGGTTCAGCACTTGGCGCGGTTCGGCAAATGGCGCACCCCCGCATTTTCCACCCAATCCTTCACCCACCCATAACTCAGCCAAATATGGATCCAATTGACAAGGCAATTGAAGAAATCGAATCGCGCGGACCAGGAGAAGAATTCTTGTATCAAAAAATAGCGAAAAAATATGGTGTACCAGACACTACGCTAAGGAGGATACACCATAGCAAAAACGTGCCGATAAAAGAGCAACAACTCCAACAGCGAAAACTTACCCCTTAATAAGAACTAGAGCTTGTAAGCTATATAGAAAAGCTTACAGGCTGTTGTCTACCACCTATAAGGGAGATGCTGCAGAATTTTGCTTTATTAATTGCAAAAACTAACAGCAAACAACTAGTAGGAAAAAGCTGGGTTACCCGATTTATCAACCGTTACAACGTCGAAATCACCCCCTATTGGGTTACTGGAATGGATCGCGCGCGCCACCAAGCTGATTCAGGGGCTAAATACGAGCAATTCTTTCAACTTCTGCTAGAGAAAATGGAGGAGAGTACAATATAGAGCCTCGTCACACGTACAATATGGATAAGAAGGGCTTCCTTACAGGAGTGATTGGAAGAAGCAAAAGGATCTTTAGCAAAGCTATGTGGGACCGCGGGGAAGTGAAATCAGCCCTCCAAGATGGCAACAGAGAGTGGATGATGGATGACTATCCTAGCTTGCGTCTGCGCTAATGGAACTGCGTTGCCACCAGGGCTACTATTTGCAGCTGCCAATATAACGCTCTCTAATTGGCCTAGGTAGAGGATATTAAGGCTGGGAAGCATAAGGTATTTGTCACTACATATCCTAATGGATGGACTAACAACGATATAGGCCTTGCGTGGCTCGAGCAGGTCTTTAATTGGTACACAAAAGCGAAAGCTTGTTGATCCTACTAACTACTAATTGTGGATGGCTATAGGTCCCACGTAACAAGAGAGTTTATCGACTACTGTGACCACAATCGGATTCTCCTTATAATATTCCCCCCTTATAGTACCCACACGCTGCAGCCCCTTGATGTAGTACTCTTTAAGCCTCTCTTATTAGCCTACTCAAAAGCCCTTACTACCTATCTCCACAAGGCCCAGGGGGGCTACTCTTAGTAAAGAAAGGAGACTTCTTCCCTCTCTTCTAGGAAGCCTGGGGACCATCTCCTTCAAGAAGAAAAACGATTCTAAAGTCCTTTGAGGCCACTGGTATATGGCCCCGTAAACGCTGAGGTTATCCTTCAGAAATACAGGCCATCAACTCCAGTGGAGCAGGATTCGAGAGAGAGAGCAGTACCTCTATACTCAGCGGCAAGGATTGGCTCAAAATCGAGACCCTCGTGCGTAATACTGTGAGGGAGGAGGGCAGTAGGAAGGTGCAGAAGCTGAAGCGTTCTCTCCACCACATCTCTGTTTAAAATGACATCCTCCACGCTAAGGTACAAGGCCTAACAAAGGCCCTATAAGTTAAGAAAAAGCAGCAGAAGAAGAGCAAGCCTCTAGACCTGCAACAACGCAGGGAGTACCATGGTGGTGCAGTTTTCTGGTCCCCGAGGAGGAAGCTGAGGGAGGCTAGAGTAGAGTACGCGAGAGCGTTGTAGATAAGGAGAAAGAGAAAGTAGAACTCGAAAAAGCGCGTAAGTAAGCGTAAGAAGGCAGAAATAACCTCAGCTAAGCTACGTAACCTGCAGGAGAAGAAAGAGAGAGAAAGGTTAAGGGTTAAGAAAAGGGAGGAAAAGGAGAGGGTCGCGGCGGAGAAGAGAAACAGGCTGGCTGAGCAACAACGGAGGATTCAGGAGAAAGAAAAAAACTCCAAAAAGGCTATACAAACTTCCAAAAAGGGAAAGAGGAAGGCCTCAAAGCCTGCCGCAGCGCCAAAACAGAAAAAAAAGCAACGTGTGGTGGTTTGCTGAGGGTAGGGGGGATAGGGGTGATGAAATGGGGCGTGATCCAGCACCCACAACAACAACGCGCCGTGGCCGCCCGCAACATCAAACTTCCAGCGAAATTCCAGTAGTACATCTTTTTCGCAGCAATTTATATAGTAATTGAATGAATTATTAGAATATTCTAGCTATTGTGGATGGCTCAGTAACGAGGTGTTGTGTGTAAACTGCGTGATTTGGTTGGGGTGCGCCATTTGCCGAACCGCGCCAAGTGCTGAACCAACATGTTAGTAGTTAATTTAACGTTATATAAAATATAAAGTATAAAGTTTAAAGTATATAAAAAATATTTTAATTAGAATCTCTACATAATAAAGATCTTTATTAAAAAAATATTCTTAATACTAAAAGTTAAATAAAAAAGTATTATATATTTTAAACTATATATAGGTTTTTTTTACGACTAAGGGGTTTTCTAATAAAAATATTATAATATATAGCAAATATTCCTCCTACTATTATATATATAAAAAAGCGTTTTAAGATAGTATTAATAAAATAAGTTAGCGCGTTATAAGCTTACTAAGCGTTAAACTATATATATTATTAAATTAACTATCTAGAAGTAGAATAAGAAAGGCTTTTATCTTAAATAATATAATAAAAAAAGTAAAGCCCTATACTTAGTAATTAAAAAGAGCGTTTAAATTATATATATAGACTAGAATATAATAAAATAATAAGTTATATTATTAAAGTAAGTATAAAGTATAATACTAGTAATTATTTAAAACTTATAAACTATAACGTATTCTATTAGTAAGCGGGTTAGATTAGCGAGCGGGTTAGTTTTTGCTAAGACTATAAACACCTTATAATAACTTATTATGTCTTAATAACGCAACGCGTTATTATCTAATAAAGAAGGCAGAATTAAGCTTGCTCTTTAGGCCCTATTAAAATAAATAATTTTTAAGTCTATAACGCGCCGCTAACGCGTATAACGTTCCAAAAACTATAGTAACCCACTAATATAATAGAATTGCTGTCTAAGTAGATAACCGCGCCAATATAGCAAAGCTTACTATAACTAAAGAGAAGACGCTTATCTAATATATACTTAACCTAGACTCGCGAGGATTTGCACCCTAGCTAGATAAGGTAGAGAAAATAGCTAATAAACACTACTAGCTGCGCGGCATAGAGACCCTATAGGTAAATGCTAGACTTAATACTTTGTAAAGCATATACCTAAGCTTAAAATAGCCTTTAATTAAGCGAAAGACCGACAGAGAATATAATAGGAGAATCCAGAGGTAATAAACGCGTGGTTTTAGTTTATAGAGGAGACAAAAGCTAAGTATAGGGTATAGGATTAAGACGTCTATAACTTTAATAAGACTAGCTTTTAGATAGGAGTTATTGGCTTAATAAAGGTTATAATAGACTTAGAGAAATGTTCTTAATCTAATTTTATCTAGCTAGGCAACTATAAGTGGGTTATAGTAATCTAGAGCATTTGCGCTACTAAGTGTACTACTCTACCCTTTATTATTTATAAAGGGCGAGTCTATATCTTAGTGTGGTATAAGGAGACTAGTATCCCTTATAATTAGAAGCTTTTAGTCTCTAAGACTGGCTAGACTAATAATAAGCTTAGAGTTGCGTAGTTAAAGTACTTTAACGCGTATATAAGACCGCGTATAGTGAAGTTATAGAGGTTACTTATTCTAAATAGCTATAAGAGCTACTAATCCTAAGATTTTAAGAATTACTACCTAGAATAGAGGATCCTAACCCTCTGTATGCTAGCGCACTTATCTTACATCCTATAGCTGCTTAATATAGTCTATTTCGCGCTACTAAAGCTAAAGTACTCCTAGCGCGTGCGAGACTTAGCGTACTAACGCGTCTTTTATATTAATAAAGAGGGCTTTCTACTAGTCTTTTATAACGCGTTTTTTAATATATTTACACTAGAGAATTATAAAAATGCCTTTAAGGCCTCTGGGCTTATTTCTTTAGACGTGTTAGTAGTAGTAGATCGCCTTAACGTGTGACTTTACACTCTACTAGGACTACCTATACTAAATAAGTTCTAGCAATTAAAAATACTAAAAAACGCTATTAAACTCTTATTACAGGCTAAGCTAGTAATAGAATCTATTAAGAAATTACTAACTACTATTACTATAAGACTCGCATAGCTTATAAAAGGCGCTAAAAGTCTAGCTTACTAAGGTGTGTACTTATAATAGGCCAACTCGCTAAGCTTTAGAAGTAGATAGAGCTACTTACTAAGCGAAAATCGCGTAAAAGGAAGCGTCTCTAGTATAGTGGAGTACTTAACTTTGGCTAGGGAGCAGATTTAGTGGCTAGGAGTCTCTCTGTTAGGGCGAAATTGTCTAAAAGGGCGCGGGGTGGTAAAAGGTAACGCTAAGGGAGGCCCCTTAACACAACGCTGCTGCGGCAACTATAGGGGGACTAGACATAATATAAGAATCTACTAAAAGACTAAAGAGTTATTTTCTAGCTTAGATATTACCCTTAGTAGGCTGTTTTTAGATAGTGTTAATAGTAATTCAAATTAAAGTTTGCAGTACTATACTATAGTGTTGCTAAGAAAAAACTAACCCGCTCGCTAATCTAACCCGCTTACTAATAGGATATATTAACTCTTTTTTTATAATTATCTTTTTACACTCTTTTAAAGTAAAAAGCTGTACTTTTTTTAATATATTATTTAAAATAAAAGCCTTTGTTATTTTACTTTTATATAGATAGTTTAATAATATATTATAAATACTAAGTATATATAAAAGAATAAATTTTTTCATATAAAGTATTCTTTATTATTATAAAAGCTTTTTTTATTAAAAAGAACTTCTTTATATAGTTATTAATTTCTTTAGATATAGTAATAAATTTAGATAAAAAGCTTTTTAAATTTAAAAGTTATAGTATATTAGTATATAACGTTATTTTATCTACCTAGGGGTAGGATAACAAAGGCTTTTATCTTAAATAATAATAAAAAAAGCAGAGCCCCCTACTTAGTAATTAAAAAAGGCGTAAACGTAAAAAAAAAGGTAATAACTAAAAAAAGTACGTTTAAACTGCTAAGCGAGCTTAGTAGACTTAGCGTAAGACTTCTATATAAGTAATTTTTTTATAAAGAGGCTACTTAGAACTTTAGGAGAAATATAACTTTAGTGTAGCCACGCTATAAGCTATTTTTTTTTTACTATTCTAAGTTATAAAACCGCTATTCTAGTTATTATAAATAATATAAGTTAATATATTAATAGGTATATACTTTTTTATATAAGTAGGATAAGAGTAATATATACTAGATATACTCTTACTCTATTACTATATTAAGGTTGTTTTTAACAAATCTTCTATTATTACTATAGTTTTCTACCCTACTATTTATCTAGATATTAATAGCGGTCTTGCTAATACTAAGGTACTTACTAATACTAAAAAGTATACGCTAGAGTTCTATATAACTATTGCTTAGATAATAACTACACTAGAGTTCTATTCTATCTATAAGATACTTATTTAGCGCGAGAAGGAATAGATACTTAACTATTTATAAGGCTATTCTTGTCTACTAGTTAGGTTAGTAGCTAGTCTAGTTTACTAAGAATAGAATAATTATATTCCTATACTAGTAGACGCAATTACTCTTTTTATTAGTAATAGAATTATTTAGTAGAAGATATAAAAGAATAATAATAAGGTGTGTTAATAATAAGCTATAAAGTGGCAAGAGTATTATATAGTGTAAGGGCACTATATAGAAGTTATTACACTATATATAAAATAATAGTATAATTAGAATTTAAATATAAGATAGTAGTAATACCTATATAAAGTAGGTACGTAGGCAGGCTATATATATAGCCTCGCTTATAATCTTGCTTAGTAATTACGCTAGTCCTAAAAGGGTAATATAACGTAAGCGAGGGACTCGCATCTTAGATTAGTAATACTATCTCTCCCCTCTATAGTAGTAACTTTAGTGCTGCTAAAATCTATCTATCTCTATATAACTATATATTAATTTCTATATAACTATTACGCTCTATTTCTAATTATTATAATTCTTATAGTAATTTACACTACACTACTATAAATTTCTACTAAATTATTATAGATTTAATCTAATTTACTAATATCTATTAGAGTTATATTACTAGTACTATTATTATCTATACACGCGGCCTTATTAAGAGAATTACTACTAGAAGGGTTCCTAGGGGGACTACTATCTATTGCTAACTTAAGACCTATATCTAATTATCTCTAGGCATCTGGGCGAGCGTCTATAATAAAGGTAATAAGATAGGTAATAACGTCCTAGTGCGTAATAAGCTTATTAAATTTGTGTGTAGTATATTTGGCTTCTTTAGGTTCTTAGCGTGAAAACTAGTAATAAGGCAAGAATAATTAAGTAGGTTGTAATATAGCTCTTAGGTAGAGTCTTCAAAACTATTCTATATCATCTTATACTCTATAACGCTATAATTAGAGGCGTATAAGTTCTTTTTAGACTTATTTAACTAGTAGGTAAGTATAGTCTTTACTTTATACTCTTTATTAGTGTGTTTATTTAGTAGTATATTATTTTTATTATACGCCTAACTGTTAAGCGGTTGCTTATTATATAGGTGTAGTAGCTATAAGTAAAAAATATTATATAATTAGCCTATTTTTTAGGTAGGTTATGCTTATATACTATATTATTAATAATTTATATAATGTAAAAAGGTTTCCTATTCTTATAGTTAAGTAAAAAGCTAGGTCTCTTAGTCTTTAGGTTGTGTGCGTTTAATATTATCTTATTACTAACCTTAAAGAATAGTACTATTGCGCGCTTTATATTAGTATACTTAGTCTACTTAGCTTACGCCTATTATAAATTATTATATAGAAAGTTATATAAGTAGGTAAGGGAGTTAACAAAGTTATCTATGTGTTAATAATTTATATAGGTAAGTACTATAAGTAGGCGCTCGCTAGTGTTAGCGTTTCTACCTACTAACTTAGTATTATATGTTTACGTAGGCTTTATACTATTACGTAGTAAGTAGCCCTTAGTAGTAATAAAAGGTGCTATGCTAGTTAACTTACTAACTAACAAGTTAGTAATAAACTTTGCTATAGGTAAGTATAGAGTATAGAGTCTAGTTATTTTATTAATAGTTAATATACGCGCGTAAATACTCCTTTAGTATAGTATTAGTAACCTTAGTCTAACTATTAGTCTTAGGATGCTAATTAGTAGATAGTTGTAGCTTTGTGCTAAGATATTTATAGAGTTATTTCTAGAAGTGAGATATAAACTATTAACTATAGTTGCTAATAATATTTTTAGGAAAACCCTCTTTGCGCTAGATATATATAATAAAGGCCTCTATAACTGTCTCCACTATAATCTTAACTATAAGAATAAACTTCTTTTTCTTACTAAGCTAGTCTATAACAACTATAATAGTTATATATGTCTTATTATTATTATAATAAATTAGTAGGCTAATAATAAAGTCTATTAAGATTAATTTCTAGTAATAGTCTGGGATTAGTAGTGGGTGGAGCAAACTATACTTAGCGTTATAGTATAGTTTGCTGCGGCGGCAAGATATATAGGTGTAAATATAATAGATAATAGTGTATATTATATATGGCTAGTAGTAGTACTAGCGACTAACACGCTTATAAGTACTCTTATAATTAATATATCTAGTAGTAATACTATTATAGGCCTGCTTAAGAATATGTGTATAAACTTTCTTATTATTAGGGACGTATAATTAATTCTTAACGTATAGTAGGCTATTATTTGTTAGGTAATAATCTATAACCTTAATCCTAAGTTCTTATTTAAGAAGTTTCTCTCTAACAAATGTTAAATCTTGGCCTTAATAGTAGTAATAATGTCTTAGACTGTCTTATTAATAGCGTAGACTGTTTTAATATCCTTAAGCAATTACGCTGTCTTCTTAGTTACTATTATAGTTATAGTAATAGAATTATATTATTAGTGGCGAGTTTAGCAATATAGTATAGTATAGTTACGAGCTATAGACTAGAGTAATAACTTTTATCTAGTAAAGTATAGGCAGCAGCAACTGCGTAGTATAACCCTTTGCCTTTAAAGAGCTCTAGGCGTAAGACTATCTATACTTAGTATTATTAGTAGGTGTTATTATTACCTTTAGGTAAGTTGTCCAGATAGCGTATTAAGGCGTTAGGTTTTGTGTCTTGTTTACTAAAGTGGTACTAAATATAGAAGTTAAACTTAGCCAGAAACTCTACCTATTACACTTATTATTAATTAAGTTACTTACTAGTTATAAAGTATTGCAAAGCTAGATAATTAGTAACAATATTAATAAGATTCTAAATACCTAATAGCTTGGATTTCTATTCTTTAAAGGCGCGTATAATAGCTAGAAGCTTCTTATTATAAATTTTATAGTTATACTCTATAGAATTTATCTTATATAATAAGTATGTAATAGGCTATAGTACGTCTTGCTTATTCTTTTATAATAGTACTGCGGTAGTAATAAAGTCTAACGTATTAGTCTCTAACTAGGTTTTCTTATCTAAGTTAAAATAAACTAGAATAGGTGCTATTACAAAGGCCTATTTAAGTGCTTTAAACGCGGTTGCTATAAGAGTTTCTATTTTAATAGGCTAGTTAGTTCTTTAGCGTGTTACCTTTTGTTAGATTTATTAATAAATAGGCAATCTAACTAAAACCTTTAATAAATTATTAGTAGAAGTTTACAAAACTAAGAAAAGCCTATATATCTTTAAGTAACTATGGAAGCTACTAGTTATAAACTACTTAAACCTTATTAGAGTATATTTTAATACCCTTAGTGATTAGGATAATTTCTAGGCATTTAATCTTCTTAACTTTAAATTAACACTTATTAATATTTAGGTATAGACTAGCTTGCCTAAGTTTATTAACTATAGCTTATATGTATTTAATATAATCCTCCTCTATTTTACTATAGATAAGTATATTATCTAAATAAGCTATATAGAAATTATCTAAGTGCTATTATAATGTTTTATTAATATATATTTAAAAAGTACCAGAAGCTCTAGTAAGTCTAAATAGTATAATAGTATATTCGTAAAGTCTATATTGCGTAAGAAATGCTATTTTTTCTTTATTACCTTTTTTAACGCGTATATTATTAAAACTCGTAATAATATCTATAATAGATATAAATCTTATCTTGTTTATATACGCTAGCATATCTTTTAGTAATAGTAGCGCGTTACGATTACGCTTTATAATAGTGTTAATTACGTAATAATTAACGCAAACGCGTAATTTACCCCCTGGGTTTTTAATAATAAGAATAGGTAATGCGTACTAAGACGTGCTTATCTATAAGAAACCTTTTATAGTTATTTTATTAATATATTTCTTAACTACTATAGTCTCTAACTAAAGTAAGGCTATAGATGTGTAGTTGTGGTACTTTGTTATTAATAAGGTTAATAGTGTAGTTAACTCTAGAGCGATAAGAAGCTAGCTTATTAGCTTTCTTTAGGTCGAAGTACTAATACTTATTGTGTAACTAGTCTAGTAGTAATTATTTAAGTTATCTATTATTTAAGATTTGTCTACTAATTTTTTTATAAACTTATTATAGTTAGTCTGGCTATAGACAGCTAGACCTATGGCTGCGTAGAAGAATTGCGTGTTGTAATTGCTATTAGCGGGATTAGGTAAGCAATCTAGCTAATTTTAATAATAAGGTTCTAACTAAGTAATTAATTCTAGGTGGTGTATTGCTATAAGATAAGCTATCTTGCCTATTATAGGGCTAATATTTTCTTATACTATAGGTTATAGTAAACTAGTAGGTAGTTTATTATAGTAAACTATTTTAGGTAAAGAATTCTTAAGGTAGTTAATTAGATAGTAGTAACTATTAAACGTTATAGACTAGTTATATAACTCTAGTTGTGAATTATAAGTAAATATCTAATTTATGCTAGTATAATATTAAAAGCGCCAATATTAGTAATAAAATATATGGCCGTGCTAGTATAGAACCTATACTATATTATAAGATTTACCGCTTGGCTAATCTTATTTATAACCTTACTATTTGCGAGATATAATATAATTAGATTAATAACCTTATATGGCTTAAACTAGTGTTGTTTAATATATAAAGAACTAATAAAACTTACACTAGCACTAGTATCCATAAGTTATTATACCTTTGCCTATTTGCGAGGTGTAGTAAACTTAATAAGGTAGAAGAACTAGAATTATTTAACTTTATTAGACTTGTCTATCTTAATAGCTAAAATCTACTATATGCGCTATGGGTTAAGGCTAAGATTAGTATCTATATTAAACTTATTAATCTTCTATTGCACTACTATAAGATTTCTTTATATACACTACTACTACTCTATTACGTAATTTTGCTCTAAAGCTACTAAAAAATACAACTTATTCTTATTCTTATAGTTCTAGCTATAACGCATATCTAGTATATTATTAATAGTATTATTATGCTTAGATAACTTATTATAAGAGCTATTATGTCTATATATACTATATAGTTAGTTAGAGTTTATCTAAATAGTGTAGACGTGTTGCGCGTCTTTATAGTTAATAGGGCCTAAGATAATAATATAAAAGTACTGAATATTCTTTACTAGAGTAATGGTATTATTGTAATAGTAATTGCGTCTGTTACTTAATATCTAGCGGCGCCACACTTAAAGTAGATATTAGTCTTAGCTAGCAGATCTAGTTTATATAATATACACCTATAGTTATTACGTCTAGTAGACTTATATAAGGTAGATAAAGTAGTGCGTGTAGTAATATTAGATCTAGTTATAATTGTGTTTACTGTATAAGCTTTTAAGTAATTAGTTACTATAGTTACAAAAGCTCTTAAATAGTCTATAGCAAATTTGCAACTAAGACGTTCTATATATAGTATATATTCTATATAGGAGACAAAAGACTTTCTAGGAATAAATAATATATTAGTGGCATAAATAACGCAACTATATATAAGATAATAAGTATGGCTTATAAGTAAGTAGTTAGGTATACTAAGGTAGTTAATAATAGTCATAAATCGCGCGTGCTAGTCTATAAGAGTTTTCCTAGGGTATTAGGCTAGGGCGTTGCCTATAATCTTTTCTTAGGCGTCTAATAGCTTATTCTTAGATAAGTAGATTTTGTTAAAATAATTAAATATATTTGTAATAGTTATGTTAGTCTTAAAGTGTAGATATATAAAAGTCTAGGTATATTTCTTAAGCTAGCTACGCAAATATATAATGCGTAGCTATTTATTAGTAAATGTTTATAACTTATCTATTAATATAATATACTAGCGCTTATAGTTATCCTTATTCTTATTTTTGCTATAGAAAGAATCTATCTTAGGCATTTAAATTTATTGCAAATACTAAGGATTTATTATAAGTTTTGGCAATAGTATAACTTTATAGAATAGTATTAGATAAGTTTATTATTTAGTGTAACTAGTATGGCTTATAGTATATAGGTTATATTATAAGTCTAGAGCAAAAGAAGAGCGTGTGTAATTAAGTAATAGATTATTAGTAGGTATATAACGTACTTTGCACTCGAGTCGATTATTCTATTAAGTTAATTACTTTGCTAAGACTCTACTAAAACGTACTATTTTTTAGCGACGCACTGCAGCCCTCTATAATATCTCTCAAAGTACACTTAGCAACTAACGCGCTAAAAAGAGGTTTAGACGCGACTGTGCACATAATAAAATAAGACTTACTATAAGAGAGGAGTAGGTAATTGTGTAGTATATACTTAACCTAGACGCGTAAGAATTTTTGTCCCAGCTTAATGCTATAAAAGATATGGCTAATTCTTTACTGGCTGCACACGCCACTATAAGCTAGTTGGCTAGAGGTGGCCTTATAACTTTGTTAAGCGCCAGCCAAAGCTTTAAGTTTAAGTTTAATCGAAAGTACGACTATAAGAAAGCCTTCTAGAAGGATCCTAAGGTAATATAAGGCTAGTTCTGGCTTGTGGAGAATATAAAGGCTAAGTATAGTATTCTAGATAAGGACACCTATAATTTTAATAAGTCTGGCTTTATAATAGGTATAATATTAACTAGAGTAGTAGTTATAGGCTCTAAGCGTTAAGGATAGCTAAAGTAGGTGTAGTAGGGCAATAGGAAGTGGACAACAGTCATCTAAGGCATTAATGTAATAGGGTGGTAGATTCCACCCTTTATTATCTTTAGGAGTAAGTACTACCTCTTCGCCTAGTATAAGGAGAAGGATCTATCTTATAATTAGGTTATTGCAGTCTCTAAGAGAATAGCTAGATAATAAATAAGCTTAGTCTGTAATAGCTAAAGTACTTTAATAAGTATATAAAGAGGCATACTACTAGTAGAGTATATTTACTTATTATTAATAGCTATAAAAGTTATAACTCGCTTAAATTCTAAAATTACTATAAAAAGAGTAATATTATTACTCTCTATATGCCTCTATATTTATCGCACCTCTTGCAGCCACTTAATATGGGTTGTTTTGCGCCGTTAAAGAAGGCGTATAGGCGCTAAGCTAAGAATCTAATACGTAACTACATTACGCACATTACTAAAATTAAGTTCTTACCTTACTTTATTACTGCTTTTAAGGCTTTAATTACTAAAAGTAATATTAAAGAAGGCTTTTAAGGTGCTAGCCTGGTGCCCCACAATCTAGAAGTTATAATAATATAGCTTAACGTTTGCCTGCGTATGCCTCCACTTTATACTATTCGCAATAGTATATAGAAGTCGCAAACTCCGCGAAATAGTATAGAACTTAGGTCGCAATTAATACTAGTTAAGTAGAGGATTTAAAGGCATATAGATAGTTCCCTAACTTATATAGTTAAGGTGGTGGAAAATCTTATTAAAGGCGCTAAGCTAATAGGGCATTCTTTAGTGTTAATAACTAAACATAACACTAAACTTTAAGCTACTAATAAGACAACTATAATATATAATATAAATTGTATAAAAGAAAGCGAGTACACCGTAAAGAAGTCCTTATAGCTAAAGAGGGCTAGTAGCTAGCCACTCTAAAGGAGTTTAGGGCGCGCAGTAATAGGTAAAAGGCGAAGAAGAGAGTGCGCGCTAATAGAGGCAAATCTGCTTAATGGCGCTATAGACGCTGTAGTAAGCCCAGGCATAACAAAACAACCTATAGGTAGCCTATAGAAGTAGATTCTAAATAGATTAGCCTATTTAGACTATTAAAAATAGTTTATATTAACTCTATACTATTATAAATAGTATAGAACTTAGTGGGGTCTTGGCAAAGTAAATTAACTTAATAGAATAATCGACTCGAGTGCAAAGTACATTAATAAACTTTAATATTTAGTAGTTACTTAATAAATAGGATAGGCTAGTTAGAATCTATAAACTATTAGATATTATAAGGTTAACCTTACTATATAATACGTACTAGTGACTAGTCTCTAAGCTTTATAATATAGGTATAAGCTATATTTAATTCCTACTAGACTACGTGCTCTCTATCTTTGTAAGCCGCGTAAAATAATTTTCTAAGTTCTAATAATTAATACGTGGGACGTAGTTGTTAAGTAGATAGTCTTTAAGTTTCTTAAGCTATTATTATAGGGCTATATAATGGGTAGCCAGAATCTTAGACTTTTCTAGAGCAATAAAGTCCTTTTTTAATAAATTATAATATGCTCGCAACTTAATATTATCCTATTCTACAATTTAGAAAAAGTTCTTGTGTAATAATATACAATCTTCTAGCATTTTAACCTATTCTAATTTTATTATAAACTATTATTCTAACACTTTATAACTAGCCTAAAGATGCTTAAGCTTTAAAGCTTAGTTTAATTATTCTCTAGCTTATTAGTAGCTTATTATATAGTTGTTAATAGTGGCGTAATAATATTCTACTAGAATTTAGATTTCTAGTTTACTATGTTAACAAACTACACATATTCTTAAACCTTAACTTTGTCTAGCTTTAAACTATCCTCTACACTAGTTATACTAACGCGAAGTTTATAATCTAGTATATTACTATTAGTATTAGTAATATTAGTAAAGTATATATACTTAGAAAGATTAGTAGGTAGTAGACTAGTATAATCTTATTAGTTATGTGTTATAGATAGATAATTAGATATAATAATAAAAGAGTTGCTTTAGTTAAAAGGTTTACTATTATTACTATTATTATTATCTATAAGCGCTATATTATAATCTTTAGGTTAAAGAAGTCTCTTTTTAAAAGTAACTTTACGCTTATTATATTATCGCTCTATATCTTAGTAAGTTATTATTTAACTTATCCTAGTCTATGGGCAAACTACCCTGAGTAGTGCTCTGCTAAGTTAGAATATTAGGCTAAGACGCAGTAAAGTTATAGGCTTTTTTATAAAAAACTAGTATAATTATTCTTATTTTTCTAGCTTAGTCTTACTATCTCGCTTACTATGTATAATAGGTTCGTCTCTTAGTAGTAGTATATAATTTAGGTTAGAGTTAAAGGTTAAGGTTATAAGTTAAGAGTATAAGAGTTACTATAGTTAGTGTAGTAGTTGCTTTTGTGTAAGCGTCTAGGCGTTATAGCTCTAGCCTATACATAACTATAAAAGCCTATGTATATAAAATATTTATATAGTAATATTAGACTAGACTTTTACTAAAGTAGATAAGACTTATTAGAATTACTATAAAGTCTTAAGACATTTAACTATGCAAAATAAGCGCGCCTATAAAGAATTGCTATTATACTACACTAGAGTAATTTACTAGAGGCGTAGATCTTACTAACTTAACTTATAACTATACCTTAGGCTATAAGTTATTCGAGTTATTACTATTTACTATTTTTGTAGAGGTCTTATATATCTATCTACTATTATTATAGAGGTCTTATATATCTATCTACTATTATTATAAAGGTCTTATATATTGTCTACTATTATTATAGAGATCTTATATAATCTCTTTTACTATTATTATAGAGGTCCTCTATATTATAACCTTTTACTATTATAGTAGAGATTCTATTTACTATGGCCTTTTACTATTATTATAGAGGTTCTATATATTGTAAATAATAGAAAAGACGTTATAGTGAGAGATATTATTATTATTAGATTAATAATATTAACGTTATTTTATCTCTTATTAGTAAGGTAAATAAGGTTATAGAGATTTATAGTAACTTATAGTAAGTTTAATAGTTATAACTATAAGTGGCTTATTTAAGTAAGCTAGGCTTATAGTTATTAAAATAACTAGATTCGCTTATTAGTAAGTTATTTTTTATAATTGCTATAATAGTTACTATATATAAAGCTTGCTAAGCTTATAGGTTATTAATAGAAGCCATATTACCTATAAGTAGGTTATTCTCCTAGGGACTATCTATTATAATAATACTAGGGGACTAATATCTTATAAGATATAACCTACGTGCTACTATAAATAAGGTAGTAGCTATTCTTTATTTTCTGCTATACCTATTATTAATAGGTAACCTATAGGTAAGCGTTGTTAGTAACACTCTAAAGAAGGTATCTATGCTTTTTAATATATAGAGTACTTAAGAACGTAAAGGGTTCGACTACTATATTAGTTAATAGGTGTTATTATTAGTAACGCCCTAGAGATAGACTAGATTTTAGATAGTTAAATTGCGGTTTAATAATTACTACTATAGTGTAAAAATACTATAAGAGTTATTATACTATATATAAGATAATAGTATAATTAGAATCTAAATATAAGATAGTAGTAATACCTATATAAGGTGGGTACGTAGGTAGGCTATATACGTAGTCTCGCTTAGGACCTCGCTTAGTAATCGCGCTAGTTCTAAAAGAGTAATATAATATAAGTGAGGGGCCCGCACCTTAGATTAGTAATATATAGATTTGCGAGATTCTTCTAGCTATTATTATTATTATTAAGTTAGCTTATCTAAGTAAGTATGCTATATAAGTAGTGTGCGAGCGTAGATAACTATTAATAGTAGTAGTAACAAGCTAGGTATACTATATACGCTATAAGTAAATCTTATATTAGAACTAAAAGCTTGTAGGTATTAGAGAGTATAAGTAAGTTTAAACTATTATTATATTACTAGATATTTAAGGTTAGTCTTTAATTAGAATTAAATGCTATATATATTAGTATACAATAATCTTTTATTATAATCTACTTTAACCTTAAACTAAAAATAATCGGCGAGAAAAACTTATTTAGTAAGCTAATATTATATTAGTATAAAATATAAATAGTTATAGAACTTAGTTACTATAGTCTTTAAAATATACTTATATAGATAAAATAAGTATTAAGACTTTTAAATATACTATAAAGTTCTTCTACTTATAAGCACAGTAGTAGTAGTATATTGTATATATTAACTCGTATCGTTTACGATATATTAGAATGGCGAAGAAAAGTACGTACCTATTGATATATTAACTCGTATCGTTTACGATAATTAGAATGGCGAAGAAAGGATAAATAACTATAGTGTTGCCGCGCTAAAGTTTTATTCTTTCCTTAAAGTTCTAAGTAACCTCTTTGTGAAAACTTTATATATAGGAGCTACGCACGCTAAGACTACTAAGCTTACTTAGTAGTTTAAACGCGCTTTTTTTATAATTATCTTTTTAATAATCTTTTTAATTACTAAGTAGTGGGCTTTGCTTTTTTTATTATATTATTTAAGATAAAAGCCTTTATTATTCTACCCCTAGGTAGATAATTTAATAATACACATAAAGTCCTAAGTTTTTATTACTATCTTTTATAATTAATAAATACTTTAGATTTACTTTACTATTTCTTAATAGACCTATTAATAGTTAGTAATAAAGTTTAAAAAAAGAAGAAAATATAAACTTATTTAAAGTAGAATTATATACCTAGTATTATTAGCTTAGTAGGTATCTTTTTTAACCTTTTTTTTAGTTTAAGGTTAAAATAGGTTAAGATAGAAGATTATTATGTACTATATATAGCACCTAATTCTAATTTAAAAACTAATCTTAAATATCTAATAACGCGATAATAGTTTAAACTTTAAACTTACTTGTATCTTGCCTATGCTCTATAAGCTCCTAACTTATATAAGGGTTGCTTATAGCGTATATAGTACACCTAGCTTATTACTACTACTATTATTAGTTATTTACGCTTACACGCCGCTTACGCGGCGTACTTACTTAGATAAGCTAATATATAACTATTAGAAGAATCTTGTAAATCTATATAACGCTCTTATTATATTAGAAATTATTAATAAACATCTTATCTTCTACCTTTTACCTTTCTTTTTAAATTCTATTACTAATAAGAAGTAATTTTATCTACTAGAGTAGAAATATAGTCTTCTTAGTTTTTATATAAACTAGATAAACTGCTAACCTAGCTAGTATATAAGAATTGTCTTATAGATAGTTAGGTATACTAGACTTCTATAGATAATTATTTTATAGATAGAATAGAACTTTAGTGTTATTACCTTAGTAGTAGTGGTGCAAATTATTAGCGTGTACTTTTTAGTAATAGTAAGTACTTCTTTAGAAATAATATTAATTTCTAAATAGATAGTAGGGCGTAGTAGTATACGTAGAGAGATATTAGGAGATTTATTAAGAATAACCTTAATATAGTAATAAAGTAATAAATGTGTATCTAGTATATATTATTCTTATTCTAGTTATAAGTATAGTAGTATATATCTATTAATATAGCAAATACTACATATTAACTTATATTTATTATAATAATTTAGATAGTAGTTTATAATAGTTAGGATAGTAAAGAAGAGATAGCTTATAGTATAGCGGCACTAAAGTTTTATCTCTCCTAAAGTTCTAAGTAGCCTCTTTATAAAAACTTTATATATAGAAGCTATGCGCGCTAAAACTACTAAGCTTACTTAGCAGTTTAAAACGCGCTTTTTTTATAATTATTACCTTTTTTACGCTCTTTTTAATTACTAAGTAGGGGGCTCTACTTTTTTTATTATATTATTTAAGATAAAAGCCTTTATTATGCTATCCCTAGGTAGTTAATATAATGCCATATACCTAGTATTATTATTATACTTAAGTTTTTTAAAGTAATAAATAATTCTTTATTTTGTAAACAAAACTATATTCCGCAGCTATACTATAGTAAAAGAAAATCTAGCTATAACCCTTTTTTTATATACTAGCTCTATAAGATACTATATAAATATATATAAAAGTAAATAGTTTCTAAGGGCTTATCTATCTAGCACTCTATAATTCTATTAGCTCTCTCTATAATAGTAACTTAGTTATATTAGCGTAAACTATAGTTAAGAGAAAGACTCTTTGCCACCGCTAACTATTATCTAATACTCTCTCTTATATAAGAGAGAGCTCTAATCCTACAATTTGCTTTGCGATAATCGAGCGACTAAGCGACTAAGCGACTAAACGATACTACTATGTTGCGATTATACTTCTAGGCTAAATTTAAATAATTCTTAAAGTATTAAAATACTATATTATAATAAAACTATTTTTAATATATAAACTCTTATAGTTATTAATTATAGCCTTAATAGTAAAGTTTAACTTAGTAGACTTTACTATAGTATTATTATTAATAGTAATACTAATAAAGTAAGACTTAAATAAGTAAATAATTTAATAAAAACTTAATAATAATAGTAATAATAGTAGTAGTAGAAATAGTAGTAGTTATAATAAATAAAGTAGTTATAAACTTAAAAGTTATAAAAAATAAGACAAGAGAAGATTTTTATATAAATATACTATTTATTCTAAAATATTCTAAGCTTATAAATCTAAACTTCTATTACTAATATATAAGTTTCTAAAATATATTAAAATAGGTTATGAATATAATATATTATCAATATAGATTAATAATCTAAAAACTCTAGAAAATTTTACCTAGTTTTAAAAGATTCTATTAAGTTGTCAGATTGGATAGGTAATTCGAACAACTATCGTGAGTGGCAGGAGAGAGATGAAACAGCCCCTACCTAAATAGGGATAGTATAGAGGATTAGCCAAGAACCAAAACAGCGCATAAGCAGACCTTGAGAGGAGGACACCCTAAAAAGAATAACAACCAACATTACGCATTATTAAGATATGGACTTTATTTATTAATAAACCCTTTAATCTAACAATTAAGAGTCTTACTGCCTCTACCTTAAACACTAGAATAACTAGAACGCTAATACAACTTGAGCCGAAACGACGCAACGTCGCATAGAACGATTAAAATCTATTAAGATGTTAACTACCCTAAATCGCGACCCCATAGTAATCCTTATAGACTATACCTAGTGGATTAAGTAGATCGCATAACTGGAGTCGAAGTGTGTGTTGTTGAACGTCTGGTCGAAGATCGACCCTAAACAGATAGCCTAGCCACTCGCTAAACCTATCGCCCTAATTAGGCCCTTAATAGTTAGCTATTAAGTAGCTATAGCGGCGATAAACTAATATTAAACCTAATACTAAGCGAATTACGGGCAGCACGCAGTGATACACCTGTTTGTACCAGCTCGACCATTCAACCTCTTAAACGCTAGCAAGACCTTATACAAAGAAGACGTAGACGACTTTAAGTTCATTTTTAAAGAATACAAGGTCCTTAATTAGAAATATTAATAAGAACAAACCCACTTCTCTTAGGTTACTAACTTTATTTAGACAATAGTATCCTTATACCTATTTACTAACTGCTACAAGCCGTCCTAACTATATCGAAGCTAGATAATTAAACTCGCCGCTACTATACTGGATTACATCAGCAAATGCACGGTCCCACCAAATGCACGACCCACCTAAATTTTCCCACCACTTCAACACCCCCCATAACTCCCACCAATATGGGAGATATTGAGGCAGCTCTTGAAGCGTTGAAATCGTTGAAACCAGGCGCGAAAAAGTTGTCTATTCCCAAATTGCGGAACAGTATGGCGTTGATCGTACAACGTTATCAAGGCGTCACCGAGGGATAACACGCTCCCATGCCGAAAAGGCCGATAATCAGCGACTACTCAACTCAATACAACAGACTGAGCTTATAGAATATATCAATAAGCTCTGTTCAAGAGGCCTACCACCTTCGAAGCAAATGGTCCGAAATTTCGCGTCGGAAATTGCTGGAAGAGAAGCTGGTAAAAATTGGGTTGATCGGTTTATCAAGAAACACGACATTGAGCTCATATCAAGGTGGAGCTCTGGTATAGATTCCAACCGCCACAAAGCCGACTCAGCCTTCAAATACTCGTTATATTTCAAGCTTCTACAACAGAAAATCGAGCGGTATTCCATTGAGCCCCGACATATATACAATATGGATGAGAAAGGCTTCCTTATTGGTGTGTTAACTAAAATGAAGAGAATCTTCTCCCGACGGCTATATGAGGAAGACTTGATCAAGCAGCTTATCCAGGATGGCAACCGAGAGTGGATTACAACAATAGCTTGTATTTGCGCCGATGGGACTTCTCTTACGCCGTCACTGATTTATCAGGCGACTTCTGGCAATATTCAGGACACCTGGTTACAGGATTTTGATCCAGCAGAGGATCAAGTCTTCTTTACCTCATCACCTAGTGGCTGGACCAATGATAAAATCGGCATGGCATGGCTCAAACAGGTGTTTGATCGGGAGACCAAGGCTAAGGCACGTCGGTCCTGGCGGCTTCTCATCCTTGATGGCCATGGATCGCATGTTACTATGGAATTCATCAACTACTGCGACAACAATAGGATCCTACTAGCTCTCTATCCTCCCCATTCAACTCATACCCTTCAACCGCTTGACGTCTGCTTATTTAAGCCTCTCTCAACCGCATACTCAACCGAGCTGGCCAGCTTCATGAACCATTGCCAAGGGCTATCAAGTATCACCAAAAGAGACTTCTATCGGCTATTTAAGAAGGCATGGGAGGCTTCTTTTAAGGCTAAGACGATTCTAAAGGCATTCGAAGTCACTGGATTATCACCTTTTGATCCTAAGGTGATTCTCGATCGATTCAAACAACCCAGAGCCTGAGAGACCATCCTCAAGCGGGAGTACTAGCTCGGTGTTAAGTGCGTCAGATTGGAAGAAGATTGAGAAGCTCTTACACCAAGCTATTGATAACATCTATGATAGACAAGCTCGGCAGCTTACCAAGGCGGTCCAAAGCTCTCTCTGTGCGTAATAACCTTCTCCAACAAGAAGTGGACGGCCTTAAAGGAGCTCTTATCAATGAGAAAAGGCGCCGCCAGCGTGGTAAAGCTCTTCCTCTTGAACCACCACCAGATTACTATGGTGGAGCCATCTTCTGGTCACCAACCAAAGTCCAGGAGGCCCGTGATCGCCAAGCTCAAAAGGAAGCCGAGGAGCAAGCTATACGGCTTCAAAAGGATGAGAGAATCAAAGAAAAGGAAGCTAGGAAGGCTGAGAAAGCTCGATTAGCAGAGGAGAGGAAGCGTACGAGGGCTGCTGCAAAGGAGCTTCGATTGCAAGCGCAGCAGCTCAAAGCTGCTCAACTTGAGGAAGCTCAGATTGCCCGTCAAGCTGATCAACAACCCAAAAACGACCTCAGGCAGGCCAGACAGGGGAAGGAGAATGTTAATGAGTCTCTGCCAGGTACTCAAATCGATGTGGTGGAGAATCAACCATCTGGAAGTGTGGTAGGGCCAACGCCTGCCCGTTCGCGACGTAGTAGGAAAATACAGCTCCCCCAGAGGTATCGCACGTAATTTATCGTTGCCAATCAATCCTATATGTATTTCTGAGTGCTCCACCAAAAAATCTGATCAATATATTATATATGTGGTTGTATAGCTTCAAAAGTCGGGGTGGTTGATCTACCGAAAACGTGCATTTGGTGGGACCGTGCATTTGCTGATGTAATCCAGTAGGCGTAAGATTAGAAGACGAGCTTAACAAAGCAAGGGAACGATACTAAGTAGCCCTTAAACTAATAAGAATAACAGCCTATTAGGACACCTAGCTTATTAGTAGTAGTAGTAGTAGTAGTAGTAGTATATGATTAACGTCCAGGAACGTAATGTTCTAGCCTCCCATGGGGCATGGGGACGTGCTAAGCTGTATTTACAGAAAGCATTTCGTGCCTGCCGGCTGGCTACCACAGTAGCCTTGTTGTACATAGCCCATCCTCCCTTTAATAGGTCTACCTGCTACTACAGGCACCTAGATACCTATAGTAGCCGGCCCTCATCTGTGAGGGTGTTGTTGTCCTGCCCCTCTCTCCCTCGCCCTTGTAGCTCTGCTCCCGTACTGTCTTCCTCCCCCTACCTCGTACGAAGTAGGACCTCGTACGAGTTAGCAAGCTGCCTTGTACCTTGAGTAAAAACCTCGTAGGGGAAAACCTCAAGCTTGAAACAAGTAGTAGTAGTCGCCTGAGCGGTACTTAATTTGGGTGAAAGGTTTTGACCAAGTCTTGGCAGAGCGAAAACTCTGCATCTTGGCTTTTGGTCTCTTTATCGCAACAGCGCCAGCTTTTTGCGGATAAAGAACGTGATTCTAGTAATCAGCTTGTTCAGGCGAACAATTTCATACTACAGGAACCCCCCACACGGTCGTGTGGGTGGAATCACGATTTTGGTGTTCCTGCACCTAGCTTACTAAAGTGGACCACGCGGTTATAGAAGCCAAAGCGACTAGTGTACCTAACTACCTAAATAATTAATTTATTAAGAACGACTTTGTAAAAGCTATAGCAAAGAATTTCTAAGAATAGACAATCTTATTTATGGAAAATAGCCTCCTAGATCCTATAGTGACGGCCACTAACATGTTCCTACAATTTAGAAAATAAGCTAACCTACTATACCTAGCTAAGAGCAAATTGTCTAGAGTAGCCTTCGCAGCTAGAGGACTAACCCTTACTAAAGAAAAAGCTAATAATAATGCTAATACTAAACTAACTCGCGAAAGAGGTCGCAACTAACATTAAAAGCGTAGTTATTATAATAGTGATATAATTAACTATATAATATAGAAGTATAAGGCTTATAATAGACTATATATAATCTTAACAAGTGTTAGTATATAATGCTAGAGATAGCGCCTTCAAATTAGAGAGCCTAAAACAGCGTTAAGAGAGAATAGCTTAAGAAAGGATTAGCAACAATACTAAACTTTAGGAGAAAATACGCTTAGCGAAAAGGCCACAATTAAAGACCCTAGCTCTTAAGAAGTCGCACTTAGCAACTCTAATAATAGAAGCTTCTACAGAAGAGTAACTAACTATATAGAAGGCAAATTAGAGAGGTTAATATTACAATAGCCGCCGCCTCTTTTATAACGAAATAGTTAAGGTACCTACTTAAATAATTCTTTATCCTTAACTTAGGGACAACGTGCTATGTAGCAAATAATATCAGACAATTTACAAACACTTAGCCACCCACACTAGGAGATTTCTTATAGGTAGGGAACTTACGCGTATAAATTATAGCATATAGCTTACTATATATAAGAGTGAAAACTATAGACTTAATACGCCGCCTTTACCTTAGAGATGTGGCCTTCTGCCTAGACCTACACTATAACCTTGTCTTATTTAGAGTACTCTAACAACAAGGCCTATAGTAGGATACTAAGTCAAACCCTACCATACTACGCTGGTATAACGATAGTGCTATTACGCTCCTTAAAGAACAATACGGACAATAGGTTATTAAGTATAACAATATCTCTAAGCTAAAATTAACCTTTGTAATAACTAAAGCACGCACAATTAAGCTACGACAATAAGCGAGCGGTGAGATGTGGCACAAACGACTAGGACACCTAGGACCTTAGGCACTTAAGCACCTTGTTTATCACTCTAAGGGGGTAAAGATTGTTAGCATTCCTACTATTAAGTGCGACGTATGTGAAACATTAAAGTCTAAGCGACAGATAAGAAGAACCCCCCAAATAATCCTAGAAGGTCTAGGAGAGCGAATAGTCCTAGACTTTTATGATTACGAAGAAGGGAGTAATACAAAGGAGAAGAGCTAAATGCTAATTATGTGTAGAGTTACTAGTATGCTATAGGATTTCTATTTTAAAGATAACTAACCTAGCAGATTAATTATTAAAACCCTCTAAACATTTATTATATTTATAAAGAACTAATTTAGAATTATAGTTAAAGTCATTAAGACTAATAATAAGACGTTTCGCTTAGCCGAAGCCTAGAGGTGGAGGGACGAGTAAGGTATAGCAGTCGAGCCCTTAGCACCTAATACCTAAGCCTAAAACGGCGGAGCTAAACGCTTAGGAGGTGTGGTAAAGGAGAAAGCTCGTGTAATACGCCTTAACGCGAATCTACTATAGGAAGTATAGCCTAAAGTAACTTGAACTGCTATATACCTATACAATCGAACACCTAAGTATTTGAATCGCTGGAAGACGCCCTATAAAGCGTTCTTTACCGCTGTCGCCTTTTAAAATAGGATAGTTATGTCCCTACGCAAACTAAACTAAATCCTATCTACGAGTATATGGCTGCAAGGCCTTTACTATAACGGATAATACGAAGCGTGGCAAAGAACGTCTACAAAGACTTAACCTAAAGGCATAGATTAGATACTTAGTGGGTTATGTTTCCTTAAACATCTTTAGGATATAGATACTATTAATAGGTAAGATAATTAGCACCCGCAACGTAGTGTTTAACAAAGATAGCATTTTTAATAGAGATATAAAATATATTATAGACAATCTTATATATAGTACCCTTAAAGAAATTGCAACTTAGATTAGGATAATAGAGCTACCGCCCTTTACTATTATAATAGAACGATGCTATAAGCAGGTTCTATAAGGATAAAGCGACGGACGACTCTCCTTCTAAGCAAGTGGGGACACCCCAGTACAACGAGCGCGGGAGGAAGGTTATACCCTACCTGACGCCGCCAAGTACACTACTACTAGTAGCCTTATTAGCGCAACTAATGAGCTTAGATGGATACGAGCAGTGCCCTAACTCGCTACCTAGCGCTAGAGATAATTAGGAGCTAGATCTAGCCCTGCCTCGCCCTAGAGGAATATAGCCTGTTATGAGAGCCCTTCTGCGTAAAGAGGAAGGGAAAGCTAGTTAATCCCTAGTTGCCCCTCTCTTACAATCTGGACAGACTCTAATCTCTACTTAGTTCCTTACCTAGTAAAGTAAAAGCCACTATACTATAGGCCGCAGCCTTTATAGCTAGTACTAAAGCAGGTTACATTTATAAAGTAGAGGGGAAGAAACTAGATAATATAAGTATTAAACGCATAATAATAAAAGGCTATTAGCCTTATTATAGCAAACTGTTACTAGCACCTCCTCTAAATAGGCTTAAGCCTACGCACCCACTCTACATACTCTTTAAGAAAGCTAAGAAAGAACACCTTAATAGCTACAAACAAACAAAGTTATAGACTAAGGTGCCTACTATTTAGGCAAGATAAGAAGGGATCTAGATACTGAATTTAATGTAGGTATACACCTATAAGCTTAATTAGCACTACTACTTCCAGAAGTGTAAGACAAGGCTAGTTATCTAAGGCAATTAATAGAACAATGTTACCGCCTAAGAGACTTATGCCGCCCACACTTGCAGGAAGATTGTTTAGGATGCTAATAGCTATTGCTGCTTAGTTTAACCTAGAGCTAAAGTAGTATGATATAACTAACGCTTTTGTATATGTATTAATTGATTGTGTTATCTATATGCGAATGCCACGCGGGTATACACGTCTAGGCACGATACTTACGCTTTAAAAGGCGCTATATAGCCTGCAGATCTCACCCTTACTATAGCAAAGGGACTTCACCGCCTACCTCACAGAGCTTAGTTTCTCTGTAGTTCTACACAAACTATGTTGCATAGTATAAAAAGGGGTGTTTATCTTCTTCTATATTAATAATATTATTCTCGCGTATTACCTACGAAACCGTACACTAGCAGACTAGGTTGTGAAGGATCTCTAGAAGAAATACAGCCTAACAGGAGGAGGGGATTTAAGATAGTTCCTTAGAATAGAGGTAATAAGAGACTAAACCTAATAAAAGATATAGTTATCGTAAGCTGCGTATATTAATAAAATTATCTAACTCGCAACTAATTATAACCTTCGCTACAATACTCTAATAGCTTAAATAGAGCTTAATAGCCGCATAGACCTCATAATATATAGAGAGAGATTAACCTATACTAACGTAAAATTAGCTCCTTACTCTTTGTAGTAGTGAATACACGCTCTAACGTTGCATTTACTATTTTATAACTTGCCCGCTTTCTTACTAATCTAAGCCTAATATATTAATAAGCGACTAACCGCGTTTTCTTATACTTACACTCTATACAAATATACGCCCTAGAGTTTAGAGAAGACAATAGTCTTATTATAGCTAGTAACGTATTGTTTATAGACAATATAATAAATAGGAAGAGTTTCTAAGAGTACGCAATTAAACTATTTAGCGGTCTTATCGCCTGGCGAGCTAATAAGTAGGACACGGTTACCACTTTAACAACTAAGGCAGAGCTCCTAGCACTATCCTAAGTAGCTAAGGAAGCTATATTTACGCGGATGCTGCTTAACGAACTTTAAGTAACACTAGAAAACCTAGTGATTACTATTTAGTGCGACAATAAGTAGACGATTCGGCTAATTAACGAGGAGATTTCTTAGCTAACAACTAAGCTCTAACATATGGATATCTAAAATCACTAGCTATAATAGGAGGCAAAAAGAAAGTTAATTAGAGTAACATATGCCCCCTTAAGCGATATAATCGCTAATAGATTTACTAAGACTCTTTCTATTAGAACCTGGCCCTAGTTTCTAAGTTAAGTAGGACTAGTAAATGTAAAGGACCGCATAATTGTAGAGCAAGGAGAAATAGATGCAATAACACAAAAGATTAAAGCCTTAGGAAGAATAGTAGATGCTAAGACATTCTAGATTACCTAAGAATAAATAGTAAACAGCTTAAGGCGCGAGGTCGCCAAGCTAAGGGGGTGTGTTAGATTAGATAGGTAATCTAAATAACTATTATAAGTGGCAGGAGAGAGATAAAATAGCCTCTACCCAAATAGGGATAGTATAGAGAATTAGCCAAGAACCAAAATAGTGCACAAGTAGACCTCGAGAGGAGGACACCCTAAAAAGAACAATAACCAATATTACGTATTATTAAGATATAGACTTTATTTATTAATAAACTCTTTAATCTAACATAAGTAATTATAAGCTTATTACTAATACTTAATAATATTTAATTACTAATAAAAACTTTTTAAAATTTAATAGACGATTCTAGAAATTTATTAATACTAATTTAGATTACTAATATAATTTTTATAATTTTTACTTAATATTATATATAACTTAGTTTTAAATTTTAACTTTTAAATATATAGAACTTAGTATTAGTTCTAAAAATAAATTTTATTAATACTAGTACTATATAGTATATAATATACTATTAAAGTTTTTATAATTTATATTATTATATATTATTAAACTAGGAGCTGTGCGCGCTAAGACCGCCAAGCTCGCTTAGCAGTTCGAACGTACTTTTTTTATAATTACTACCTTTTTACGCTCTTTTTTTAATTACTAAGCAGGGGGCTCTGCTTTTTTATTATGTTATTTAATATAAAAGCCTTTATTATGCTACCCCTAGATAGTTAATATATAACGCTATATATATTATTAAATATCTTTATTATATAGAGATTCTAACTAAGATTAAGTTTGCACTATATATAAAGAGAAGTAAAATAGAAGGTACTAAAACCTAGTATCTAGTATATAGTAGTAGTAATATAATATATATAAAATAATAATAATTTTATTATTAAGTTTCTTTATAGTAGTATTATTAATAGTAGTTAATAGATAGTCTACTATCTAGTATAACTAAGTTATATATTATCTCTTAACTAGTAAACTATTAGAGAGCTATAGTAGACTACGAAGTTACAACTATAAAAGTAGTATAGGTAATAGAATACTTAACTATAGTTTAGTTATTATATTTACAATCTAGCAGCTATAGTATAACTATAGTTTACTATACGCATAGCGTATAAAGTCTATTTACTCTTATAATATTAGTAATACCTAGTATACTAAATCTTTACTTTTAATATATAATATATTTTATTAGTAGCCTAGATAGATTAGTCCGTTAGATAGTTTTTACTAAGACTACAACACTTTACTATAAATTATAATGTCTTAATAACATAACGCGTTATTATCTAATTAAGAAGGCAGAATTAAGCTTGCCCTTTACGCCTATTAGAATAAGCAAATTTTAAGCCTACGATGCGCTGCTATAGCATATAATATCCTAAAGTCTATACTAAGTAATTAAATTAATAGAATTACCACCTAAGTAGATATATAATTAGGCATAGTAAAGCTTACTACGACTAAAGAGTAGACGCTTATATAGTATATTCTTAACCTAGATTTGCGAGAATTTGCACCCTAGCTAGGTAAGGTAGAAGATATAGCCAATAAACTACTAGCTGCGCGGTGTCACGACGCGTCCCCTGTGGCAGCGTAACCCCCTAGTTGCCCTAGACTGGCCTAGATTAGCCTTGGCTAGGTCAGAGTTTTCTTCTTAGGCCTTGTAGCCTTTAGACCTACTTTCCATTTTTAAGGGATCGCCTTAGTAGTGAATTAATAGATTAAGCATTGTACCCACGATCTTACAATACAATCCCTTACCACCTTATATCTTATTATTCCAACATAAGCGACGTCCGTTGAAGCCAACGCCTGGCCTCTGTAGCCGGCCCAAGCGGAGCGACAGTAACCAGCGAGGGGCAACCTCACGCCAGCATCGAGGACCCTAGACCAGGCCAAACTAGCACAGACAAAGGAAAAACAGCCTTAAGCGCTAAAAAAGCTTAGATATAACATTAGGAAGAGAAACTTAAGCAAGAAATTAAGATTGCAAAGAAGCGCAAGGCTATTAAAGCCTTGTAGGACTAACTTAAAATCCTGCAGGTTAAAATAGGACCTAACAATAACAAACAAAGAACCTCAACCCTTGCAAGTGACGCTAAAGCCGCGACGAAGAAGGATAAGGGCAAGGGCAGGCAACTAACGCCCAAAACTATCAAAAGGATACAAGCGACCCTAATAATAGCAGCGACTTATTAGAGGAGCCTAGCAGCCCTAGAGAGGACTCCCCTCTGCGTAAAAAGGGCGGACAAAAGAGCAAGCAACTAAGCAAGAAGGATAGAAGAAAGCCCCTAAGGACTAGCATCGCGCCTATCGTCCCACCCTAAACAACAACAGCTAGCTTAGACCTACAACTACTAAAAAACCGCTAGAGCCTCCCTAATTTAAAGGAAGAGGCTAGAAGGAACTAAACGCCTAGGCAAGAGGCTGCAAAGATTACATTTAATACGCACTGGCCCTTAGCACTAATCTAGCCCAGACAAGGTTCGCACACTGCTATCTTAGGGACACGCAACGCAACTTCTAGGACAGGGTAGTCTGGGAGATCCCCGAGCGCAAACGCGAGCGTAAGGTAACGTGGAAACTAATAAAGCAGACTATAGTGGATACCCTAGGATCGAGCTAGGAAAGAGAACACAGAGGCTCATCAGCGCATTAAGAACGCAAAGCAGGGTTATCAGACCCTAACTAAACTCCTAAACTATCTTAAGGATTAGTAGGAAGAGACTAACCCTAATTATGCCTTAGATAATCATAACAATTAGCATATTAGCAATTTCTTCTCCGCTCTAGACAGTTAAGTAGTGGAGAGGCTCTAATAGCAACCACAGCAGTGGACCAGCCTCATCCGACTAGAGGAGACGGCTAACTAACACTAGCGGGTTATCCAAAGGGCCAAAGCTAGGCAAGCGAAAGCAAAAGGATAACAATAAGGAGGCCTAAGAGGACAACAGGCAAGGCACGACTAGCTAGAAACGATCTAGGTTAAAACACACCACCAGACTAGGCTAGAGGCGCTATAACCCGCAACGTAAGGAACAGGATAAGCGTCGCAAGGCACAATTACTACTAGACTAGGAAAAGAATAACTGTTTCTACTATTACAAGCAAGGGTATTACAAAGACAATTGCCTAAAGCAAAAGACAGAGGCAGGAAAAAGACAAGCCCTAGGTCATCCGTCCCTTAGACCAACGGGCTCTGTCATATATACACAGAGGGACAAAGATTGCTCGCCGCAACCGCCTTAGAGGCAAGAGGCCCCCGCAAGGCTGGAGGGTCCCTAATCGCCCTAGAAGGGGTTATCCGAACAGCGGCGGGCTCCTTTAAAGTAAGGGCCCTAGTAGTAGACTGCGGCGCGGAGGCCAACTTCGTCAGTACCAGGATAGCGGAGAGGGTCGCAGTCCAACCAAAAGCGAATACAAACTAGACTTACAAGGCCCTAAATAGAGTTAAATTAGAGGTTTAAGGCCAGACTAAGCTAGCCTACGCAATAACGGACAGCCGTGGGCAAACCCAGGCTAGGTTAGACGAATTCGTCGTAGGGGACATCAAAGGGTTCGACATAGTGCTAGGGATACCCTAGTTAACCAAATAGAACCTACTACCCAACTTCACCGCTTGTATATTGCGATTTAACAACAGCAAGCGCAAATTCTAGAAGGTTGCTATAGAGGGGCCACAACAATTCGCGAATACCGCTAAGGACGCTAACAATAACTGTTTTGTCATATATGGAGTTAGCCCTAGGCTAATCTAGTCCAAACAAGACCGTCCTACCCAAGGTTTACTAAGGGAGGTTCGAAGAAGCCTTCTTAGAAGCGGACGCCGCCCTACTAGCGAACTACAGGCCTCACGAGATGTCTATTAACATTAAGGTAGGCAAGAAGGTACCCTTTAGACTGCTCTATAGCCTGTTAGCGCTAGAGGCACAGGCCTTAAAGGAGTACATTAAGAGGAACCTTAAAAGAGGCTAGATACGCCACTTAAAATTGGAAGCAGGAGCACTAATCCTTTTCGCAAAGAAGAAGGACAGGGGATTGCGATTATGCGTAGAGATTACCGTGGACTGAACGCGGTGACTGTGAAAAACCGTTACCCACTCCCACTAATCCAAGAGTCACTGGACCGGCTGGGATCCGCCGTCATATACACTAAATTGGACCTAAGGGACGCCTATTACTATATACAAATTAAGGCAGGCGACGAATAGAAGATGGCATTCTGGACTAGATATAGCCACTACAAGTACACAGTAATGCCCTTTAGGTTAACCAACGCCCCCGCAGTCTTTTAGAGCTATATTAATAGTGCGCTATTAGACTTACTTAACGTCTGTTACATTGTATACTTAGACAACATCCTTATATATTCCTAGAGTAAGGAGGAACACGTTGAACACGTAAAGACAGTGCTAGATCGGCTTATCTAGCACAAGCTGTACGCCAAACTCTCCAAGTGTGAGTTCCACACCCGAGAGGCAGGCTACCTAGGGTTTGTAGTAAGCCCGGAGGGCGTACATATGGAGGGGGACAGAGTTAAGAGCATATAGGAGTAGCTAGAGCCTAAGTCAGTATAGGATATGAGAATTTTCCTAGGCTTTACCAATTACTACTAAAGATTTATTAAAGGGTTTTTAAGGGTCGCAAGCCCCCTGCATGTACTCACCCAGCGACCAGAAGGGTCGGCCCGTGGTGGTCACCAACAACGTAAGGAGGAATCGGTACCTATTGCCCTGTTAAGCGAGGCTTAGGCTGCGTTTGAGCAACTAAAGCAAAGCTTTACTAGTAGGCCCTTACTAGCCTATTTTAACCCTAAATTGCCCTTAAGGGTGGAGACCAACGCCTCTAGATACGCGATATCTGGCATCTTAAGTTAACCACACCTAGGGCCCTAAGGAAAGGAACAATAGCACCTAGTTGCCTTCTACTCGCGCAAGATAAGCCAGGCTAAGCGTAACTACAACACGCACGACAGAGAGCCGCTTGCAATAGTAGAAGCCTTTAAACACTGGAGGCACTACTTAGAAGGCACTATAGAGCAGGTAGAGCTCCTAATAGGTTATGCCAACCTACAGGGGTTCATAACAACTAAAGTCCTAACCTAACACTAGGCCCAATAGGCTGAATAGCTCACCTTATTTAATTTTAGGATCAGACACCGCCTAGGGAAGACAAACCTAGCAGACGGACCCTTAAGGAGGCCCAACTACGAGTTAGAAGGAGCGGAAAGGCCTAATAGGACAGATAGTTCCTAAAGAAGGCTGCTTAAAGAGCTTCGAAGTAAGCTAAAGCTTAGGGGAGCTAAAACACCCCAGGAGAGGCTGGAAGAGCCTAGGCTGGCAGCCACCGCGCGGATTGCGCGACCTAGGGAAAGACCTACCCTAGAGGATGCGCAACAAGGGGAATTTCAAGAACCCCTTGCTTTAAGCCATCTCTAAAGAGATAATAAGCGACCTAACAGCGGTTAGGGTAAAGGCGAGTCTCTCGCACCCTATAGAGGATCGCCTACTGTGGATAGAGCGGTAGAGCCCAATTAAGGGTTATCTACTCCAGTTCAACGGTCGCCTATACGTGCCGGCTGGCGTCAGGATCAAGACCTTGAGACGCTGTTATAATAATCCGCTAGCAGGTTATTTTAGTTTCGCGACACTCGATATCGTCTAGAGGGAGTTCTAGTGGCCTAGGGCCTATTAGTTCGTTAAGGATTACGTCCTAACTTGCAAGGCCTGTGCAAGGGTTAAGCCCACTAGACACGCACGGTATGGCCAACTCAACAGCTTACCAATCCCGACAGATCCCTGGCAAGATATAACAATGGACATAATCACAGACCTCCCTAAGAGCAGGGTATGTAACTATAAGTATAATAGTATACTAGTGATTGTAGATCGCTTTAGTAAGATAGCCCACTATACAGCTGTTCGCAAGGACATAACCGCAGCAGAGCTGGCTGAGATCTTTCAGCGGGAGGTTATACGGCTCTATAGTCCCCTAAGGTTAATAGTGACGGACAGGGGTAGCCTATTCACATCAGGATACTAGAGCACCTTTGCGCAGTGCTTAGGGTCAAAACGGCTGCTTTTAACCGCCTTTCACCCGCAGACGGATGGGCAGACTAAGAGGCAGAACCAGACGCTGGAGCAGTACCTACGAGTCTTCTGCAATTACGAGCAGGACAATTGGGCCTCGTTGCTATCAGAGGCAGAGTACTCGTACAACAACAGCGTACACAGCTCTACGGGGAAGTCGCCTTTCCAGGCCGTGTACGGATACGACCTGCCAACCACTGGCGTGGCTGAAGAACTCCAATTAAGGGGTAACGCACCTTAGGCTATCGCTGACGCGACTAGAATAGCCTAGATAAGGGCTGTTATGCGAGAAACTATAATAAAAGCCCAGGCTTACTAAGCAAAGGCATATAACTCCAAGCACAAACTGGTAGAGTTTGCTGTGGGAGACATAGTCTACCTTGATGCACGGAACCTGGCCTTGTTAAGGCCGAAAAAGAAGCTGGACTACAAGTACTGGGGTCCCTACAAAGTTCTACGCCGAGTAGGGGATCAGGCGTACGAACTAAGCCTGCCTAAGGACTTCCAGATCCACCCAGTGTTCCACGTGTGCCTACTGGAGCGATCGGCCCTAGAGGGACTCATGCAGCGGGAGCAAAGTCCCCCTAAGGTTGTGGTACCACAAACAGGTCTAGACATATACCTAGTTGAACAGATTAAGGGTAGGACAAGAGAGAACAGCAGGTGGGTGGCTGTACGAAGTGAAGTGAAAAGGGTACAGTGACAAAGAAAACTAATAGTTGCTAGTAGAAGATATTTCTAAGACGGCGATAAAGGCTTTCTTTAAGCGCATAGGCTTTACAGAGGACGCAAACCCGTTAGAGCTAAAGATAGGCCCTAAAAGAGGCCTATAGGCCACGCAGAGGCCGGGGTCGCCCTCCAAAACAAGGAGGGGTAGAGATAACCCCAGAAAGGCCTAGATTGGCCTAGACTAGCACTAGCAGGTAGACAGGCAAGCAATAGTACGCAATCGCAGACTCTAAGAAGTAATAGTGTTGTGAAACAGGCAAAAATACCATCACAAACATAAAATATAAAGGATTATAAAAGCAAAGCACAGAAAAGCTTCTCTACTAAGAACCTAAACTAATCGGCGTCCAAGATCCATGAACCAGGGAGCCGACCACGAATAAGCCCAATCAAGGCCAAACTAGGCCGAAGCTACCTCTCTAGACCTATAAACAAGGCCAAACAAGGCCCTTAGCCCTCCCAAAAGCCAAAGGGAGGCAGCAGCAAACGCTAAAAGGGGGGTATCTTAGACTAGGAAAACGCCAGAAAGGGCAGAAAGGGCCAAACAGGCCTAGAAAGCCTAAGGATCCTAATCCCAGGTGCGCACCTGCTGCCACAACAACTCGAAATCCCTCTTCGCACGCTCTAAAGCCTTAGAACCTAGCCGCACCCTCTTAACTAGGAAGTCTAACGCGTCCTTAAGCGCACTCAAGCAAGCCTAATATTAGTTAGCCTAGATTACCCTAGATAGGGCTTAGGAAGTTTAGATTACCTCAACAGCAGACAGATCAGCATTGCCTACTGCCTTACCTCCACCTCTAGCCCGCTTACGCGGGGTACCCGCGAGACCGCCCGCGTCATCATCCGCCAAACGCTTCCAATTCTTCTTGGCCTCAGCCTTCTCCTTCTTGGTGAGCCCAAGGGGAAGGAAGCCATTAGTGGGAAAGTTGGCCCAGCCAGAGTGCAGCGGAGTGTCCTTGTTGCCAGCGTACTTGCCCTTAGTACGGCTACCCCAAAATTAGCCTTAGGAGGCCTTAATAGGCCTAGATAGGAGAAACTTACATTTGGATATCCTTAAAGACCTTCCGCAACTGGATGGAAGCCTCCTTAAGGGGAGGCAAGATAGGCTGGGGGGCCTCGGAACCCTTAGGGACCGCAGGAATCTCCTTCAACGCCCTTACGTCCAATTCGGCCTTAGTGAGACGAAGGCTGCTGGGATCCGGGAGGATGAGCTTCATGGCGGCCTAGAGCTTAGAGACAAGACGCTGGGGAACCTAAACACGTTAGGGGGCCCTTAAGAACCCTAGAGAGGCCTAGATATGCCTAGGTTGGCCCTACTTACCTAGAAACAATCCCAACTGGCGTTAGCGCACTTAACGCACTTAAGTATGAGATCGTCTTAGCCAGGGTCAATAACGCCATCCGAGATGTAGGTCTTGCAGTCCTATAGAGCTCTATAGTCCTCTTAGAAGAACCAGTAAGGATAAACTTCCTCAACTTAGTTATTATAGAGCTCGTCCACTAGACTCTGGAGGCAGGTTATGCAGGGGTTCGTTGTAATAAGTACATTATCCTAGGCTGTTTTCTTTAACCTCTGCAAAGTACCGGACATCTTGATAAGGGTGAGATAGGGCTAGATAGGCCTAGATCGGGCTTGACTGGGGCCGGGGCTTTTCCGAGGAGGTCGAATGAGTCGAAAAAAAGGATTGGGCGACGTCGAAGCGGATTGTTAAGCGTCGTTAGCTCTAGACAAGCCTATAGATGGGTATGGGGGAGGGGGGGGGACCCCCCGCAGGCCCAAGAAAAACCCCACATTGGGGGTGTTTTGGCCTAGAAGGGGCCTAGATCACCCTAGATTACCCTTGTCGGAGCCTGCTAGGAGCGCCTATCCCGGGGGGTACTTACGCTAGAATAAGTGGCGACGTGGGGAGAGTGGGGAGAAGAGGTGATGGAGCGGCAGGGCTGGGGGTAAACTTATAAAGGTACGCTAGTCCAAAAATAGGCTAGTTAAGCGAGCTTAGCTAGCCTATTAGGAAAATTTCTCTGGCGACCTCGGGGTCGAGGTCCTTTAAAGAAAGGGAGCTTTGTCACGACGCGTCCCCTGTGGCAGCGTAACCCCCTAGTTGCCCTAGACTAGCCTAGATTAGCCTTGGCTAGGTCAGAGTTTTCTTCTTAGGCCTTGTAGCCTTTAGACCTACTTTCCATTTTTAAGGGATCGCCTTAGTAGTGAATTAATAGATTAAGCATTGTACCCACGATCTTACACGCGATATAGAGACTCTATAGAATAATGCTAGGCTTAGCGCTTTGTAAAGCGTATACCTAAGCTTAAAATAGCTTTTAATAAAGCAAAGAACTAATAAAAAATATAATAGAAAGATCTAGAGGTTATAAATACGTGGTTTTAGCTAGTAAAGGACACAAAAGCCAAGTATAGAGTGTAGGATAAAGATATCTATAACTTTAATAAGATAGACTTTTAGATAGGAGTTATTAGCTTAATAAAGGTTATAACTAGTTTAGAAAGACATTCTTAACCTATACTTATTTAGCTAGGCAACTGTAAGTAAGTTATAGTAATTTAGAGTATTTGCGCTACTAAGTATACTACTTCGCCCTTTATTATCTATAAAGGGCAAGTCTATATTTTAGCGTAGTATAAGAAGACTAGTATCCCCTGTAATTAGAAGCTATTAGTTTCTAAGACTGGCTAGACTAATAATAAGCTTAAAGTTGCGTAGTTAAAGCACTTTAACGCGTATACAAGGCTGCGCATAGTAGGGTTATAGAGGTTACTTATTCTAGACGGCCATAAGAGCTACTACTTCTAGGATTTTAAGGATTATTGTCTAGAATAGAAGATCCTAACACTCTATATGCCAGCGCACTTATTTTATATCCTCTAGCTGCTTAATATAGTCTATTTTGTGCTACTAAAGCTAAAGTACTCCTAGTATGTGTAGGACTTAGCACGCTAACGTGTCTTTTATATTAATAAAGAGGGCTTTCTATTAGCCTTTTATAACGCGTTTTTTAATAATATTTATATTAGAAAACTATAAGAAAGCCTTTAAGGCCTCTAGGCTTGTTCCTTTAGATGTGTTAGTAGTGGTAGATTGCCTTAATATGCGTATTCATACTCTACCTTACAGTACCTTACTAAATACACTATGGCAAGCCAGAACCCTAAGTAATACCTTTAAGTTTAGATCCTAGTTAAAGCTTATACGCAACTCTTTTATTTAGTCTTTATTTAATACTAAACTAAGCTACTTATAGCTTATAAAAGGTGCTAAACTTATGCTCTACTATAGTGTACTTTAAGAGACCTGCATTAAGAAACTTAAGAAGCAAATTTAAGGTTCTAATAAAGTGAAAAAACGCGTAAAAGAAAGCGCATTTAGAAAGATAAAACGCTAGGCTAGGCTTTTTTTTTAGGGAGCAGATTTAGGAGTAGAAAGCCCTTCTATTAGGGTAAAGTTGTTAAAAAGGGCGCAAGGTAGTAGTAAGGGAGAGGCAGGTCCCTTAACACAATACTACTATAGGAGGTACAGAGAGCCTAAGTATAATATAAGAACCTATTAGATAAAAAAAAGAGAGAGGAGGAGTTAGATGTTACCCTTAGCAGCTTATATTTTTAGATAGTATTAATAGTAAATTAGAGTAATTTTATTATAGGTTACTATAAGGCTAAAAATAATAGGTTAACTTTATCTTATAATAGTACGCACTTAGTGACTAAAAATTAGATAAAGTACTACTTAAGATATAGTATACTTTACTATATAAATTATAATAAGTATACTATATATTACCTATGTATAGTATGGCAGATAATATATTATATATTATAGGGAGTCTTATTGTAAGTTTGTACTACTAAGAAAGACTTCTTAGCTTTGCGCGACTGCTATAGCCGCGCAAAAAGGCTATATAATATAAAAAGTAGATTAAATAGTAACTTAGTATATTATAAGTTATAGTAGGTTATTATAAGTCACTCTAAAGTAACGTTGGTAGTGTCCTATAATAAGTTATAAGGGACCTCAAAGTTGCTAAGAAAAACTATCCGGCGGACTAATCTATTCGGGCTACTAATAGAATATGTTAACTACTACTACTATCTTTTAAATTTAGCTTTTTATCTATTATATTTAGTAACGTAATAATATTCTAGTAGTCTAACTATACTACTTCTTCTATATAGGGCAGTATAGCTATAGTAGAGTTCTAAGAGTATATAAAGAATTAGCTAAGTAAAGTTAAGAATAATTCTTAGAAATTTAGTAATCTTATATAGTAAGTAGGGTTATTAAAGTGGCCTCTTAATCTTAATATCTTTAATAACACCTAGCCCTAGCTATTTAGGCCCTAGTAGCTAGTCTTATAATATTAGATTCTAAAGTGCAAAGCACTCCTTTAGTACCTAAATAGAGGGTTAGATTAGGCGTTTATACTATAATAATAGAATAAAGTAGAAATATTACTAAAGAAGCTTAAAAATAAGGACTAGTAAAGTAAAGGTATAGGGTAGCTACTAGATAATAAGTAGTAGGTTCTTAGAGACTATAAAAGTTTAAAAGCGTAACTATAGCGTAAAAAGCTTATAAATATAGTAGTAATTGTCTAGAGTGCTATTAATGTAGAGGACTACAACTAAGTAATAAGGGTAAGAGTAAGTAGTAGTAGTAATAGTATAGAAGAAATAGGTAGTAGTAGCGAGATACTAGGTAGTAGTATATATAGCTTACTAGTTGCAAGAGGAGATTTACTAAAAGGAGAGAGTTAGATAAATAGTTAGGTTAGTTGCTATTATAATTATTATTATTATTATTATAGTAAAAAACTATTATTAAAGAAATTATTAATTACGTATAATAGTGATTAGTTAAACAGCCAGCCTAGGATCACGTAATATTATAGATTGACCCCAGAGAAGAAATTATTATATATTATATTATAGATTATTTATCTTTTAAACTTACTAGCTTTAAAGCTAAATTATAAGCTAACTATAATAGCTATTACTAAAGTCCTAATATATAAATTCTAGTTTTTTTCTAGATTATATAGCGTTAAATTAAATACCTAGAAGTAGCATAACAAAGGCTTTTATCTTAAATAACATAATAAGAAAAGCATTGCCCCTTACTTAGTAATTAAAAAGAGCATTTTTCTAGATATTAAAATATGTTAGGCGTTATATTAACTACCTAGGGATAGCACGACAAAGGCTTTTATCTTAAATAACATAACAAAAAAAGTAGAGCCTCTACTTAGTAATTAAAAAGAGCGTAAAAAAGGTAGTGATTATAAAAAAAAGCGCTATAAAAATATAATTTTTTTTAATTTTTTAAATTTTACTTATAAGTAAGGTGAGCGTTGCTTAGTTTATATATAAGCGACGCTTATTACTTATAAGTAAACTAAGTAACGCTCTAAGTAATCGCTTAGTTTTTCCTATTACTAAGTCTTACTATAAGTGTTTTAGACGAGTTCCTGTCACGTGATTAAATCTAGGCCCCGGGGCCCCGGAGCTTAACCCCTAAAAATAATCACGTAATAGGAACTCGTCTAGTCAAAATACAATATTGCTACTCTTATAGCTAACCTTAAACCCTTTTTATTAATATCTTAAAACGCTTTTTCTATGTATATAATAGTAGAAGGGATAACTGCTATTATTATAATCTTTTTATTTAGAAACCTATTAGTTGCAAAAAAAAAAACCATAGCTAACCTCTACGCTTTTAGTAATAGTTTATATAATAATACTATAAGCTTTACACTAATTATATATATTATTAATTAACTATTTAAAAAAAGAATAATAAAGACTTTTATTATAAATAATATGTGTTGTTAAATTATCTACCTAGGGGTAGAACAATAAAGGCTTTTATCTTAAAATAATATAATAAAAAAAGCAGAGCCTTCTACTTAGTAATTAAAAAAGAGTGTAAAAAGGGTAATTATAAAAATACGCGTTCGAACTGCTAAGCGAGCTTGGCGGTCTTGGCGCGAGGCTTTCATAAGCAAATTTTTTACAAAGAGGGCCACCATTGGAACTTTAGTAGGGGAGAGATAAAAAATTAAAATATATATAAAAAAAAGTAGAGTCTTTTACTTAGTAATTAAAAATAGTGTAAGTAATTATATAGTATTAAATTAACTACTTAGAAATAGAATAATAAAGACTTTTATTTTAAATAATATAATATAAAAGTAAAGCCTTCTACTTAGTTATTAACAAAAAGTGTAAAAAAGGTAATATAATTATATTAATATATAAAAAGACTACTTTTTTTATAATTACTTTTTTTATACTTTTTTTAATTACTAAGTAGAAGGTTTTACTTTTCTTATTATGTGTAGCGTTAAATTAACTACCTAGAGGTAGCACGATAAAGGCTTTTATCTTAAATAACATAACAAAAAAAAAGCAGAGCCCTCTGCTTAGTATTTCTTATTATATTATTTAAAATAAAAATCTTTATTATTCTATTTCTAAGTAGTTAATTTAATATTATATGTGGCGTTAAACTAACTACCTAGGGGTAGCACAACAAAGGCTTTTATCTTAAATAACATAATGAAAAAAGCAGAGCCCCCTACTTAGTAATTAAAAAAAAAAGCGTAAAAAGGTAGTTACAAAAAAGCACGTTTGAACTACTAAGTAAGCTTAGTAGTCTTAGCGCAGAGCTGCTCCTATAAGCAAAATTTTCACAAAAAGGCCACTTAGAACTTTAGGAAATAAAACTTAGGCGCGGCTACGCTATAAGCTATCTTCTCTACTATTCTAATTGTTGTAAACAATACAAGTTAATATATTAATAGGTACGTACTATTTCTTATAAGTAAGATAAGGTTAATATATACTAGATATACTATCGCTCTATTTTTATATTAAGGTTATCCTTAACAAATCTTCTAAGCTGCAAGGTGGCATATTAGGAAAAAGAATTATTTTAGCTTAGCGCAATTTTGCTTAAATATGTATAAATATACGTAGGCATATATAAATCTGCCTAAATATATAAGTATATATAGATATATATAGGCATGCGGAAACTTGCCTAAATATGTAAGTATATATAAAATATACTTAAGTATGTATATAGATATACAATATTATAACAAAGTATATATAAATCTAGGTTATATAATACTTAACTCTAAATTACTATAACTTACTATATTCTAGTAATAGTTATAATTCTATCTAAATATATATACGTTTAATTATATATTACTATAACTTACTATATTATAGTACTAGTTATAATTTCTTCTACTACGTTCTATATTTATCTTAAATTACTATAACTTACTACGTCCTAGTAATAGTTATAATTTACTCTAACTACGCATATGTTTAAGTTTCTTTAGTTAACTATTCTTTCTATATTTTTTATCTTAAGGTGTATCTACTAGTCTTTACTCTAGTTTTATATAATTTTAATACTTTATAGCACACTAACTCTAAGTCTAAAATAGTTTTTTTATTAGAATATTTATATTCCTCTATGCCTATTATATTCTTTATAATTACTATATTTGCTTTCTTTAATAACTACTTACGCTTTTTTATTACTCTTCTTATATTAATCTAGCTATATGTATTATAGAGTAAGCGTGCGTTTATAACTAACTTCTTCTACTCTAGCTAGACTAGCTATTAGATGAACTATTTAGGCTTCTTAATTTTGCGAGCTAGTAATTCTATATAATATATAGTTTATATCTATAAAATTAATACGCTTAGTATATAGGTCTATAGTTGTTATAATAACTCTTAATAAGCAATTAACGCTGTTAAATGCATTAACAATTGTTCTTTACTTAGAAAAGCTTATCTTACTATTAATAAGTGTAATATATATCTTATTCTAGATAATTTAGATAATAGTGTAAAACCTCTTAGTACTATCTACTTAACTCTTAAGAAGCTTCTATACACTCTATAGTTATTATTATAGTAACTTATTATAATTTATAATATATATATGTGGCATTATTCTATCTACCTAGGATTAGAACGACAAAGGCTTTTATCTTAAATAATATAACAAAGAAAGCAGTGCCCCCTACTTAGTAATAAAAAAAGCCGTAAAAAGGTAATAATATAAAAAAGATAATTTATATGTATAATCTTTTATTTGTAATCCCATTACCTTTTTTACGCTCTTTTTAATTACTAAGTAGGGGGCTCTGCTTATTTTGTTAAGTTATTTAAGATAAAAGCCTTTCTCGTTCTACTCCTAGGTAGTTAATTTAACAACACACATATATATAATAGCATTAAGAAATATAATTATTAGTTTTTTTATTTTAATTATAATCTTATTCTAGCGTAGCTTTTTATTAGAGTAAAGTCCTAAATATGTGCTCTTCCTTAAAACCTTAATCTTTTAAATATACTATTATATATATGTCTACTTTAAATTGCCTTTAATAGTCTTGCTAAAATTAGTAAATAAGAGTAATACTTTAAAGTTGCTAGAAATGCTTTGTAGTTAGTTAGAATGCGTATCTATACTATATTTATTATAAAACTTAATAAGTAATAGCGCTATGCTTATAATATATAGGTTATAGTAAGACTTTAATATATAATATTAATTATTCTACTTTTCTCTTATACTCTAGACGCTCTTTCTCTTATTTACTAACTAAATAATATATTATATTATATCTCTACTTGTCTAGTTATATTAAAAAATAATATTCTTCTAGATAAGTTTAATATTTGCTATTTTTAGAAGAGGCTTTTTATCTAGCATATACGTGTGTTTATTATGTTTAATTAATATTATCCATATAATATTTGCTATAACCTTGCTATATTTAAGAAACTTCTAGTCTTTAAGTATAATATACTTCTTTTCTATCTTTTTTATTTTGTAAGCAGCCTGCGTGCTACCTTTTTAAATTATATTAAGAGTAGATAGTATTTTTTATATAGCTGTAGGGAAGATTTTATCTCTCTTATACTAGTATTTACTATAGCTACTATTTATAGGCTATACTTAAAGGTAAGGTGTTAGAGTATAGACTTATATATTTATACGCTTTTAGAATTATAAATCTTTTATATATATCTTACTTACTAAAATATATAAGTAATAAAGTGTAAGAATTAGTTTACAATTATAAGGCCTTCTTATTACTTAGGTGGCCAAATGGGGCCTTATGTCTCCTTTGGGCCTAGCGGGGGTTTAGATAAAAAAAACCCTTACTTTAGATAAGAGTAGGTAGCGATTTGTCTTATTACTACTTATCTTCTAATATTATTCTATTCTGTCTTATTAACTATTAGACGTTCTAGTAGCGCCCTTATATTTAAATCGCTCCCTTATAGGCAGTAGTAGTAGGATTCTTATCGCTATAATAGTAATATATAGGTCTAGTGGACGCCTTACTTCTATAAGCTAGGAGCTAGGCGGCCTATCTAGGAACACTTTGTAGCAAGCTAGTGCTATTAGGCAGGTAGGAGAATATGTAGAAGAACTTAGGGAGGCTACCTAAGAAGAAATTAATAATAGCCTTAAGAGTTTGTAAGGCTCTTAGAAAGAGCTAAATATAATAAAAGCTAATAAAAGGGCAGCTTGTCTTATAGAATTGTAAGATTAGGCGCGCAAGAAATAAGAATAATAGAAAATATAACATATTAAAGATATATAATAATATTATAAAGCTAGTAATATAGCAGCTCTTAATAAGCTTACTAGTACCCTATACATGGCTACTATAGCCTTATTATTCCTAGTAGCTGCTAAATAGAGTACCTTACTGCAACTACTCCTACTATACGTTTATAACTATAAGAATTATTATAATTATAACTAATAAAAGTAGAATTATAAGTTTTACTTTTTTATAAGCGCCTTCTCGCTCTATTATAGAAGATTATAAGGTTGCCTTTAGTAGGTAGTACCTATCTAAAGACCTTTTAAAGCTAGTTTAAGTTGTATTATAACTAACAATAATAAACAGACCCTAAATAGGCCTCTACCTAGCAGACATTAATAGAATAAATACTTAATACCCTAGGTACTCTATTAGAACGCTAATAGATAGCATTTAAGGTAATAAAGAACTGTTACTAGAGGGCAAATTAAACCCTAACTAACCTACTTAACCACCTTCTCCCTTTATAGGATAAGGTTAAAGAGTAAAATAAATATCATAGGGTGGCTAAGTTTATAGCTTCTATAAATAATAAGCTATAAAAGAAAGTTTTGTATTACCTACCTTCTTAGAGGGAAACCCTTATAGAGAAAGAAGAGATTGCTAATTGCCTTTACTAAAAAGAAGAGTAGTCTGCTAAGAGTAAAGGTAAGTCTAAGAACTTATTAAAGAGGCCTAAGTTAATAACACCCCCTATAGAGTTAGCCAAGTTAGCTAAACGTAGTAGAAGGGGGAGTAGAAGGACTACAAATAGTCTAGCTTAACATAAAAAGAAAAGGATAAAGATAATCTAAAGGTTACTTACTAGAACTATAGTAAAAGAGGCCATATTTCTCCTAATTATAAAAAGGAGAGAAATCCAGACCTACCTTTCTATCCTAAGGACGCATTAGAGTCTATAGGAAAAGGCAAGGACTAGTAGGACTAAACTCTATTCTATTAGCTATAATTGTAAAGTATAAGAAGAATAAGCAGCTTAAAAAGCTCTATAATATACTTTACCTAAAAAGGCTAAATATAATAATAGTGTAGGCTATAGTAGGGAACTTAGGCTTAGTTAAGACACTAGCTAATAGTTGCGCTAAACTTAATATAATCTCTACTCGCTTTGCAAAGGAGAGAGATTTAATAGTAATATCTTTACTAGACTTTATAGTAGAGGTAGTAAATAGTGTAAATATTACTATATATAGATCTATAGTTGCTAAAGTGTATCTAGTAGATACTAGAGGTTATAGAAAGACCTACTAGGTTCTATTTATAGTAGCATACCTAAGGAAGTATAAAATATACTTAGAATTACTATATATTGCTATATATAATCTAAAACTTAACTTTTGTATAGGTTAATTATTATTCTAAGGAAAGTTAGGATAAACTATACCTAACTATACTAAAGTAGCCCTTAAAGACGCAAAATAGTTTAGTTTAATAATATTAGACTTAACTACAGAATTATACGCGTGTTATATTAGCTATATAGGTAATAGAATATTTATAATTTTAATAGAGACTATAATATTATAGGTATACTAAGAGTTTGCTAATATAGTAAATAGTAATTAATTAGAGGTGCTTATAGAACACTTCGTAACTAACCTAAGTATTAATTTTTTTTAGAGAATAACTACCCTATTAGCCTCTTTATAACTTATCTAAGGGTAAGCTAAGTGTCTTATATAAGTATATTGCAGATTACTTATAAAGAGACTAGATATAATATTTAAAATTACTAGCTAAAGCACTAATTCTATATATATAAAAGAAGGATAGTATATTAAGACTATGTATAGATTACTATAGCCTTAATAAAATTACTATTAAAAATTATTATGCGTTACTTTTAATTGCTAAATTCTTAGAAAGATTAGCAAAAGCGAAGTTCTTTACTAAGCTTAATATCTAAGAGGCATATTATAGGATAAGAATTAGGGAAGGTAATAAGTAGAAGATAGCTTTTTATATAAACTACAGACACTTTAAGTATTTAGTAATATTGTTTAGTTTAACTAATACTCTAGCACAATTCTAAGAATATATTAATAAGGTCCTAGTAAAACTAATTAATATAACGTGTATTATCTATTTAGACAATATACTTATCTTTTCTAATATAGAAGAGGAATATAAATAATACATAAAAGAAGTCCTCTAAAGGCTATATAAGGCTAAACTATATATTAAACTTAGTAAGTACAAGTTATATTAGGAAGAGATAGAGTACCTAGGCTATATTATTAGCTAAAAGGAAGTTAGGGTGTATAAAGACTATGTAAAAATAATTATAAAGTAGCTACTCTCTAAGATAGTATATAATAATAGAGTGTTTAATAGTTTTATATAAATTATTACTAGATGTTTATTAAAGGGTTTTTAAGAGTGGCTCTACCCCTTACTAAACTTACTTAGAAGGAGTCTAGTGCTGCCTAGGGTGGGCATGCTTAAAGAAGGGAGAAAAGCTAACCTTTATATCTAGATGCATAGGTAGGTAAGAGTAGCTTTTAAAGAGTTAAAGACTGTATTTATAGTAGTGCCTATAGTAGTATACTTTAAGTCTAATAGAGAGATAAGACTTAAGGTAGACGCCTTAGGTGGCGCGATATCTAGCATATTAAGCCAGAATATGCCTAAATCTAATAGAACCCCGCAATAGCAACCTATCAGTTTCTTTTTATAAAAGCTAGATAGCACACAACTTTAATACAATACATATAATAAGGAATTACTAGCTATTAATAGAAGTGTTAAATATATTAGCGACACTACCTATTAAGTATTCTATTTACTATCCTTATAGATTATAATAACTTGTAATAGTTTATAGACATAAGAAAATTAAACTAATAGTAGGTTAGAATCTATAAGAGGCTAGCAGAGTACAATTCTGTTATTATTTACTAGCTATGGAGAGAAAACCTAGTAAATAGACTATTAAGACGCCCTAACTATATAAGTAAGGCGCGCAACACCTAGTAAAGAAAGCAAATAGGGCTTATATAGAGCCTTTAGAAATATTATTAAGTAGGGGATGTTTTTAATAAACTAACTACCTAATTAATTAGTGCAATTATAAGGTCCTAATAGGTGGCACCCTAGAAATAAAGGCGGCTAAGAAGGCGTAAACCTAAGAAAGCAATTATAAAAGAGCTAATACTATTAATAGAGGATAGCTCTAAATCTAACTTAGAGAATAAAGATAAAGTTAAGGCTCTAGGAGAACTTTAGTTTTAACAATTAGGCGAAGAGTTGTTAGAAGAAGGCGTCGCGTAATAGAGTAGAATAAAATTAAAGTGCTTATAATAAGTGTAGAGAAGGTAAAGGCCTTCTAGATATACTATAATAGCCCTATAGCTAAGTATTTTAGGGTAAAGAAGATATTAAAAAGTTAAGGAGGCATTTATAATAAAAAGAAATGCGACGCGAAGTTAAGGACTACTATTAAGACTATTTAAAGTGTAGAATGTCTATCGCGCCTTAACACTAACTATATAGTCTTTTGAATCCTTTTCCTATACTAAATAGTTCTTAAAATGACGTTACCTTAGATTTTATTATAGACTTACCCCCTAGCCAAACACTTAGCTAAGTCTATAATACTATTCTAGTAATAGTAGACCGCCTTATAAAGATAGCTTATTACATACCTACTAGGGTAAATTGGGACGTAAAGGACTTAGTAGAAGCCTAAATTTAAAATATTATTAGGTTATATAGCACTCCTAAGACAATTGTATTAGATAGAGGTCTAATAATAAACTCTTACTATTAGGACTCTTTTTTATTATTACCTTAACACTATAAGAGTGTTATTATTAGCCTATTACCCGCAAATAGACAGGCAACAAACTAAAAGGCAGAATTAGACGCTTAAGCAGTATCTTTAGTACTTTTACTACCTAGAATAGGATAACTAGGCATGATAGTTACTAATTGCGAAATTTGCGTATAATAATAGCGTAAACGTAATAACTAGAGTAACTTCTTTTTACACATAATATAAAGCGGATCCTTATACGCTAGAATAGCCTAAAATGCTGCTTATTAGTAGAGAATTACTATTAGGCATATTAATTGTAGTAAAAGTTATTGCACTATAGGCTTAATATAAAATAAAGATTGTAGCGGCGAATATATACTAGAAAAAGTACACTAATATAAAAAGGAAGTATTTTAGTTTTAAACTAGGAGGTTAAGTGGTTATATATTTATTAGATATTTAAACTCCATATAATTTAAGCGTAAACTTAATTAGAAGTTTATTAAACTAGGTATAGTTAAGTACCTTATAGAAAAAGAAGCCTATAGAGTTAACTTTCTAGAATTAAACATACACCTAGTATTTTATATATTATTATTAGAGCTATATAAATAAAGGGGAGCTATTAGGTCTTAAGTAGGTCTAATTATAGACACTCTACGTATGTTTGGCGATAATATATATATTATGTAGAGAAGGTGCTAGAGAGTAGGCAGTTATTAGTTAAAACTTAGAAATACCTTATTAAATAGAAAGGTTACCTAGAAGAAGAAAACTTATAAAAGCTAGGCACTAATCTAAGTGCCAACGCTATTAAAGAATTCTAAAAAAAGAAGAATATTCTAGGACGCTAGCAAAGAGGCTCTTATTTAGGTCGAACAACTGCAAAAGAGGGATAAAAAGAACCTTCTTAGGAAATTTTAATAGGGAATTTTAATTTTCTTTCTTTAATTTCTTTCTTTCATAGATAAGAGATTAGACTTATGTTAACTATATAGTTAGAGAATTACTATAGAAAGTACACTTGCTACCTTTACCTATTTTTTTCTATAGAGGGTTTTTTACTATAATTATAGAGGTGTTTAATAGCGTAAGATATTATAAAGGTAATATTAACTTAGAAAGATTATAGTATCTCTAGGGGTTAGTTAAAAAGAACTATAAAGGACTATAAGAGCATATTACACTTTACCTAGAGTTAAAAGAAGAGAATATTCTAAGAACTTAGATTTAAGATTTTTAAGGGCGTCGCTACCCACTAAAAGGCGCTATTTAAGTCCTAATAGACTTCTATATTATAGGGAGCTGTTATTCCTAGTGACCCTAAGGCATAATGGTCCTAGAGGTCCCCCTTATATACATATATTGGCCTAAGGGCCCCTAAAGGGGCTAAAAGCACTACTAAGAAGCTAGAGAAAGGCACTATTTGTAACTATAGCTGCAAGTAGGACTTTTGCTATTATCTTAAAACTCCTAATAATATGTTAGTCTGTATTTGTTTTATAACTGCGTTAGTATACAATATAATAAAACAAAAGGCGGAATTATAGACCTTGTCTTACTTTAGAGTTCTACTCTTATAGGTTGCGCAGTTAATAGCCTTCTTATAGTAATATTACTTAGTCTTACGCTCTATATTAGTATAAGCGCGCTTCTTAATAAAGCAATAGGTTTATTAACAAATATTACTACTATTATAAATATAGAGATTCTGTGCGTAGGGCTTAAATAAGCTAAGAAGTAATTAGTTAATAGAAAGCGCTATAAGAATAACTACACCTACTTAATATAGTTTATAAGCCTCTTAGTAGCCTTATAAATATATTCTTTGTTTTTATTAAAATTACTACTATAAAGGAGAGCCTAAGTAGCTATAAGACTATTAAGCTTGGCGTTAAAGTTAATAGGGCACTATATTATCTTAGTTAGCAGCATAATAGCGCCTAATATAGGTATGCATTACTATAAGGTAGTATTTATTCTAAATTAAGCAATTACTACACCTAGATAGCTAAACACTATTAATTTAAATTAATAGAACAAGTTTAGTATTTAAAAAGTAGCATATATAGAGTAGATTTCTTTTATAAATAAGTTTAATGTAATAAACGTATAGATTAGCACTAGCGAGTTAGTTATAAGCTAACTCTACCCGCTATATAGTAAGCGTCTTTATAAGGGCTATCTTACTATAAAAAGGAATATTAGAATATATTAGAATAATAAGAGTAGGATAGTATATACTAAATTAACTAGTAAAGGCGTAAGAAGCAAGAGTGGTGCAAAGGTAGGCAAAAACCAAAATAACTACGCTAAGCCTTGCTTAACAGCACCTTTAGCTCCTAAATTAGTTAGGTGTCTTAGAGCACCTTAATAGCGTAATAGCGCCTAACATAATAATAATTGTTGCTATGTAGTTATAAGACTAGTGATTGTTTACTTTTTAAGTAGAGAGACAATAGAATATTACACGTTTTAATTTCCTAGGGTAACCTAGGTTAGGTTGATCCTAGAAGGGGGATACTATAAGGCCTCCTTATTACTTAGGTAGCCAAATGGGGCCTTATGTCTCCTTTGGGCCTAGCGGAGGTTTAGATAAAAACTCCCCTTACTTTAGCTAAGAGTGGGTAGCGATTTGTCTTATTACCACTTACCTTCTAATATTATTCTATTCTGTCTTATTAACTATTAGACGTCCTAGTGGCGCTCTTACAATAATAAGTCTCTAGACTTACTACCTACTTTATTTTATTAGTTAGAATAGCTTTAGTATATATAGGCTAGATATTTTTAGTACTATTATTATTATAAGTTATTATAAACTTTATAGTGTATAATACGCTATAGTATATACCTATTATAGTTTATAATAGTCTTTATCTTCTTTAGCTATATTATTATGCTATAAGGTTCTATAAATACTAGCTAACTCTTTGTCTATTAATATCTAGAATAGCGTTAGATTAACTAGCTATATCTATAATAGTGGCTAAAAGTTATTAAGTGTGTTATAGGTTTATTGCTACTTTCTTTTTATATATATTTAATAGTTATTAAGCTCTTATATATATTACTCTTTAAGCTAGTTCTTTATAGTATATTTTATTAGTTTATGTTTAATAGCAAGTCTAAATAGTAGTTTAGAAAATTTTTGCTATCTACGCTTAGTATAGTAGGCTTAAAATAATATTTCTCTAGTTACTACTAGTAGTTGCAATTATTATAATCTAGTTATATTTTATTAGTATTTAGTAGTTATATATCTATAAAATTAGCTATGTAAGAACATAGTAGTAGGTATTAGTCCTATTTTTAGGCATTGATCTACTGCTCCTTTAAGTAGATAAGTTGCCTATTTATATTTTTGCGTAAAGTTAATAATTATTCTCTATCTTATAATCTAGGACCCTATAATTAACCATACTAGATAGGGGTAGGACTTTCTAATACTAGGACTAGATCTATTACCATTACTACTATATTACTTACTCTGTATAACTATTTTAGCTAATACTATTTACTAGTAGGGAAGTATTATAGAACCTAGAGTAAGGGCCTATATTATAGAGAATATAATTATATTATATAATATTATAAGTGTAGCCTAGTTAAGTATAACTATCTACACTATTATAGCGTATAACTATTTTATTATATAAGTGCGTGCCTAGCTAAAACTAGTGTTAATAGCTGTATTTGCTCTATAAATAATTATTAGCGAGATTCTAGTATTATATAGAGTTATAGTAACTTGTTATAGTATACACTATATCTTAGCTAGCTATTATTATAATAATTACTATTTATACTTAGTATCTCAAAATCTATCTTTACTAGATAAATTAGTACTATTTATATTAATAGTCCTCTATACTTTATTCTTCTTAATAGCTATTATATTATATTAGAATAATAAGGGTGTTAGTAAAATATATAAGAATAGTGTGCACATTCTCTTTATACTATTAGTTTGCGACAAAGCGCAACTAGACTAAGATAGATTACTATTTAAATTATAGCTTTAGTAGAAGCTACTACTCTTCTTCTTATTCTACTATTATTGCCTCCCTCTAATTATTGTATACTTGTCTAACTTACTACGACTTAGAGAATTACTTTTTTGATTTTTCTATTACTATTGTGTTTTTTTTAGTTATCTAATTTGCTGTCTAAGCTATTATCGCTAGTGTAGGATATAGGGGTAGAATCTATTATCTATTAATTTACTATAATTTATATTAAGTTCTATCTAGTAACTTTTAATTCTTATCTTTTTATATTTATAATAAGTTAGAGTTAAGGTCTATTAACTATATTATATTATTTATAGAGAGATGTGCAAAGTACTAGAAGTGATTTGTCTAGTATATCTATTAGTGCTATAATATAGAGTAAGTATATTAGAAGACCTTTATTATAACTAGTAATTGCGCTATTATAATATCCTATTCTATTACTATAGTTACTACTAGTAGTTGCATCTCTATCTAAAGGACACTAGTTATCTTAATTTTTATTAGTTTGTATAACTTTAGGTGCCTATATATAAATTATATTAAGCGGCTTCTATATTAGTTGTAGGGTCTTTTATATAATATCTTAAAGGGCGTTAAGTATAACTAGAGAGTTAAGTCCTTCTCCCTACTATTGCGTTTGCTTATTATTAGTACATAATTATATTAGATACTTAATAATAGGTAGGTAAAAAAAAATTTTCCTCTTTGTATTAGTAACCTAAATATTTATCTTACTCTCTTTAAATAAGTAGTTTATAGTCTGCCTATTAGTATATAAGGTATTATTAATATAAAGTGCTTATAGCGTAGTTATATTAGCTGTGCCTATATTTTATTATAAAGTAACTAAAGCTATCTAACTTATAAGTTATTATAACGTCGCCCTATAATAAACCTGCGTTTAGTCTATTATCTTCGCCTTAGTCTTAGATATCGTTATATTTTTATTTTATCTCTATAAGACTATTGTCTAGAAACTAAGTCTAGCCTATTTACGCTACTTTCTAGCTTTTTGCTTATTCTTTAGTGTAGAGTTTAGAAGTTTAGAGACTATTTTAAAGTATTTATTAGTTTATAGTTTTACTATTATATTATTACGCGTAGTCTTATATACCTCTATCTATAATATTAGGTTAAATAATAGTAGGTACCTATTAACTTTATTAGTTATATATTTTACTATATTATATTATACTTCTATCTTTTATCTAATAAGCTAAAAACCTTTTATAATTATATTCTTTAGCGTCTATTATAAATACTTTATAGCAGTCTCCTTACACTATTTTATATCTAGTTATAGTTCGAACGCGCTTTTTTTATTATTACCTTTTTACGTCTTTTTTAATTACTAAGCAGAGGGCTCTTCTTTTTCTATTATGCTATTTGAGATAAAAGCCTTTGTCGTCCTACCCCTAGGTAGATAGAATAACGCCACACACATATCTAGCTAATTTTTAGCCGCCCCTATTATAGTTATATTTATATATATAGTATAGATATAGGTAAGATTATATACGTATAATTATATACGTATAATTATATACGTATAATTATATAGCGTAGAGGGATTAGTTCTAGGTTACTATTATTAGTAGCTATTAGTAGTTACTTAACTCTACTAGTGCCTTAGCTATATAACTTACCTAAGACTAGCGCAATTAGACTAGTGTAGTTAACTATCTACCTTTACTATAGGTTACTTTATTCTGCAGCTAATCTATATTACTATAGTAAATTAGTATAATATACCTTTCTCTTAGCTTTCTTTATAATTATCTTAGATTACTAACCTATATTATACTTTAGATACCCTACTCTTAGACAGCATAATAAATTACTATAACCTACCCTTTTCTTAATTTATTTGTGTAGCTACCTTAGACTATAAACCTAGGTTACGCTTTAGGTGCCCTACTTTTAAATAGTATAATAAATTACTATAACCTGCCCTTTTCTTAATTTACTTTACAGCTATATTGCACTATTAAACTATATTACGCTTAGAGAATCTAGTACTTTTATAGTATAATAAATTACTATAATCTATAGTAACTAAATTTAATTTTATAATTCTCTTTCTACTACTAGAATATACTATACCTATAGTTTTTTTAATAACTAAGGGGTTTCTAATAAAATATTATAATAATAGCAAATATCTCTCCTACTGTTATATACACAGAAAACCGTTTTAAGGTATATATTTTATGCCTATAAGGTTCTATTATTAAATAGTATAGTTAGTTACTATAATCTAATAAATAACTAGTATATATCTATACTATAAGGCTATACTAGTTATATATAAAAGTCTAGTTATAAATAATATAATAAATTACTATAACTTGTGTTATTTCTCTTTAGCATGTAGTATTTAGATATTAGATGTATGTATAAACACAATTCTAACTAATTTATTATAGACTTTTTTACGCTCTTTTTAATTACTAAGTAGAGGGCTCTGCTTTTGTTATTATATTATTTAAAATAAAAGCCTTTGTTGTGCTACCCCTAGGTAGTTAATTTAACGCCACATATATTATAGACTCTTAACTATTAGTAAGTACTAGATAAGTAGTATTAATATGTTTGCGCTATATAGGTATATATAGATTTCTAATTTATATTATAATTCTTAGTAACATCTCCCCTAAGGTTAATTCGTAATATTACATAATTCTAAGTTGACTGTTTAACCAGCCACTATGTTACGTAATTAATAATTTCTTTAATTGTTGAATGGGCTCTACAGCTAGCTATACAGACATCGAATTCTAATCCTCTGCATTGGCAAGTGTGGAGGGTGTACAGAATAATCGTACGAGGAAAGGAAATAATATAACAGAACGACTTTGGTATTAATTGCTTGTCTCTAGAGAGGGTGCGGATGGAAAGGAGAAGATCCTGCGGCGCACGGGCATCACGTGATCCCCACGTGATGCCATCGTGCGGCAATATTAAAACCTCAACACCCTTAGGTTCCCTTGCCCGTACGGTGTACGGACATTAATAATATTTTTTACTATAATAATAACAATAATAATTATAATAGTAACTAACGTAACTATTCTATTACTTTTTTATACTAGATTTTTCCTTATAACTAGTAAGTTATATACTACTCTCTAAAACCTTACTACTACCTATCTCCTTTATACTCCCCCTACTACTACTTACCCTTACTCTTATTATACTACTATTCTTATTTTTTATTATCCTTATACGCCTATAAAATCTTAACTACTACTAGGAGCTTCTCCTACTATAGCTACATACGCGCGCTCTAGTAATATATAAGAAACATCCTCTTCTTTTTTAATAGTTGCCTACTACTATATTTTACTCTATTTTCTAGCCTTACTAATAATATAATAGTAAGAAGCCATTATTATTATAAATATTACTATATTATTGCTTAGGCCTCTATATAAAAGAATAGCCTTACACTTAAGAATCTAAAGTTGCGTAAAGATAGTATATAGCCTAAATAGATTATTAGTTATAATCTCTAGAATAGTATAATTAATCTAGTCCTCTAGTAGGCCTACATTAACTATATTTTATAGTAGGTAGGCTAGATAGCTAATATTGCCTAGCTAGTTGTCTATACTAGTTTTAAATTCTCTAGTAGCTATCTAATCGCAGATATTAGAGAACTTAATCTTAGGACACTAGAAAGCTAGCCTACTATATATATCAAAAAGTTAAATTTAAAAGACTTAGTATTGTGTATATTAAAGAGGAAGAAATTTTTAGATATTATAGATATTATAAGAGTAGGCAGACTTATATAATATGCGTATAGCAAACTATATATTATTAAATTATCTAACTAGGGGTAGAACGACAAAGGCTTTCATCTTAAGTAACATAACAAAAAAAGCAGAGCCTCCTGCTTAGTAATTGAAAAAGGCGTAAAAAAGATTTATTATTAGATAATAGTGCTTAGAATATTTATAGCTATTACTATAAGAATTAATTAATATAATAAATTCTATTAAATAAAGAGATAAAGATTTAGTGTTCTGGACGTCCCTAACATTGTAAGGGTAGGCAGGCTTTATATGCTATACGTACAGCAAACTATAGTTACGCTACTACTAGGTTATAAGCGTAATAACTAAACTATAGTTAAGCGTTCTATTACCTACACTACTTCTATAGTTGTAACTCCGTAGTCTATTACAGCTCTCTCTAATAGTCTACTAGTTAAAAGATAATATATAACTTAGTTATGCCAGATAGTAGACTATTTATTAACTACTATTAATAATGCTACTATAAAGAAAGTTAATAATAAGTTATTATTATTCTATATATATTTTATTACTACTACTATGTGCTAGGTACTAGGTTTTAGTACCTTCTGTTTTACTCCTCTCTTTATGTATATAGTGTGGACTTAACCTTAGTTAGAATCTTCACATAATAAAGATCTTTAATAATAAATCCTATTACCCTTATATTACTAAAGACATTATAGTAAATTACTATAATAGAATATAAACTATATTAACCACACTATAAATATATTCTAAGCGGTCTAAGTAATTCTTAATATTCTATATATACTAATAGCATACTAAAGTTACAATAGTTCTTTTTTAGTAATAATATACTAACTCTAAAGCAAGCTAATAGTAGTAATAATATATAGTGTAGTATATCCTTCACCTTAATAAAGTAAACTCTACTACTCTACTTTGCCTTAGCTTTTAAGGCTATATTACTAAGCTGTCTAAGTAAGAGTTTAGCTCTAATATTATTAAGAAGTGCGTCTATTGCGCTAAGATAGATGTTAAGGCAATTATAATTTAGGAAATAATATATAAAAAGGACCTTAAGAAGCTAATATATAACTTATATAGTAACTATATTATTTAAACTACTTTTAAATTTACGCCTACTAAGCTTTATCTTTATCTTATTAACGCTATACGCCCTATTTTATTTACATCTACTAAATACCCTATAGTTGCTATATCTAGACTAAGGTTTAGAAGTATAAGTCTTATATAGACGCGTTTACTAGTAGTAGCGCTAGAGGTTATTCTAGGTATGTATTACTACTATATATAATAAGCACTTAAGTGCTTTAAATACTACTATAGCGCTCTAGTAAAGAGGTAGAAGGGGAGGGGGGGGGGGGGGGGAGAGAAATAATAATAGGACTATTTAGGTATTTTAATAGATAATAGCTATATTAGCTTTACCTTATTTTAAAGTTTTTTTCTAGCACCTCTATAGCTTTCTATAATAGCATTATACTATGTACTAAGAGTACGCAAAGTCTTCTTCACTATAGTTATATTTTAATCTATAAGAAATATATAGGAGAGATGTTTATAAAAAGCTTATTTACTACTACTATATTAGCTTATATAAATAATACTATTCGTCTAATATTATATAACTAAGATATAGCGTAGATAATATAATAATAGTTTAGAAAGAGTATATAACCTACAATATAATTAAGTAATTTTAAAGTAGTTATTATTATAGAGGCAAAATAACTATAGTTGTGAAATATCTCTATTATAATTATTAGCTTAAGCTTATTCATTGCCTATTATAATTTCGCAACACACTTATTTTATACTTTAGAAATATAACTACTATATTATTATAGTAAGTTTAGAATACTAGCATATTATAATATGTGTTTAATATATATTACGCGTGTTAGAGCTAGTCGAAGCTTGTGGAGGTATATATATAGGTAATAAATAGGCAAGATAGAAGTAAAAAGAAGAAGAGAATAATAGAAATTAAACCTATAAATACTTCTACCTAAAAGCTCTAAATATTTATCTTTAGGTAGGAAGACTAGAAGACTATTTAATAGTTAATCTACTTTTAAGACGTAGTAGTAACTACTATACTACTTAGTAAGGCAAGTTGCCTAAGTTTTAGTTATAGTAATAATTTTTATAGTGTATTAATATTTATACCTATAGTACTATTAGATAGTATAGTAGATAAAGGCTAGTAGTTATACTATTCTAATAGTTTATAATCTACTATAAAGTAGGGATAGCAAATAAACTATAGAAGTTATTCTTTTTTTTTTTATTGTCTATACACTACTAACTATTATTAAAGATCTTTATTATATGATTCTAACTAAGGTTAAGTCCGCACTATACACAGAGAGGAGTAAAATAGAAGGCACTAAAACCTAGTATCTAGTATATAGTAGTAGTAATAAAATGTACACAAAATAATAATAATTTATTATTAACTTTCTTTATAGTAGTATTATTAATAGTAGTTAATAAATAGTCTACTATCTGGCATAACTAAGTTATATATTATCTTTTAACTAGTAGACTATTAGAGAGCTGTAATAGACTACGAAGTTGCAACTATAGGAGTAGTATATAGATAATAGAACGCTTAACTATAGTTTACTATATATATAGCGTATAAAGTTTACCTCTTATATTATTAGAAACGCCTAGAACACTAAATCTTTATCTTTTTATCTATTATATCTAGTAATAATATAACTTTTTAGCAACCTAATATTACGTCTAAATTTAATACCTATAGTAACATAGCTATTATTAAATTTAGTTAGAGTATAGATAACTAGCTAGGCAAAGTTAAGAATAATTTCTAGAGATTTAGCGACCTTATATAACTAAAAGGATTATTAAAGGAACCTCTAAAGCTTATCTTTAAGTACTTTATTAGTAATATCTTTAGGCTAATTTACTACGCCTTATACCTCTAGATTCTAGAGTATAAGGTACTTCTTTAGTACCTAGATATTAGTAAAGATGTAGCCTTTGTGACGTAATAACAGTATAATATAGAGATTATATTATAGAAGTTTAAAAATATAATTAAAATAAATAGATAAACTATAAAAGTAAAAACTAAAAGAGAAGAGAAGAAGAGTTTAATATAATATATAAAATACTAGAGGCGTAGTAGTAGCGTAAGAAACTTATTAAGGTAGTAGTAATTATCTAGGCTATTATTAAGGCAGGGGACTATAAGTAATAAGGGTAAGAGTAAGCGGCGGCGGTAGAAGCATAGTGGAGATAGGCAGCGGCAGCAAGGTCCTAGGTAGTAGTATATAGCCTAATTGCTAGTTGCGAGGGAAGATTTACTAAGCTAGCGCATATAGTTCCTGCGCACATAGGGTTCCTGCGGACCTCACCAAAACGCGTCACCTACACAAAACACGTCAGATTTCTCCACAACGCTCTTATAATTGCCATTGTGTACACATAGATTCAAGCGCTGCAGCTGCTGTAACTATAGTAGCTGTCTCTGAAGCGCTTACTATAGTAGATCTTTGCTGCTGAGCTCCTGCAGCCTTAGCTGCGCGTATAGCCTCTATAATAGTCTCTACCTCTGCAAAGCGTCGATTTGGGTCTATTTGAACGCGCTTTTGAGGACGCTAAGAGCTAGTAGTCTGTAGATGATACTTAAGGCGTCTTTTCTCTGATTCTAGCCCTGCAGCTCTAGCATTTGCAGCTGCTAGAGCCTTACCTGCTTTCTGTAGGAGTAGCTAGGTCCTACGACCTAGATTCTCGACGCTCTGGACGTCGCGCTGCGCTATATAGAGATCGCGAGGGCCTTGAGGGGTTGAGAGGAAGCTCTGAGGCTGCTGCTGAGGCTGCTGCTGATGCGTAGGCGTAGTAGGCCTCTAGGAGACTTGCGACGAGCTGAGCACGTGATTGATGTTGAATGGGCAGATACCAGCAGCCTGCCAGCCAGCTCGAATCACACGCTCTGTGAAGCCTTCCTCCTAGCGCTGCGCTAGCTAGCGCTGCTTCTCTGCTGCTGCTGTTATGCGATAGCCGATATATAGCTGTGGCTGCTGGAAAGCGCTCCTTCTTAACAGGTGCGGCGTCGTTAAGCGATGCAAGCTCCTGGATCTGGCGTTGGTAACTAGACTTGATAACGGAGAAAGGGGCGAGATCTAGAGGCTGTAGGACGTGCGAGGTATGCGCAGGTAGGTATAGGAGCTCTATTTGATGCTGTTTATAGAGCTATAGGAACTCTATATTAATGTGGCTGCTGTGGCCGTTGAGGATAAGGAGGCGGTACTGGCTATTACCTACAGCCGTCTTAGGTATAAATATGCGCTGCAGCTACTTAACACTTATTACTTTTGATGTCTATCTGTTCTTTGAGGTTGTATACAGCCAGCTAGGTATGTAGGACGATGGGAACTAGGTAGGTTGTAGGCTCTGGCCTTTGAAGATGACTGCGCAGCGTAGTTTCCCGCCCTATCGCTGACACACACTTAATTATAGAGACCTACTTGCGATTCTCTGGAGACCGAATGTAAGCCTTCTTTTCTGACTACTAGAGAGTACTCTAGTGTTTGTACATACTCCTAGAGCAACGCTAGTCTTATCTATATTGTATGTATTCTCCGCCTGTATGTTGAGCCGCTGTCGAGTCTGCTTATAGCGCTCTAGGAACGCGCGTAACTGCTCTTGAGTCGCTGTATTAGCTCTCTAAGCCTTGAGCTTTCTACTAATAACTGAGGCGACGTGTGGCTGTCGCTTAAATAAAGTGTAAGAGCTAGAGTTTACTAATAGGCTAACTATTGCTGTTTATATGTAGGATTTGATTGGCTATTTCTTGAGCGCGAGCGTGTAAGGGAGGGCAGGCGCGTGCGTCTTCTTCGAGGATCTAGTCTACTAGGAAGTCCTCTTGTAGAGGAGTTAGCTACTGCTAATGCTAATGGCTGAGCGCACTATTTGTTGCGCCATTAAGACGGTTGCGTAGTGTAGACTTAGGGACCCTGTACGCCTTAGCTGCAGCCCTTTGGCTAGAAAAAATACCTATAGAGAGATTAGAAAGAGCTCGCGATATAGCAGTCTCACGAGCATCTATTGTTGCAGAGCGTTGTGGGAGAAATCTGACGTGTTTTGTGCAGGTGTCGCGTTTTGGTGAGGTGCGCAGGAACCCTATGTGCGCAGGAGGAACTATATGCGCTAGCTTATAGAAGAGTAATAAAATAGTTATATTAGTTGCTATTATAATTGTTGTTATTATTATTGCAGCAAAAAATATTATTAAAGAAATTATTAATTACGTAATATAGTGGTTGGTTAAACAGCCAGCCTAGAATTACGTAATATTACAAATTAATCCTAGGAAAGAACTACTAACTATTATATACTCTATTATATATTCTAACCTTAATATCTATATATACTTAGTAATCTTCTAAGACTTAAGTGCTAAAAGTAAAGTAGTTAGTTAGTATATATAAATTATTTAGCTCTAGTATACGCTAGAAATATTGCCTATTTCTAACCTTACTATATAAGCAACTCTCCACTTTTATTATAGTTATAGAATAATATATATTATTACACTTACTTAATTAAAAATATTATGCCTTCTATTAATAGTTATAGCTCTAGTTATACTATTAGCTATAGCTATATAAACGCTAAAGGCTATATTAATAGTAATAGTAACTTTAATAGTAGTAATAAAAACTTTTTCTAAGTTATAAATAATAATAGCAAAAGTTACAGCTCTAGTCTTCTTAGTTAGAAATTTATTATATTTTATAATCTGCCTATAATATATATTCTATAGTCATAAAATAAGCATAGCGACCCTAGATATAGTTATAGCGCTTCTAAGGCACTTATTTATATTTAGCTTATATACCTACTTTAGTAAAATAATAGTTACTATAGTTTAAATACTATTATAGTAATTTACTATAATATTTTTACGTTCGCGAACATTATAAGAGTAGGCAGACTTATATAATATGCGTACGGCGAACTATAGTTGCAACTCCGCGCTCCACTATAGCTCTCTAATAGTTTACTAGTTAAGAGATAATATGTAACTTAGTTATGCTAAATAGTAGACTATTTATTAACTACTATTAATAATACTATTGTGTAGAACACTAATAATAAAGTTATTATTATTTTGTGTATATTTTATTACTACTACTATGTGCTAGGTACTAGGTTATAGTGTGCCTCCTATTTTACTCCTCTTTATATATAGTGCGAACTTAACCTTAGTTAGAATCTCTATATAATAAAGTTCTTTAATAATATTTTTACGTATCTATAGTAACTATAGTTTACACTAATAGCTAATATAAAGTAGATTTTTAGCTAGTAGACGCACTAACACTATAATAATTCTATACTAAGACGCAACCTTATATAGAACTAGACGTTAAATACGTATATATACTATATTCTATATATATAGCTAAAGACAATATATAAAGTCCTTTTTTACACTCTTTTTAATTACTAAGCAGGGGGCTCTGCTTTTTTTTTATGTTATTTGAGATGAAAGCCTTTGTCGTACTACCCCTAGGTAGTTAATTTAACGCCACATATAAAGTATTCTTAATATATTAAATATAGAGTATTATATTATATATAAGAAGGTAAAGACTATTCTAGCTAGGAATAAGATTCTAGGTAAGCTAATCTAGACAAACGTAAAAAACGATAGGGTAGCTATAATAGCACATAGAGTAGTAGATACATACCCTAAAATATTTTTATCTAAGTAAGTAATAAACTATCTTCTAAAGATTATAAAATAGTGTAACTAAAACTTCTTAAGCTTAATACAATAGATACAATAATATAATAAAGTAGTAAATAAAAGAAAGTAAAACTATAATAATAGGCTTCTAGGCAAGTCTATACTCGCACTAAAGGACGCGTAATCTGTACTATATAGAGGCGCTAAACTAGTAGTAGTATATATATAAAATAATAAGACTATATCTAAATTCTATAGTAGCGCAGACCTCTAAAATAAGTAGGCGTAAGACTATAAAAGATATAGTAGCTATAGGCTTAGTAATAAATAACTCTATAACTGCGCCTACTACGTTTCTATCCTCTAATATATTATATAAGATAAGTTAATACGTTAAAAAAGCTAATATAGATAACTATAGACAACTCTTATTAAGAATATAGTATAACTAGACTACTATAGGCTAGTATAAGAATATATTAGCTCTGCGAGCAGGCAAGTACTAGTAATTAGTAGAATTTATAATATATACATTATTAAGTTATATATAATATACCTACTAGTATATCTTTATAAAAGAATAGATAGAGATTATTATACTAATAAGTGTATAGAATAAATAGCTCGCTAGTAAAATAAATATAATAAACAGCTAGATAAAAAGTAAAGCTAGTGTTAATATATAAATAGAGCTAAGATACAGTTTAAACTAAATAGACTAGTAAGTTAATAAAAGATTAACTTTAATATAATAGCATAATAAGATAAGCTATTTCTAAAATAAATGTGCTAGCTAACATAATAAAATATTCTATAACGCTAGTTAATAGCTAGATAGTAATATTAACCTATTTTTAGCTAGCGTAGAGGTAGCGCACGCATATAGTGCTTATAACTAAGAGTATTAGGTACCTAATACTATACTATTCTAGGTGCACTTTTATTAAAACTATAATTATTCTTATAAAGAGTGCTATTAAAATATATAATATAAATAAACTAATAGTGTACTACTATCTATAATATACTACCTACACTACTATAGAGTCTAGAAAATAGATAGGTAAGACGTATATTATCTAATATTACAAATAAGAGGAGATAGTATAAGACTATAAGTATATTAATATAGCTAAGTAAATATTATAAGTTGCTAATATTATTACTATATAGGTAGTTAGCGTGCACGCCTATTAAATATTAATACTAGTTGCCTAGGCCTAGTAGTAAGTAAAGGCAATTAAAGTCTTTTATAAGTTATAAAGAACTAAATCTATATAGTAGAACTAGCTTATAATAGGGTATAGGTTGCTTAATACCTATAACTATATAGCTTTAACACACACTAGTACCTAAAGACACTTAGAAAGAAAAGAAAGACAGCGTCTATAGTATAACTATCTTGATAATATTATATAGGTAAATAAGAAGATATATTAGTAACTTTCTAGTTATATTAGAAACTATTATATAAAGAACTCTGTTACTACTATAAAATTTATAAGTAATTGTCTACATAAGGCTTAGACACTACCTAATCTTATAATAGATTTACCTACTACTAGTCTAAGCTTACTAAGAAGCAAGTCTAGTCTAATAATATTAACACTATTAATAATATTAGCTATAAAAATGCCTTAGTAAAGGGTAGCGTAAAGGCCTAAACTATCCTTATAAGAAAAGTCTATTATTATAGAAGCTATTTCTATAATAGTAATTATAAGGTTACTAATAGAAAAGAGGCCTATTAAGCTAATAAAGCTAATTCTATATATTAAAAGACATATATAAAACTACTATAGCACCTAATTATAAACGCCTAGACTTAGGTATAAAATATATTAAATATAAAAGAGTAGTAGAATATACTATATACTATTATAGATATAGGCTTAAGAATAGTATATACTAGACTTATTAATATAAATAGTATAGGCTTCTCCTCTAGGGTTAATTCGTAATATTACGTAATTCTAGGCTGGCTGTTTAACCAACCACTATATTACGTAATTAATAATTTCTTAATAATATTTTTACTATAATAATAATAATAAAAGTAACACGCTAACTTCTTTTTATTAATATCTTAAAACGCTTTTCTATGTATACAAAAGTAGAAGGAACATTTGCTATTATTATAATATTTTTATTAGAAACCCCTTAGTCGCCAAAAAAAAATATAATAATAATAATTATAATAATTATAATAGTAAACTAACCTAACTATTTATTTAACTCTCTTCTATAGTAGATCTCCCCTCGCAACTAGCAAGCTGTATTTCTGCCCCCCTAGAACCTTGCTACTGCCTATTTTCCCTATGCTTCTACTACCACTACTTACTCTTACCCTTATTACTTAGTTGTAGTCTCCTACCTTAATAATAGCCTAAATAATTACTACTACCTTAATAAGCTTCTTATACTATTACTACGCCTTTAGTATTTTATATATTATAATAAACTCTTTCTTTTTCTTTACTCTAGTCCTTACCCTTATAGTTTTTATTGCTTTTATTTTTAGTTATATTTATAAGCTTTTGCAGTATAATCTTTATATTATACTATTATTATATTATAAAGGCTACGTCTTTACTAATATCTAGATACTAAAGAAGTGCCTTACACTCTAGAATTTAGAAGTATAAGGCGCAGCAAATTAGCCTAAAGATATTACTAATAGGGTACTTAAAGATAAACTTTAGAGGCCCTTTTAATAATCCTTCTAGTTATATAAGGTTACTAAATCTCTAAGAATTATTCTTAACTTTGCCTAGCTAGTTGTCTATACCCTAACTAAATTTAATAATAGCTGTGTTGCTATAGGTATTAGACTTAGCCGTAATATTAGGTTACTAGAAAGTTATTATGTCGCTAGACATAATAGATAAAAAGATAAAGATTTAGTATGCTAGGCATTACTAATATTATAAGCGTAGGTAGACTTTATACACTATACGTAAAGCAAACTATAGTTATACTACTACTAGGTTATAAGCGCAATAACTAAACTATAGTTAAGTATCCTATTACCTACACTACTTCTGTGGTTGCGACTCTACGTAGGTCTATTATAGCTTTCTAATAGTTTACTAGTTAAGAGATAATATATAACTTAGTTATGCTAGTTAGTAGACTATCTATTAACTACTATTACTAGTACTGCTATATAGAAAGTTAATAATAAAATTATTATTATTTGTGTATATTTTATTACTGCTACTATATACTAGATACTATGTTTTAGTGCCTTTTATTTTACTCCTCTCTGTGTATAGTGCGGACTTAACCTTAGTTAGAATCTCTATACAATAAAGATCTTTAATAAATAGTATAGGCTAACAAAATTAAGGTGTATAATAAAATTTAGAGCTATTATTTATAGTGTATAGTAGCTACTTAAGAAATAGTACAAAACTATTACTAGCTATCTACTCCTATACTAGATATCTAGCCTAATGTTTTAAGAGCACTAGAGAGGTTTAGCTTTCTTTTATTAGAGATAAATTAATATATAATACGCCTAATATACTTATTATATACTTTTATAGTATACTAATACGAGAGTAGATAGAAAAGGGTAGATTTTATAGTAACCTATTTATTAGTCTAGTAATTAGGTGTCTATTTAGTATAAATATTAGCTTTACCCCTATTATAAAGGCACCTAACTTAGAATAGTACTTCTAAACCCTAATAGAGAGTATAGTAGTATACTTTAGATTACTACTATATACTATACTAGAGGAGTAGAAAGGGGGTTTAAAATTAACTTAATATATCTTAGTAAATAACATTAAGAGTAAGTAGCTTTACTTTTAAACTATATAACTCGCTAATATTATAAGCCTTATATAATACTATTAAGACGCTATAAGAGAGATATAAGTGTGTTAAAATAGACACTTACTAAAATATTTATATAGGGCTGTATTATAAGATAAGATTACTAGATTATAATATTACTACTATTACTAAATAATAATAACTATAATAATCTATCTAATATTTACGCCCTTATATTACTAAAAGAGTTAATAAAGCTGGGGCTAAAGAGTAGCAAAGAGGCTACGTATATTATATCTAACTAATAGGATAATATAGTAAGTTTACTATAAATAATAATAAATAAGTAGTTAATAAGTATAGCTAGCATTAGATAAGGGCAATATTAAACCTAACTAGTAGAATAATATAGTAAGTTTACTATAAGTAATAATAAATAGGCCGTTAATAAGTATAGCTAGCGTTAAATAAGGATAGTATATAAGAGAATATTTTATTTAATATAAGTGCAGACATATACGGTGCTAAAGGACTAATAATACTTAAACTTAAAAAAGTTATATTAATAACTATATCTATACTAATATTAGATAAAGATATAAAATAGTACGTATAAGATAGAGTTATAGGTATTTTCTAATATTATATAAAAACCTACTTAACCTTGGAATTTCCCTTAACACTAGCAATAATAAGAAGGAGTTTATATAGAGATATAAAGGGGAAGGTAGTCTACTAAAGATACTTAGAAATAAGACTCTTAGTATAATAAGGTATATAAAAAAAAGCTTAAGATAGATCTAATACTATATATAGCCTACTACAGTCCTAGAAAATATATTATTACTAATAATAAGTTTTGTAATAGTATAGTTGCCTAGGCATAAGGTGTAAAGAACCTAAGCCTAAAGATAGCACTAGAGAGCGTATAGTTTTAGAAGCTATAGTAACACACTATATTTCTATAATTATTTAAGTAGTCTTTAAAGTAAACACTAACTATAGTATAGTATAGTTAAGTAATATACCTAATATTCTATATATATATAATATTAGTATATATAACCTACTTAGTATAAATTAGACCTATTCTTACTACTACTACTACTAAGGGCAGTATATATATTAACTGTACTAATAATTATATATAGATAAAAACTATAAAGGCTAGCGTACTTATTAATTCTACTACTACTTATAGTAATATAATAGCTAGTATATTAATTAATTTTACTACTACTTATATATAAATAATTAGAAGACTTTTATAGTAAATTATAATACGCTATATAGAAGTAAGTTATTATAAAGTATATATATTTATAAAACCCTATAGTTAATACTAACTATATAAATATAGAAGTATATAAATTATATAGTTAGCGTATATAGCGCGCTCTAGCTATAAATAGTATAGAATTAAGTATAGTTCTATCTAGCACTATAATATAAAGGCGTATTATAGTAACTTATTATACACTTAATACTAATTATATATAATAATACATAAAGTTACATAAGTGTACATAAAAAAATAGATATTACTAGAGCGCTTAGAACGTATTTAGCGTACAAGTGTGCGTAGGCCTATATAGAGCTACATAGGTGTCCTAGGTGCGCATACTTACTAAAAAAATTTCCTAATATAAGAGCGTTGCATAAATTCGTAAGATTCTTCTAGCTAATATTATTACTATTAAGTTAGCTTATCTAAGTAAGTACGCCGCGTAAGTAGCGTATAAGTATAGATAACTAATAATAGTAGTAATAATGAACTAGATATACTATATACACTATAAGTAAACCTTATATTAGAACTAGAAGCTTATAGGTATTAGTGGGTATAAGTAAGTTTAAACTATTATTGCATTACTAGATATTTAAGGTTAGTCTTTAATTAGAATTAAGTGCTATATATAGTAGTATATAATAACCTTCTATCTTAACCTACTTTAGCCTTAAACTAAAATAATAGGTTAAATAAGATATTTAGCAAGCTAATCTTGATAATATATAATATATAAATATTACTTTTTTTTATAATTATCTTTTCTACACTCTTTTTAATTACTAAGTAGAGGGCTTTACTTTTTTTATTATATTATTTTATATATTATTACTACTACTATGTATTATTAAGTTAACTATCTAGGAGTAGAATAATAAAGACTTTTATCTTAAATAATATAAAAAAAAGCAGAGCCCCCTACTTAGTAATTAAAAAGAGCGTAAAAAAGGTAATATAATTACAAAAAAAGCGCATTTGAACTACTAAGTAAGCTTAGTAGTCTTAGTATAGAACTACTCCTATAAGCAAAATTTTTATAAAGAGGCTACTTAGAACTTTAGTAGAGGAGGGATAAAACTTTAGCGTAGCTACGCTATAGTTATCCTCTTTTCTCTTCTACTATTCTAATTATTGCAAATAATACAAGTTAATATATTAATAAGTATATATTACTTTGTAAGTAGATACGAGTAACACGTACTAAATATACTATTACTTTATTACTATATTAAGATTATTCTTAATAAAGCTTCTATTACTATCTCTATTTTTCTACACTCTACTATTTACTTAAGTATTAATTCTAAATTATCTAATACTAATATACTTACTATTATAAAAGAGTATACGTTAAAGATTTGTAATACTACTATTAAAGTAGCTATACTAGAGTTTTATTCTATCTATTAGATACTTATCTAGTGTAAGGGGTAGGTATACTTAACTATCTATAAGGTAGTTCTAGTATACTAGTTAGGTTAGTAGCTTATCTAGTTTATAAAGGACTATAAGGTTAAATTTCTACTTTAGTAAATATAATTGCTTCTTTTTAGTAACTATATCTAGAAAGAAAGGTAGAAGGTAAAGAATAAAGTATTTATTAATAAGCTCTAGTATAATAAAAGTATTATATAGATTAATAAGATCCTTCTAGCTATTATTACTATTATTACTATTAAGTTAGCTTATTTAAGTAAGTACGCTACGTAGCAGCGCAAGCGTAAATAACTAATAATAGTAGTAGTAATAAGCTAGGTATACTATATACACTATAAGTAAACCTTATATTAGGGCTAGAAGCTTATAAGTATTAGGGGTACAAAGTAAGTTTAAACTATTATTGCGTTATTAAGGTGTTTAAGGTTAGTCTTTAATTAGAATTAGGTGCCGTATATAGTAGTATATAATAATATTCCATCTTAACCTACTTTAACCTTAAACTAAAAAAAAGGTTAAAAAAGATATTTAGTAAGCCGATACTACTACTATATACTAGATATTTTTATAATTACCTTTTTATATACTTTTTAATTACTAAGTAGAAGGCTCTACTTATTTTATTATATTATTTAAAATAAAAGCATTTATTATTCTACTACTAAGTAGTTAATTTAATAATATAATATATATAATATTACTTTTTTTTAATTATTTTTTTATACTCTTTTTAATTACTAAGTAGAGGGCTTTACTTTTTTATTATATTCTTTTATATATAGCGTTAATTAAATATATCTAGAGGTAGGATAATAAAGGCTTTTATCTTTAATAATATAATAAAAAGTGTTAATAATAATAGAAGAGATAACTGCTATTATTGTAATATTTTTATTAGAAACTTCTTAGTCGCCAAAAAAAAACATAATAAAAAAAGTAGAGCCTCCTACTTAGTAATTAAAAAAGGTGTAATATTATTTTTATATATATTATTACTACTATTATATACTAGGTTTTTTTTAATTATCTTTCTACGTACTTTTTAATTATTAAGTAGAAGGCTCTACTTTTTCTATTATATTATATAAAATAAAAGCCTCTATTATTCTATCTCTAGATAGTTAATTTAATAACACATACTAGGTACTAGATTTTAGTACTTTTTATTTTTACTCTCTTTATATATAGTGCGAACTTAAACTTAGTTAGAATCTTTACACAATAATAATTTTTAATACTAGCTAGATTAGCTATATAGGAAGCTGTTTTTATTTTTATAAACAAAGCTACACATCCCACAACTATACTATAGCAAAAGAAAATCTAGCTATAATCTTTTTTTTTCTATATACTAGCTCTGTGAGATAGATACTATGTAAATATGTAATCTGACTATGAAGTGCCTGTGGGTCTCAGTCGAGACCGGCAGGAAGCTGTTAAATTAGCTGCTAAAGTTAAATTTTAGCTAAGTTTCGGGGTTGGAAGGAGAGCCGAGCAACACCTGTGGTACAGCGACCGCACAGAGATCAAGGGACTAGCCGGGGAAAACCGGCCGTCTAGAACGGCTCGAGAGATCCGCTGAGGGCCGGTGCCTAGATCAAGCCCCGCTCTAACCCATGACTCAACATCTGGACCATAACTTTGTTTCGTTCTGAGTATTCTCACAAAGATGGGTGACAAGAAGGGAATTATTCGCGATAGAAAGCTCAACCGCTGTCCTTACACCATAGATTGGTCTGTACCGGAACTCGTCCAAGAATGTCCTTTTTGCGGAGATTTTCTGTTCTATTGCTGCGTACATAACAAGGGACTTCGTGATCTTCCTCCAGATCATTTCCCATGCCATTACTTTCGCATTCACTGATGGTGCGTGCACGAACAACGGACGACCTGAAGCAAAAGCAGGAGTTGGTGTAGCATACGGCCATTGTGATGACCGTCAACTGTCCAAACCTATCACGGACATGGTGGACAACTTTCCGCTACGATCGAACCAGCGAGCGGAACTCTGTGCGGCAAAGTTAGGTCTGGAGTTTCTCAGTGAGGCTTGCACCAAGGACGCCAAGCGTAAAGCTTGGATCATCGCGACCGATTCCGAGTATGTTGTTAAGGGAATGACCGAATGGCTACCAACATGGAAGGTATGTCCTGACTATTTCAACAATCATTGATGGCTTCTAGAGTCACTTCTAACCGATTCTATAGAGAAACAATTGGCGGACGTCAAAAGGTACTAAACCAGAAAATCTAGATCTGTTTCTCGCTCTCTATGGCGCGATGACAATGCACGAGGCGCAGAACGTGGAGGTTAGTTGTTACATCCAAATGTATGTTGACTGCATATGTACGAGACTAAGATCACGTAGATTGGGTTCTGGCATATTCCAAGGGAGCATAACAAACTCGCCGATCGTCTTGCGAAAGCGGCTGCCGTCCATGGTGAGGAGGCCAGGATATAACGTTAGGCGCAAGATGCAAGGCATTAATCTAAAGCGCACGCGGGGGAACTTTGGACGACAATGTCACATGCTTTTCATACATACATCTGTTCTTGAAAACTTTCATGGCTTGAATTGCAAGTTTGCCTTCGAAAATTACCCCTTTAGATCGCTTTGTACCGGCCGGGGTTGCGATATTGCATAAATCGGCCTCGTATTGCCGCCGTAGGGCTGAGAATAACCTATAGGCGTGTTGATACCGCTGGAGGGTTAGATACTACCATATCATGGTTGTATCGAGTCGTATGGACTTGTCGGTGGATCTGTAGTAGATGAGTTCTGCGCCGTCGTCACGTCTTCGCTCAAATGGCCCCCAACTCTTTCAAATAGGTATACCACGTCAAGCTTGGCACTCCGAAACATTTCGGCCCTTGGGGCCACAACTTTTGTTCAAAGGAATCACATTACCACGTGCGGTATGTACAATGAGCATTTCCGATTCGATACCTAACCGTAGGGACCTTAGCGATGGGCAAATCACGACTATTCCTAAACCGCTCAACCAAGACGCTATCCAACGGACTCCACCCTAATTGAGTCTGAAATAGATTAGCTCAACGGCCATGGTGCATTGATAGTGCTCCTGTCGGAGGCACACCTTTCTCCAATCTGCGGTGTCTCGCCACGTTTTCCCTCTTTCTCCACACCCCGTCCTCGAGTCATCGACAATGAACATCGGTTCTTTGACGACACAACGTATGTTCCAGCGCCGGGATGCGATGAAGAGATTTATGGAAAGATATACAGACAAAGCACAGCCACCGATATGTATTTCAGCCTCGGCCTGACCGACTGGAAACAATGCTATCCAACAGGCTTCAAAGACCCCTCGTTCTATTCCCCCGGCATATGCCCTTCGAAATGGACGTCAGCGTGCGGCACCACTGTCAAAATTGACACCCTGACCGACAGGGACTCAAGTCACCTGTTGTCCTACGTGAGCTCCTCCGGCCCTTTGCTCCCAACAAGACGAACGAATCCCGGGACGGCATAACGAGTCAATGACAATGATTGACGGTCTCGACCGAGACCCACAGGTACTTCACAGTCAGATCACATAATTGAGGAACTTTTTAATTTTAGAAATAACATATTCTATCAGTAGCCCGGACAGATCAGTCCGCCGGACAGTTTTTGCCAAGACCACAACACTTCACTATGAATCATAATGTCTTAACAACACAACGCGTTATTATCTAATTAAGAAGACAGAATTAAGCTTGCCCTTTACGCCTATTAGAATAAGCAAATTTTAAGCCTACAACGCGCTGCTGCAGTATATAATATCCTAAAGTCTACACTAAGCAATTAAATTAACAGAATTACTGCTTAAGCAGATACACAATTAGGTATAGCAAAGCTTATTATAACTAAAGAGCAGACGCTTATATAGTATATCCTTAACCTAGATTTGCAAGAATTTGCACTCTAGCTAGGTAAGGTAGAAGATATAGCTAACAAACTACTAGCTGCGCGGTATAGAGACCCTATAGAATAATACTAGGCTTAGCGCTTTGTAAAGCGCGCACCTAAGCTTAAAATAGCTTTTAATTAAGCAAAGGACTAACAGAGAATATAATAGGAAGACCTAGAGGTTATAAAACGCGTAGTTTTAGCTAGTGGAGAACATAAAAGCCAAGTATAGAGTGTAGGATAAAGATATCTATAACTTTAATAAGATAGGCTTCTAGATAGGAGTTATTAGCTTAATAAAGGTTATAACTAGTTTAGAAAGACGTTCTTAACCTACGCTTATTTAGCTAGGCAACCGCAAGTAGGTTATAGTAATTTAGAGTATTTGCGCTACTAGGTATACTACTCTGCCCTTTATTATCTATAAAGGGCAAGTCCACATCTTAGTGTAGTATAAGGAGACTAGTATCCCCCGCAATTAGAAGCTCTTAGTCTCTAAGACTGGCTAAACTAATAATAAGCTTAGAGTTACGTAGTTAAAGCACTTTAACGCGTATATAAGGCCGCGCATAGTAGGGTTATAGAGGTTACTTATTCTAGATAGCTATAAGAGCTACCACTCCTAGGATTTTAAGAATTATTACCTAGAATAGAAGATCTTAACACTTTATATGCTAGCGCACTTATTTTATATTCTCTAGCCGCTTAATATAGTCTATTTTGCGCCACTAAAGCTAAAGTACTTCTAGCGCATACGGGACTTAGCACGCTAACGCGTCTTTTATATTAATAAAGAGGGCTTCTTACTAGCCTTTTGCAACACGTTTTTTTTAATATATTTATACTAAAAAACTATAAGAAAGCCTTTAAGGCCTTTAGGCTTATTTTTTTTAAATGTGTTAGTAGTAGTAGATCGTCTTAACGTGCGTATTTACACTCTACCTTAGGGTACCCTACTAAATACACTATAGTAAGCTAGAACCCTAAGTAATACCCTTAAGTTTAGATCCTAGTTAAAGCTCGTACGCGACTCTTTTATTTAGTCTCTATCTAATACTAAATTAAGCTACTTATAGCTTATAAAAAAGGTGCTAAACTTATGCTCTACTATAGTGTACTTTAAGAGACCTATATTAAGAAACTTAAGGAGTAAATTAAGGTTCTAATAAAGCGAAAAACGCATAAAAGAAAGCGCATTTAGAAAGGTGGGACGCTAGGCTTTGCTTAGGGAGTAGATTTAGAATTAGAAAGCCCTTTTATTAGAATAAAGTTATTAAAAAGAGCGCAAGGTAGTAGTAAGAAAAAAGGTAGATCCCTTAACACAATACTACTATAGGAGGTGCAAAGAGTCTAGGCACAACGTAAGAACCTATTAGATAAATAAAGAGGTAGAGAAGAAGTTTAGATATTACCCTTAGTGGCTTATTTTTAGATAGTGTTAATAGTAAATTAGAGTGTGATTTTATTATAGGTTACTATAAGACTAAAATAATATAGGTTAACTTTATTTTGCAATAGTACGCACTTAGTAACTAAAAATTAAATAAAGTACTACTTAAGATATAGTATACTTTACTATAATTATAATAAGTATACTATATATTATCTACGTATAGTATAGTAAATAATATATTATATATTATAGGGAGTCTTATTATAGTTCGTACTGCTAAGAAAGACTTCTTAGCTTTGCGCGGCTGCAGCAGCCGCGCAAAGAGGCTATATAATATAAAAAGTAAAGTATTAAATAGTAACTTAGTATATTATAAGTTATAGTAGGTTATTATAAGTCACTATAAAGTAACGTTGGTGGTGTTCTATAATGAGTTATGAGGGACCTCGAAGTTGCCAAGAAAAACTGTCCGGCGGACTGATCTGTCCGGGCTACTGATAGAATATGTTAACGCAGTTATAAGCGCGTTATTAGCTAGATTATATATATTTATGTAATAGATATCTTGCATAAAGCTAGTACATAGAAAAATAGGCTATAGCTAGTTATTTCTTTTTACTAAAGTATAGCTGCGGGATGCGGCTTTGTTTACCAAAAAAAATGATTAATGAGCTGAGCTGATGCGACACACGAACAGCGGCTACGTCTGCGCAACCACCAACACGCGAATAAAACCCTGGTACACTTTCTCCTGCAGCAAACTCTACAGCGACGACCAGCCCAAACTCACGATCCCGCAAATCGACGGCGGCAGATCGAATTACATAGTAACGACGCTCGACGGCACCGTCACGGTTTTCGCGAAACAAATCAAGGTCCGGGATGCGGAGGGGATATCTGTCGTCGACAAGTACGGCGTCGTCTGCGGCAAGTGCCGAGTGCCTCTGGGGCGGGCGCGTCGCCTTCGCGACCCAGTGATACGGTACCGGTCGAGACGACCCCCGCTACGCCTATTGAGGCTCAAGATAAGGGGTTGCCGGCAGGCGCCTATGCAGGCATTGGGGTTGGTGCGGCCGCTGCTTTGGTTGGGTTAGTCGGCGTGCTGTTGTTTGTTATTCGGAGACGTAGTAGAGCGAAAGAGGGGGCTTCGCAGGCGGGCACAATGGAGGGAGAGAATGGAGACACCTTGGGAACGATCCCGATATGGCACAGTCGACGCCTGTGTGTGAGATAGGACACGTTGAGCCCGTCGAGTTGAAAGGTGATGATAGTTTCGGACATATCCAGAAAAGCACCCATAATATCTGAAGTACCCACTAAAAGATAATTAATGTATGTGTGTGGCGTTTAATTAAATCTACCTAGGGGTAGGACGACGACAAAGGCTTTCATCTCAAATAACATGACAAAAAAAGCAGAGCCCCCCTGCTTAGTAATCAAAAAGAGCGTAATTAATGTATAGAGATGTTAATTTTAACAAAAAGGGACGAACGACGTTGCCCTAGTACTACAAACCAAGGGCTTTGAAGTCGCAATAGCGATGCACAATCACGAAATAAGTTGTTCAACTAAACTTCTACCAGCCTACTTCTCTAGCAACCATTTCATTCCCCGCAGCGTATCCTCCACAAACCTCTTACTCCTATCCAATTCAGGATAATTCGTCCAGAACATATGTCCAAACCCAGCATACAAATCGAATCTCGTCAGCACCCCACTCTGCCTCAACACCCTATCATACAACACCGCCTCATCCCTGAGCGGATCCACCCCTCCAACTTGGAAATACGCTTTTGCCACGCCCTTGTTGGCCAGATGGGTGGTTGAAAGGGTCCCACAAAGGGGAGTCGCTATCAGGGACGTAGATCGATTCGATGACACCAGGTTCTAGGCCTTTGAGCACGGGGTCGGACGTGTTCTCGGTACGTGAGCGGTATTGCTGCGCGAGATGGGGCGGCAGTTTGTCATCGGGGAGGAGGGCCGGCACGCAGAGGTATTGGCCCGTTATGGGGGGAGATAGGTCGGTGTCGCGGCTAAGGAGGGCAAGAACAGCGGCGAGATTACCGCCGGCGGAGGCACCGCCTACGATGAGGCCTTGGGTGGGTGTTGCTTTGAGGAGGGTCGCATTTTCCAGAGCCCATTTCAAGGCGTCCCAGCAGTCGTTCACACCGACGGGGAATTTGTGCTCAGGTGCGAGTCTACCCAGAGTTAGCAGACGTCGGAATTGTGTGGGGTAAGAAGGACAGACCTGTACTCCACATTCACACAAACACATCCCAGATCTCTGGCAAACATCCTGCAATTGAGGTCTTCATCAGTGAGATCCCCCATGCTCCACCCTCCCTCGTGGTACATCATAACGAGCGGACTCCCTCCCTCGGGCGGCCCTTTGACTGGCTGACAAACACGGACACGTATGGTATAGCCATCTCGTGCACGTACATCATGCATCGTCTCTGTGACCTCCTCCGGTATCGGACCAGGAATGGGGTACAAGTGACGAAGCTTTTGGAGATGTTCCGCACGAGTGGCTCGCATTTCGAAAAGATCATTGCCGTAGATGTTGACAGGGCGAGCTTCGAACGCCTATCCGGCATTAGTATGCGGCTATTTGGGGCGTGTATGGGTGAGTGGAGCTTTGTACCTTCCGATACTCGGGAGCAACTTCGCCTGAACTCAATACTTCGTCTCGTGTGAGGTGAGCCATGCTGCCTTCGATTGTGATAATGGTGTCAGATGTTCGCTCGATCCGCTGGTGTTTCAATGCCTTCCTCTACCGTGCCGCACTCTTATTCATCCGCAAGCAAGCACCAAATGACGTCAAAATCTCGATACAAGCCAAGTGCTGCAATGAAAACCCAACCTAAATAAACAACTAATATAAACTGATAATTGCAAACACACCCTACGGTGAGAGGTATCTCCGCCCTACTTGTTATTGTAAGCTAATGCTGTAAAGTCACGAACAAGGTCATTGCCGTGGATGGCGGAATGGTTCCGCAACACTAGCTGTGACATTGCACCCGGAAAGAAGTCGGATCTGTTCGGTGAAGAGCGATATTTTGTACACTAAATTATAGTTCGCTAATGCAAGACCGGTATACTCTAAGCGCTCCTTATCCCGCGTGGAGGGGATAGGCATCAACACTCTAATTGTGCTATCTTCGAAGATCCTCTATCATCGGATCCTCGCATTTCTGCCTGCAACCCACCCCACGATGTTCATCCTCTGCACATGTGCAGACAACCCGACTTGTTTGGCACACACTTCTTGGCGGAGACTGTACTTTTTGTCCTAAAGCGGAAGAGTTATTCCTCGAAATTGCATCTAGAAGCAGAAGACCTGGTCCTCGAGCTTGCTCACGGGTCGCGCCTTGCTGTAGCCTAAGCTCTCGGTGGCTTTCTTAAGAGCGGAAATCATAGGCGGGGGACCGCACATAAGGATCTTGACATCCGAAGCCGGAGCGGGGAGCTTAGCCTTGATCATGTCGGCGGTAACGAAGCCGACGCCGCCAGTCCACTTCTCGGGCGGGTTGTTCAACACGTAGTGTACCCTGAACTTGGGGTCCTTGGCCGCAATTGAGTCGATGTCTTCCTTTAGGAGAATGTCCTCGGGGTTTACATTCGCGAAGATGAGATCCACCTCGGTCCTGTCGCCCGCCTCACGTCCGCGGAGGATTGCCTTGATAATCTGCAGCATGGGTGTGATGCCAGTGCCTCCAGCGATCATACCAAAATGCCTGACAAGGTTGGGTGTGTATACCATGGCGCCCTTCGGTCCCCTGATCTTCATTGCCTGGCCCACCGTGAGCGACGCAACGTGCTTCGAGATGTTGCCGGTCGGATAGGATTTGATAAGCAGGTCGACATAGCCATGATCTTCGTCGGAGGAGATGGGTGTGTAGGAACGGACGACTTCTTTGCCGTCAATGGTGGCGGCGAGGGAGATGTGCTGGCCGATGGGGAGGCCGAGGATGTCGGTGGGGCGGGGGAGTGCGAAGCGGTAGCTAGAAACTTGTTAATAGAGGAATCGGATATTCGCGGGTATGATTCATACATGGCGGTGTTGTGCGAGAGGACCGTCTTCTCCTTGAGCTCGAACTCTTGGAACTCGGTGGGTTTGAGCACCTTGCGGGGAGCTATCGGAGATCAGCATCCGAGTATGAATGTTCGCCAGATTCAATGTTATGTACCGTTGCTGTACACCTTCCAGCCGCCCAATACGGCTGCCAGTGCTGCAGCAAAAGGCAGCCACTCCTTCTTGACCATCGCGGTGCCCACTATGAGCAGCGCGGAGGGGATATACACGCCCTGGACATACTGGGTTGCGAAGGGGCCCGACATGTCGACGATGCAAAGCTGGCGTGTGTGTGTGTGTGAAGGGTCAACACAGCGCCCAGAGAGGAACTGAGAGAAAATATAAAGGCGCCGAGTGCGGAAGCGCTCGGTTGTGGGGTACCACGATAGAACAGAGCAGAAGCCTGGATCTCTTCAGCGTATGCGGCATGGCCGCTGAAATGCTCCGAATCAGACCACCGGCGTACCGGCGTCGGCGATCAGCGGGGACCCTGTGGTTGGCTGCCGAAGCGAACGCTTGGCACGGTGTTTTCCGCGTCGAGATGTGAGGCTGGAGCGGAAGCGGAACCACAGAACATTGCCCGTATTCTCACACGCTCTTCATCTTTTCTTGGGCCCATGTGCTCGTTCTGCTTCGGAAAACCCAGTTGGCTGGAACGTTCGTCTACCAAACAGACATAATCGTCCATTGCGCCTGCCGAACGTCTTATCGAAAATTCCTGCTTGAATCTAGCAATCAAGTCCATCTTTGCCTTCATTTGTTACAACGCAGTCAGCTATCTTTCATTTGACTAAATGTTGGAGATGTTGGAGGAAGGTGCTCTTAAGTGCATCTAGCAGGCGCTTATATTGTTTTCTGTATATAGTAGAGGACGGGTACGCTATCAATGTGACTGCGTACCCCGTCCATGCACCGGCGACATATCGCTTCCGCCCATCGACAGGCGCGCTTAGTATTGTGGAAAACTCGCTTGAACAACCGAATGGTATCGGCATCAGCCCAGACGGGAAGACAATGTACATCTCCGACACGGGCGGGACCGACTTCACAAACGTGCCTGAAGGTCAGCTTCCGCGGTACAAGTATAACCCACTCGGTGGGAAAGCGGTGTACGCCTTTGACGTGAACTCTGCGCCGCCGGGGAACTATTTGACGAACAAGAGACCTATTTGGTTGGCGCAGGTGTTTGCGGTGGATGGGTTGCATGTTACTCGGGAGGGGTATGTCATCGGTGCTGCGGGGACGGGGGTAGACGTGTTGAGCGAGTTTGAGAGCTGCTGGCTGGCGAGGATCGAAGTCCCTGGTTTCGATCAACAATTTTCAGTTTGCGGGGGAGGATAGGGAGGAGCTGTGATTGTTTGGGTCGGGTGGGATTTTTAGGGTGACGGGGCTGGGGATCCGTGGTATGCTGGAGGAGTGAGAGAGTCCTACTGAAAGGTTTCGCTCCGGTATGTTTCTGGGTAGATGCAGGTCCTTGGGTTCGGATGAGGGGATCAAAGCCGATTTTTCGCGTTACCTGATGGTGAGAGTCGAGGCTCCTCCAAACTAATTGATCTTTTCATAAAAACCCGGGCGCAGCTATCCTTCCTGACTCAAAAATCAAATGAAGTTGCTTGTGAAAAGAATCAGACATATGAAGTGCCTTATCCCGAGGTCCACATCTGTCCAACTTGTACCTTGTGAGCGAGACAAGCTTTGCAAAAAGCTTTGTGAAAGCTTCGTCCGGTCTCGGGAGCTACGATCATGCACATTTTAACTTAATACGGGCATGGTGCAGACTCCACCACGCCGTCCGCGCAAAAAAAAAAAAAAAAAAAAAAAAAAAAAAAAAAAAACCACCTAAGACGCCATCCAGTTCGTCAATCTAACGAGCAATTGGGAGCAACCAAGTACGAAGCACACTTCCTTCCTCCTCCACGCACACCTCATCACCCAAGGAACCCAACCTCACTCCAAAACACACACACATCGATCGATATCAAAATTAATTTTTACTCTCATTCTCCACCCCCATCTATCTATCGTACACCCCCGCCGATCTGATCAGCCTGGATCCCACCTCCTCCTCCTGGTCCAGCCATCCCCATTCCCATCCCCCTACCCATTTCGCTCTTCAGTACACACGCCACCAACGAAAAATGCACTTAATACCCGCACGCAGCAGTTGAATGAATCCCCAAAGCCAAAAAAGCCCCAGGGGCACTCATAAAAGTCATAATCATTCCGCATAATGATTAATGCAAGAATCGACGACCATCCCAAAAATCCCCAGCTTTCCCCATCAAAAAAAATGTGAAGCTTTTTCCACGGGAAAAAAACGCCAGTCCATGCATGCAAAAATGCGGTTATCCAAAGAAAAAAAAGCACTCTCGTTGCTCCCGCTCACATGCTCCCAAAATGCAAAATGAGTCCTCCGAGGAAGACCAACGAAGAAGAGAAGAAAGGGTATAATGACGAAATGAACCGAACGGGGCCGAAAAGGGGGTATTGGGTATTGTATCAAGTGGTCAGCGGGTGGCAGCCAGTTGATCGGAATCAAAGAACAGCAAGTCGATAAGAATGGACCCGGATCCGGATGCAACTTCGCACATTCGCGTCAGATCCCGAAAACGCCGGTGAAGAGCACGACAGGCGTGCGAATTGGAGGCAAGCGGTGAAGATCGATAGCTGATCACCTCTCGTCCTCGCTACTCCACTCCCCAACATCGTCATCCCAAGTCTCCATTGCGTCCTTGACATACCGCTGCGCCACGGGATCCAGATTCAAACTAATCGTGAAATATCGGATGGCTTCCGTCTTATTCTTCAGTCTCTTGTACGCCCTACCAATGTAATAGTGAAGCATGGCGTCTTCGGGCGCGGCGTCTTTGACAATGAGGAATTCGTGTAGAGCCTCTTCCGCTGAGCCGATCTTGAGAAGAATGCCGGCTTTCTTGACACGGGCTTGCAACGCGTGCGGATCGAGGCGGATGGCGATTTCGTATTGCATGAGAGCAGCCTCGGTTTTCTTCATCCGATCAAGAACCTGCGTACGTTAGGTTGAGTTTGCGGCAAAAGGATTGTAGCGTTACTTACCGAACCAATTTTCATTGCCAGCAGGTGATTGTTCGGATTGATGGAGAAGGCTGCCCTATAATGCTTCTCGGCCACGTCGAACTTGTGCTGTCTCTCATAAACCTGCCCCAGCCCATACCATCCATTGTAGTGCCTATTATTGGCGCTAATCGCACATCTATACGCGTAGCTGGCCTTGTCAAACTCTTCATTGGCGATGTGCTCGTGTCCTTGCAGTGTAAACGCGTACGCGAATTTTGGATCGAGCTGAGTAGCGCGGGCGAAGCACTTGATTGCCTGGTCATGCTCACGTTGGAGAGAAAAGGCGTTTCCAAGCGCACACCAGGTCTGTGGAGACAGCCGGTCCTGGTCGACCAGAGTGTGAGCGAGGTAGGCTAGGTCTGTTTCTTTCTTCAAGTGCCATAATACCGTTGAGAATACATCCATATCTTCGATATAAGAAGGTGCCCTGTCACGAATACGTTGAAACACCTTCTCTGCTTCGGCGTACATGGATCGTTCATAGTAGGCTTTGCCAATCTGTGCCAGCACCCAGGGAGTCTCGCGCTGGTGCGTTGATATGGCATTGAATGCTTCCAATGCTTTGCTGCACTCAAATCGGCTCAGGTACCTGTAACCAGAACCGATCTTCAAGAGAAGATCCAGGAGCCAGTTCAGGGTCTCTTGCTCGCGTGACGGATCGGAGGATCCGGCCATTTTCGGTGGTGGCATTGTCGGAGCAACACTGGGTGGCCTTGAGTCTGGCTTTGAAGTTTCTGATACTTCGACTGTCATTACTTTTCGGTTCCCGCTGACAACCCTGCCGACATTGCCAACAGAACTGATTTTGCCCTTGGTGCCGGTTGCCTTGACCTTTCGCAGGTCCTTACGGTCCCTAGTCTCAGGGTCTCTGCCCGTTGCAGGAGCAGCATTTCTGCTGCTTAAGGATCGGATCCCACTGAGCATGTTGTGTGCACCACTTTGGACACTTTGTAGCCTCGTACTTCTTCGCGGTGGAGCAGCAGATGCATCTGCTGCTGGGGCGGTAGCGTGTGGGGCGGGGTGCATAGAGTGTCCGGATACCGTCCGCTTGTGTCCGTTCTGCCACTGAGGCTGGGGTATCTCTGTCCTTTCATTAGCCTCAGATGCTGGTTTTAGTCTACTGCGAGTGGTTATCGAGCGCATCTTTGGTGGGTCTTCGTTAGCGGTTAAGGTCTGCATCCTAGTTTTCCGGCTTGGTGCGTGTGGAACACCCGGCGCATGCTCGTTCAGAACAGGCCCACCGGCGTCACCCATCATGACATCTTCGTCGTGGATATTTTGACTGTTGGAAGTGGGCGTCTCGGCCTCGGGGAATGATGAGGGTGCCACATAAGCGGCAACTGATGCTGTGCTTCCGTTGAGCTTGGAGATCAGACTGGAACCTCCCAAATTGAGCCCGTTGGCGTCGCCACCCGGCCGTGTTGAAGGGTTAAAAGGGTCCACGTCCGGGGTCGACACGAATGGGTTTTTCGCATCGAAAGTATCGTGTGAGGCGGATGCGGTGGGACCATGTGCGTTGGTCGCAGAGTGGGATATGGTCGCCAGCATGTCCGGAGTCACTTTGAAGATATTCTGCGGTCGCACGACGGCACCGATGTCGCATAGTCCGGTGAAGGCATCCCACATGAAGGGATTCAGCTTCAACGACTCCACGTAGTACTCGATAGCTTTCTTTGTGTCGCCGTGAGCGCTGTACAGCTTTCCCAGCAGGCAATAGCAGGCGGCCGCGTCGGGCACATGGCGTCGCGAAGTGTCCGAGTGCTTGTCTACAGTTCATGTTAGTACCGTCGTCTCCGAAGCGCCCAGCCATGGTATGCTTACTCCAGTGGTTGCGACCTGCCCACAGTCCGCGCGACTTCTCCAAAGCTTGAGCTCCAGCATCGAAGCGCTCCAGCCCCAAGCAGGCTTGCGCAAACACGTACGCGCACCCGAGGTGTTGCGGCTGGTGACCCTTTGGTTTGGCATAGTCGAACGCGGCTTTGTATCGACCCAAGCGGAGGTTGCAGAGAGCTAAGAGATGGGTAGCGTCGCCGTTGCGGGGCTCTTGTGCGTGGAGGCGGCTAGCGAAGAAGAGCGCATTGTCCAGGAAGCCATTATCGAGGTGGTAGTGCACGAGGTGCCTGAGCTGGGCGTTGACGCCCGCCGGCGGCGACATGGCGCAGGTGGTGGTTGTGGTTTCGGGGTCGCGTTCGGGCGCGTGCGGTAAACAGGCGCGGTCTGGCGTAAACAAACTACGGCCTCGGTGTCCTCATGAGGTCGGCGGGTCGGCGGGGGCGGCGGGGGGGGGAAGAGGTGAAAGCTGTTGTGGCGGTGGGTGCTGTTGCTAGGTGACGCTTCCGGCGAGGTCGACAAAGTTAATTGGCAAACTCGCAGACGCGCAACAGGTGCTAGCTCGTTCTAGCACGGCATGCCGCGTGTTGGCCTGCACGTGGAATGGCAGTCGATGCTCCGGCGGGAATCTGCGCAGTTGGAGGGCGACGGCGGCGGTGATGAAGAGCTTGAACGTGCGTGCATGTTGTTGTGGCCGAAGGCACAGAGGTGGCAGGGACCACCCGCCCTCGCTTGCCGCCGGAGCCAACCACAATGAGATGGTTAGGCCAATCCAATTGACGTCCCCACCACCACACAGCGGCGCCTTGACCTCCAGCTGTCATCCATCACCATGGCTCAAGTCAGTAGATCCACAGCCACGCAGGCTCTCCGTTGCTAAACCCCACCCAGAAAGCCGTCAAGACGCTCGCCGCAGCCAACACTCGCCGCCTAAACCAAACCCTCGGCGCAACCCTCGTCGTGCATCTCTTCTTCTGGCTCTTCCGCGCCCTCCTCTTCCGCTCCAGCTTCACGCGCAAATCCCTCCTCCTCTACCTCGTCCTCGCTTCGCCGCAGCTCTTCATCAATTTTGTCTTCGAGCGGCAGTCGCGGCCTGTCCACGCACCCGATGGCTCCATCAAGCGCACCGGAGAGGACCTCGAGGCACAGGGGCTGACAGAGTACATGTGGGACGTCACGTATTGGACGTATGGCAACTTGCTGTTGGTCGCGCTGCTAGGAGATTGGGCGTGGATCTTCTGGAGCATAATCCCACTCTACAGTGCGTATTTGGCATGGACCACCTATACTGGGATGAGGGGTGGCTACCAGGATGCCGCGGGTGTGCCTCAACCGGGAGCGGCAGGGAGCAAGCGACAGGCGAAGCTAGAGAAGAGAGGCGGTCAGAAGGTGCAATATCGCTGACGAGAAGAGATATTGCCAATATGAACCAGGGAAAGCAGTTTGAAATATCCATGTCGATATCCTATAGTACCACATCACATCTGCCTCGAGAGAAGTCGACTACGATGCGCCGAGACAAATTTAGGTGCAAGGGTGACACCACCGGAAGGAGTGACTAACAGAGGACGGAAGAAGATGCATAGGGAAAAGGGTATAGATACAAGCTCCTGTCCGAGCGTCTATCCAATGCCACAAGTATCCGCTGCACTATGCTACAAATCTGTATACACAGTGATACAGTATATCGTACAAAGCCACGCCCTCATGCCTCCACCTTCGTAGGGATCTTGACTTGTCCTTTCTTCCTGTCCTGGTGAGGTAGCCCATATCTCCAACCGACGCCTCTCGGATCCCTCCCATTCCTCCCTACAGCATCGACGCTAACATCACTGAAAACGAAATCCCATCTCCGCTGCGGCACCGTTCGCCTGCTCTCCAATTCTTCCCTCTTCTTTGCTTCTTCGCCCTTCTTCTTTTTCTTCATTTCTTCCATGTAACGCTCCTCTGCGCGGGCCCTGCGCTCTTCGTTGGAGTAGCCGGCCACTTCGTCGCGCACGACTTTTACGAGCTCGGGGTGAGGTATGCGATCGTCGGCAGGGAGAAGGTTATTGTCAAAAGCTTTACCGGCATCGGCGCGCGTAAAGTGCCGTGACTCAGCAACAGGAACGAAAAGCTGTTGGCGGGTTGCAGGGTGAACTTTCAGATCGTTGATAGGTTCGTGGACGATAGGGCGTTTGCCAGAGTTCCCGGGAAGAGACGAGTCGATGTACGGCGTGGTAGGAAGCATCCCAAGGACGGCTTTAGAGTAGGGCATTGCGAGTGTTTTTCCCTGGCGAGGTTGTCAGCTACTGGTCGTCTATATTCTTGTAGAAGGCAGGAAGGTGTAGCTAAAGTCAGATATACATAGAGTGGTGTAACCATGTAGGTGTCTTAAAGACTAATCGAATGTTGTGATGCTCATCATATAGTGATTGACGCGAGAAGGAAGAATGTTCACGTACCTGAGCAATCCACTGCTTCTCCATCTGCTTCAAACGTACAACGGCTCCAACGCGTTCGTTGCTGACCCCAAAAGTGATACTTGCAAGAGGCACTGTCTTCTCTTCCTTCACCACGAACTGGTATATAGCCTCCCGTAACTCTTCGCTGAGCACAGGCTGACTTCGGAAGAACCTGTTTAGAGGAAACGGTCGCAGATCCTCCATCGTCTCTGGTGGTAACTTTTCATCGTCTTCCTTCTTCTTTCCTTCTTCATTCTCCGCCCGCAAAGCCGCCATGTCCAGCTCGTCCAACGACTCCTGGCCCTCGACAGCTTTCTCTTCCCCAGTCTTCTCTTCTCCATCTGCCTCTTTGATCGGAACTTGCTCCTTATCTTCACTCTTTGGTCCTGATTCCCGCCCTCCGCCACCTCGAATAAGGTTGCCATATTTATCGTAAGCTCCCAAGTAATTTGTGGAGCCGGGCAAAGGCTCTTTCAATGCCCGACCAGGGCCGTTCAGCCATTCATAGAACTTTCGCCGACGAAGCGTAACCTGCCGACATGATGATTGCGAAAAGTCGCGTGCTGCTCGGACTGGCTGTGCGATGGACTGAGGACGAGCCGAAGGACAGGAGGAGACGGTTGGTGGGAAGCGAGGGGAGCGCAGGCGTGGAGGCATTTTGCAATTACGAAAGTGCTACCGCATTGCTCGATACAGCATGAAGAAGAGAGCCGGACGCGCGAAGGGAGCGTGATAAAGTAGATGGCTAGAGCTCGATGGCAGTAGATTCGAAAATTGTCCACGGGCTGCGCTAAGCCATTTCGGAAGGCGCGAACAGGAGGTGCACGTGACTATGCTTTCACCCAATCAGCGTCCACTCGTCTGCTGCTTCGAGACCATAGTGAGATCTCGGGTGTTCCTGCTTCCAGAATAATAATTCTACGGTGCCGCTTGTCGCGGCTGAGCTCTGCTCTCCTCCTAGCAATAGGTATATACAGTAACGCTATAAGGTGCGCTAATTACCTTTAATTACTTATTATAGTTGCCTAAGCGCTATTCTTATAGCTAGATCTAGAGTAGTAACAAGCGCTAAGTTGCTAGCTTTTATTATACTATCTACTATATATTCTTTTATTATTACTTTCTTAAGGTAAGGTTTATAATAGTATTAAGGTTTATTAGAAAAAAATTTAAGCGCGCGTGTACACCTATAGCACCTAGGCAGCTCTACACACACCTACGCACTAAAAGCGCTTTAAGCGCACTAAAAGCGCTTTAAGCGCACTAAAAGCGCTTTAAGCGCACCTATAATATTACTTTTTTTTAGTATATATATATATAAGGTTATATAAGAATACGCACCTATGCCGCTAGTATACCTAAGGCACCTAGAGTATCTATAGCACCTATACTATTAAAAAATAATACTAATTATGTCCGTACACCGTACGGGTAAGGGCACTTGAGGGTGTTAAGGTTTCAATATTGCCGCACAATGGCATCACGTGGTGATCACGTGATGCCCGTGCGCAGCGGCCTATGCGCTACACAGGATCTTCTCCTTTCCATCCACACCTTCTCTAGAGATAAGCAATCAATACCAAGTTAGTTCTATTATGTTATTTCCGTTCCTCGTACGATCATCCCGTACACCCTCCACACTTGCTAATACAGAGTATTAGATATCGATGTCTGTGTAGCTAGCTGTAGAGCCTATTCAACACTAATTAGTGGTTGACTAACCCTCAACTGCAAATTGGCAAGAGTAAAGACAGATCGTACGAGTTGTTATCAGCTGTACGATTTGTTTCGTTATACCCTGTCCTCTGTACGCAAGAGGATAGCAGATTAAACCTTTGTGGAGTTAGTAACTATCGCTGCTGTACAAAACAAAGGAAGCGATTGTACAAGACGTACGAAACCTATCCTTATCTATAGGGATAGCAGATCAACTCTTTTATCAAGTTAGTGAGTAGATATCGCTGCTGTACGAGATTTAAGAGGAGATAGTGCACCAAGCACACTACCAGTAACCGTACGAACACACGGTTAGACAACAATAAACCCTAATAAAGCGCGACCCTCCGTACGACCGACCTATCGAACGAACTAGTTACGCAATAACTACCCCTACCACTGCTTCGCACGAAGCCCCCACCTTTACCGCCTCCACCTCGCAAGATAACACTGATGTGCCTAAATATACTGGACCGCGTACGATAAGTATGCCAAAGGGACAGGAATATTAGAGGCAACACTGCGCAAGGGAACAAGACCTGAGTACTGGAAGGATGAGATCAGCCTGGCAGACAATCCCTCTCTGTTGGAAATGCAATCGTACGCAGCATATACTATTGCTAATTATTGTGCGTCATACTAAAAAGGGACAGCTTTCTTGGAATCATTCTAGGAAGACTTTGAAGGATGGGAAGAACACTATTTTTCAAAGTTAAACCGTGCGTTCAGGAGAGAGCTTATTACAGTTCTAGGAGAAAAGGGCATTACACTAAGGACAGACGCTAGAGCCACAAGTGCTAGCAAACTGTACAAAGTAGCCCAAGGCAATGCAGATGTCACTTGTACATCACTGCCCTTGCCAGCCCGCTTAACTCCTCGTACGCAAACACCAAGACCAATCTCAAAGACACCTGAGCTAGTTAGGCTGTTGCACGAACCTGAACAGAGCAAGCCGCTGCCACCACAGGCACCTACACAGCTGCAAGTCCCTGCAGACATCTTAAGAGAACCTTCGCACGAGTACTAAGGACGATCTTATTTGTACGAACAACCAAATGACCCACCACTCTTCGCACATAGTACCCAACTACTATTCCGCCCACCTACTTGCAATTATTAAACGCTGTATGGAATAGAACCACCACTAGTTAAATATGAATCACAGGCACTGTACCAATCTACACAGACTGAGCCTATGCTATAATTTAACCTGTACGAACTTCTGCCCAAGCACAACCTACCTTCTTGGAGAATTCTAGCTAACAAGATGATTTAATTTTAAAAGGCATAGAACAAGGATAACAACTATACTGGAGCTCCGTACAACATTTTGGCAGACAAGACTAGGATCTTTATAGATCTATGCAGACGCCTAGATATTGCTGAGGATTAATACCTAGACATCTTTCCAGATATCCTTACTAGCCGTGCGGCACAGTATTACCTCTATACTATCCGCCCTGGATAATTGTGGAAGTGCTTGTACAAAGCACTTAATAGCCACTTTAACACTACTGTTAACCACAACTAGTATTGGACAGACTGGACTATAATAAACTTTTGCACGATGCTAGCGCGAGAGCCCTAACAAGAGTCTACACGAAGTCCTAGAGGCAATAATTAATAGGCTCACCCTCGCACAGAGAGTATTGGGTGCGGACTTTGCTAGGGAAATTCCTCTTTATACTACTGTCGTACGAGCATGCCGCAGACACATAGAGCTAGAGTAGGCTATGTTTACCCCTAAGCCTACCTGTAAAGCTCTATTCGCTAATCTCCGTGCGTTAATTCAAGTTGCAATTAACTGCCAATCCAATTAGTACCTGCAAGAGGCTAATACGTACTACACTAATCACAAATACAACTTTCCCGCACAAAGAGGGAGATTACTAGTTCCTTGTGGATAAGGATTTTGCAAACATTTTGTACCATTATTATCGCGATCCCGATTGAACAATATTTGTACAAGACTGAAGAAGTGTTTTGTGTGCCATAAGGAAGGTTGTTAGTCTTCTAACTATTTGCGCGATGAGCGTACCCGCGCGATAAGGCAGTACATCACCTTCTATGAAGAGCATAATGATGAAACGCCTTTATACGAAACTGTTTAGTCCTATATTTAGGACATAGAAGGGTATGATAATAAGGAACCTGCTTTGCACGAAGAAGAGGAGCAGAGTAAAGATAATAAGGATGGCAACAATTAAGTGTCCTACCTAACCACTGCTGCCTATCTTTACTGCACAACTGGCGAACATATCTATAAGACAGAGCCAGAGGAGTGTGTGGAATAGTTTATCCTTAAAGATCAATACTGTACGACATACCAAGGTGAACTGTGGGATATAGGTGCAGCAAGGATTTCCACTGTTGGCAAAGCACAGCTAGAGGCATACGTACAAGAGAACCCCTGTACGAAGATTAATTAGACACCTAGCAACACCAACATCAGCTTTGAAGGTCAGAACCTACAAGGATCTCTAGGAACCGTACGAATCACGAATCCAATAGGAACGGTTACCTACCACATTCTAGACACTCTAACACTATTCCTGCTGTCACTGGCAGATGCTGACAAACTGGGTGCCTACTTTAATAATGTTCTAGATGTTATTATACGAAAGGACGGCATAACTATACCTGTCGTACGCAAATAGGGACACCCTTTCTTTAATGTTAGCAAGGAAGAAACTGTGTCTTTCTTCACTAAATAAGAACTCCGTCGCCTTTATTAACGATTCAGACATCCCTATACGGAAAGACTTTAGAAGATGCTTACCAATGCTGGCCATAAAGTGGATGCCAACGTACTAAACAAAATTCAGAAGTTTTGCCACCACTGTTAATCGCACGAACAAGCCCCACGTCGCTTCAAGTTCACTATTAAGGATAACACCCACTTTAACTATAAGACTATTATTAATGTCGTACGCATTAGAACTAGAGACGCACTGCATGTTGTGGATGCAGACACATTATTTTAAGCTGCAATCTTCTTAAAATCAATGTCCGCACGAGATGCGTGGGAAGCCCTTTGTAGATGCTGGATCAATGTCTACCAAGGTCCACCTAACTACATCGTACATAACCCAGGTACGAACTTCGCATTAGATAAGTTTAGGAACCGCGCGAAGATTATTAGCGTAACCTGTAGGCAGATGCCTATAGAAGCACATTAGGCAATAGGGAAGGTTGAGCGCGTTTGCACGCACCTCTCCGCAGGGCCTTTAACATTCTTAAGGCTAAACTAGGAGATTGTACGGATAAGGAGGACATCCTCCAGATGGCTGTCAAAGCTATTAATGACACTGCAGACTCAGATGGCCTTGTACCCACACTGCTAGTCTTTGGCGCATATCCCAGAATTAATATAGATTCTCCCCCATCGCCCAACATTATTGCACGTACAAATGCCGTACGAAAGGCGATAAAGATGTTGCAGAAGGAAAGGGACAAGACTAATATTAATTGTGCGCTGAACACCCACAATAGTCTGTTAGCAGCGCACGAAGTCCTTAAGCTCCCACTTAGATCTGAGGTTATAGTCTAGAGAGAGAAAGGTAGATGGACAGGCCTGTACGAGATTAAGGGCATTGAGGACAGAGATGTAATCCTTAACCTTAGGAATGGTCTAGTGAAGTTTCGCTGTACGCAAGTTAAGCCGTACTATCGCGAAGAAGATTACACTTTCCCACCATCGCACAAAGCAGATAATGCCACCCCTATGCAAAGAGACCCTCTAGAGAAGAGGAGGAGAGGCTGCCCAAGAAAGGATGCTGCATTCCTTTCCCAAAAGGAGACAAGCGATTAGGAACTGTCTCTAAAGCTCTATGCGAAAGGTACAATCACAACACCTGGAGCACCTTTAAAGAGTCAGACCACACGGAGATGAACGCTCTAATCGCCAATGGCACATTTGAGATTCTTCTCTTTGACCCATCCAAGCATAAGGGCAGAATCTTCAACCTCCGCCTCGTACGAGAAGTTAAGGGCAAGACTACTTAACTGTACGAGAAATCCCGCTTTGTGTTTGCTGGCCACTCCGATAAGGAGAAGGATAAAATCCTTACCCAATCACCCACCATCCAAAGAATAAGCCAGCGCCTACTCCTCGCGTTAGGAGCAAGCCTTCGGGCAACGTACGGAATGCATTTCAAAACTGCGAGACATCACCCATGCCTACATTCAGTCCACTAACAAACTAAACTGCACGCTTTATGCTAGACCACCTAAGGAACTGCGCACAAACTTTCCGCAAGATATGATCTTCCGCATTGTACGACCACTCTATGGTGCAGCTAAATCAGGTCTTTACTGGTTCAAGACCTACCACAACCACCATAAAGAGAGACTTGGCATGAAGACTTCGTCGTACGACCCATGTCTGCTCATCACTAATAAAGGAGAGCACACCTTTGGGATCACTGGCCTTCAGACAGATGATACTCTCAGCATTGTCAATGAGAACTTCGCACGAAGAGAAGAAGAAGAGCTAAAGAAAGCAGCCTTCCGTGCGAAGGACAAGACTGTCCTTGCTAAGGACCAAACCTATTGAGTTCAATGGTGGAAGAATTCGGCTCGTGCATAACACTGTAGTTCTTACACAGAAAGGCCAAGCAAAGAGCCTTCGCACAATTAACCTGGAAGACAAGGATGCCACGTAGAGGTATGTAGAGCAGCGTGAGAGAGGCGCCTACATCGCATCTGTGTGCCAACTAGAAGCCGCATTTGATTTGTCTGTTGCCGCTTAGACTACATCACCCTCGCACGAAGACATTAAGGCATTAAACGCACAAATCTAATAGCAGATTAACAACAGTGAGCGTGGTCTCACCTTTATACCATTGGATCTCTATTATGCGAAGCTGTTCATCTTCACTAATGGCTCATTCGCCAATAACAAGGACCTAAGCTCACAGCTAGGATTCCTAATCGCTTTAGGCAATGAGCATTGTACAGGTGATAGCGACAACTTCAATATCCTGGCAAACATCGTACACTAGAATTCAACCAAGTGCAAGAGAGTAACAAGGAGCGTTCTTGCCAGCGAGCTGTACAGTATAGTAAGAGGCTTTGACAATACTATTGCTATTAGCACAACCCTCCAGAGGATTGTACGCACGCTTAGTCTGCCGCCAATTCCTGTGGTTGTCTGTATAGATTCGAAGTCTCTCTATGACTGCCTTGTACGACTAGGAACCACAAATAAGAAGCGCCTTATGATTGACATTATGTCACTCCGCGAATTGTATAAGCACCGCGAGATCTCTAAGATCAGATGGATTAATGGGAAGGACAACCCTGCTGATGCCCATACGAAGAAGGCCCCAAACTAGGCTCTAGAGTCCTTAATCTCTAGCAACACCTTGACAATCACTGTTGAAGCATTAGTGGATCGCCTTGAGCCCACCCGCACGAGCTCTTCCTAGCCTTTACACAGCACTATTTCTTTATTGTTTGTCTATTCTTTTGCGCGATACATTTATTTAATTCTTTTCGCACGCACATATTACTTAAAAATGCGCATTTTCCTATTTATTATTCGCACAGAAAGAGAAGAGACACAGCACACATTTATTTAGAGAGGAGTTTTCATTTTAGTACTTATAGACAATGTCCAGAAGTGTCTATCCTACCATCCAGCCCTATCCCGTGCGATGATCGCACCTAGCACCATGGCTCTGCCACACGCAAGAACTGCATAATCCCGCCTAGAAGTTTGCCACTGTACGACACTTAGTGAAGGGCCCAGGGCCAGAGTTACCGCCATAGCGGTGAGCGCACGCAGTGCCCCTAAGGACACTGCGCGACTGGACAAGGAGCGCGCAAAAGTAGCCCTCGCGCCGAATAAGCTTGGCAACCCATACCGAGGTGGACGGTCGAATGAGCCCGACGGCCGAATGAGCCACCCCACCACGACAACACCTCAACTTCAACACGCGATAACTCTACCACTATGAGCTCGATTGAGGCTGCGATTGCAGCGATTGAATCGCTAGGACCTACAGAAAAATTTAGCTATAGACAGATTGCGAGAGATTATGGTTGCAGCCGTGCAACGCTCGCGCGGGGACACCAAGGCATCTTAAGGTCACGCAGTATAATGGCGGAGAATTAACAAGCTCTTTATCCACAACAGGAACTAGAGCTTCTACACTATATTTAAACGTCTTACAAATCAAGGCCTACCACCTACACGAGCTATGATACGAAATTTCGCCTTGCAGATTATGTAGAAAGAGGTTGGAGTACACTGGGTTGATCGCTTTGTGCACTGACACCTAGACGAGCTTATCTTAAAATGGACAATAGGCATTGACAATAGTCGCTATAAGGCTAATTTAGGGAGGAAGTATAGCCTCTACTTTAACCCTTCTACGCGAGAAGATTAATTAGTATTACGTTGAGGCGCGTCATACCTACAATATAGATAAGAAGGGCTTTATGCTTGGTGTTGTAGGTCGCTTAAAGAGGATCTTCAGCAGGGCTTTATATGAGGATAGGAAGAGGAGGGGTACTATCCAGGATGGCTCTTAAGAGTGGATAACGCTGCTGGCCTGTATCTGCGCTGATGGATCTTACCTTGAGCCCGCTCTCATCTATCAGTTAGCCTCAGGATCGATACAGGACTCCTGGCTACAGGCCCTTAATCATGCGACTTATTAGGTTCGAATCTCCTTATCGCCCTTTGGCTGGACGAACAATAATATCGGCCTTGCGTGGCTTAAACAGGTGTTTGATCGCGGTACAAAGGCGAAGGCTCGATCTTCCTATCAATTGCTCATCCTAGATGGCCATAGATCTCACCTCACAATAGATTTTATTAAGTACTGCAATTAGAACAAGATCCTCCTCGCTATATATCCTCCTTATTCAACCTATACGCTGCAGCCGCTTAATGTAGCTATGTTCAAGCCTCTGTCCACAGCCTACTTAAAGGAGATCTTAGCTTTTATAGAAAGGAGCTAGGGCCTTTGCTTAATAAGCAAGAGGGATTTCTTTCCCCTCTTCTACTAAGCCTGGCAGGCCTCCTTTAAGGAAACGACAATCCTAAAGGCCTTTAAGGCTACAGGCCTCTCACCCTTCAATCCTAAGGTTATACTATAGAGATTTAATTCTAGCCTAAGCTCCTTAAGCGATAGCGAGTTCTCAGCCTTAAGTGCCTTAAACTAGAGGAAGACTGAAGGCCTACTGCGTTAGGTAGTGAAGGATCGAGGTGATAAACGAGCTTAAAAGCTAAGCTAGGCCTTCCACTAAATCTTAACTTAAAAGACCCTCCTTGAGTATGAGGTTAAGGGCCTACGCGAGGCTCTAATTAATGAGAGAACGCGTAGGAAGCGAGGCAAGCCTCTCCTACTTAAGGAGCCTGAGGAGTATTAAGGTGGAGCTATATTTTGGTCTCTAAGGAAGGTGAAGGAGGCACGTGATCGCCGGCAGCTCTAGGAGCGCGAGGAGGAGCAGGTACAACACTAAAAAGCTGAGACAAATAGGCTTTGTAAAGAGGCAAGACAGGCAAAGGCGAAGGAGAAGGAAATAAGGCGTTAGGCGAGGGCTGCAGCTAATCTGGTAAAGGAGAAGGAGAAGGCGGAGAAGGCTGCTGAACAGGCCTCTAGGGCAGCTGCTTGCAGGACTGCAAAACGACTCCAACAAGCTCTTAAAACCTCTTAAAAGGGCAAAAAGCGCAGCCTTAAGGCTTCTGCAAAAGCAACTCTTAAAAAGAGAGCTGTTGTGAGGCCCGTAGGTAGGGGAGAGCCTCAGCGTGCTGCTGCAGGCGCGCCAGCTCTCTCAGGTCACGACGCAGCCGCAACATCACGCCTTCTACGCGATATCAATAGCTATATATATCAATTAAAGCCTATAGATATCACCACTAGAAAATATTGCGATAATAGCTATTGTGTGAGGCTCTACAGCCTCAAGTTGTGGGGCTGTTTTGGTGTTCAAGGTGGCTCATTCGGCCGTCGGGCTCATTCGACCGTCCACCTCGGTAGACGCAGGTCTGTACCAGCTGCAAGAATAACATCAACATCGTGCAAAGGCAGATGTGCGACACGCAACTCCTTAGCCTATTTTTTATAGTTAGCATCTGTACGAAAAAGTAAAGAATGGAGGAACTTACATTAATTGAGATGCCCTGGATGAACGTACGGTTCGCCTGGGAACCAGTTGGGAGGGTAATGCGTATTCTTCCGCCTGGAAGAGCCACCACAGTGGCATTGAAGCCAGGGAGGCCTAGCTAGTTAAGACCCGCTAGTACAAGCGCTATTGTCTACACCAAGTTAGCATTATACAGAGACAAGATATTATACAACAAGGGACACAGTTTAGCACTGTATGAAATAGGGGATTAGCTCAACAAAAAGAGAAAAGAGCTAGGGAGAAGGGATACGTATGGAGAGATGGTTAAAGTGGGGGATAAGAGAGAGGACAGAGGGAGGAAAGCCCACCTTATATGCCTCTCCCTTCTGTCCAAAGCCTTAATTCCTACCCCTTATTAGCGTTTGTCTTCCCCTCATCCAACGTTGCACGATTGCCCAACACCGCTGCCTAAACAGATAAGACAAATAGGTCCACCTATTGTACGAGGAATAAACTAAGCAAAAAGAACTTTATATGAACAACACATCGTCGCCGCAATCTTGTTATTGACTGCGCAATCTTACCCTTAACTGCTATTGGCCAGACCGCTACTTTACTACTAATAAGCCTAATTGCGCCTCTAACAAATAGCAGCAAAATATAATAAATAGTTACTTAATAGAATCTTTCTGTTAACTAGAGCAAACTAGCTAGAGCAGGAGATGTACAGACAGGGGAATAATAAATGGACAGGGTGAATATTAGCAAGTAGATAGTTTGCGTGGAGGAAGGGAGAACCACTGATAGTAACCTTAAAAATAAAAAGTTGCCAATATCTGTACACTGTACGGGCAAGGGCACTTAAGGGTGTTGAGGTTTTAATATTGCCGCACGATGGCATTATGTGGGAATTATGTAATGCTTGTGCGTAGCGGCCTATGCGCTACAGGATCTTCTCCTTTCTATCCGCACCCTTTCTAGAGATAAGCAATCAATACCAAGTTAGTTCTATTATGTTATTTCCTTTCCTCGTACGATTATCCCGTACACCCTCCACACTTGCCAATATAGAGTATTAGATATCGATGTCTGTATAGCTAGCTGTAGAGCCCATTTAACAAATTAATTAGTAAATAAAGCTCTTTAATTAGCTAAAATTTAAAAAAAGCTTAGTAAGCTTTAAAAAAAGATTTCTTAAAGTATAAAAGTAAAGTGTCTTACTAGATAGTAATTACTAGTTAATATAATAGTACTAATTACTAGCGTATTATATAAAACTTCTATCTAATCCTAAATTCTAAATTTTATAGGTTTAAAAATAGAAAAAATATAGTTTTATAATTATTTAAAAAAAAATTAGACTAGGTAAAAATTAGTAGCTTAGTAAAAAAACACCTTTTTAAAAAGTATAAACTTTAATAACTTTATAATAACTTTATTTTTATTAAAACTTTATAAAATTTTATATACTATATTATTAGTATCGCATTTTTATAACTATCTTTATACGCTTTTTTTAATTACTAAGTAGAAGACTCTACTTTTTTTATTATATTATTTAAGATAAAAGCCTTTATTATGCTATCTCTAGGTAGTTAATTTAACGCTACATATTATTAGTACTATATATTTATATAATAATATTACGTAATATACATATTAACTAGTAAAATAAAAGGTTTTTTATTAATTACTAACTAATTACGTAATAAAATAGTATTTTTAAATTAAATAATTACAAACTAGTATATATTCTATAAACCTATTAAAAAAATTAAAATTATAGCTTTACTAGTAAAAAAGTTATAAAGCTTTAAAAGTATTACTTAGTTAGACTATCTATATATATTTGCGTTTTACGCTCTTTTTAATTACTAAGTAGGAGGCTCTATTTTTTTTTATGTTATTTAAGATAAAAGCCGTTATCGTTCTACTCCTAGGTAGTTAATTTAATAACACATATATATTTACGTATCTTTAAGTATTTTTATACTAGTAAATTGCCTATATAAAATACGCATAGATGCGTACATTTATATATAGTTAAGCAGTCTCTTTAGATAAAACTTTTCTAATATTATTAATACTATAGTTAAAATAAGCGTAGCACTACTTTATTTAGTAGTATTAGTAGCTATAAATATTCTTTATAAGATAGTGTTAGTAGTTATTATTATATTTAGTGTTAGTGTTATAGGCGACGCAAAATAGAGTTTATAGACTATATTAGGAAAGTTTTTTCTAAAGAGACTACTTAACTATACGCAAATATATATATATCTATACGCATTTTTATATAGGCAATTTGCTAGTATAAAAATGCTTAGAGATGCGTAAATATGCGCAGACTTACGTAAATATGCATAAATAGTCTAACTAAGTAATTTTTTTTAAAGCTTTATAACCTTTTTACTAGTAAAGCTATAATTTTAATCTTTTAATAGATTTATAGAGAAAATACTAGTCTTTAATTATTTAATTTAAAAATAGCATTTTTATTATATAATTAATTAGTAATTAATAAAAAAACTCTTTATTTTACTAGTTATTATATATACTACGTAATATTATTATACAAATGTATTATACTAATAATATAGTATATAAAATTTTAAAAATTTTTAATAAAAATAAAGTAGTTAAAAAGTTATTAAAGTTTATACTTTTTATAATAGTGTTCTTTACTAAGCTACTAATTTTTGTCTAATCTAAGTCTTTTAAATAATTATATAATTATATTTTTTCTATTTTTAAATCTATAAAATCTAGAATTAAGAATTAGATAGAAGTTTTATATAATACGCTAGTAATTAGTACTATTATATTAACTAGTAAGGTAATTACTATCTAGTAAGAGACTTTAACTTTATACTTTAAAAAATCTTTTTTTAGCAGCTTACTAAGTAGCTTACTAAGCTTTTTTTTAAATTCTAGTTAATTAAAAAGTTTTCTTTATTAATTAATTAGTATTATTTTAATAGTATAGGTGCTATAGGTGCCCTAGATACCCTAGGTACACTAGTAGCATAGGTACACATCTTTATATAACCTTATATATATATATATATATACTAAAAAAAAAGTAGTATTATAAGTGTGCTTAGAGTGCTTTTAGTGCATAGGTGTGCATAGAGCTGCCTAGGTGCTATAGGTGCGCACGCGCCCTTAAAAATTTTCCTAATATAGTTAGTATTATAGTAGCTATAGGTAGTAATAGTGTATATATATAAGATTTAGTAAAGCTGCTATTTCTATTAGTAATAGGGGTGCGTAGTAGGCATTTTATACTAGCAGGGTTAGCTATATATAGGGAGCTATTAAATTAGCTATGAAAGTTAATTTTGGTTGAGTTTCGGGGGGGTGAGGAGAGCCGAGCGAAGTGCCCAGGCAAGGATCTGCACGTCTTAGCTTGGACGGTGACGGTGCTGCACGTCGTCGTCACATCACATCGTGGGGTTTTCATTCGGGTCGCGTGTGTCACTCAAACGAGACGTCGTTTAGGCGACGTACTGATGGTCTGCTCTACAAAACCTTACGAGTAATAATTTTCCACCCTCATGATTCGCCTAGATCAAGGAATAATAGGTACGTTGGCAGGTTGAGCAGTGACACCGACGACATACTTTTATTCAGTGTTGAAAGACTCACTGGACGCCACCACGCTCCAAAAGGTGCAAGCTAGAACCTCCACGGAACCTCAACCAAGGACCAAAGCACAAATGAAACATGGGAAATAAATGCGAGCAAAAGCCCAAAGAGGATGTAAGGACAGGATATCGCCCGTTGCCAACGTCCTGGAGAGCAAGAGACGAATCTAAGCCCCATACGACGCGAAATGAAACCCTGCCAAAGACATGTATAACTCAGGTATCCCAACAACATAGCCGCCATGCAAAGAGAAAAGAGCCTCAGCACAGAGCAATGTCTACTCAACCCAAGTGTAGTCCCGTCATGCTCCCATGTGTAATAGCGCCGTACCATGTTTGTTTGCAAAGCCAAAAAAATAATGAACTCCGTCGCACGTACAGCCGAGACCTGGCGTCGGTTCCATAAGTGGGGTGTGATGAATCAAAATTTCAGCCTCGTCCAGATCGTTGAGTGCAGCCTGCTTTTCCGAGTACCCGACCAGAATCCAGCAGGAGTAGCGATGCTTGTGCGGCCAAAGGCACCGACGGATGAAAAATTCAAGAACACTCCTAACGCCCGCTCCCACCAAAGCCCATAATCAATTCAACGCGCAAGGGGGAATCATCGCTGTATGCCTGAAATGTAGCCTGCACCCGACAGACGCTTCGGCCATGAAGGATTTCCACGCCGTTACCCATGCCCTTGCTTAAATGAGAAATGAAGCCAGACCCAGCAATTCAACACCTTGCAATGACAGAAGTGACTGGATAGAACGCAGCAATAGAAAACCCAGAAACCCAGACACATGCGATAACGGATGCTCCCCATAACACCTTCGTCAATCATGGCGGCGTCTCGACCTGATAATATCAAGTCTCAACGTCCCATCATATATGCAGAGTAGTTTCCGCCCATGCCGCCGAAACCGTTGCCAGGGACGCTGGCAGTGAGTGGAGCAGCCATGGGCTGGGACCGGAGAGGACTGGCCATGTCGTTGTGACCCATTCCGAATCCACCATTCGAGTACATGGCGAACCCAGAAGAACCGTTGGAATGGCTCGTAGTAGACAGACCGGGAGGGGCGGCGAGTCCGGGCGGCGGCCCCGTGGCAGTTGAAAATCCAGGAGGGGCAGCGACGCTGCCCCCGAAGCCAGACAACGGGGTGCTTGGAGTGATAGCAGAGGCGGGGCCCATATTGGTAGCTTGGCCAGTGCGCACGCCCAAAGGATTCTTGGAGAAGCTGAGGCGAATGCCGCCCTTGACACTGTTATGCAGTGGGTGGCCATAAAGGTCGTTCAACGCTTTGGTGGCAAAAGAGACGTCCTCGAACTCAACAAAGCACATGGGCCCGTTCTGCTTAGTCCGGAAGCAAAGGCGCTTGTATCCTCGTTGTTTGGAAAATAATGCCTTCAGTTCATCCTCGGAGGTGTCGACCGGTAGATTGCCAACATACAAGGTATTACAGGGTGGATTTTGATCTGCTGGGTTGACCGGAGGATATGTCGGTCTAGTGTAATGTTGCTGATATTGCTGGTAGCTGGCGTTCGGTCCAAGGTTACCGATGGCAGAAGAGATGGAGTGGGGCGACATGGCGGACATGGCCGTTCCGGGTGACTGCATGGTAGCCGCCGAACGAGGCGATGCATAGTTCGGCATGGGCGGCGGGCTCATACCGTTCGTGTTCAGAGACAAAGTCGCGAACCTAGAAATAGGCATGCCGCTGTTTGGGTTGGTGGTCCTACGCGGCAAGGCGTTCTGAACGGGGCCCGTGCCATAACCGATGGACTCTTTGAGGAGGCCGTCGTCGTCGTCGGCCTCATCGTTGATGACATTTTTTCCGACATTGCGAGGCGGGAAGGCGGTATTGACTGGTGACGTCGGCGAAAAGAGGTTCTGGACCGGAAATTCTCCGTTGCCAAGGCCCGGAGTGCCGTTCGGTGGGGACATCCTCTCCATGCTCTGGAAGGTCCCATTATATCGCGAGGATTGTCGGGCATTCGACGCGGATCCGGCGATCCCAGAGGCACCGGAGACGGAACCCTGTCGCATAGCTGCGGCGCTGTCCACGGTATTGCGCCGCGAACCAATGGTGCCTGGAAGAGTGTCGTGCACCATCTCGACGATCATGGTTGCGTCGTTGGATGCGTTGCGTTTTCCGTTCAGTAGGTCGCGCGCCTCTTTGGCGCTTTCCAGCGTGCGAAAGTGCGCAATGGCCGATACGAAGCCCATGTCCTCGGGCGATTTGGGTGCAGAAACCAGCTCGCAGTCTATCAGATCCTTTGCGAAAAGCAAGATGTTGCGCACAGCGTCCCTGTCGCTGTTGCTGGGCAGTTTTCGGATGAAGAGGGCGTGGGCGCCCTTGGGCTCAGGGCTGGTCTCAGCCTCGCTGAATGAGAGCAGCGACATGGCGTTCTTGTCGAGGTCCCTGGTTTTCCCTACGGACGCGTGCATGTTGTAGCTATGTGATGCTGAGAAGACGTCGGCGGACATGGTGTTCTGGGTGGGGAACAGCTGTTTCGGCGGCGAGGAAGACGTGGAGCTGCTCAGCGAACTGCGCAAGTACGGGCTGTTGGACAGGTTGGAGGGACTTGTACTGCTCGGGCTCGGCCCACCGGCCATGGTTTCCTTTGTCTGGACGCTACCGCCGTGGCCGTGTGCGAGACAAAGCGGTGCGGTCGTGGCGGCCGAGGCGTGTCGAGGCGAGCAAATGCAGTGGCGCGAGGAGGGCTAGATGCAGAGGGTTCCGGATCGGGCAGACGTGGGTAGCGGGCGCAGAGGGCGCAGAGGGCGCAGAGGGCGACTCTGGGGGGTAAAACAGCTTCGAAACGCAGTCCGGTTTTTGGCGGGCGCCAACGACGACGGGTAGGGCAGGCGCACGCGCGGAGGTGAGATTGGCGCGCAGGCTGCGGAAACGAAATGGACGTGATGGGGAGGGCGCAGTGGGTGGATGCGCCGGGCGGGCGTTGGGGTTGCGGAGCGCAGCGGTGCGGTGCGAGGAGACGGTCGGGTGGCAGGGCAGGACGGCGGGCGACGGGAGGCCAGGCACAGTGCAGAGCTGGGTCGGGCGCAGAGCGTTGCTGGCGGGCGCTAGCAGGCAGGGCGCGGTTGAGCAATGCGCAGGCAGCGGCTTTGTTGAGGATGTGGAGGGAAAAGTGCGTGGGAGCGGTGCTGAGGCCAATGATGCGAGCGATGCGAGCAGGCCGAGGGGGCGTTGGGACTCGAGGGCGCGACTCGCTTCACGGGCGCGCGAGGAGCCGGCCAATGAGCGGCGGGCAGCCGGTAGGGCAGAGCAGCGACGGACGGCACACAGGGAACAGGCCGTGCGAGAGCGGCGGGCGTGCAGCAGCCGAAGGAGCAGTGTTGGGCGCAGCAGTGGTGTCGCGGGCGATCGGGCGATGGGCAGCGCGGAGGCAGAGGGGATGCCCTCACGTTGATAGCACCACGCTGGAGGCTTCGACGCGGATCAGGGCCCGCTGCGTGCAGATGGAGCGCTTGGGGCAATGGGCGCGCTGTAGCCGTGCTGGCCTTCCCGCTCGCTCGCCCGCGGCGCCGACCGTGTGTCTCGTCTTGTCTCACATCTCACACCTCACCTCTCGCCCCTCCGCGTCGCCGCGCACTGCCTCCCGCGGCCATCATCGTCGGGCTATAGTCTGTATGTACGGTACACCGGCATGTCCAGCTTCGTATGGGCACCCTGGGAAGGCATGCGACACGCTGGCCTGGGCTCCGGCGTCCAGACTCCAGACTCCAGACTCCAGACTCCAGAGCGACAACGCAGCCCTAGCGCCGCCTGTCCACCGCCATGCTGGACTCTCTGCCGGCCGTCTGTGCGGCCTCATCACTCGTCGCCATCCCGGCTCTCTGGCCCCGACGGACCCATGCAGCGAATCACGACCGCGGCCAGCCATCCTCACCAGGCCGCATGGTCGGTCGCGCCCCCAGCCCATCTTCAGCCATCGAACGCCCGTTCACGGCTCTTCCTGCACCCAGTGGCCCGCGAGCTTGCTCTTCAGCCTCACGCTGCGTCGCCGTTGTCGTCGGTGCTCCTCCTCCGCTTCGCTCCTCGGCCCTTCATCACTACTCTTGCATCCTCGACCCTTCGTCATGGCGTCATGGGCCGTCGCCGTGCCAGTCGCGGGCTCCCTATCGGACTGACTTGCATCACACACCCCAAACACCACACCTCTTCCCTAGTCAGCAATTAGACCAAGCATCTAATGCGGGTTGCGGCCGCCAATCACGGCGACCCTCAGCCCTCTCGGCTTGCCGACGTGCTCGCCCTCTTCCGGTCCATAACCCCAGCCGCCGTTGTTGGTGCTTCGCAGCTCTGCTGACCGTGCTTGCGTTTTCCCGCCTTCAGCCATCTTATCGGCGCCTTTGCACCGCCGCCACGTGGATCCATTTAGCATCAGAACCATCATCACATCTCTTGGCCTAGCCGAGACGGTGTACCCGACGGTAGCCTGCTCTTTGGCGGCTTTGACTATTCTGACCCACCCGTTGTGATCTCCTGTTAGCCCACTCCCCTTTCTCATTTGCTCCTGCTAACAATGAGGCGTTTCAAAATCAAGAGAGGAATCAGACAAGTCTCCTCTATCACACTGGCACCGTTCCCGAGTCACTGTGATGACTCGTCACGGCAACCTCGTGCTAACTTCACGAACGAGTCCGGGCAAAGTAGGCAACTGTATCCTCCCGAATCCAGTCAGCCCGCAGATAGGTACTCAGATACCTTATTTTGGGCTTCTCGTAGGCCACATTGTCAGCCACAGGGATACAATCGGCTGCGTCCCGCTTCCTGCAGGGAACACACCGGTTTCGAAAGAAAGTGCTTGGTCTCCGCCGCCATAAATCACACTTAATGTCGCCATCACCTTCACTACCTGTGGAACACAATATGTCTGATAAACTGGGGTTTCCGCATGAATTCTTTCTTCAAACTACCGTCGTCCTCTTTTGTACGTGAAGTTGACAACCCTTGCTTCAAATCCGGCTATGCAGACGGATCCCTGCAAAAGAGGGAATATCAGCACATCGGTATGAGCAAAACACACAGTTCAGAAGCCACGGGGCTCCACCGGCGCGTTGAATCATCACGACTCGAATGCTCCTTCCATTTTGAAACAGCCATTGACCCATATAGTGGCCTAGTAGTGTCGATATGTTGGACTCTCTCGGCTGTTAAAGTTCTACTGGAGTTATACTTGGAACCTATGTACACCTCGGTCGCTTACTCGGCCACTACCCAACCATCCTGCCATCTCTACTGAAAACGCAATCAAACAGGCCCCTAGTAACAATTTCCGCAACACTCCGCATGCTAAATTTATCGTCTCGTCGTGCCTGGATAGGAAATGCTCCAGCCCAAACTCAAATCCTACCACCGTACTCAGATCCCAATAGTCTGTCGGTGGTCTACAATTGAGCACGTTCAGCTCACCATTCAGCGCCTCAGCACTGGCACGCGACCTTATAAAATTATGTCAGAAGAACTATGATCCTCACATGGGAGAATGCTCTATCTATCAGCCGGCATCCCGCAATCTCCAGATACGCGGTACCGGGACTTTTGCTCGAGTAATGTAGTGCATCTTCGGAAAGACGTTGTACTCCGGATCTCACTAGTTGATTGCGTACGTCAAATAAGCTCCAAAAAGGGTAGCCTATTCACGTTAGATACGATTAGCTCGAGCGCACCGGCGAGCGCTCTGTCGATCGTGGGTGGGCGGGTATGGTTTGAGCGCTGACCACTGGTATCATGTGGGCAGCAACGGCTCCACTATTGAATACCTTGTGAGAGACTTTGAGCGTGGCGTTTTCGGGCTTGTCACATGCTTTCCTTGCTTGCCGGAGAGCAAGACTGCTTGGGTGGACGCTAAGGTCTTGAGTCCCGAGGAGCGCTTACTGTTACTACACAGCTGGGTCTTTCCACAAGACACAGGAACCGGCAGTCATATGTCTTCTCGTGGTGTTGGTCGGGCATTTCTTTCTCGCTATTCGCCGGACTAAGCTGCGGGGATTTCCGGTGAAGAGCGGGTTCGAAACTACAGCCTGCTAGTGGACGCAGTGATCAGCGGACCGTAGGGACATTCCCAGCTTGGAGGGGGAGGGGGGGGGGGAAACCCTAAATAGTCTAACATGTCTGTTTTGTGGGTTTGGGTGTTTAGAACGGGGAATCGGGTAGCAGGGATATGGAGACTGGGTGTGTGCTCGTGAGCCCAGATGCGTTGTATTGTGTGGGTAGGTAATCGGCCCTTAGGGGTTTCGGTGCGATTATTGTTCGTATAGGACTTGCTTTGGGCTTGGGAGTGGAAGGGAGGGGTTGTCTGTCGTGTCTCGGATATATGAAGGGACTACACTAGTGTGCTTGCGCTAAAATTTGTTTCTCTTTTTTTGGGTAGTAAGGTCACTTCTACATCGACATGATAGTCCGTTTGCATGGAATGGGACTGTTGGCGGCGGGGGACGCTGACTTTGGCGCTGTGACAGATAAAAAATGAAGTGGTAGTCGATCCCGTGGGCGTTATACCGAGCAGCACGTACGTAACCGTGCTGGATCTATCATACGTATATCCTGTGCTCGACGAGTCGACGCCTGCGATCCACATGCACGAGATCGATGGTTTGTTTATTTCTTTCTTTAACCCTGCCACGCACGCAGGCTAAATCACACCTCCGACAGAGAGTACGAATCTTTTCCTATCACAAGTTACAGCCCAAAACTACATTGCCGCGATGTCTGCCCTACATGCGGCACCCCTCAAAAAGGCCTAGTACCCTAGGTACTAGGCACCTAATCACAGAACTGGTGCGGTCTACGGCTCCGGGGTGGATCTTGCCGTACGTATGTCTGGTTCCACTCGGATTGTTGAGATTGTTCGCTTCTTGTTTGTCTTGCGTCGTTATCTCTACGTTTTTAACTGTGTTCGCTGGGTGTTTTTCATATGATTTATGTAGAGGAATAGGAACGAGAGAGGTCATAAGAGAGTTTTGGTATTATATATGTACAATCTGTAGCATTAATACCTTCGATAGATGGTGACTAGCTTCTCGGAACCCACATGGGCAATAGAGCAATTCAGTCTCGCTGTATGTATTCTGCTGATGGGATTTCGTGGTGAGAAGCCAACCCTACTTTTCCTATCCGTCTCTCCGTCTACCCGCGTGCCTGCGCGGTCCACTCGCATCGACAAGCGTTTTGTGAAGAATTCCGCTTTTTCTTGATAGGACGCGTGTCGAGAAGGTCGGAAGCCTGGGTAGTGCTGAGGAAGTATTTCGTCGTGCTGGTTTTGGTGTGTTCGCCAGTGTTCAAAACCGTCTGCTGTTCACAGTAGGCACGGGTGTTGTTCATACTCCATTGTTCGGAAAGCTCTAAAGTGTAAGGGAAATGAGGGAGCTGAATGGTGTCTGTGACATTGCTGTTTGTACTGTTTGTGCTGTTGGTAGCTGTGGCCGTGTGTGGGGGTGTATGGATGAGACCTTCAATGATGGTATCATTGAAGTAACAGAGCCAGGGTCGATTGTTGGGAAGTAGACTTTCTCTCGCTTCGCTCGTCACTGCATGCTGGAAAGACAGTCGGTCCGCCGCTAGCAGTACAGTGCGGTTGTAGGTATATCGAAAACGGTACGTGGGTTTGCCTTGGTGGTGTTCAGGAACAAGGGTAAGGTCGAGCGTCGTTGCACCTATCGATGGCGGCTGCTGTCCGTAGGTGTTTTTTGTAGGTTGAATGTGCTCAAGCGTGAGAGATATATCCGCTGACTGGGGCCCCGGCGAGTTTATCACAATCTGCAGAATGGCATTATTGGTGCATGACCAAGCCGCAGACTCATCTCCGTTGGGGAGACAAGCAGAGCTCTGCCAGCGTGGAGTATCGAGAGCGAGAGAGAAAGCTCCTTTGGACGTATAGTGACCAACAGGAACACGTGTAGAAGCTATAGGCCCAATGGGCGGTTCATTGGCATTCCTTTGATGAGAAGTTAGTGTCTATTTATTGTTAGAGGGGAAGCCTTACCTTTGGGTAGTATGCGGTTCAATTACTAGCAAGCTGAGACAAATGATCAATAGCAAACTTAATTGTATCTGAGAATTCAATGTATAGTCAGCGTACATGCCAAATGTATTGTCTCGGGTTGACTTACACCAAGCAAGATCAAAACGCGTTGTTTAACCGACAGCCGACACCACGTGCTCGTTACGTTCCATGAAAACCCAGTTTTCGGAAGTGCCGGTAATGGTTTTGCAAGCACGCACTGCGGTAGGGGTGTGGCCATGACGACTTCTTTCTCTTCGGTGCTTGGGGAGACGATCTTTAGGCAGCTAGTGTTCGATCGTTCGATCGGCACCATCTCAATCCCATCTGCAATCCCCTCTTCGGATCGTTGGTCTGCTGATATTTGTCCAGTAGTCTGCTCATGGTTCTCCGGAAATAGAGTCAGTATGCTTGGCAGTGCTGGACTTGATATAGTCTTCGACGACCTCGGAGGAATTCGCATGGATATAATGTAATGGAAGGTCGCCAGCGAACAATACGTTTCATCAGTCGTAACTTTGAACGTTCTCTGCAGCCTTTCGTGGTTTGAAATCTGCACGAAAGCTGAGACTACGGCGGGAACAGTGGTTTACTGATTCCCCTGGGGGTTGAGTACTCTTATCCATTATCCAAGAGACCTTGTTTTACACCCATAAAGATCCTGAGCGGACAACAAAGCTTGAGTGAGTTTCGAGTCGGCTGTGCCGCGCCATCTCTAACGGCGCGGTCCGAGACGGGAGCAGTCCAGGTTGCATTGGAGGACATCACAGTGCTGCTGGAGAAGGTGTACTCTTGTAGACGGTGGAAGAATTACTCCGCATGCACTCTGTACCGCGTTGTCAGGGTTGAGTGTAGCTTCTTTCTGCAAGAAAACATTGGGGTGGAAAGATCCATTGGCTTGAACGTTCATCGTAGGCGGTGGTGGACCGTGCGTGCCGCTCGCGTTCCAGCGAGGTTGCTGCCATTGGATCGTTTGAAAACCCCGTACAAGGCAGGACACCTACTTCGACAGCAAGCGGCCCTCTCTGGGTTCGAATGCTGGTAAGGCGTAGAAGAAGCACTCTACCTATCGCCATAGCGCATAGATGGGCACTAAGCCGCTTCTGTAGCCCAAGCACATCGAGAAGAGCGCGGCTAAGTGTGATTTGGGGCAGAACGACGTTCAGGCAGGGACCGTTCAGAAGACAGGAGGTGGAGATTGGATTTCGGCCCCGATCGAAAAGAACGGACCGAGAGCGCATGGTGACTTTTAGAAGGCGATGTTAGAGTCATAGGAAATGTGGATGTGCTGCACGGATATCAACTGTAGGCCGCCGGAGCGTTATTTCTTTCCTTTACAGAAACGAATGCGTAAATTTGCCCATATCTCCAAGCCGTTTGAGCTGCAGAGAGTCCGTGACCTCAGATCGGGTATATCCTAAAGTACTGGCCGTTTGCGAGACTCGCGATGGCATGGCTGAAGTGTTTACTTTGAAATCGCTAGAATAGCTTCTTGGACGACTTTACTGTTGGGATTCAAGGTTCGGCATGACAGCTGATCACCGGGCAAAATTGCTTTCACATGCGGATGTTTTTCCACTTGTTGTCGTTCCCAAGACCTTCGCGTCACGCGTGCTGTGTGTATGGGCATGTGGGGATCATGCTGAAAACGCATGTGCGCACCGCCAAACCCCTCTGAATTCCATCTTCCTCTCCTACATATTCCCACACCGTGTCTCAATAATCGAGACGAGCCCCGGGATATCTTACCTGCTGTGCTGCTGTAGGTAGTATCTCCACCGTTGCGCCATCTATTTCGGGTGGTCTAAGCGAGAACAGCACCACCAACTTCCGACTTCCGGTACCTCCAACGTACAACAAAAAGTTACAACATCGCACCGTCTCACACCGCGCGGCCTTTCCCGGATCGTCATAGTGAGCCGTATACTTTTAACGCCTCGAAACCTACCCGTGGGCACGACCCCCGAATGCTACCGACCGCATAAACCCCGCCCGCGGCTGCACACACCGCGCGATCACTCGCCATGAGTTGGCTTCTCTACACCACGGCCGTCCCTCCGGTCCTCATCATCGTCCTGCGCATGGCTTCCTTCATACTACCCGGCAGGCTCGCGCAGCTCGCCTCCTTCGCCGCCTTCTTCCTCACGAGTATGATCATAATGAGCATTGCCGCCATGTACGGCGTCTTCGCGAGCATATTCTTGAGGACTGTGGGATACGGGGGCTTGAGTCAGTGGACGGTTGGGAGGTTTTTCAAATGGACCATGTGGTATACCACCGGCGTTGCATTCAGAGTCATGGAAAGTGGGAAGAATGGTGGTGGAGAGGAAGCACTTTTGACCAGACCAGCGGTCTTTGTGGGCAATCATCAGAGGTGAGTTTCATTGCTACATGGAAGCTTATGGATATAACGTTTGTGAGGGCCTCAGCAGTTTCACGTGCGGAAGCGCTTCCGGGCATTCAGTCGAAGCATGTGCATGCAAGCTAACAAGCTCCTTAGTGAACTCGATGTTCTCATGCTCGGTTGCATGTTCCCGCAATACACCTCCGTTACCGCAAAGGATTCCCTCCGTTGGGCGCCCCTCCTCGGCTGGTTCAGTACGTCGTTCTCTCGTCTCCCACTCCACTCCATCTAACACGGCCCAGTGACCCTCTCCAAAACCGTCTTCATCGACCGAGCCAACCGCACCACCGCCCGTGCCGCCTTCGACTCCACCGCGAAAACAATACGCTCTGAGCGCCAATCCGTTTTCATATTCCCTGAAGGAACCCGCTCCTACGCCGAACAACCGGAACTCCTCCCCTTCAAAAAGGGTGCCTTCCACCTCGCTATTCAAGCCCAGGTCCCCATTGTGCCCGTTGTAGTCGCGAACTACAGCCACGTGTTGAACATGAAGAAGAAGGAATTCCACCCGGGCGTGGTGGATGTCAGTGTGCTGCCGCCGATCAAAACGCAGGGGATGACGCCTGAGAATGTGGACACGCTGATGAAGAAGACGCGGGATGCTATGTTGGAGGAGCTGATACGGTTGTCGCATGTCAGCGGTGGCGGCGATGGCGCACCATTGCCAAGAGTGTCTGGGAGGAGGCAGGAAAATGATAACGGCGAACTTAGAAAGCGCGGCTAGAATTGCATCTGCAACAGGAGTGCTCTTTAGAGTACTCTTTGGCGTATGGGGCGTTTCAGCCGGATCAAAGGCATATATCCATTGGGCGGTGGGGTTAGCATGATTCTGGTTTATACGCAGTAGCCTGTATTGGTTACAATTTGCATTGGTAGCTACATAGAACATGATATTGTATGTATACCGAAAGGTTTGCGATTTTTCTGATCTTGATGTTATCGTTCAAATTGGTACACGTCTCCATTCCAGACTCGGGTTCCAGAACTGGGTAAGAGGGCACCAGGTGGTGCGATCATTTGGGAGGCCTTTACAAGACTGACAGGACAAACGTTTAAGTACTGTGTTACCCTAGGATAGGCAATACAAATATTAGATATACTCTAACTTTTTAGCTAAAGGGCCTCACGAATTGTTGCATCGCCTAGTGCCAGCGAACTTTTCATGTGTAACTGCTAACATCACGTCGATAGCAAGGATACTGCGATGGGCGTGGGGCAGAAAGCGGGGCTGCAGGGTCGATACAGAAGAGCTCAGCAGTTGAATAAGGAAAACCCGCCGAGAATTAATTCCTCGTTATCGATATCTAGACGCGTGTAAGATAGCATATATTGTAGTTCGAAAGTCTAGTATATAGTATATACTTTCAAACGATCATACTTGCCGTCAGACTCTTTCATAAAGCAGCAATAATGGCAGCAACGCAGACGCAGCCTTTCTCGGTGGACGGCAAAACAGCACTTATCACGGGCGCTGGATCCGGTATGCATCTTGCTCTAAACTTGCTCGCTATTGTTCAACCTACATAGGCATCAACTACTCCTTCGCTTCTCTCCTCCTCTCCAGAGGATGCAACGTCCTCATCGCCGACCTTGCCCTCCGGCCCGAAGCCCAAAAGCTCCTCTCAGACTACGCCAGCTCTCCCAGAGCCGTATTCCAAAAGACAGACGTGACCGACTGGCTGCAGCTTGAGCGCATGTTTGCAAGAGCGAGGGACGAGTTCGGCGGAGTCGATATCGTGTGCCCTGGCGCAGGCATCTACGACCCCCACTGGACGAACTTCTGGCATCCACCTGGTAGTGAGAAGAGTAAAGATGAGGTAGACAGCGGGAGGTATAAGAGCCTGGATATCAACGTTACGCACCCTATACGGACAACGCAGCTTGCTATCGCGGACTTTCTAGACCCGAAGAGCAGACACAGAGTCGGGAGGCAGAATCCAAAGCGCGTCATCATCGTAAGCAGCATAGCAGGGCAGACGACCAACCTCAACACACCCATCTACGTCGCGGCAAAGCATGCCATGAACGGCTTCATCCGCTCGCTCGGCGATCTCGAGGCGCGGCTCGGCATTCGCGTTAATGGTGTGGCGCCTGGTGTGATTAAGACGCCGCTGTGGACGGAACATCCTGAGAAGCTGGCGTTTTTAGACGAACTGCAGGACGAGTGGGCGACTCCGGAGGAAGTGGCAGAGGCAATGGTAAGGTGCTTGGAGGATGAGGAGTTGGGCGGTGGCACGATATTGGAGGTTGGGAAGGGGCAGACGAGGATAGTGCAGCAGTTTAATGATCCGGGACCGAGTGGGAGTGGTCATACAGCGAGTAGGATTGAGAAGACTTATGATGAGGTATATGGTTGGTTGGGAGAAGAAGGGTGGGGGAGGAGGAAGGGGAATTTGTGAGCGTTGGATTGCGTTGTGTGACGGTTTATTTTATATAGAGTTAGGTCTAGCTATCTGGTAGAAAGTATAAACACAGTTTGCGTATTCTGTTGTTAGCTATCTAGCTAGGTCTTAGCATCGGACACGAATTCTTTCATGGGGGTGGCGGTTTGTCTGATGTGTGACTGTTGCTGTGTAGATAGCTGTGGTGCGCGGAGTTGTTGGGCGCTACTACTGGTGGAATAAACAATCGCAAAATTGTTGGTCTGGCTCCGGAGATATGAAATAGACTCGTGTAGGAGTGTTGAACTACGTGCAGCTGGCGTGCATGAGGCTGATGAGGCGACTGGAGGAGGTCCCGGAGAAAGCGGCATTTGCTTTGAACCTGTAGGCTTGGCGGACATGGCCTCCAGAAATTTCTGCATTGACATTGACATGGCACTCGATACGTCGCCAGCGAAGCATGATGCAAGAGAACGAGGAGGCCGTTGGTTGCCACAGATGCAGACCACGACCATGATGATACGGGTCGGCATATGCTCCCTGAGCCGCCAAGTGTCTCAGGCACACGAGAGCGGACATTCCTGCAGGCATCACGCCAGGGTTCAGCTGTTCGCATGGCAATATTTGAAGGCGCTGCTCGATGCGACAGCGGCATGCCGGCCTATCGACAATTGATTTTGCCGGCCGTGGCGGGATCGGTGCATCGCCATTGTGACGACGGTGGCGGGCGGCGGGGCCATTTTTCTGATAGCGTGGCAGGTGCCGCATATAGCACTCTGACTGACTTACTCCTCCCCAACAAGCTTTCAGCTCTTTGTCTCGTCCCTACCTTCGTACTTGATACCCTCAACAAACCACTCCGAATTGGACTGCTCATATCCACCGAAAATGTCTTCCAGCCTCGATCAATTGAAGGCCTCTGGCACTGTACGTACCCCGCCATCCGCCCCTCGACCGGAATGCCGTTTTGCCACTACAGCGCCCTGCTTTGTCCTCATGACGCTGAACCGAAGCTAATGGTATTTTCTGATAGACGGTTGTCTGCGACTCGGGTGACTTTGCGACTATCGACAAGTACCAGCCCCAGGACGCGACCACCAACCCCTCGCTCATCCTCGCCGCCTCCAAGAAGCCCGAGTATGCGAAGCTGATCGATGCCGCCGTCGAGTACGGCAAGAAGCACGGCAGCAACATTGACGAGCAAGTCGATGCTACATTGGACAACCTGCTGGTGCAGTTTGGCAAGGAGATTCTCAACATCATTCCCGGGAAAGTGTCGACCGAGGTGGATGCGCGATATTCCTTCTCCACCGAGCAGTCGGTGAACAAGGCGCTACACATCATCGATGTACGTTGCTATGGTCAGCAGAATATGCGCATGCTAATTTGAGCAGCTCTACAAGGAGGTCGGCATCGACAAGGACCGCATTCTCATCAAGATAGCTTCGACATGGGAGGGCATCAAGGCTGCCGAAATCCTGCAGTCGAAGCACGGCGTCAACTGCAACCTGACGCTTATGTTCTCCATCACACAGGCCATTGCCGCCGCCGAGGCCGGCGCCTACCTCATCTCGCCCTTCGTCGGCCGCATCCTTGACTGGTACAAGGCCGCGACCAAGAAGGAGTACTCTGCCACCGAAGACCCCGGTGTCAAGTCGGTTGGCACCATCTTCAACTACTACAAGAAGTACGGCTACAAGACGATTGTCATGGGTGCTTCTTTCAGGAACATTGGCGAGATTACTGAGCTCGCTGGCTGTGATTACCTGACCATTGCTGTGAGTGGTTTCCGAGTAGATTGCGAAGACTAGTACTGATTCTGGTAGCCCAACCTTCTCGAGCAGCTGTATAACTCCCAGGATGCGGTCCCCAAGAAGCTGGATGCTTCGCAGGCGTCATCGCTCGACATTGAGAAGAAGTCGTACATTGCCAACGAGGCTGATTTCCGCTTCGACTTCAACGAGGACCAGATGGCTGTGGAGAAGCTGCGCGAGGGTATCTCCAAATTCGCCGCCGACGCCGTAACACTCAAGGACATTCTCCGAAAGAAGATTGAGGCGTAGAGGAAGCCAGGTATGGGTTCGGTCGTTCTCTCGGTGCACCCCCTCAGGTCAAGAATTGATGGCATGCATGACGAATGTGGCATAAGAAGGTTTCCTTCTCTCGGCTCTCGTTTTTACAGAATGCACTAGGTTGTAAAAATTGTAGTTAGCAAATCGTGAACGAGATAGGCCTTTGACAGCGAATACCATGTGCAAGACGGAACCTTGAGAGCTTCATGCTGCAGCACCACACGCTGACGATGAGCGTGGGTATTGGCTAACCGCCTTTGTCAGCGAGGGGCGATTTATCATTTGTTTGGCCGAGACTCGGAGCTAAGGTGGCGGAGAAGCCGTTCAGACTTGCGTCACCCACTGTGTGCCCCGCTTGATAGTCCGAAGCTTCCACCCACTCTCTGTGCCTCTTTCTCTCAACATCGACGAAGTACCGTCAGACGTCCAGAAAGCAGCTACGAAGCAAGCCACCAGAAGCACCTAATTCATTACAAACACGGCCACAATGGTCAAAGCCGGTACGTCTAGCTCCCGTTGCACTTGGGGTGTTGCCGCGCGTGGTGAAGCGGGGCAGGGCCGGCTCTCCGAGCGAGATTGAGCACATTCTGTAGGCCGTTACACCACTTGCGAGCGGTGGCGGCCAGGCGAAGGCTCGATTAGGCTAGAGAGAGGGTGGTGAGGACCTTGCTGGAGGGCGCGTTCACAGTGTTTGTACCCAAGGCAGCTCTGCTCCAATCACGCCGCGCTTGGGGGAGACGTTGATGGCCAGGACCGCCCGATGCAGCCCGTGGGGGCTTCTGAAAGGGCCATTGAAGGCAGGGCGGCCGCATTGGCAGTGCACTGGGGCTAACGTCGACAGTCGCCGTCCTCCGAGGAGACTCCAACGTCAAGGGCACCGTTACCTTTGAGCAGGCCGACGAGTCCTCGAACACGACCGTGTCATGGAACATCCAGGGCCACGACGCCAATGCTGAGCGTGGCATACACATCCACGCCTTCGGCGACAACACCAACGGCTGCACGTCTGCCGGGCCTCACTGTAAGCGCAAATCCCACTTCTTCCTCGCAGCGAAAGTGCCGATGAAGCGTGGCATCCAGGGGACGTGTGCTAACAGGAGACAGTCAACCCCCACGGCAAGAACCACGGCGCTCCCTCCGACGAGGAGCGCCACGTAGGTGACTTGGGCAACTTCAAGACTGACGGGCAGGGTAATGCCCAGGGAAGCGTCGAGGACAAGCTGATCAAGCTTATTGGTCAGGACAGCGTTATTGGCGTATGTCTCTCCCTCTCTTGTTCATCTGCGTATCCCTATACGTCCACCTCGCTCGGGGCGAATGCTGACAGCAATTGAACAGCGCACCGTCGTTGTCCACGCCGGCACCGACGACCTCGGCAAGACGGACCACCCCGAGTCCAAGAAGACTGGAAACGCCGGCGGCCGCCCTGCCTGCGGTGTCATCGGCATCTCCTCTTAAATGCATCCCGTCTACCCATAACTGGCTGCGTTGAAAGGATTCAACGTAGCCACATGGCTTAGGCGTACGTTTGTTCAGCAGTCTGGACATAACTGGAATGATATACGGAGGGATACATTTACGCTGTAGGGTTGCTATCTTTGAGAACAGATAAACTATAAAAAGAAAGTATGTTGAGATGATCTTCGTAGTGTTGTTCATCAAGTGCTTTGATGCAAAAATGCGGCGTTCTGCCTCCGTCTTCGTCTTTAAGTTTCCGCTACTGTTTGCTTGTAGCAAACGTTGCAGTATAGGACCAAAGTTTGAGTGGAATGTGACCAACTGTACTCAAACTTTTGCCCTGTAGCTGTATCGCCTGGACAAGGTGATCTCTCCTACTTGTATCATAGTCATCCTACTCAACTATGGATCGGAGACTAACCCGTTTTTCAATGCTCATAATCACGCACTAAAGCCCCAACTGATTGTAGGAATATTTATTTACATTGTAGGTGGGTTTGGGGGGAGGGCGTCTTACCTGGGTGTCGGAGCTTGCTGTCGGGCGCGGCCATGTATGGTTTTCGCTCTATGGTGATGGGTACGGGGCGGATGGAGCGCACGAAGTTCACGTCCTCCCTTGGCCCGCTGTCTGCTACTAGCGATTCTTTCGGCTTGCTTTGTGCTACCACGAACTCATCCCTCGGTCTGTCACTTTCTTGGTGATGGTGATGGTGTTGCCGGGTGCAGGTTACGGCGTCGTTGTCAAAGATCCCATTCGAAGGCTTGTCAAACTGGTCGGTCGGGCCATCTTTGGTAGGAATGCCGTTCGAGAGCTTGTTGAGCTGGTCATAGTCTTCATTCTGATTCAATTGCTCGCTCGTGTGCTGCGGCGCGTCCATCTGACCGTTTCCACGAAGGTCCGAGAACTTATTTGGCCGGTCAGTCTGTCCATGATCCATGTCGGCGTCTTGCAGTTGGTGGGTGCTCTGGTTGTTCTTCCTCGGGTCCTGCGTCGGGCTGTATGGGTAAGACTATGTCGATCACAACTCGAAGAGAGTTGATAGGAAAAAAGACCGAGGACATTGAAGAAGGAGGAATGAGAAAGAGCGTCCTGGTAAGGTTTGGCGAGTCATTCCTCGACATAGACATTCTTCTCTGCGAAGGTACCAATCAAACGGTGACGTCATGACATTCTCCATTTGGTTCCACATGCCGGACGCAGCGTTGAGAAGGTCTGGCGCACATCAGGTCCACGGGTTTTCTATGATCACATGTAAAGAATCGACACGACATGTTCGCGATGCGATCGTCGGGTAAGCGGTCACTCTTCACTGACGAGGATCATCGCTATTCGCTTGTTCCGACGGCAATATCCGAAGCCAAAAGCTTGAATTGCATCTGCTAGTACCGGCCAATAACCCACAGTACATACGTGGCAACATTATTAGTGTTTACGGCCGACTGGTGTTTGCCGCGAGGGATGGGTCGTACTGCGGTTCTTCTCGCGATTTGACGTCCGTCGTCGCTTCTTCGTACCTTGTGGGGCGCTTGGTATCACTACCTGTAAGGGCATGGGGTGGCCAGCGTTCGAAGAGGGACTATACAGCACTCCACAAACCGATGTAGTATTCAGCTCGTCAAGCGATGGTGCGACTTGGATTCGCGACGTTACCTGTATAGATGTAGAAAGAAACAAAGGTAGAAGGGCGGTTCACAGGGTATTCCAGGCTGGCCTCGGATGGGCCTAGCGTGTGGGGTCCGAAGGATGGGAGGCGCCGTTCAGCCTCGTGCACCTCTCTTGCCTCTCCTGTGCAACTTGATGCATAATCTGGTTGCAGGTCTGAAACATTGTTTCGTGCCTCTTTGTAGTGTATCTTGGCATCGCAAGACGACTTTTTGCCGTGACAGCAGTAGATGCGGAGACGCTTTCATGGAAGGTTTGCATGCACTCGAACGCTTGTGGAACGCCGACCGGGGCCGAGGCCAGGGCACAGCCACATTTCATCCACACCCCACAAGATGCTGCCACTTCCATCACTCCATTCACTTCGCGCGCCCCCTCGTTATCAGCCCCATCCTCTTGTCCGCTTCCCCACGGAGTTTTGCGCTTCCTTACGGCATGCTCGTGTCGCTCTAACGATCGCGCTCGACGCGTTGCTTGGCGCACTACCGTCGCCCTCCACATGACATCTAACATTCCTGTCTAAAGCCCAGGATCGGAGCAATGGCGGAGGTGGGTGGTCTCGCGGCCAGCATGATTCAAACATCCGATATTGGTATCAGACTAAGCACGACCTTGTACAACTTTGCGGGTGGAGTCGGTCGTCCGGAGCCACATATGACGGACATTGCGCACCGTGTCAAGCTTACGGCCAACGCGCTCAACAGCGTCGGCAAAGTCTTCGAAAGGGACTTGGGAAGTTGTGCGGCATCTAAAAAGGCCGTATCTGATGCCGGAGGCTTGATCAAGCGATGCGAAGCCGTGTTTGGCGACGTCCAAGAACTTGTCGAGGAAATAGGAAAAGGAGCAAATGATGCGACGAGGATTCCGAGGACGTCTGGAAAGTTTTTCTGGCCACTGCAAGAGCAGAGACTGGAACTGTTGAGGCGGAGGCTGGAGGATCTGACGAACAGCCTCATACTTTTGCTGCATGTACTGCAGCTAGCAAATGAACAGGCCAAGGGAAACACCGAGCAAAGCGCACTAGCTCAAGAACGAGAAAAGATACGAGAACTCCACCAACGACAGCAGGACTCATTGCAGGCGTTGCAAGTGCTTGAGAGCAAACTCAACAATGACTCTCTTCCAGACGAGGCATACAGCGGCTCTGCCGCTCCTTCGCGTGTGCCAACTATTGACTTCCTAGTCAATTCGTCTGCTCTCGGCTCTTCAAAGGAGAAGGCTCCCGTCGACGCAAGTACGGTAGAAACAGTCAACGCGTTGACTCGCGAGTATGAAACATCTGACAGCGACGACACTGTAACCGATGATGATGGCGAGCATTTAACAGTCGACGAGCTCGCAAAGTGTGCCAACCATATCGAGAATTTTTTGAAGCGCATCACCGCATTACAACAATCATTCGAAACGAATACCGCACAATCCACTCGTTGCTTCCCTCGAAACAGGGTCCAAAAGTTGTATCGACGGTTTTGTCGCAAATTCGAGTCGCAAATGGTCGTTCAGAATGAAGCCGTACCTCCAAGCGCTCCATTACCAAACTTGGTATCCACCTCTCAGCAGCACCAGGATGTTCAAGCCCAAAGACCAACATATGGGCCGCAGCCGCAGGCCCACCATCCAGCTCGGATGTTACCAGATCCTTCCGGGATAAATACAGATAGGACTGCTCAAAGTCTAGACCATTTCCAGGCCATGCATGGCACGCATTCGGACATGCGGACGGGTCGACCGGTCCAGGAAGCGCCCCATGCTCTGGGAACACCTGCTTACACTATCTCTTCTGAACCTCTTGGAGCAGGCAATCGTCCAAAATTACCTCCGCTGATTAGTACTATTCCACACGCAAGTCAAGCCAATTCCATCAATGAGGTATCGTCGCCTGGTGACGACCGGGAGAACCGGCTCAACGGCACCGAAACGAATGCTGATACGGGGCCACACGAGAACAGCCCAGTGCTCTATACCAAGACCGGACGAATCTCGAAGGCGAAGAAAGGCCTCAAAGTTCATTCTTGCGAAGAATGTGGAAGGGTAAGATAGTTGTATTCCTCACTTCTTCGTGTGCTAACTGAGTGGAAGTCGTTTACGAGAGCAGAGCATTTGAGGTAAGTCCTGTTGTTTCTCCTAGTAGGAAGAAGGCTAATAATTAAACAGACGCCATCAAAAGAATCACGGGCCAAACCAAGTGCGTTGCGAGCTTTGCGGCAAAGTATTCTTCAGGGCAGATTTGCTAGAGCGGCATTTACAGCGACAGTAAGTGCTGAGTAACTATACCATAACTTCGCTTATCATTTCACCAGTAAGGACTTGCCCGAAGACTTTCGGTTCTCCGCTGCTTCGATGCCAGCCACCGAGAGTCCGCCGCCTGTAGTCGTGGACGAGTCACAGCACCGATCCATATTGCCTGCGCCAAGGACTACTACATCTGGTTTGCCTCAATACCAAAGCCCTAGTGACCAATCCGTTGGTTCCAGTGGCGCACCTACACCATTGGAACCTCCAGGAGCACTGCCAGCGGTGGTGCAACGACGATTCCCCTCCTGGGAGACCACAAATCAGCACTCTCGATCGACATCTTCTATGGCCAGTGTCCCTGGAAACGCAACTATCCAGCGTCAAAACACTTGGCAGTCCATAAACAATCATGAGCAGAGGCACGATGTACCTGAAAATACTCAAGCTCGTACATACTCACCTCTCTCGCCACGACAATTATCTCACAGCCAACCCATTATCCAGTCACAGCCCACCTCGACTGACAGTGCTTCCAAACACAAACGTTACAGCAACATATTACCCGCCCCGGTGCCCTTACAAGCAGCGTCGATGCCTTCTTCACCGCGGGATTCGTCATTCGGGCACCGCGTTAGCAACCCCGCTCCCTTGACGCCAGCAACGTTTTCGCCTAGAACTTCTGTAGGAAATTATTTGACCCAAGAACAACAATATCATAGCTTTCCTCAAGGGGCGCGCTGGGACGACTTTGCCCGTAAAATAAGCGACGATAGGGCGTCCCAAGAGGACAACCCTGGCAGAGAACGCCAATCGGTTAACACTAGCACTGGCAATATATCATCAGACAAAGAGGGTGTCAACTGGGAATTAGCAGAGACATATGAGCGACCGTATCAGATAAGAAAGAAGCGATGGGCAGCAGGCCGAGGGGATGGTGAAGCTGGTGAGATTGGTGAGGTTAACGATGGCCATGTCGCTCGCGGCATTACCGGCGGGTCTGCGCATTCAGATGCAAACTCTCGCTCTCTTGACCTTGTGGTGCCACAAGACGAACGGGATCGCGCTTTGGTAGGAAAGTTTCGCCACGAAGAGGCCCATGAACCGCCTCAGTCACCTAGAGTGGTCTCTGGTCGTATGAGTCACAGACATAATGTTGGGCCTCCAAGTTCCACAGACCCGTCTGCGGCGTCTACGTTGTGGTATCAAAACGCAAAGGACGTGGTTGAGCGAAGTCGAAGCCGAAGCGTCGGCAAACCGCACGGCGTACCTGAACTTATGAGGGTTCCTGAAGGACCACTTCCACCGTCAAAGACCCCTTTGACCAAGTCAACAGCGACCTCTCACTTCTCTAAGGGAGGCACCAATGACCCTCCAAAGGCAGTATCTACTGCTTCTAGCCGGAACGCCCAAGCGGTGACTTCCAGGGACGTTACCGCTCAATCCGAAGAAACGCCCAGTCCAGAACACCAGATGTCGGAAGAACCGCTAGATCCCGAAACGCCATATAGTTTGGCATCATTGAATCGCTTGATCCATAAACAAGGTCCAGAGTCTGGCTTGGATAGAACCCCAGATCTAAGCGCGCCTTCCGGTCACGGATCCCGACCGGTGGAGGTGCATGGAGAGGCCATCTCGCTTCGAAGAAGTGCATCTATTGCCTCAAGTCAAAGCGGCAGGGGACATGGCATCAAAACCGGTGCTAAGCTACCAGAATGCATGACATGTGAGACCTCATACCACACCGCCGAGTCTTCTTCCAGAAGCGTTCCCGCTCATCCGATCCACCCGGCGAAGACGACACAAGAGCCTCCAGTCACGAGACACGACAAGGACGTGCCCGGATCCGACCAAGTCATGGGGCACCAACAGAACATGCTGAATCCACGTAATCTTAGTACCCAAACAAAGAATCTAGGAACGGCTGGATCGCAAGGTCGGCAGTATCCCGTTGGACCTGCCAATCAGGCCGGAGGGTATAGCAGTGATGAAGATCTGCCCTCGCCATATCTGAAGCCTCGTGACAAGATAAGGCCGGCGGCGATGATTCCGAGTGTATCCTTGGATAATGACGGGGAACATGAGCTAGCTAAAACACGGGTGTCGAAGAAAAGGAAGGCAGATGTTACGGGGGAACATGAACGGGCATCAAAAGATACGGATGCGAGGGTGAAACCACACGAGAGGAAGAAGTTGAAAGGCAATCATACGAGCGACGTCAACATACGAGGAGCTGGTGAGAGGCCTGGAGATGGTGAAGACATTGTGGATGTTCTCTTGGATCAGTGGTCGGTACCTGTTTAATATTAGGTTTCTTTGAGTTCTTGTAAGAGGCTGCAAATGCTCACGATTCGTCTTCAACTACCAGGCCTGCATGTCCCACCCTGTTCGTGAAGCTACTCGGCCACGGAGCTTCGAACGGTTGCCCAGTGGACCGTTTTCCCTTCCATTCACCTTACACTCTCTATGGTCACCCACCCCCGACAAAGTACGCTAGGTGCTGAAGGGCTTTTAGAACAATAACAACGTTCAATAGACGTCGCAGTAGCTGCTTGGCAGCAAACGGACTGGTTATATGCTTGGTGTTCAACCCTTCTCTTCTTCCTGACCACTCTACCTCCAGCTCCCTCTTCGGCCACGCAATGGCCAGCAACACTCCCCTGGCGATGGACACGTCGGACGTTTGGCGAGCGCTGTATGCAGACAGCGAAAAGAAGATGACGGCCATGGGCCGTCAGATCAACGAGCTTGCGGCGGCGCAGGCTCAGTATTCGGCGGCGCAAGGCGTCAATACAGAGCTGCTCGCCAAGCTCGCCAAGGCGGATGCCGCCAAGGAGTTGGCGGAGAAGAAGGCCGCGGTGGCTCGCGCCGCCTTCGACAAACTCCACGCAACGTCCAAGATGGACGACGCCGCATACGACCGCGGCGTGAGGCTGGAAGAGGAGGTGAAGACGTCGCGCGAAGAGATCACCGATCTCAAGCAGCAGCTCGCGGAGCTCCGCAAGGAGTTCCAAGAGGAAAAGGCGGAGAACGCTCGCGCGACGAGCGCAAACTCCAGCATCAAGGCGGAGAACGCGGCGCTCAAGCAGGAGGCCGCCGAGGAGAAGAAGAAGGGGGCACAGCATGTGCAGGACATGGCCGACCTCCAGGCGCACCTCGACACGGCCTATGTCGACCTCGAGCAGGCGCACCACGACAAGGGCGCCCTCCAAAAGGCGCGGGACGACAGCGACGCAAAGCTGGGGCAGCTGCGCACCGAGCTGCAGGCCGCCCAGTCGCAGTGGCAGCAGTCACAGAACCGCATCGCCGAGCTGGAGGCTCAGAAGACGGCCATCGAGGCACTCGAGCTCGAGAACCGCAACCTGCATTCCGAAGTCGAGGACATGCACACACGCCTCAGCGAGCACCATCGCACCGTCTTCGTCAAAGACGCGCGCATCCAACATCTCGAGACGCAGTACCAGAAAGCCCTTGAGGGCAAGCTCAACGCCGAAGCCGCCGCCAGCGCCTCTGCTCCTCCCACCGCAGAGACTCCGTCCTTTGTCGAGTCCGGCTTGAACCTGGAACAAGAGCTTGGGAACACGTCCGACACATCCGACTTTGGCGACAACGCATCCGAGCCCGACCAGATCCTCGACTTCTCTCCCATCACCCCCGTCGTTGACATTGCGCCCATTGATGCGCCGCAGACTGAGCCGAATGAGCCCAGCTTGAGCACCACCGTCTCGACGACAGCCGACATAGTTCCTGTCGCTCCCCCACTTTCTCCGTCCGTCCCTCAAAATGAAACGGCTACATCAGAGACTCCGGCCGAGCCAAAGGAGCCCACCTTGAGCATCGTGCTTTCGACCGTCGCTGACATTGCCCCCGTCGCTCCCGCACTCTCTACGTCCCATGCTCAACCTGATCAAGAGAAGCCTACCTCTGCCATTGCGCTCTCCACCATAGCTGACATCGCGCCGATCGATGTTCAGAAGACGCTTTCTATCGAGGAGCCGACGACTACCATCCTCTATGAGCCGTCAACGCAGGCTGACCAGCAGAAGCTTTCGCTCGCTGGCGCTTCTACTATTCTTGATATGCCGCCTATCGCGCAGACCGACGTGCCAGCCGTTATCATGAATCATCAGTGGACGCAGATGGACGGGCAGAAGCTTTCGCTCGCTGGCACCTCTACTATTCTTGATATGCCGCCTATTGCGCAGACCCATCGACAGGAACTTTCGCTCACTGGCACTTCTACGATTCTTGATATGCCACCGGTCGTCATTGAAGAGGAGCCGACGCAGACCGACCTTCCGACCATTGCTCTTTACGAGAAGTCTACGCAGACCGATACTCGGCCTACCCTTGTCGTCCCAAAGAAGCGCCGCATCTTCACTATGTCGACTGTTCTAGCCATCTTCTTTGCGCTGCTCAGCTTCTTCTACTTCTTGGAGCTAGAAGCCTGGAAGTCTCACAGTCCTTTCGGCGAGAATCGTCTGTATCTCAACGGTGGTCCTCTCCGACGCGGTCGCCATCTCTTCGGTGTCGTCCCCGTGTGCTTCGAGCAGGGAGAGTTCTGGATCACTGAGGCTTTCTGTCAACAGTGGGCGTCTGGTGTCTTCGCTTTCGAGGCTTGGGCTGGTGTGGACAACTCTCTGCACTGGTGAACTTTCCTATCTCCGGCGTCTTGGGTCAGGCTAGGTGGCTCTGTACGATTACGATACCCTTGATACCCACCGCGGCTAGTCCCTACTCGGACATCTTATAGCTGCTCTTTCTGTCTTACGATCATGTAGCTAGTCTTTACTTGGACGTTAATGAAGCTGCTTGGTCTCTCTTGCAATTTCTCTTCTAGATGTGATGTACTTGCCTTTGTGACTGCGTGATGCTGGTAGGATAGGAGGTCCTGGTCTAACATGGAGGATGTATGAGACTGCACGAGTGGGCGTGGCTGGATGGGATTGAGGGAGGAAGTTGGTAGGAGAAGACTTGTGGGTGGGGTGGCAGGAGGCGTAGAGGGCGGGCTGGTTGGTGTTTGTATTGGGGGTTCGGTGGTGACGCGCTTAGGTACAGTTGAGCATTCAATCGCAGAGAGAAAGGTTCTACATATCCAGCCTGGATAGGAGGCTAGGTTTGCGTGCTGAGGGAGGGAATGAAGATAGTATGCTGACTGAGACGTGCATTAGCAGAGTCGCTAGTCGCTCTATGTACATTGTAGAGTTATCCTTGGTATGGCAAATATGGTTGTAAATAGACTTTAGGAAGTGGGCGAAGAGTAGTCTGGCTGCGCTGGGGTAGTTTGGACCTGACTACTCTACTAGCTCGCTATGCACTGAGTTCGTTATTTACCCATGCCATACCATACTATGCTATACCCCGTCTACAGCACAAAGCGATACAGAGTAGCAGAGGCATAGTACGAGATGGTACAGCGACATAATCGATATGCCGTGTATGGTACTTTCCATTCCCGGCTGTTACTAGAAGTGCCGACACCTCATTAACAAGAAAAAAAAAGATGCTACATTACACATACCTGAGCTACAATCTATTAACTCCTCCTCCTCCGAGATGTAGACCAAAGTAAGTACCACAGAGCAGAAGACAGACTAAAAAGCGATACTTTACCCAGCAAGCAAGCAAGGTACAAAGCAGTAACAACAAAGGAATACCTTAATATTCGTGCAGATGTGCAAGTTACATAGACCATGCTATCCACATAGACTACCTCTCTGTATTCGATCATGCAGGGAAGAAAGGAAGTCAGGCTGTCATTCTGGTTGGGCATGGTGGACATGTGGGGTTGCGGAAGATAGTCGGCGATTCCAAATACATGGAGACTAACCACTACTACGTCATGGATAAGCAAGTACCTACTGGTATCGTAGAATCAAGTCCACATGGCAAACAGCTAGCCAGCTAGGGTTGCGTCGCTCTCCAAGCTCTTCATAAACTCGTAGAGACTATAACACCAATAGGATAATTTGGATAGCTAGACTTTGGATGATTATTATACTAATGCATAGGAAGGAATAATAATCATTCAAATTCCAGTTAGCCACTTGCTACATAGCCCAGATGACACGGTAGGTGTACACGTTATGGATATATATAAAGTAGCCCAAAGGACAAGCTTGCGGTACGTTGGGTTGCGAATACCCTAGAAGCAAAATGGGATCGTCGAGCGCGCCGAATGACATGATTCTGTTCAACTATGCAGGGTCTCCTTTCGGGAAGAGAGTGTCATGGTACCTGCAATTGCGGGGCATCGAATATGCTCTGTGTGTAAGCATGCACCCACAACCCGTCGCGTTGCCACGCCGCGACCTAGAAGAGCTGGGCATTCACTATCGACGGATCCCTCTACTTGTCATCGGCCGCGATGTCTACTTCGACACACAGCTCATTCTCTAAAAGAAAGAAAAAGATTTTAATAATAAGCTAGTTAACTTATAATAATAGAAATTAATACTAAGCCTATTACCCTACTAGTGTTACTAAGTAATCTGCTCTGGGTCAAATATCAAACAACAGGAACCATTCTGATGGGCATACAACGTTCGCAGCTATATCGACCCCCCTATGTAGCCACCTACAGGTATGGTGAATTCCTACGAAACCTATAATATATTGGCTGTATCCATCCGTTCAGTCACGGCCACTATCGGAATCTTTGCAAGTCTGATGGACCTGACTGTCAACCCTGATATCTGAACCCAATTGCCCCTCCGAATTTGCAAAAGGTCGTTCATCACTCTTATTACTGTTACTCGTGCGCCCCGACGTGCTTGACCATACCATACCATTCTTCCCCGCGCTCTTCAATAATATGTTGTCTGGGTCGGACCGGAGCCCACCAGCGTTGCTGCTGAGATTGCTAAATTTACTCCCTTTACTGTTGTTGCTCCGTTTGCCAGAGAGGCTAGCGTAGCCAGCTGTGCTTGGCGAAGCACGACGAGCAGGTTTGGAAAATAAAGGCCGGAATGTGGGTAGGCAGGTGCAGATGATACCGACAGAAATTTCGGCTTGTGACCAGATGCCGCCTTTGGCATTGGTGTAAGAAGCGTCTCTTATACTCGCCAGGCCGACAACCAAGGTGCGGACAACGCCGAAAACACAAACTCTGGTTGAAAACATGGAGTTAGCTTGAAGTGACTGGAAATTGTGGCCGAAAGAAAGCAAATTGAGGGCGCTGGGGACGACTTACATTCCACCAAGAGCAAAAATTCCAAGTACCTGCAATTTACGGGTTTTGCTCAGTTGCAAAACCCAAACTTGTATTATTGGAAGGGCAAGAATAGCCACATCCGTCACGACATTTGCAATGCTGGAGAGACAAGTCAGTGAGCAGTCCTTTCCATGTATTTTGGTAGAAACTTACGCTAGAGTAGTAAAAGCCGCCGAGGTCGAAATACAGGTGCCGGAAAGCGTTGGCGTCCAAATTCTTCTCAGAGGAATGCACTGGAGGAAGACGACCAGAATCAGGGCGAGATTGTAAAGAAAATACAACCACTGCAATGAATATTGACATGATTGCTAGTGACCTGGAGGGAAATATGCGGTGGTAGAGGGCGAGGATGGAGAACTTGGTAAGGATCACAGTGACAGCGTAAAATATTTCAATGGAGATGATCGACTGGTGGTGGTCAGATAGAGCAATACTTTTGTTCAGCCTGATTGCGGGAACTGGACCTTTGCAAATACCTGTAAACTGGAGACGAAGATGACATGTTTTCCCATTCCAACACTAGTGGAGAGATGCATTCCAAGCATTGGGATCTAGGACTGGTAAACTCGATCCCCTCTTGCATTTGTTTCAACTCACAAGGGCAAATACGATCAACCAATCATCCGCTTTAAGTGACGCCTTTAGGAACCGTCTGCCGACCCATCGCAAGACCACGTCGATGCATGGCAAGACGGCACATGTGACAATGGTAGCGATGAGATTTGGCGCCAAATTGTCATCCGCATGCGCCCTGTAGTAATAATGGGCTTCTTCAGATGTTGGCAAGGACATGATTGGAAATCGAGAGAAGGATGAAGTCAATAAACAACGAAGAGGCGAGTAGGAGGTTAGTTGCGTGTTAAGAGGAAACTGACCCGGCTACGAGCACAAGAGACAAACTCTTAGAAATAAGAGTCATTTGCTCGTTCGATGCAGAAGCGGGATATGAGAAAACGGCTTTAGATACCAGTACTGGCTGTGCCGTGTCTTTCGCTTCCCGAATTTTCTGTTGGGGTGCATACTATAATGCACATAAATTTATTAGGCGGCCAGTGTGGGGGCTGGAGTTGTCCCAAGAGCTTCGGTAGAACTCTGGCTTTGCCTATGGTAAGGGTTAGAAGGGGAATTTGTTTGAAGTTGCGTGTTTACCCTGCGCATGACTGCTTAGTCTAAGCACGATTGCTTACTCTGTGCATGACTGCTTACCCTGCACACAACTACGTAGCCTAAGCACGACTGCCTACACTGTCTAGGCGAGCTTGCTAGCATTTGAAGGTTGAAGTCCCTTGTATCACGTGCGTCAGCCGACAAGCTGCAATAGACTTAATAATGCCGTGATGGCGAGCGCATTATTCTGGCTCGCGACTTCTTTCTCACACGCTTTCTTTGCTTCTGCAACCCAATTTACTTCGACCCAATAATGCCGGGTTCCGCTCCACTACCTCTTGTTCACCTTGTTGGCAGCGTTCCCCTGGACACAGCGGAGTCTACATTCACTCGCGTCTTGGAAAAGCTACCAACCCGCCTGCAGTGCATTCCAGATGGCGAGCCGGCCGACAGAGGCAATTTCATGTACTGGCAGTCGAAAAGGTTTTCCGTTGATATTGTTTCCAACCAATTTTACCCACAGGATGTCGAAATCGACAAAAACTTCGAATTGAAGACCGATGATGTCAAACCAACAGGATACGATGATGCTGCTATAGCCTCGTACTCAACCTTCTGTCGCCTTCGGGATGCTGGGGTGATCCCGTCAGACGTCCGCTTCCAAGTGTGTCTGCCGACTCCACCTAATGTGGTGAGCGTCTGGGTGGACCCAAAGTACGCCGAAGCCGCGGAAACTCAATACGAACAGAGGATCCTCTCAGCCTTGGCTAACATCCAGGCCAAAATCCCTCCGGAAGATCTGGCCATTCAGTGGGACTTGGCTGTTGAAATGGCCCACATGGAACACGCATACGGTCCCTCCCGGCCTAACTTTAGTTTGTTCAAGCCTCCTTATTCTCTGGCCAAGGAAGGAATTGTCGAACGTGTGGCACGCCTTGTGGAAGCCATTGACAAAAAAATTCCGATCGGGTTCCACCTCTGCTATGGTGACTTTGGGCACAAACACTATCTTGAGCCAGAAGATACCTCTCTCCTTGTCGACTTGATCAACTCAGTTTCAGCGAGTCTTACACAGCACCGCCCCATCGGATGGTTTCACCTTCCTGTTCCTAAGGATCGTGTCGACGACGCTTATTTCGAGCCGTTGAGTCGGCTGAAGGTCGCCAATGATACTACCCTTTTTCTCGGGGTTGTTCATGTGCATGATCCTGAAGGAACCGAGAAAAAAATTGCAGCTGCCAAGAAGGCTCTTGTTAACAAAGGATTTGGTGTTTCTACGGAATGCGGCCTTGGGAGAACGACCGTTGAAGATTTGGACAGTATCTTTCAGATTTTTAAGGATGTTACGGAGCAGACCTAGGTCGTAAAGATCACGCAGGTTGCAGATATACTCTGTATCCGCATGGGGAAATGAGGATGCCCGGTATGGTATGCTAAAAGCAAGCAGAAGGTGTGACAAGGCGAAGAGATGATATTATGTAAACTATTTTTTTTCAAGTATGCGTTCAGTTCCTACGACTTCATGGTTACCTGGGTCTCGTCATTCAGATACGCCACTTATTTCCGCGCCGCGATGCCATTCAAGCAATGTTCCTTAGCCCTAATGCCTCTTAGGGTGATATTCCAAACCACCTCTTTTCTATATGACTATGTAAGTGGCTTTCTTCCGTTTGCTTGACTTGTCCCTCAGTTGAAGGACCCGATTTTGAGGACCTACCCGGAAGTCAAGGCAGTTTGAACGCGGGGCAAAGAACACCGTTGCCAAAAGCGATAACCGGTTAAACAGGAAGGTCTCACCTAGCCAACTCAACCAATTGATCATTATTAGTTCGACCCGCAGCTGCCTCATGCGGAGGAGGTACCCTGTCACCAATAGAGCGGTGCCCAAGCGTTGCCAAACTTCCTATGTCTGTGTGATGCCGCCCTGGTAACGTATTTAGTATTAAATATACACCACTTAACAAGCAGATGCATCAAAGTGGCGTGGTAAGTTTTCCAACCTCCAGAATTCTAATTGGTCTCTTAAATTACCCATATTAAGGTTTCGCGCAATGCACTGGCACTATGCAATAACTTTCGCCGAGACCACAATAGAGTCGACAACACACTGACCAACACGTTACGAACAAGTCTTAAGGTTAGAGGTCTAGGCATCTAGATGGCCTTTCACCAAGCTGCGCGTAGATACTTCCGGTCCCCGCATACGAGAAGTCAGGATCATTACCCCGTCTGAATCGTGCCTGCTTATGCAACACCACGATAGTCGTTACTCCAGTGGTTCTCCGTCCACCGGACAAGCTTTCCATAATCTCGACACTGGTGCGTTACGCCCCAACCTTACACACCGTGGTGGAGAGCATCTCGCGGCTCAAGGGACGTGTTCCCCACACACATGATACCCTGTCTGAGGTACTCAATGCAATGGTTAACATGCCCATTGTGGCTGCCACGACCCGGCAATCTCTCCGCTTGCGGGTGTTTTAGATCCCGGATTGTAGTTCGAAGGAGGTCCTGTAATGTGTCATCATACCTAGGTAAGACCACTACCTGGGAGAGAAATTTTATTTACTAGACAATGCAACTGGTGAAAGACTGAGAGGCAGTGTATATCTTTCTCATTCCCAGATGTGGAAGCTGCGAGGGCAACAAAGCCGCGACCTTCTAGATAGAGAGGTAGAGTCGGCGGTTTTGTGTACCAAAAGTCTCAGTGGATCCTAGTTCCGTATTACCAGGCATGATAGATTCCCACGCTGCATTGATGTGATCTTCCGATAATTCGAAAAAGTCGTTATTGATCTCGAAAGACGCCAGAATCGTTGAGACTGGATTCAATGTTAGATATACTGGATTAATGAAGTTGATGAACTATCTGTGGTGGAAATTTGGGAACCTTGGATTCTATGTGCTGTTCAGGTTTCATAGAGAAGCAGTGACTTAGGCCGCCATATGATACACTCACGAAAATGCAGAGGAAGGCAAAGTATATGAAGGCAACTCAAAGAGTCTGCAGAGATTTGCGGACTGGCCAAGACATAGGAGGTGCTGCCGCTGTATGATCCAGAGGCTCGGGGTCATCGATAGGAAGTTTTTCAAAGCGATACGGGGACATAATGAGAAACTATGGGGTGCTCAGAATCTTTTGTTTGAGTTTGTGTAGAGATGTGATCATGATCGAGGTTCCGGAGGGTAGAGAAGTAACAGAGTAGGAAAAGTAGACGGCCCGATTGTCGAATAGGCCTGGAACTTCGTGGTGGATTAGTCCATAAAATAGCTCTGCTCAAGACCAAGATGAAAGGCTTGTCTTTTAGATTGGATATCAGCCTGGACTACATGTGTGTGAGCCGTCTGGTTGCATCTTTACTGCCTGCACCTCGGAGCCGTCTCCTCATATCGTATGCATCCTATATACAGCTTATGCACAGCACTCTTCCTGCCATCCTAGCTCTCAGATCTTGGGGATTATACCTGGAATCTGCTTATCCGTCTGCCATGGATCCTTGTCATTGCTTATCCCCACCAATCACCATGTGTATGCAGGGTTCCGATAGCTGTAAGTGCGCCTTTGGTTTATCTAGTAAGTAGGGGTGAGGGGTGAGAGAAGTAATGTGGTATTGATTGAATGATTACTGTCTATGGCATTACAGAGAAGGAAGATTGGTACACTGACTCTCCGGCCGGAATTGCAAATTCTCTTTATACAATGGAAAAAGAGGATAAAGAAGGTTGGTACGTTGACTCTCCCGCTGGAGTCGACAAGTCCATCCATGCAAAGCACAAGGAGGATGAGGAGGGATGGTACGTCGGATAGAAAACACAAAGGAAACAAGGAGGGCCAGTATGTCGACATCACCAGCTAGAGTTACCAAATCCCTTCACGCCGAGGTTCAAGCCAACGATGAAGCTCCCCAGTACATCAACCCTCTCTACGGATCGAACGAGGGGAAATGCTGAGTTAGCGGCTCACAGGCAAAATGCTGCCAGCTTTCACGACCATGGCATGGGGCACTATCGAACAGCCGCAAGAACTCGAAACGCGCGGCCAGCAAAGACGACTACGAGATCAATCTTCGCTCCTGCATTTACGAAAATCTGCGCACCGACCCGCTCCGTGACGTCTCCGACCGCAGTTCCAGCCTTTTTGCGTAGGAAAGTCCACCCCCGGGACGACGTTGTGGACAGATGGCACGTGCCCATTGAGCTCCAAGAAGAGTACGCCATGTCCGATGACGCGCGCCGCGTGTCTGCTCAAGCTACTACCGTATGATAACGGGTCAAGAGCCGGTTTCTGCTGCCGATCCAGGGTTCACCCCAACTGCGGACGAGCCCGGATTGGTAGAAGAGAATGAAGTTGGCTACGGCTATGCCTATACTGGGCAACATCAATACCACTGCGTAAATTTCGTGGCTGATGCGGTCGAGAGGGGAAGGGAGGGACTCAGTGATTTTTACTTGAGACATACGGTGCATTGTCTTGGGTTGCTGAAGGCCAACTCCAGATATTTGACCAGGAAAGAGCTACTAGGCATGGTCCGCGGTACTGGGAGGCGAGCGAAGGATTGTGAGGACCCCTCTACGTCGTAGGGTCAGCCATAAGGCGGTCATGTCTAACACAAGACCATATCAACCAATCTTTCGTAGGCAGGAATTGGAATGCGGAGCGTTAGTACTAAGCCTACTACTTATTGGCGGAAGCAGCTATTAGAGCACTGTTTATTATTATAGCTAGCGCGAGTATATAGGCTGCAGGGTTGATACCAGCAGACTTTGTGAAAAATGCCAAATTCGCAAAGGATAGGAAGGTTTCACCGGACGTAACTGGACACCGGAAGAGATGGAGCAGGGGCGACCGGAGTGCCTGTTGTACATCAGGAATGTGTTCCAGTTCTTGGAGACGACTATCCTGGCCGATGGACGTGAATGGGTTCTTAGCACCAAGAAGCCATCCTTGGCTGACATGAAAGGTGTGATCTTTTCCTTCTGCTCCTTCGCTTGCTGTTTTCCGTACTATTCGACGGTGGACAGAAAATCACGAGATCCATTCCATGCATAGTATCGGGCAGTACTCGTTTCGGTGCTAGAGTCGGGCCTTTCCGCCTTGCATTAGGCACCGAGATCTGCTTCCACTGTCGACGGGTGTGCGGAAATGCGGTGTACCCAAGGCAGGAAAGCGTCATCCGGAACCAGCCTAACAGCAGACAGCAATATGGCCTCTCGACTGGCTCGTCAATATGGGAAGCATGCCGTCCCATGTTGTATCTGCAAACCAGTTTCCAAAGGTATATGCCTGGATCTCGCGATTTCGGGCTGCTCTACAAGACGCCGCGTCCTCTGCACCGAAGCCCAGATGGATGAACGGAGCTACGCTGTCGACTACTCAGGATGAGGATGCGGTGGACGAGAATGACGCAATGAATCTCAAGCTAGACACATGGGTCGAGCACGAAGTTGTAATTCGGTGCTCTCCCGGCACAGCCAGTTCGAGCACCGTAGGTAGCGCAACCTGTACGCCTTTGGGCATTGTTTTCCTGTCCGAGCTCGAGCACACAGCGTGATGCAAGAAATACAGACAGGCAGTACACGCAGCAACGGTAGGACGGCGCACGTGCTTGGCTCCTTGCCCAGGTGGTGCCTGACGAGGACAAGGACGGCGCTCCGCTCGCCATGTCAACAGGCCGGCAGCCGGGGATTAGATGGCTCGCTGCAGCAGCGCGAGGGATAGCTAATTGGGACGGGCCACGAGGGCGGTCGAGAGGGTGGCGGAACTCCCATAGGCAGAGGTTCCGGCGGGCGATGCAGGCGTTCGGGATGGTCCCTGAGCAGAGAGTGCATTGTCTTATAGCATCCACAGCACACAAGAGGCCGCTCTCTGGCGGTTTGCAGCACCTGCAGCCATGCCCAAGTGGTGCGCGGGGGGCTAGCGGTGGCCCGGCTGGTGCTGGTGCAGATTCTGCACACGGCAGAGTCGGTGAGCGGCGAGCGAGGCAATCGTCAATGGCGACCTAGGTCGGCATAGGGACGGTGAGGATTGGGATTGGGATTGGGATTGGGAGCCGCTGAACGGGGCCGGCGACGCGACGCGACGCGGACGCGAGTGGTGAAGGCGAGGGGCCTGGGCAGGCGGTGGCAGCCTGAAGGCATGGCTGGTCGGGTCGTCGTCGCTGCCCAACGCACGCCACTACAGACGACGAGCACCCGTCGCAGGCCGCCGTCACGGATGGGCGCCGTCGGAAGTGGAGACAGCTCCCAGCGCGACACGGCCATGGCCGCAAGTTCCGCAACCCAAGTCGGGTTCCTGATGCTGCTGCCAGCTGCTGGCTTGGGCCGCGCCAGCCTGTCAAATAGGCGCCGCGTCCGCCAGCAGCCCCGCCGACTTGTTGCTCTCGCGCTCTTCTTCTGCTGCTGCCGCCATCGCCGTCGCCATCGCCATCGCCATCGCGAACGCCTGGGGACGACAGCATTCCGCCACGCTGCCAGCACCATCCACCATCCACCATCCGCCGCCGTCGTCAGCACCGCCATTCACCGTCCCGCCCCCGTCGTGCATCACTGCCCGGCCGCCCACGCTTGCTGCCCGACCGCCGGACGTGCAGCGCCCCCGCCAATCACCGCCCGCCCTCTGCGGGCGGCCTCCACTCGCCGTCCTTTCGTCTGCTCTCTAAAGAGCCGCACACCCTCAGCGTCGCAGCGTGCCGTGACAGCTACTACCGTCTCCTCCTGCGTACTGCTGTTGTACTGCTGCTGTGCCGCTGCACATCCTGCTGTGCTGCTTGTACCCGTGCGACTGGCAAGGCTCCCGTCGTCAGACAGCTGAAAGTACCGCTCCGCCAATCCAACCCGACTCCAGCTTTGGCTGCCACCTGCATCGCAACCCTGCCCCGGCCTCCCAACGAGGTCGCCGCATACATCACGCCTCACGCCCGCGCCTGCGAGCCGCTGCCCAATTGCCGTATATTGGTCCAACCCCCCGCATCTGCCTGATTCTGCTGCTCCCGCTCCCATCTGGACTACCCTCCAGCCCACAGCTAGTCCGCCGCCACCCTGGGCGCCTTGTCCTCCTCCCCGTGTAGACGGCTTTGGTTTTGGACCGTTATCTGGAGCCCCTCCTTGCCCGCTTCCTAGCCTTCTGCTTGGCCTTCGACATTGACATCAGTGTCCTCTTTCTTTCCTCTCCCTTCCTACATTGACCTACTCACCATGTCGCGCATGAATCAGTGGTTCGTCGCAGGCGACGGCATCGCCCGCGAAGTCATCACCGCCGATATCCAGCGCTATTTGGGCCCCGATGCGCTCGTGAGGCCCGGCCTAGGCACCGGCGAGCACGAGGTTCGCCCCTCCCTTCGCCCACCACCAACGCAGCGCAGAGCGCTAACACAGCAAGCAGAATCGCCCAGGGTATTGGATCACTGCATATCGGACTCTCACATCGGTACGTCGAGTTTTGGTTGCAAGAGCGACTGAGGTGGGCCGCGCGGCTGACACAATGGACAGCAAATGATCCAGGATTTGAGGACGGACTCGCAACGCTGGCAGGCGGAAAAGGACCGCGGAGACCAGCGCAGCGGAGGTACTGCTCACGTCGGAGACAAAAAGGTGACGAGACACCCTGACGCTTCTATAGTGGCATATCAGGACTCTAGAACCCATGCATCGCGCCAGCATTATGGGCCTACAGAAACGTATGCTCCCTCTGCAAAGTCCTATTCTGGCGGTAGTTCAACGTATGGCCCTAGTGACTCGCCCCACTACACGACGACACCCACGGCGCCCACGTACTCCCAACATCCGGCGTACCAGGCCCCTTCTCACACAGCGCATCCCGCGCAGCCTCGGACGGATCCTGCTGCTGCTTATTATGGCCAGCATCCAACCTACCAGCCGGCTGCGCCAGGATCGTACGGATACGGTCAGGCTCCTGCCCAGGATCCCTATGGTCGTACATCAGCGCCGCCATACGCCACTCATCCTGCCCCAAGGTATTTTGGTTATTACGAGCCTCACTTCTTGGATTATCGCTAAGCTCCGCCAGTGTCGTCGCCGCGCCCGGCTACTACATTGCCTCGGATGGTCGTCGTAAGTCGAGTTTTCTTTTGCCAGCTTGTATCTGACTGATCATGTCTGTCCCCAGAATACCCCCTTTCCCAACAGCCACAGCAACCGCAGCCGCCACCAGCCGGCCGCCGGAGAGGTTAGTATGTCCTGGACAGGACCAACTATCCGCGGACCGTTATTTCATTCCTTAGCGCCGGAGGTAGATTCCCGTGGCCGCCAGGTTCTCCCGTTTGTTCCGCCGTCATTATACTGGTCCGGAGATACCCAACCCATTTTCTGCAACCTGAGTCTGGAGTTGGACCGTCTCGTTGTTAATAACTGCTCCTTCATCCACAAGGATTTGTTTGATGTTCGATAGCGTTTTCAAAAAAAGGCCGGGTAGAGTGGGTTTCCGTTGTGAGAGTTGTCCTAGGAGTTTATAGTCGATTCTGGGATTTATGGATGACGGCCGTCATTTGCTCCTTCCTGTCGAGCGGGGTTTTTACCACCAACTTTTAATGTACCTTCTCCAGCGGGGTTATCAAACTTGACCGGAACCAGCATACCCAGGATGTTCTGACCACCAAAGCCACCGGCCAACCGCCATCGGTCATCTCGCCGCGATGGACGCAATATCTGTTTCTTGTTGAATTCCACGCAAGTTTCGCTGTCTACTTTACCGGACCGTTTCATTCTCGATTGCATCATGTCTAATTGAGCGTTTCGCATTCTATCATGTATATACCTTCGTCTCGTACGATTTTCCACGATTGGGATGTTTACGACTGGATGGCCATCTGTTGTCTTGCATAGCGCACGAGGGTGGGCGACACGCCCAAATCAGACTGCTTAACTTCAGTCGCATATACACGTCTTCCCATGGAGTTTTCCAATCGGCGTGATCCAACTAGATACGGTCTTCTAGTTTCCATTTCCCCGTCCAGCCTTGATGCCCAACCCGAGCCGCTGCAATCTAACAACCCCAACAATAAAAGAAGAACGAATTTTCCTGTCAGGCTCTGCAGCATACCACAGGTTGTCGCGGTCGTCCCCACGCTTTGCTCATCATCCCACGCATTCATCTCTTCTTGCTCGTTACGGTCAATATGTCAGCCGATGCTTGGGTGCCTTTGCACCTGGGCAGTGTAGCATCTCGTGATCAAGATACGTTTACAGGCTCGGCAAAGGACGAGCGCTCGTGTTTCCCACATGCCCGGGTTCTTCACTAGCAAGCAGCACTGCATCTGTGAACCACAACATTCTACCCCTCAGCATAACAGGGACGCCATACAGCCTGCTGCCTATCCTACGAATCGCCTTGCCGTAAGCTCACTGCACGCTTCAATGACTCGCATAGGATGCAATGTGGACTCAACATTCCTTGCATGGCTTCGACGGGACACGATTCCCCTCGCAGCATGTTCCAAGTCGAACCACCCATAACACCGACATGGTGGGCCTGTTCTCAGAAGTGCTAGAGTTCTAAGGACCGAGTGGTATCTCGTATATTGCTGCACATCACCTACGAGAATTTGGATGCGCCTCCAGTCTAGGCATGCAGAGAATGAGCGAGTTGGAACCACGTAGGCGCCCATCACATGCTGAAACCCGAGGCTTCGGGTCCCCCGGCGCCATGCGCTGCTCAGAAGCATTTGCAGGCGCTTGTATGCGTGTGCGAGATCGGTGTGGCGGATTTTCGCGTCGGGTTCGGCCCGCGATTTCGCGCCCGAGCAGAACGCTCTATACGGGCTAGGAAGGATGTTTGGGAAATTAATTGATTGACAGAAATGAAGGCAGTCACCAGAAGTGGAATGAGTGGAGATAATCTTGCAGTTGAGGAAGTCGGGGGTGGGGCGTCGCGGCTGATGATGGTGTGATTCTTCGACTGTATAGTACCCTAGGTACTACGTGACAATGAGTCCTGTCAATGTGAGAATCATGCAAGTACAGTATGCCATCATCCATTCTTCTCATCCCTTACCCTCTTCCCGTAGAACTCTTGCTGTTTATTCGCATCCTTCTTGCTGTCTATCCTGTCTAATGCGTCTTCGATGAGCCCGATGTGCCCACGCAAGGTGCCTTCTATCTCGTTGAAGCGGGCTTCTTGTTCTTCGAGGCTCGAGGTTCAGGCGGGAGCGGATGTAAAGGGTTGAGGAGGCGATGAAAAGGATGTTGAGGGTGGGGAGGGTGGGGAGTAGGGTGCTTAGGTTGCGCAGAGACATTGTCGGAATCATCGTAAGAGATTTGTATTATTCTTGTAGATATGGTGTGGATGGGTCTTCTTCGTTGTAACAAGGACATCTTAATAATTAGTCGACGACAACGACCATTTCGGCGTCTGTGAACATATACAGTTCAGCCTACGATCTAAAGTTTCCCAGATGGGCCAAGCGCAATTGAGCTCCATGAATGACGCGCAGCCACGGGATCTCGGGAAGACACGACGACCCCCTCCACTTCAGCCCTGCACCATCATCACCACGCATCGCGTCCCACGCGTCAACCTGGAGTGCGCGTTCTCCCGTCACGTACATCGCTCTCGACATGCCATAGTCTCCATCAACTCCCATCATGTCCTCCCCTGCCGCCGCCTTCGCCTCCTCCTCCGCATTCTCTATCACGTCCCCTCGATGCGTCCCCAAATCCCGCTTCACGTACAAGCAACTGCACCAGCTGAAAACGTACTCGACGCAAACGCCTCTCCGTGTGATTGCCCATGTCGACCTCGACGCCTTCTATGCGCAATGCGAAACTGTGCGACTTGGCATTGACCCCGAGCTCCCGCTCGCAGTCCAACAATGGCAAGGTCCGTATGTCTTCTAGAAATGCACAGACAAGACCAAGCGCTGATCATCGGCAGGTCTCATAGCCATAAACTACCCCGCGCGCGCATACGGACTAAATCGACATGTCACCAGCGCCGAAGCGTTAAAAGTGTGTCCGGACTTGTTACTGCAGCACGTGGCAACGTGGAAGGAGGGCGAAGAGAAGTGGGCATACCATGAAGACAGTTTCAAGAACATGGCGAGTCATAAGGTCTCGCTGGACCCGTATCGGTTGGAGAGCAGACGCATATTGAAGTGCATCAAGGGCGTGCTGCCGGATAAGGAGCAGCGCGTCGAGAAGGCGGGTATTGATGAGGTGTTTATGGATCTGAGTGCGCAGGTGCACAGTATCTTGTTGGAACGATATCCGGAGCTCAGGGTCCCGCCGCCGTATGACGACCCCAGCGAGTACCTACCAAGAGTGCCTACTACGGCGTTGGATTGGAAGGCGGATGCGTTGGTGGGGACGGGGGAGGCGGATGGCGAGGAGACGGATCCAGATTGGGACGATGTGTGTATGGTGATTGCATCTGAGATTGTGCGCGATGTGCGGCAGGCTGTCAAAGAAGAGCTGGGATACACGTGCTCGGGCGGCGTGGCGAAGAACAAGATGCTAGCCAAGCTAGGTTCTGGATACAAGAAGCCGAACCAGCAGACGGTGATACGGAGTCGCGCCGTCGCGCACTTCCTCTCCGAGATGAAGTTCACCAAGATCCGCATGTTGGGCGGGAAACTGGGCGACGAAGTCGTAGCCATGTTCGGCACGGACAAGGTCAGTGAGCTTTTGGCACAGTCACTCGACCAATTGAAGCGATTGGGTGATGATACAGGCTCTTGGCTCTACAACACCATTCGCGGCGAAGATCATAGCCACGTCAACCCCCGCACGCAAATCAAGTCTATGCTCTCCGCTAAATCGTTCCGTCCCTCTATCAATTCTTTTGAGCAGGGCGTACGCTGGCTTCGCATCTTCGTCGCAGATATCTTCTCGCGTTGTGTCGAGGAAGGCGTATTGGAGAACAAGAGGAGGCCGCGGACGATAAATCTGCATCATAGACAGGGTGGCCAGACGCGGAATAGGCAGAGTCCGATACCGCTGGGAAAGCCGCTGAGTGAGGCCATTTTGTTCGATCTTGCGAAGAACTTGTTGGCGCAGGTTGTGGTTGATGGGCGAGCATGGCCTTGTGCCAATCTGTCGTTGAGCGTTGGTGGCTTTGAAGATGGGATAACGAACAATAAGGGTATCGGGGGATTTCTTGTAAGAGGTGAGGAGGCGAAGGCGATACTGTCGAGCGGCAGGCTTGCGATGAGCGGTGGAGAACCGTCGACGAAACGGAGACGCACAAAGGGCAATATCAAGAACTTCTTTGGTCCGCCTAGCGAGAAGAAGCGCGATTTCGATGCTGCGCGGGCAGTGCTGATGACACGTCAAGAGTCTACACGAGAAGAAGACGAGGAGGATCTCGAAGGGGAAGACGGCGACGAATTTGGAGCGCCGCCACATGAAGATTCAGAAGACAGGCCGACTACGCCTGCACCTGAACGACTCCAGTCGAACGAAGACATATCCAACACACCCCCATCGGCGCAACCCCAAAATTTCAAAGACCCTTCGCCTTCGCTTCCGCATGAAAGTAGAATCGACACCCCAAGCCAAGCGCCCCAACCAAAACAAGACAAAAAGACGCTGAACACGTTCTTCTGCGAAAAATGTAACATGTACTTGCCGTCTGCTGAAAAAGCCGAGCATGAAGACTACCATTTCGCCATGGCGTTATCGAAGGAGATGCGAGCGGAGAGTCGGACTGCATCAAATATGCTCGCTGCTGGTCGAAATACGCCTTTGGCGCAGAAACCGTGGAGAGGGCGAGGACGACCGCCTGGTGCTGGGAAAATTGTAGAGAAAGGGCAGGCGAAGCTCGCGTTTGGGCGGCCAGGTTGAGCTGAATAGAATCGAATCATTGGAAAAAAAAAACTTACTGCTGTTAATCGGGAATGTGTTCGTGTTGTCTCGATGTCTACTTACGTATCGTGCTTAGTCGTCAAATCGGGTCTTCTTCCCCCGAAAAGGACTCTGCGGTAGGTGCTTCGGAGTCCTGGACTTGCGGACTTTCGTCACCGAGATCCATTCCCTAAAGTCCCTTCGTTCCGGGGGACAGATCGAGTCTAGCACGGTGCTGTTGAGCATGCCGTTTAGTGAGGCAAGCGCAAAGTATAGCTAAAGGGAAGACTCACCACCAACCGCGTGCCTCTCCCAACAGTACCAGCACTTCTGACGCCGCTCTCTGGCCAACCCAGCGCCCTGGTGTTTCCCCACCACCACCTTGCCCTCCTTCGCCTTCATCGCCGCCTTCATATCCGGAAACAAAAACTCCCGCCACACTCCCAAGACAAACACCCCCGATCTCGACTTGTCCACCAAGACCCGCTTCTTCCACTGCGCACCCACATACCCCATATCCACGCGCAACCAAGGGGAAACAACGCAAAGTTCGCCAATACGCTGGCAAAGCAACTTACTCCGAGCAGCTGGCGCGCTGTGCGCACTAATCTCCTCCTGCGGGTAGCACAGGCTGAGGATGTGCTGCCGCAGTTCCGGGGGGAGGCCGGGCAGCGAGGCGGGCGGGTAGCGGGTCGCTCCCAGGCGCAACCCTGGGTCGCGGATCCAAGGGTGAATATACGGGTTTCTGCGTTCGTGTTCGCGCTGACGTTGCTTGCGGATTAGGCCCTTGTAGGTGCGGTGGGCGGACGAGCCGTTGGAGATGTTGAGGTGGGTTTCGCGCTTGAGGCGGGTGCGGCGGTTTCTGGAGGCTTTGCTGCCTGGCATGGTAGTGTGGTGGTCGTGGGTTGGTGGGAGGTTGGTGAAAGGGTTCTGGGATGGGAAGAAATCGGAGGTGGCGTGGCGTGGGGGAAAGAAAAGGATGGAGCGTGGGCGGTGGTTGAGTTATCTATGGGGGGTCTTAGCGTGAAATTTCGGCACCGTGGGACGGGTCTGGTTGCTGTTGACAGAACATGTGATTGTGGTGTTGCCTGGCGGGTATGCTGGTTAAGTGAATGCTCTACCTTTTTATAATATTTCTATGACTCAATGCTAATCGTCTCGGCTTACGGTTAATGCTGGCCACCCTAGCTAGGGTCATACTGGAGACTTCCAGAGATATAGTTGTCGGTTTTCGAAACTCGTCGAGATGATGGTCCGCCGGCCTTCCGCATCTAGAGTCTTCTGGCAGTCGCTAGCATACAGCAGGTTGCCTTCATTCTTCTCGAACTTTGCCTTGACCTCGAAGTCCCATTTCGTTCCAGTTTTATAGAGCTTCACGATGCGAGCTCCTGCCTGCATGCAGCTGACAAGGAGTGTGAGTTCGCGATCATGATCGCCCTCAGCGCTGTTTTCTGCCCTAGCGGTAGAAGGTGTCTTTTCTTCCACCAGCTTGATTCGGAACACTCCTCCTCCAAGATTCGTCTCGGCCACTACTTCTCTTCGACCCTGATCTGGTACCCTGAGAAGCCGGATGTGATCGTCGTAACTCCCCGATATGACGAAAGCACCAGCAGAAGACCACCCTATCGGCAAGACCGCCGTTACACCCGCATTATGGGTCTTCTTGTCCACCCATGGCACCTGTTGATAAGATGATCGTATACGTACACCTTCCCATTTCAGTTCGTCTTGCTGCTCGACGCTTACCCCTGTATATCGGAGCGTCCCGTCATCTCCACCAGATAATATCCCGAGACCAAGATCAGGCGAATTGGAAGCGGGCTGAAAAGCTAAATGCCAGGCCTGGAATTCATGTTCCATGAGGTCGACATATATGGGGGCCACCTCTCTGGGTCTGTACTGATTCTGCCAATGCAGACTCTGCCGTCGGAGAGAGTCATACCAATGGCATAGCCGTCATAATGCCAGGCAAAAGATGTAATCAGGATGTCTTTGGGAAAGTACTGTATCGTATATTGGTGGCAGATTTCTAGATGAGGAGACGCAGAGTGCGCTTCATGGCGGGGGCGGAGCTGGTATAGAGCAAATGAACCGGTGGATGTGGCCACGCCAAATAGACCTGGGTACTTCTCGTTGAGGCTTGACGAGTGTGAGTGGGCAAAATGGAGGTCATAAACTCCAAAGGGGGTGGGCAATTTTTGGATGATGGTCCTCGATGGTGTCAGCTTGATAGCCAGGTTTGCAGTGTGCGTGGGCTCGAATGTACGGAAACGACTAGGAAGCACTGAAGATATTATAGCATGGAGACGTACACTTCCTCGTCTTCCAATTGTATTAGAACGAGACTTCCAACTCGAACTTGGCTGGTCGAATTTGCTGATTCGGAAGGCTCGTCCTCCAAAAGCTTGTAGGTGCCCACTACAGCATAACGGTCGTCCTGAGGCCAAAACTCAACAACATCTGGACGTAGGGCAAGCGTTAATGATCGAAGATGGTTGATTTCCATGTTCGGCTAAGGCCTAACATTGCGGTTGCCGTTTCGTGAACGAAGAACATTTGTGAAGTAGCAACGGGCTAGCGCCTTGGCATTTGGCTATTGACATTCTACCTCAACCATTCTCAATTCCTTCTTTCCCACTCCATGCGAGATGCGTACGCGCATCTGACGAATGAGAAGCTACTCATACCAATTATCAGATCCGATCGGAAAAGTGGCAAGCGACGCAAGCACCGCCACGTTGATGCCTCACTTGACCCTTGCATCGCCTCGTTGCTGCCTACGCTAAACTCTACCACCGCATTTGCACGAAGTCTTTATAAAGCCGCCTGAGAGCGCGTTCTTTTCGTGTTTCTGTTCAGTACACGCGCCCAGCTCTCACTCAGCCTGCTCTCAGCTTTCTTCTTTACGTCATTCCATCCTCTTTTACTACTCATAATGGCCAATGCTCAGAAGGCTTCGGTCGAAGCCCGGTACCCGAAGCGCAAGAGGGTACAGGTCACATACTATGAGAAGGATATCGGCTTTCCTTACTATGAGGAGGATGTCGACTTTCCTTGCACAGATGAGAGCCATGATATTGTGGAATATTCTGCACCAAAGGTTCATTGACCGAAGCATGATCGGTCATTTGAGAATACTAACATGCAGCACCAGAAGCGCAAGGCGACATCCTCGAAGCCTCTTCCAAAGCGCAAGCTATTCCCCTTCTTAGAGTTGCCCGCCGAGATTCGAAACATGATTTACGGTCATTGTCTTTCAGATCCTGCCGGTATCTACTTGCGGTCCACCACATTCAAATATCGTCGCACCGTTCGCAGAGTTGCGGAAAACGAGCTTCGTGGTCCTCACCCGTATCAGCATTCCAATGATGATGCGAGCGACTCCGATGGCAGCGAGAATGAGCATGATACTGCACAGAAAAAAGCAAGCGACGAAACTCGACCGCTTGTGCCTGCTTTACTTGCCGTTTGCAAGCAGATCCATATGGAAGCCCGGGACGTCCTTTACTCTCACGAGTTCTTCGTGCATGACACTCATACTCTGCACTCGTTCCTCGTCGATCTTGGTCCGCGTGCTGCAACCTACCTCAAGAAGGTCACGCTTGGAGAATGGGGCAGGGGAAGAGGTGTACATAAGGCATACAACCATGTAACAACCGCTATCCTTTCCCGGTCCACTCTACTTGGCTAACTACTAAGCAGGCTGCATTCACTGCTCTTGCTGCTGCTACCAATCTCGAGAAATTCACATTCCACGATCTTTTGTCCTGGCGCCGGAATGCAATAGCAGGAGCCACTTCCTTCTATCGCGACGCATTTCCGTGGCTCGAGGCAGTCGGCGCTTCGAGCGGGCGTCCTGATGCTGGTGTGGATTTGATCCATATCCAGGTGACAGAAACAATCCATCATCACAGATATTATAATTACAAGCACTCAGTACCGACCTCAACGACCAAACCATACGATGATATGGCTGGGTTTCGTAAGGAGCTAGGCAGGCTGCTCAATGCCCGCATGGACATGATCAGGTCTTGATGGGCAGGACTCAGCGTGGAACACCGCAGATTTCGGCATACTGGGATGCATGGCTATCAGAAGAATTGCCAAGCTACTTGGAAGGCGACTATGTAGCATCTGCCTATTGTTTCTGGAGGATAATTACGATGGTTGCTCACAAATGCTGAGAGTTGTTCATGCGTGCCTCTGGTGTGAATATAACTTAGGTCATCGCTCGGCTCTCCTCACCCCCCCGAAACTCACCTAAAATTAACTTTAATAGCTAATTTAACAGCTCCCTACTTAGCTAACCCTGCTAGTATAAAATACCTACTATACACCCTAGTTGCTAGTAAAAATAGCTTCCTTACTATATACTATATATAAGTTATATTATATAACCTATAGTAGAACTAATACTAACCTTACTATATAGCCTTTATCTTGCTATAACTATACTACTAATACGAGGTCGACTTCAATGCGGAGATGGAGCGTCGGTGTACCTGTGGTGTGTAAGCTCCCACCCAGCATGTATCGCTCACAAGTAGCACACGAACCTGCCGACATGGCTGTTGCTTCTGGCAATATCTTCGGGGATGACAGTGGAGGAGACGATGGTTGCAGCGTTACGGCGCCAGCGCCGTCTTATACCTCCCCCCCCGCTCCGAACCGTGGTACGGCGATGTGGCCTTACCCATGGTTTTGCATGTGGATTTTTTTTTGGTTGGAGTGGGCACGCCAAGCCCGCCAAGCTCGCTTGTAACGCGCTAACCCCTTTTTGTTAACACCTTGAAACGCTTTTCTGTGTATACAACAGCAGGAGGGATATCTGCTATTATTGTAATATTTTTATTAGAAACCCCTTAGTCGCAAAAAAAAAACCCCCATATTACTAATACTAACTATAACTCTAGCCCTACTTATAATATTAATTCCTATTCTTACTACTACTTTACTAAAGCTATTTTTTACTTTTACTACTACTAAATAGACTACTATTACGCCTATTTTAACTACTTTATTATATAAATATAAATGCTATACTAACGCTAACTAAGAACTAAACTAGATATAAGGATACTTATAAAAAGGCTAAAAACTAACTAGCTATTTAGCGCTTTAGGCCCTTTAATAAATAGCTATATAGATAGATAAATATAGTCTATTAAGCTTAACTATGGCTTATTAGCGACGCAACTAGCGTACCTATATATAACTGTTGCTAGGAGAGCAGAGCTTAGCCGCGACGAGCGGCACCGTTGAATACAATATGCGGTTAGCACGGATAAATCCGAGCCGTGCCACGGCCAGGCTGTCAAGCTAGTTGCCCGACGTGGTTAGCGATGAACACTTGGGACGATGTGGTGACGATGTGGATCCGTACCACTGGTCCCTAGAGACGACGCCATGTGTGGTAGCTACAGGAGGCGTCTGGCCGTGGGAGAGAGAGCCGTCTCCTCTGATCCTACCAAGTTTCGGAGAGCTGGCATCCAAGGTCGTCGTCGCCTGAATAATAAATAACATCACCGCCGAAGCCGCCGCCTTCCCCGCCCCGCCCTGGGACTGCCCCTCCTATACGTTGTAAAGGGTGTGCAGCGTGCATTGCATTGCGCCGGCGCTCACTTGCATTCGTACCAGCTACGCAAGACCCCAGGGCCATCCGTGCCACAGACATATACGCTACAGTACATACGTACGTACTGGTACGCGCATCGCCGGCGAGCCATCACCAAGCCTCGATCGGACCTACTAGGCAACAGGCAACCACCTGCACCCTCGACCCACCATGGAAGGCCGTACCGCCATACCGTCCTCGGGCGCAATACCTCCCCAGTCGCCCTACGCCTCGCCCTACGCCTCGCCCAACGCGATCCCCCCGCGCACCTCCTCGCACGGCATCGTCAACGGCGTCAAGCACCGCTCTTCGGTCCTGCGCCCGCTCTCCGAAGTCGACTGGATGAGCCAGAGCAAGAAGAGCAAACTGTCCCACGACGACGCCGACTCGCACACTGATATGGATGTCGACGAGAAGGCGTATACCGCAGCCGAGTCGCTGGTGGGGGCGCGAGCGCCGCCGGATCCGAATAAAGGTCTTGGGAACGGGCTGATATACGGGACGAGGACGAACTGGAACGAAGAGAAGGAGAGGATACTGTTGGGGCCGTATGATTATCTGGTGGGACATCCGGGCAAGGACATACGAAGCCAGTGCATCGCGGCCTTCAATAAGTGGCTGAAGGTGCCTGAAGAGAGACTGGACGTCATAACGCGCGTGGTGGGCATGCTGCACACGGCCTCATTACTGTAACGTAGACCCTTGCATGCCACATATGTGTGAGCCCGGTGACTGACGCGGTTGCAACAGCGTCGACGACGTAGAAGACAGCTCCGTACTACGGCGCGGGATACCCGTTGCGAACAGCATCTTCGGCGTAGCGCAGACGATCAACTCCGCAAACTACGTATACTTCTGCGCACTGCAGGAGCTGATGCAGATGCGGAATCCCAAGCTCATAGAGATATACTCGGAGGAGCTGTTGAATCTGCATCGCGGACAGGGCATGGAGCTCCACTGGCGAGACAGCTTGGCGTGTCCGAGCGAAGCGGACTACCTCGAGATGGTGCATAACAAGACGGGTGGCCTATTCCGGCTCGCTATCAAGCTGATGCAGGCAGAGAGCTCGGTGATTATGTACGTCCCCTCTTCTTTCCTCTCTCTACCTCACGTATCAACTAACACGCATCACAGCGACTGCGTCCCCCTCGTCTCCACAATCGGCCTCCTCTTCCAAATCCTCGACGACCACCTCAACCTCTCCTCAACCAGCGGCTACACCTCGCTCAAAGGCCTCTGCGAAGACCTCACCGAAGGCAAGTTCAGCTTCCCCGTCATCCACGCCATCCACGCCGACCCCTCCAGCCGCGTCCTCTACAACATCCTCAAGCAGAAGACCACCAACGAGGAGGTCAAGCGGTATGCTGTGCGCTACTTGGAGGAAAAGGGCAGTTTCGAATACAGCAAGGGCGTGATTCAGAATCTGCGGGTCAAGGCGGAGAATCTGATTGGTGAGGTGGAGGGGGCGTTGGGGGAGGATGCGAGGGAGGGGGCGGAGGGGCTGAGAGTCTTGCTGGGGAAGTTGGAGGCGAAGTGATGGAGGGAGGAGATGTGCAAATAGCGGGTTGACTAGATGATGGACGCACGATGTGACGACATTATGTTTTTGTATGCGGCATATTTTCCATATTGGGGTCGACCTGGTCACGGCATTTTTGTAGATGATATGCCTATTACATATTCCTAATCAATCATGTCTGATCAAGGACGAAATCATCTCAGATTGACTGACGTAGTCGTATTAAGCTATGGAACTGGCCATACAGACAGGGTATCCTGAGAGGAAAGAATTTAGAAACCAATAATAACCTTGGGTTTTCAGTCTGAGATTATTCCCCGTGTCCATCTTGTCGACCCATAGACAAATATGATCTTACGAGCATAGTAGTAAACGTTCAAGGAGACCTAGTAGCTCACAGACACGTCGACGCCCGTGCTAGCGACGCCGACTGCGGCTCCTGCTCCTCCTCCGGCTCCTCGAACGACTGCGATCACGCCGCTTCCTATCTCTATCCCTCTCCCTATCGCGATTTCGACTCCGGTCACGCTCTTTACGGTCTCGGTCATCCTTGGTCGACTCTCGGCCAGGCAGGTAACGATCAGAGTCCTGCAATCTGCTCCTACCATTCCTATCCCCATCCCAGCGATCATACTCCCGAGAGCGGTAGCTCCGCTCCGGCCTCTCGGATCTCTCCTTCCTATCACCCCGGGGGACTCTCTCACGGCTTCTTTCCCGCTTACGGCCGCCGCCCGGGCAAGTACCTATCTATCATCTCCGGGCTGCGTGAGCGAGTCCGGTCGCGACGGCGTGGCGGGGGTGAGCGTGAGCGGGATCTGTTGCGATCTTTGCGGTGGTCGTCGGGCGAAGGGCTCCGTGTTTTGGGGCGGGACTTGCGACGGCTGGAGTATGTTTCTCTCGATGGACTACGTGCACGGCGGGCATCTCTCTCATCGCGACGCGAGCGCTTTTCATCGTAATCTTCTCTCCGTCTGCTACCATCGCGAACGGTGGATGCACGCTTGCCGTCGTCTCGTCGTGAACGACGGTTGTCTTCAATAAGGGATGCGCGTCGATCGAAACGGCTTCCACGTGAACGGCTCCGGCTGTGCTTTCGTATGCTAATGCTACGAGCAACACTGCGAGAGCGTGAACGACTGCGGGACTTCTCATGCTTGTCAGGAGGTGGTCGGTCCCACCTTGACCTTGTTGCCGATTCGGTAGACATGAGCACGGGCGCATCCTCCATAGGCGTGTCTTCGTCCTTCGCTGGTGTTGGCACAGCAGGTGAGGTCGCCGATCTAGGATCAGGCTTCGTCGGCGATTTGATTACGGGCGCAATCGCAGCACGTCGAGTAGCGGCCGGATCACGAGGGACCAGTGACTTCGGTGGCTGTGCTTTCCGCGACGGAGGCTCAAGCGATACGGATCGTCGTTCGAGAAAAGGTCCTCGACCTTTGGACTTCTTCATCTCTTCGGTTTCCTGAAGCAGAGCCTGTAGCGCCAAGTCATCATCAACTTTGATGTCTTCCGGTTGAACATCGATCTTAGCCTCCGGGGACTTTGTGCGTGACCTGCGTCTTGTTCTTTCGCGATCCATGCCACGATCCCTGTTACGGTCTCTATTACGATCCGGGGTCCTGCTGCGTGCACGACTGTCGCGCCGACGGTCACGGTTCCGCTCACGCTCGAGATCAAACAGGCGTTCTCGCTCACGATCCTCCTCACGGATCCTCTTTAGGCGAGCCTGTCGCTCGGCATCCGCTTCTTCCTCCTTCTTTCGTCTGTTCAGTCTCTCTTCTTTCTCCTTCTCGATGCGCTCTTCATCCTGGCGTTGACGTTCTTCGGCTTCCTGCTCGCGTTCCTTCCGCCTCCTGTCATCGCTTTCTCGGCGTGCCTTTTCACGAGCCTCATCCTCTTCCCTTTCCCGGCGTCGACGCTCCTCTCTCTTGGCCTTCTCCTCCCTTTCACGCTCACGCTCCTTCTCCAGCTCATTTTCCCTTTCTGCCATTCGTTTCTCTCGCCTGATTTCGGCTTCACGGGCCCAATCCTCCTCGCTCTTGCTCCCCCGTTTCTCTTCTTCGGCGGCAACGGCTACGCCGACTTCATTGACGCGGTACTCGCGCATCTTGGCGAGGCCTTGTGTATCCATAAATTGGTTGACCAGTGCAGCCATAGCATCGCGCACTGGCTTGTAGATATCACTGCGTTCGCCGGCGCCTTCCACCAGCCTCGCAGCCATGTTGGGATCTTTCGATAGTAGCGAGGGGTTCTTGTCAGTCTCGCGATCGACTAGCTCTTCCAGGGACGAGATAAGGGCGGCTTTAGCGGGCTAGTCGCAGGTTAGGGGAGCGTAGTTATTACTAGGTGCGAAACTTACACCTGATTCAAATTGCGCCCGCACCAGGCTGCGAATCGTGTCATATTCGCCCTTCTTACGGAACGTGTGCACCAGGTGGTCGATGGCCGACCGTTGCGTCTGCGCAAGAGGGAGGTCGGAAGGCTTGAACTTCTTGCGGGTGGGATTTGCAGAGTCGTCGCCGTCGAGCGAGCGTTTGCGGCTGACGTCTGCCATGGCGAGCGAATGTGGGAGTTAGGTGCTGGGTTATGGTGAGGTGGAAGAAGTGCACCAGTGACGACGCAACCGTTTCGGCTGAGGTGTGTAGGGCGCTAGTAGCGTAGTGATTGGTAATGAATAGAGCTCAAAAGAGCGGCTCACGCTCCAGGGTTCGCAGATACGAAGAAACGGGTGGGAAGTGCATGGTTGGAGAGGTTGAGAGAAGTTACGAGAGAGTGGCGATGGCGAGCCAGCCCTAGCTCGTTGCTCGCGCACGGATCGTCGCCGAGCTTCAAGACAGGCCCAGGACCCAGGTCGAGCAGAAGACGCCGTCAACGCAACCCACGACCCCTCGGCCCCCTGAGCTCTCGCGATAGCATCTGCATCCCCTCCATTGCAGCCTCTGGACCCCGGCACCCAGCCTCTCCCGCCTCTCACCGCCCACAATGGTTCACAAGGTGCTCTTCTGGAGCGGACTCGGTAACTATCCCACCACCACCCGCCGAGCCACCCGCGCGCGGCACCGCTGAAGCTGCATACTGATGAGGCGGCATTGCACAGGCGCGTCGGCGTGCGACTATGGCAGCTCGGCATCGAAATGCGCCCGCTCTTCAACCGCGAATCGCTCTGGGTCTACCCCGTCTTTGCGGGCATCGGCGGCAGCTTCGGCTACTGGCTCATGGGCATTGAGCAACGACAGTACAAGCTACTGGCCGACCGACGTGACCACTTGCTTGAGAAGCGCGCGCGGAGGAAGGAGCGCGAGGAAGCTGCGGCACAAGAGTCATAGACACGCCGTGTTGCGTCAGACCGTCAGAGACGGGAACGAGAAGAGAGGCTCCAGATCGGCCCAGCTACAAGGCGCGAATTTCCACCTCACAGATCAGACTTGGAGCTGGCATCGGTTACTTTCAAAGCGGAGGCTCAGGTGGAGACAGCATGCACCGGCTGCGGCGACTTGAGAAGGGCGTTGGTGTACTTTATGACTCGTCGAGCCGAGGACTCGCTCTCTGTACAAAATCCTCAATGCACCAAAAAATATCTTCTAAAAAAAAGAATCCACCATAATCATGAGTGCCTGACCTAACTAATTACTGTGCGAAAGTGCGGGACGTGCGTTGGGAGCTGCCCGAATCCGGTAACACCAGGTTGGCGCCTTTGCGATGACTCCGTCCCCAGCTAAGCTCCACTTGCGAGAGAAACGCCTCCTAGTATTATTACCAAGATGACACTCTGTCCGCGAAAACCATGACCTACTCTTTATTCTGCGGCAACACCTAACCATCAACCCTACGTGAACCTACATCACTAAGCCTGCAAAACTCACCTTCTCCCTTGCCAATAGCGCTCTACATTCAACCATGGCTAGCGGTAAGCCTAAGGGTATTGTTGTTTTCTCTGGTGGAAGCGCGGCCAACAACCTTGTGGATGTATTCAAGACGGTCAGAGCGGACAAGAAGTGTCCGCTGAGCTATGTTATTCCAATTAGCGACAATGGCGGGAGCTCGTCGGAATTGATACGCGTGTTTGGAGGGCCAGGTAAACCCGTCTTCACACCTCATCCCATCGGAATGCTAAAGAAGAGCAGGTATTGGTGATGTTCGCAGTAAGCAAAAGTTAATGTGCAGAAACAGCTCCCTTGATTCATTCTTTCCCAGGTCGTCTAGTGCGCCTGATACCGGATGATCCCGACCACGACGATAGCGAGAAGGCCGCCATCAAGGTTTTCTTCAACCATCGACTGCCAAAAGATCAAGGCGTAGCCAAAACAGAATGGCTGCATATTGTGGAAGCCACTCATAGCCTGTGGACTAACATCTCCACGGCTAAGAAAGAGCTCATACGGGCAATTCTTAACTTGGTCAACTTTGAGATATTGAAGAGAGGAAGCGTCCAAGCTCTTCATTTGACTTCTCTGGTGCAAGCATAGGAAATTTGTTCCTTACCGGGTAAGTAGTTGCGTCTGACCTGCATTATTACTAACAGGTATCAGCGCTCGCCTTTTCACTGGATCCTTCGAATCAGCAATATATCTCCTATCGAGTATCTGCTCAGTGCCAAACCACACCTCCGTACTCCCCGCCATCAACACTAACTTCACCCATCACATATCCGCCGGCCTGGCTAATGGCCACATCATCACTGGTCAGAATTCCATATCTCACCCCTCCGAAGCTACAGCCCTCGACAACGTCATCCCATCTTCAGATGAAGACACCGAGCGCCATGATGCAATTGAAGACGCCAATCTCCCCGGCACACTTCCTACCCTCCGAAAACAATACATCAACTTCTCCAAAGCTGACGAAGATGACCTCCCAGCGCGCATCGAGAGGTTGTGGTACATCAACCCGTATGGCCAGGAAATTCGTCTCGCCGCAAACCCAATGGTGCTCAACGCCTTGAGAGATGCGCAAGCCATCATTTACAGCATCGGCTCGCTCTACACTTCCCTAATCCCATCGCTTATCCTGAAAGGCGTCGGCGAAGCCATTTCCAACCCCACAATCCGCTTCAAGATCCTCATTCTCAACTCCACCAACGACCGCGAAACGGGGCCATCGCACGCTCCTTTCTCCGCTCTAGACTTTGTTTCCGCCATCGCAAGGGCGTGCGCAGAAAGCAAGGGCTCTGCCGAAAAGGTCTCCGAGCATGATTACAGCTCATATGTGACACATTTGATACATTTGACTGGGCCAGGTACACCGCACGTGAATGGAGAGGAGCTGAGAGAAATTGGGATCGAGACTATAAAGGTATATGGGAGGAGGACGGAAGGGGAGGGGTTCGTGAGGTATGATGAGAAAGCTCTCGTTCAGGCGTTGGCGGTTACGATGGGGAAGAGGGATCCGCGAGCGGAGAGGATAAGGAGGAACACATTTGAGGGTTAGCTCAAGTACAATGCCAAGCTACTCTACACGATTTCATGTGGGGTTCTTGCGGCCTGAATGTTCACTGTGGTGATAACTCTTCTACTAAGCTTTCCAAGATTTGCCTATGGAACCAGTCCTATGAATTATAATCGCCTGAGGCTGTGGCTATAACTACTAACTTACAACTTGCGTTAACTATAGGTTATTATTAGCTAAATAGTTTTTGCAACTTTAGCCTTTTTAAATCTTATCTATTTTAGGCTACTCTACCTTCTAGTTACCTTTTTACCTTATATACTACTAAGAGACGCAAATATAGATACCTAGTTCTTAAAAATAAAATAAAAGGACTATCTAGTAGTATTTTCCTATACAACCTTATCTTTTTATCTTAACTCTAATCTATAGTACTAGGCTATTTACCTAATATACATAGTATAGAATAACACCTATACTAATATATAAGCGCTTACTATCTTACCTTTAAAGCTAAATTATAAATACTAATACTACTATATATATTTCTTTTTTTATATCTAGATTAAAATTTGCTTTAGCTAAAGCTAGTAATTACTAAATAATCTAGAAACCTCTCTAGTAATAATAACACTATATAGCTATATATTAGAGAAATTTCTATACCTAGTATTAATGTACTTTGCACTCGAGTTAATTATTCTATTAAGTTAATTACTTTAATAAGATCCTACTAAGTTTTATACTATTTATAATAGTATAGAGTTAACACAAACTATTTTTAATAGTCTAAATAGGCTAATCTATTTAGAATCTACTTCTATAGGTTGCCTACAGGTTGTTTTATTATGCCTAGGCTAACCGCAGCGTCTATAGCGCTATTAAGCAGATTCGCCTCTATTAGCGCGCACCCTCTTCTTTGCCTTTTGCCTATTACTACGCGCCCTAAACTCCTTTAGAGTGGCTAGCCGCTAGCCCTCTTTAGCTATAAGGACTTCTTTACGCTATACTCGCTTTCTTTTATATAATTTATATTATATAGTAGCCTTATTAGTAGCTTAAAGTTTAGTGTTACGTTTAGTTATTAATACTAAAGAATGCCCTATTAGCTTAGCGTCTTTAATAAGCTTTTTTACTACCTTAACTATATAAGTTAGAAAACTATCTATAATGTACTTTGCACTCGAGTCGATTATTCCATTAAGTCGATTACTTTGCCAAGACTCCACTAAGTTCTATACTATTTACAATAGTATAGAGTTAACACAAACTATTTTTAATAGTCTAAATAGGCTAATCTATTTAGAATCTACTTCTATAGGCTGCCCTACAGGTTGTTTTGTTATGCCTAGACTTACTGCTGCAGCGTCCACAGCGCTATTAAGCAGATTCGCCTCTATTAGCGCGCACCCTCTTCTTTGCCTTTTGCCCATCACTACGCGCCCCAAACTCCTTTAGAGTGGCTAGCCGCTGGCCCTCTTTAGCTATAAGGACTTCTTTACACTATACTTGCTTTCTTTTATATAATTTACGTCGCGTAGTAGTGGCCTTATTAGTAGCTTAAAGTTTTGGCGTTACGTTTAGTTATTAACACTAAAGAATGCCCTATTAGCTTAGCGTCTTTAATAAGCTTTTCTACCGCCTTAACTATATAAGTTAGGGAACTATATCTATATACCTTTAAATCCTCTGCTTAACTAGCGTCGATTGCGACCTAAGTTCTATACTATTTTACGGAGTTTATAACTTCTATATACTATCGCGAATAGTACAAAGTAGAGGCGTACGTAGGCAGACGTTAAGCTGCGATATTACAACTTCTAGGTTGTGGGACACTAGGCCAGCACCTTAAAAGCCTTCTTTAATATTACTTTTAGTAATTAAAAGCCTTAAAAGTAGCAATAAAGTAAGGTAGAAACTTAATTTTAGTAATGTGCGTAATGTGGTTGCGTATTAAATTCTTAGCTTAGCGCCTATACGACTTCTTTAATAGCGTAAAATAACCTACGTTAAGTAGTTATAAGAGGTGCGACAAATATAAAGGCATATAGAGAGTAATAAATATTACTCTTTTTATAGTAATTCTAGAATTTAAGCGAGTTATAACTTTGTAGCTATTAATAATAAGTAAACGTACTTTACTAGTAGTACGCCTTTTTATATACCTATTAAAGTGCTTTAGCTATTATAGACTAAGCTTATTTATTATCTAGCTATTCTTAGAGACTGCAATAACCTAATTATAAGGTAGATTCTTCTCCTTATACTAGGCAGAGAGGTGGTGCTTGCCCCTAAAGATAATAAAGGGTAGGATCTACTACCCTATTGCGTTAATGCCTTAGATAACTATTATTCACTCCCTATTGCCCTGCTGCACCTGCTTTGGCCATTCTTAACGCTTAGAGCCTATAACTACTACTCTAGTTAATATTATGCCTATTATAAAGCCAGACTTGTCGAAATTATAGGTGTCCTTATCTAGAATACTATACTTAGCCTTATATTCTCCACAAGCTAGAACTAGCCTTATATTACCTTAGGATCCTTCTAGAGGGCTTTCTTATAGTTATACTTTTAATTAAACTTAACTTAAAAGCTTTAGCTAGCGCTTAACAAAGTTATAAGGCCACCTCTAGCTAACTAGCTTATAGTAGCGTGTAGCTAGTAAAGAATTGGCTATATCTTTTATAGCATTAAGCTAGGGCGAAAATTCTCGCGCGTCTAAATTACGTATATGCTGTATAATTACCTACTCCTCTCTTATAGTAAGTCTTATTTTATTAGATGTGTAGTTGCGTCTAAACGTCTTTCTAGCGCGTTAGTTACTAAGTGTACTTTAAGAAACATTATAGAGGGCTGCAGCATATCGCTTAGAGAGTATTACGTCTTATTTAATAGCCTAGATTGTAAGCTATATACGCGCTTCTTTTAACGCTAGTAGTTTATTATATAGTTAAGGTATCGCGTTATAATATTACTAATAGTACGTTTTAGTAGAGTCTTGGCAAAGTAATTAACTTAATAAAATAATCGACTCGAGTGTAAAGTATATTATAGGTAGTGCTAGCTATACTTAGTATAACCTATTAGAACGCTATTGTAAATAAATAGTACTTAATTAACTATTTCGCTAAGGGCTTATAACTTTGTTGCATTAACGTGTCCGTGCGGGTAATGCGCGGATTCGCGTGATGCGCCGCTTTTTACTAAAAAAATTAAAAAAAAACAAGAAAGTTTAAAGCAGTATAATTCTTTAACTACCTTTTCTTTTTAAAATCTTCCTTTATTAAAGTTATTAAGAAAGACCATCTCTATAACTTTAGAATTTTAGTTTTCTAATAATAATTAGTTTTAAGAAAAAAGTATAAAAGTGCTAAAATTTAAGTTCCTAAAATTTAAAAATAAAACTTTTTTAGGTATAAAGTATACTATTTAGAATACATTTTATATTAGGTTCTTTTTAATAAAACTCTTAAACTTAGTAGCTGGATATTTTTGTCACGCAAGGCTTGCGAATAGTTTTTCAGGATTACCATCATCCGCATCACACAGCAGCTCGCATGCAATGCTCTAGGGACTCAATGTAGCTAGCGTCAAGCACGGACTGCACATTGCAAGTGGATTTTTGGCGATGATGGCAACTGCATCTTCCTCCCTCCCCCTCTTCAAACATTAAATTTCTCACTTTGTGGAACATTTTTTCGAAACAAAGTCATGGACACCCGCCCCGTGGATAGGGATAGGAAGTGAGGACGGATCTAATCAACGCTGCTTGGAGCAGAGCTTATCTCATTGCACACCTCTTCTCACCTGAGCGTAGAGTTACGCATCGAGCCTTTCCGAAAACCCTCGCAATAAAATGGAGGGTGCTTAACGGATGGATTTCGCGAACGGAGACCCCGCGGCTTTGTACGCATAGTAAGGAGACGCCAGGAGTGACTGCTCGCAGGAGAAGGGGTTTTTTATGGATTGTGGAGTTTTCACGAACGAAGCGGAACCAGAGAAGTGTTCCTTGATTTGGACCTGAAGAGTCACTTCTCCATCCATGGCTGCAGAGCCCAAGGGCTATATTCCAGATCTCGGAATGCTAACCAAGGTTGGCCCATCGACCAGCTGTATCACAGGCTCTTCCGCTTCAGTACGCATGGATTCAATGGCACGTTGTCGGTCCGGTTCCTTCTTTCAGCGCTTTAGTAGATGAATCTCGTCGTATCAGAACCACATGGACCAGGTCAGCAATTCCTTGTAGGCGTGAGCAGTAGCTCGCCAGAGGCTACTCGGTTGCAGCATCCGGCCCTTCACGCCGTATTCGGGAAATATCCAGACGAGAAGCTGTTCGGGATGGCCTAGATCTGAGGCGAAGTCGCAGCTCAACGGTTCTGTTAATAAAGGTTTCATTTAATCGTAATTTGACGAAGAGCGCGTTGAGTGCAGACTATCGATTCATGACATTCCCGACTCCCATCCGAACTATAAAATGCAAGGGCACTTAGTAACGTGGCGACCCCTGCATTCTCGCCAACGGTCGGAAAAAACGAGCGCGCATATTACCCATAAACAGCCGCAATTACCGAGGCGAAGATATATTACACACAAATGCAAGTCGAGACTCGTCCAGTAAGCACTGCTTTCCCGGATGTCGGATCTCTGCAAAGACGATACGAGGTCTACCCCGAGTACTGTAACATGTCTCGTACCTAGGTAGCCGCAGTGTCACCTGACCTAATATATCTCATAGAGCAACGGCGGTAACAGTCATTTATATTCCCACTTAAATGTACGATTTTATTTTTGGACGGGCGATGGATCTCACGTTGAGGCTAAGGCGAGCCGCGCTACAGGTCCCACTTCAATCAACTTTTTCGTCGAAGCTTTTCGTATTCCTACTATTCGTCTTGTTCAGTGTACGTACCAGCTTCCGGGACATACTAGATCCCCTGTGGCGATCATAATACGTGACCTTCGAGCCAGTAGGTGAGTTTCCATTTCGGTCCTGCGGTTCTAGTTCGTATCCGCCATCTCTATGGCTTTGCCTAGACTTCTTGTCGTCAGCATCGCCAGTTAGACCACTCATCGCAATATACGAACATCTGCGGCCTTGCGAAAAGAGGAATCAAAGCCAACCGAGGTTGTAGCGACCATGGCCCTCTAATACCGAGTAGCTATATGTGAGCTAATAATAACTGGACTGGAGCCTAACCGGATTGCGGAATTCGAGATGCGCGCAAGCGGTGACTTCATCCACAACGAAGCGGGAGAAGAAGCGGTCAGATAGCTGACCTCGAGAAACGTAGCCAAGCAGAGGTCCGTGGTTGACACTGGCCGGGGAGAAACATATTTTAAATATACGGTGTGTCAAGTGGTATAAAGGTCAGTGATTGTCCCCTCGTTGATGATCATCACAGATCGTCAGTGTCCATTTACTTCCTTCCCCAGACCGCACCCAACAAATCATTTCGCAGTGATCAGGGCTTTTTTTCTCCAACTATCAACATGCATTACAAGATCGCCGCCTTCTTCCTCCCTGTGCTCGCCGTTGCGAGTCCTGTCACCCAAGCCGGGAGCGCCCCACCCCCCAACCAAATCACCATCATTGACAGCTCCTACTCTGGCAATGGCTGCCCGCAAGGAACTGTCTCCACCAGTAGTACCTCTCCCGACAAGACCGTAAGAAGCCCTATTACTCATACCGTTTTCGTGTCTCTCCCCGATGTGAGGCGAAGGGACGCGAGGGGGCTCACTCCAAAGATGATCTTTAGCTAAGATAATAAGGTTATCACCTACGGCTTCGACCAGTTCCAGACATACATTGGTCCCGGAATTCCGAGAAACCAACAGTCAAGAGCTTGCCAGCTGCACTTGAACCTCAAGTACGTTGAAACAAATCTTTGAGAAACTCAAATACTAATTCGTGCCGCAGGTACCCGGGTGGCTTCCAGTACGCTATCGTGGCTGCGACGTACCACGGCTGGGCCCGTCTGGACAAGGGAGTCAGTGGAGACTTCATCACGAGCTACTACTTCTCCCAAGATGCTGGAAAGACTGTACGATTCCCGTTCACACATTCCCCTCTCACTCTTGTCATCAGAAAAACTAATTTGAAATCTAGACTACCACCCGCATGAGCGCCACTGGCGGCGGTGCCCTCGTCAACGGCCAAGTCTACACCAAGCAAGACAAAATCGAGACCACCGCCATCATCTGGTCCCCCTGCGGCTCATCCGGTATCCTCAACGTCAACAACCGCATCCAGCTTAGGTCGACCAACTCTTCGGCCTACGGTGAGCTCTCGAACGATGATGCTACTGTCGCTTTCACGCAGCAGGTGCATGTTGCGTGGCAGGCTTGCACTCCCAAGGGGTGAGTCGCACGCTTGCGATATCGGAGCGAAGATGCTGACGAGCGTGTAGCGGAAGCGGTAGCTCCCCTGGTGACGTTATTGACATCGGCAAGCCCGGTGTTGCCCTCGAGTTCGACTAAGTAACTGCCCTTTGAGAGATCGGTTGCGGGTCCGAGATGGATACGAAGATTGTGTTTCCTCTTAGGTTATGTGCTCGAATGCATTGTGGGGAGCGGAGATGTGTGTATAGAGCTTGCTCCGGGTGCGAGAGTTAGTTGACGAATTGATTTTTTGCACTTGTTTTGCTATTATGTCTTATGCATCTTAAGGCTTTCTAAACTTTTTTTTGTGAATAAAGCTACATCCTATAACGTATTCCATTAGTGAGCCGGCCACATCAGTGAGCCGGCCACTTTTCCTTGGCACGACCAACTTATGTTATGACTCTTCGATTTCATTGCTATTAAACAAGGAGCCTACATACGTTGTGCTTATATCTAATTTAGAAGATACCTCTATATCTTTTTTGCACGTTCGCGCGTTGTGTCTAGTCCCCCTATAGTTTCCACAGCGCTGTAGAGCTAGTTAGGCTCTTTCTTAATTACTACTACTACGAGTCTTCTTTAATCGCTAAGGCACCTGCGACGCCTTAGTAGCTACCTGCGCTGCTGTAGTCCTATACTCTATAGTCCTACCCTGCTAGATCTACTTTCTTTTATATAATTTCCGCTTAGTTATTACTGCTAATTGCTCCTTAAGCTTATAGATATAGGCAGTTAAAAGAGTGTTTTAATATAGTATAAGTTTACTACCTTTTATAAGCTAAAAGAAGCTAGCCTAAGCTATAACAGGCAATTAAGTAAAGGAGTTACTTACTAGCTTTAACTAGAATCCAAACTTATGCGTATTACTTAGTGTTTTTAATTGCTATAGCGTCTTCTATAGTAGGGGTGCTAGTAGAGTACGCAGTCATACTTTAAGGCGATTTAACACTACCTACACGTTAATAGGGACAAGACCTAATGCCTTAAAGGCCTTATAATAGTTCTCCTCTATAAACATATTAAAAAACGCGTCTTTAAAGGCTAGAAGAAAGCCTTTTTATTAATATAGAAGACGCGCCTACGTGCTAAGTCTCTAACGCGCTAAGAGCACTTACGCTTTAATAGTAAGAAGTAGACTATATTAAGTAGCTAGAGAACGTGCAATAAGTAAAGTAGCATACAGAGAGTAAGAATCTTATTTTTAAGATAGTAGTCCTTAAAATCCTAGTTAAGGTAGCTTTTATGGCTGTCTAAAATAAGCAGCCTATACTCCCCTACCTAGCGCGCCTTTATATGCGCGTTAAAATGCTTTAAAACTACTCTAGACTAAGCACGTTGTTAGTTTAGCTATTATTAGAAACTAAGAGCTTTTAATTGCGTGGTATATCTGCCTTCTTATACTATATAGAAATGTAGACGCGTTCTTTATAGATAATAAAAGGTAGAATTATATATCTAGTAGCGTAGATACTCTAGATAATAGTAACCTACTTATAATTATCTAGCTAAATAAGCTTAGGTTAAGTATGTCTCTTTGCGCCTATAACAACCTTTATTAAGCTAATAACGCCTATCTAGAAGCTAGTCTTGTTAAAGTTGTGCATATTATTGTTATAGATACTATACTTAGCTTTAGTATCCTCTACTAGCTTAAACTACGCGCTAATTATCTCTAGATTCTTCTAGAGTATTCTCTAGTAGTCTTTAGCTTAATTAAAGGCTATTTTAAGCTTAGCTAAGCGCGTTATAAAAGCGCTTAGCCTAGCGCTTACTAATAGGCTAGCCACTATATATACTTAGTAGTTTGTTAGCTATATCTTCTACCTTATATAGCTAGGGCGCGAATTCTCGCAAATTAAGGTTAAGGATATATTAGACAATTGTCTACTCTTTAGTTGTAGTAAGTTTCTAAATTCCTAGTTAAGTTTAGGCTCGTGGAGTAATTCTATAAAGCTAATTAGAGAGGCGCTAGTGTTTAATATTAAAGGTAGTAGCTACGCGTTGTAGGCTTTAAATTTAGCTAGAAGTATAGGCCTTAAGAGTAAGATTAATTCTGCCTTCTTAGTTAACTAATATTGCATTGTGTTATAGAGATATATTAGAGTTACTAAAGTGTTAGTTGTGCTAAGGAAAAGTGGCTAGCTTACTAATAGATTATGTTAACTATATTATAGTAAAAGAAAATCTAGCTATAATTTTTATCTATATACTAGCTCTATACAATACTATATATATATATATAACTAAGTTAATAATATTTCTTATTATTTAGCACTCTATAAAACTATTACGTATGCTAGTAGGGTTAACTTAATTATAGTTTAGAACTATTATTAAGTAGTAACTTATTTTACCTATATAGATAGTAATAAAATTAAAGTACTTATTGCTTATAGAAAAAGAGTCTAAATCTACTACTATTTTATACACTACTATAACTAATAATTATAGCTAAATTAAATTAAATAAAAATAATTATTATTATAAAAGTAAAACTTAATTTTAAGTACGCTTAATTCACTATAAATTCTTTCTTATATTTTTAAAAAATAATTAATAAGCTTATAATTATTACTAAAAAGAAGCTAAAGCTTAAGATAGCTAATAGTAATAAGCTTTTAGTTAAGTTACTTATATACTAAATTACTATTTAACATATATTTATAGTTTATATTACTATTTACTAGCTTAGGATATATATACATTATATGTGCCAAGACCCAAGCAAGCTCGCTTTAGCAGTTCGAACGCGCTTTTTTTATAATTATATTATCTTTTTTATGCTCTTTTTAATTACTAAGTAGGGGGCTATACTTTTTTTATTATATATTTAAGATAAAAGCCTTTGTTATTATACCTCTAGGTAGTTAATTTAATAACACATATAACGTATTCTATTAGTAAGCCGACTATATTAGTAAGCTAGCTACTTTTTCTTAGTATAACTAACACTTTAGTAACTCTAATATGTCTCTATAACATAATGCGATATTAGTTAACTAAGAAGGTAGAATTAATCTTGCTCTTAAGATCTATACTTTTAGCTAAATTTAAAGCCTATAACGCGCAGCTACTACCTTTAATATTAAATACTAGCGCCTCTCTAATTAGTTTTATAGAATTACTCTACATACCTAAACTTAACTAGGAATTTAGAAACTTACTATAACTAAAGAGCAGATAATTATCTAATATATCCTTAACCTTAATTTGCAAGAATTTGCGCCCTAGCTATATAAGGTAGAAGATATAGCTAATAAACTACTAGATATACGTAGTGGCTAGCCTATTAGTAAGCGCTAGGCTAAGCGCTTTATAACGCGCTTAGTTAAGCTTAAAATAGTCTTTAATTAAGCTAAAGACTGCTAGAGAATACTTTAGGAGGATCTAGAGATAATTAGCGCGTAGTTTAAGCTAGTAGAGGATGCTAAAGCTAAGTATAGCATTTATAATAATAATATGCATAACTTTAACAAGACTAGCTTCTAGATAGGCGTTATTAGCTTAATAAAAATTGTTATAGGCGTAGAGAGACGTACTTTACCTAAGCTTATTTAGCTAGGTAATTATAAGCAGGTTACTATTATCTAGAGTATCTACACTACTAGGTATATAACTCTACCTTTTATTATCTATAAAAAACGCGCCCACATCTCTATATAGTATAAGGAGATAGATATACTACATAATTAAAAGCTCTTAGTCTCTAAGAATAGCTAGACTAATAATATACTTAGTCTAGAGTGGTTAAAGCATTTTAACGCGCATATAAAGACGCGCTAGGTAGGGGGGTATAGGCTACTTATTTTAGATAGCTATAAGAGCCACCTTAACTAGGATTTTAAAGACTACTACCTTAAAAATAAGATCCTTACTCTCTATATGCTATCTTACTTATTGTACGTCCTCTAGCCGCTTAATATAATCTACTTCTTGCTATTAAAGCGTAAGTACTTTTAGCGCGTTAGAGACTTAGTATAGAGGCGCGTCTTCTATATTAATAAGAAAGGCTTCCTCCTAGCCTTTAAAGACGCGTTTTTTAGTATATTTATAGAGGAGAACTATTATAAGGCCTTTAAGGCATTAGGCCTTATCCCCTATTAATATATAGGTAGTATTAAATTGCCGTAAAGTATAACTGCGTACCCCACTAGTACTTCTACTATAGGAGACGCTATAGTAATTAAAAACACTAAGTAATACGCATAAGTTTAGATCCTAGTTAAAGCTAGTAAGCGACTCCTTTACTTAATTGCCTATTATAGCTTAGGCTAGCTTCTTTTAGCTTATAAAAGGTAGTAAACTTATACTATATTAAAACGCTCTTTTAACCACTCGCGTCTATAAGCTTAAGAAGTAATTAGTAGTAATAACTAAGCGGAAATTATATAAAAGAAAGAAGATCTAGCAGAGTAAGACTATAAAGTATAGAACTACAGTAGCGTAGGTAGCTACTAAGGCGTTATAGGCGCCTTAGCAATTAAAGAAGACTTGTAGTAGTAGTAATTATAAAAGAGCCTAACTAGCTCTACAGCGCTATAGAAACTATAGAGAGACTAGATATAACGCGTAAATATATTAAAAAAAATATAAAGGTATCTTCTAAATTAGATATAAGTATAATATATATAGGCTTCTTGTTTAATAGCAATAAAATTAAAGAGTTATAACATAAGTTAGTTATGCTAAGAAAAAGTAGCCGGCTTACTAATGTGGCCAGCTTACTAATAGAATACGTTTTATATTAATAATATATATAGTTCTTTTTACGACTAAGAGATTTCTAATAATAATATTATATAATAATAGTAGGTATTCCTCCTACTTTTATATACACAGAAAAGCGTTTTAAAGTATTAATAAGAAGGGGTTAGCGTATTATAAGCGAGCTTAGCGGGCTTAGTACGCCTACCTTAACTAAAAAAAAATCTATATACATAATATAGTAAGGCTATATCGCTATGCTATAATTTAAAGTAGGGGGGGAAGATAAAAAGATGCTTATTATAACTATTATTTCCCCCTACTATTATTTCTAAAGATATTGCTAGAAGTAATAGCTATAATAGTAGGTTTGTGCTACTTATAAGATATATACTAGGTAGAAGCTTATACACTATAGGTACACTAACACTCTATTTCTATATTAAAGTTAACTTAAATAAGATATTATCTAGCACTATTATATTTCCTACTATCTACCTAACCCCTAATACCAAAGATACTATTAACGCTACCTAAAAGTACGCTCTAATCTATCTACTTAAAGTTACTAGGCCTATACTAAAGTATTACTCTATTTAAAAGATTGTTAATAGGTTAAAGTAGAAGGTATACTTTAGCCTATATAAAGTAGTCCTAGTGTACTAGTTAGGCTAATAATAGATTAGTAACTATAGGCGCTATAATAGACGCGTAGGGTTTCTACTATAGTTTATTATATTACTATAGGTTAGGATAGTAGTAATAAAGGGTAGGATTAAAAAGGAAGAGAAAGTATTTATTAATAAGTTACTAGAAAAGGAGAGTATTATATAAATATGCTAGATTCTTATAGTTATAGTATTAGATAGTAAGCGTAATACGTAAGTGCGCTAGAGTAGGAGCGCGCTTATAGCGCGATTGCTAATAATAGTAATAATAAAGTAAATTAGTTTTCTATATATACTTTAAGTAAATTTAATAGCTATTAGAGCGCTTATAAATAGTAGGGCAAGTGCGTAGTAACTACTATTATATTAGTAGAGACTAGGAGGAGATTGCATTTTTAGACGCTAGACTAGAGTGGCCTTTCCATTCTAACCTACGTAGGCTCAAATTAAAAAAATGTATTAAAAAAAAGGTAATTAACACTAAATAAACAATGCGACTATTAATAATATATAAAAACTATATAATAAACTAAAGCAAACCTAAAATATATTATATAGTAAAAAGGAAACTTAATAAAACTACTTAATACTATAAATAATAATAAGTTTCTTTAGAAGCTTAAGGAGTATAATAAAAAAAGTGCTAAGTAGTTAAATAATATTTAAAAGCTACTAAACTAGCTATAAGAAATATTTATATATAATAGCGTTATTTCTAAAATTACAAAATTTCTTAATTATGGAATCTAACTATAAAGTACTTATAGGTCTTAGTTAAGACCGCTTTTTAAACTTACTAGAACTAACATTAGTACCTATATATTTAGACACAGATCTAATATTTAAAGTCTTAGATTATAATATATACTTCCACCTTCTCTTAGCGTAGCCACTATAGCATAGTTAGGTATGCTATAGCTGCCCCCTATTACTCTACGCTATAGTTTATATTTAAACTACTATGTAATAATACTATATATATTACTAATATTATTCTCTAGCTCTACTATTATATTATCCTTCTCCTTAAGGCTACACTATAAACTTTTAAGCTTTAAGAAGTTTTATTTCAAGTATAGTTTAGCTAGTAATTAGAATAAATTTAGATCTTAAAAGTCTTAAGCTTTAAACAATACTTAGAGGCGTACTCTAATTTAAAGCTATATAAATAAAATTTTTCGTTCACTATTTAGGTACTAGAATTAAGAATTAGAACTTTAAGATATATGGCTTAACTAGTAGCTATATTTAAATTTCTTTTAAAGTTTTAGACTAGACTTTAGCTTAGTTTTTCTAAACTTATTTTTATATATAACAGATAAAATATAATTAATTTTACGATACTTTTAAACTTAATTTTTTATAATGTACTTACTTATATTTTAGAAATTAAGAAGCCTTTTAATCTAGTAAATTGCTACTAACAAGGAGCTTTAATGAAACTATTTACTAGTATATTATTTATTTTTAAATAGAACAGCTTAAATCAGCCCTTAAAGTGCTTTTAATAGAGCTATGTGTTTTTGCTAAATTATCTACCTAGAAGTAGAACAATAAAGCCTTTTATCTTAAATAACATAAAAAAAAAAGCAAAGCCCCCTACTTAGTAATTAAAAAGGGCGTAAAAAGGTAATAATAAAAATAATAGAGCTATATATTCTAAATACTAATATATTAGATTTATATAAATATATACTTATTTTTACTAATAACTAGTTTAATAATTTGCTAGTTATTATAAAAGATTATTTATAGTAATTTAAAGTTTAAAGTAAGCTTATTTAAAGAAGCGTTTAAGCACTATAGCCTTTTTAATAATATATTTAAGTGCTAAAAGTTCTACTTTGATAGTAAAGATAGGAACTATAAACTAATAAACTACCTTTTAAAAATTACGACTTTAAATAATATAATAATATGCCTATAAAAAGAACTCTTTTATTAATACTTTAAAATACTTTCTGTGTTAACAATAGTAGGAGGGATAACTGCTATTATTGTAATATTTTTATTAGAAACTCAGTCGCAAAAAAAAACCATAGATTATTAGATTCTAAGCTATAATATTATATTAATAAATCTTTAAATTAACTTCTACTACCATTACTATAGCTATTTTAAAGGAATAAGCTACTAATATAGCTATATAGGTTAAATTTAAGATATTTAATTTCTAGAAGTATTCTTTTATAATATTTTAAGTTTTATACTTTTTAATTTTTTTTGTGATTTACCTTTTTACGCTCTTTTTGGATTACTAAGCAGGGGGCTCTGCTTTTTTTATCATGTTATTTGAGATAAAAGCCTTTATCCTTCTACCCCTTAGTAGATAAAATAACGCCACATAATTTTTAAAAAATTATTTTAATTATTTTATAAGTGTAAACTTACTTAAGTAATAGGGATATAAATATATAGCTTCTAACTATAAAATTACTACTGAAGTCTTTTTCTTTTTAAGTGTGTTAATTTTAATATAAAAAGTATTCTTAAAATATAGTTTAAGTAGGTAGCTAGTAAGCTGCTTTATAAATATTAACTTTTTAAAAAGCTAACTTCTATAAAGCTAAGTCCCTAATAATAGTTTTGCTATTTTTTAAAGTATTTTTACTATGTGTTGTTAAATTATATACCTAGGAGTAGAACGATATAAGGCTTTCATCCCAAAAACATGACAAAAAAAGCAAAGTCCCCTACTTAGTAATTAAAAAGGTATTTTTACTATAACTATAGTATTAACTATAATATAGAGGGATTGCTTATTTTTATAGGCTACTAAAATAATTAAAAAAATATATACTTAAGATTATCCTTTAAATTTTAAATATATACTTAAAATTATACTTTAAAACTTTTAAGTTTAAAAGATTAATACTTAGTATATATATACTAGCTTTACTTTCTATTTAATTATTTTAATTTTAAACTACGCCTTTATTTTTTTAAGTAGTAAATAGTCTTATGTATATTAATTTATAGCTTAACTCTTTTTTTATAATTACCTTTTTTACGCTCTTTTTAATTACTAAGCAGGGGGCTCTGCTTTTTTTGTCATGTTATTTGAGATAAAAGCCTTTGTCGTCCTACCCCTAAGTAGATTTAATTAACGCTACATAGCTTAACTTTAAAATTATTTATTTAAATAAGTTGCTAGTAGGTGTATAGTTCTAGTTTTAAATAGTTAAGGTAGAGGCTGTACTCTATTTGCTATTATAAAAGTATTAAAATTACTAAAATAAGTAGGCCCTAAGCCTCTAAGCTTAGGTAGAAAAGACAAATCTCTTTCTAAGAATATAGTAAACTACTATTTATATAAAAAGGTATATTTTTTATAAGCTATTACTTTTATATATATTATTTAGATAGTTATTATCTTTTTAAAGTATAATTACTACTTTTTAGTTTTAGGTATCATATTTAGAATTACTAGTTTCTATTTATTTTAAAGTATATAAATTCTTGCGCCAAGACCGCTAAGCTCGCTTAGTAGTTCGAATGCACATTTTTGTAACTACCTTTTTCACGCTTTTTTTTAATTACTAAGTAGGGGGCTCTGCTTTTTTTATTATGTTATTTAAGATAAAAGCCTTTATCGTGCTACCTCTAGGTAGTTAATTTAACGCTATATAAATTCTTAACTACTTACTAAACTTAGTAGTAGTTTATGTATTACTTTTTTTTTTTAGTTTTAAGTAACTAGTTAGTTAGTTAACTGCTTATTTATATTAGAAGTTTTACTTTCTAGTTTAAAGTTAAACTTTAAATAATAAGACTTAAATAAGCTTCAAAATTTTATTATAGGCTTCTTCTATAGTCGGCTTGCCAAACACCTTTTCTAACCTTTTTTTTTTTTAGTTTAAGGTTAAAGTAGATTAAGATGGAAGGTTATTATATACTATGTACAGCACCTAATTCTAATTAAAAACTAACCTTAAGTATATAACAACGCAACAATAGTTTAAACTTTAAACTTACTTGCACCTTACCTACGCTTTATAAGCTTCTAACCTATATAAGGTTTACTTATATTGTATATACCACACCTAGCTTATTACTACTACTATTATTAATTATTTACGCTTACGCCGCTACGTAGCGTACTTGCTTAAATAAGCTAACTTAATAGTAATAATAGTAATAATAGCTAGAAGAATCTTACAAATCTATATAACGCTCTTATTACAGCAGAGCTTATTAATAAATACCTTATCTGCTACCTTTGCCTCTTCTCTTAACTTTAGTTACTAATAAGAAGCAATTATATTTACTAGAGTAGAAATTTAATCTTATAGTCCTTTCCAAACTAGAAAAGTTTACTAATTTTAATTAGTATACTAGGACTGCCTTATAAAATAGTTAAGTATACCCGCCCCTTACGCTAAATAAGCATCTAATAGATAGAATAGAACTCTAGTATAGTTACCTTAATAGTAGCAGCGTAAGTCTTTAGCGTGTACTCCTTAGCAATAGTAAGTACTTCTTTAGGAACAATATTAATGCCTAGATAGATAGTAGGGCGAGACATAGTAGGAATTTTGTTAAGAATAATCTTAATATAATAATAGAGTAATAGTGTATCTAGTACGTATTACGCTCGTTCTACTTATAAAGTAGTATATACCTATTAATATATTAACTTGTATTATTTATAATAATTAGGATAGTAGATTTATAATAATTAGAATAGTAAAGAAAGGATAGCTTGCAGCATTACTACGCTGTAGTTTTATTCTTCCCTTAAAGTTCTAAATATAGCCTTTGTAAAAACTTTGCATATAGAAGCTATTCGCGCTAAGACTACTAAGCTCGCTTAGCAGTTTAAACGCGCTTTTTTTTATAAATTACTTTCTTTAAGCTCTTTTTAATTACTAAGTAGAGGGCTCTGCTTTTTTTGTTATGTTATCTAAGATAAAAGCCTTTGTCGTCTTACCCCTAGGTAGATTAATTATTGCTACATAGGCTTCTTCTATATTTTAAATTTCGCCCTTATATAGAATGTTTATAAGTTTTATACTTTTTTTAAAAATATTTTTTATTTATACTTATTATTATTCACGCTTTTTTAGAGATATACTAGGTAGGGGGCTCTACTGTTTTTATTATATTATTTAAGATAAAAGCCTTTATTATTCTACCCCTAGATATAATATTTAATAACTTATACTTATTTTTATCTTTAACGAAAATTCTAATATAGATATTATATAGTAATGCAATAGTTTATTATTTATATCTCTTTATAGATACTAGTAAAAGCCCTTAGGTTACTCTGCGTCGCGATTACCGCACGCACACATTTATTCTTCCTATCCTTTTAAAGGACCTATTTTTGCGTTATTATTTTATTATTATTATTATTATTACTAGTATATCTATATAGTATTATAAGTAGTAAGTAGGTAGAGGTACTAGTGTGTATACTTCTTATTATTATTCTCTTTAATAGTAGTTAACTACGTATAGTAATATATAGTAAGATTATAGTTATAGTTATTTTAAAAGTGCTTTTTTAGTAGGTAAAGGTCCTAGAGCTTTACTACGTACGTAGTATCTATGTATACTAGACTATTATATAACTACTTATATAGTAGCTATATGCTAACCTCTTTAAGCTAGATAATTTAGAGATTTTTCTACACCTAGCGCAGATCTAGCAAGCCTTTTAGATACTATATACCTATCTCTTTAAATATGCCTTTTAGCGTCTAAGTATATTATAGTATTACTACTTTATTAATTTATACCCTCTATAGCTAAGGTACTATAGGCTTAAGAGTAAGGCGCGTTAAATTCTAGAGCAATTCTAATATAGTAGAGGGAGAAGAAGGTAGTAAAGAATATAGTAAGGCAGCGTTTCTAAGAAGCAGTTATATCTATAGTGCGAACTTATAAGGAGCTAGTTAATAGTTCTACTAATAGTAACGTGTTATATATACTTATAGTATATAAGTATAGAGTAGTTACTAATATATATATATAGGTATAGTGCACTAAACTAATGTTATATAATTAATAACTAAGCGTATACTATATATAATTACTATAGCTAGCTAACGTCCCTCTTAGTAAGAATAGCCTATTAAAAAAAGATAAAAAATACTTATTTTTATAAAATAAGAACTTAGCAAAGGTAATATTATATATTATATTTATTTACTAGATAAGTATTAGAACTTATATTCTATAAATATTTAAGGCTATAGAGCCTACTAAATACTTAATATAGCCCTTTAGATTTACTTTAATTTCTTACTTATTACACCTAGCTACTTATTCTTTATTTAAAGGATAAGTATAGTAGCTATAAGTATTAATACTACTTTAATTTAGCCTTAAATCTACTATTATAGCTTTAATTTTAGCTAATTAATAGTAGTAAACGCTTAGCGAGCTTGGGCTAACGCGCTAACCCCTTTTTGTTAAACACCTTAAAACGCTTTTCTGTGTTAACAACAGCAGAAGGGATAACTGCTATTATTGTAATATTTTTATTAGAAACCTCTTAGTCGTAAAAAAAAAGCCTATAGTAGTAAAAATACTATGTAAACTAGCTTGTAAGAATTTTATTTAAAGATAAAACCTATAAAAAGTAAATAGGCTGTTTTAATAAAGATATATATTTACTAATACTAGTTTACTTTAAAATTTAATAATAATATCTCTAGACTTATATATATCTTTATAAACTTATTAATAAGCTTTTATTTTACTTATTTAAGTATATTATTTAGTTCTTTAGTATAAAGTAGTATAGTTTAGTACTTAATTTTTTTTTTAGTTTAGTTTTTAAATTATAAGTATTCTTTTTGTAAAAGTGTTACTATATTTCTATTTTAGTAGATAATTATAATTTTAAGCTTATATTTAGTTCTTACTATTTTATTTAATAGACTAAAAATATTTATAATTTTAGAAATTAATTATAAGAATAGAATAAAGGTAAAAACCTTACTATTAAATTCTTCTTTAATAATTAAGCACTATCCTTCTCTAAATATACTTAAAGGAAAGTTACAAAGATCCTATAAGATTTAATATGAAGGTCTAAGTAATTATTTATATAGTTATTTTAAAATTACCTATATAGTTTATATTATTAAGTAGTAATTATAAGTTTATTTTAACTCCTTTTTATTAACACCTTAAAACACTTTTCTGTGTATATAATAGTAGGAGAAATAACTGCTATTATTATAATATTTTTATTAGAAACCCCTTAGTCGCAAAAGAAAACAAAAAACTATAAGCTTATTTTAGTATTTTATTAATATATATATTCTACGCACTATAAATAAGTGCTTATAATACTTTTTACCTAAAATATTCTAACCTTAAATACTAAAGATGCTTACTATTTATTATTTAAAAGTTTAAAAATAATTGTTTCTAAGCTTTTATAATAGCTATAGTAGTAAAATTAATAAAAAAGCTTATATTTAAAAAATATTAGGTTATAAATATAGCGGAATTTTATTAAAATAATACTTAAATTAAGAGAAGTTATATATAATATAAAATTTAAGTCTAATTAATATATTATAGCCTTCTTTAAATACGTTTTTAATAAATTATTAATATAGGATTTTTTAACTACTTTTTGTTTATAAACAAAGTTGTATCCCCCGCAACTATACTATAGTATAAAAGAAAATCTAGCTATAACCTTTTTGTCTATATACTAGCTTTGTGTAAAAGTTTTAAATATATATAATTAAGTCAATTAACTACTTTTATTTTCTTGTAAAGTAAGTTCTTAGTATAAGCTCTTTTTATGCTATTTAAATATTTTTAGTAAGGTAGTCTCTTTTATACTAGAGATTAGAAAGGACGAGGTTCTAGTATTTATACTTTAAATCGTATTTAACTATTTTAATAAGTTTAAAACTATAATATTATAATTATTAATATGGTGTTCTTTTTATAATTACCCTTTTTTTACTCTTTTTCATTACTAAGTAGGGGGCTCTACTTTTTTTTTATATTATTAAAGATAAAAGCCTTTGTTATCCTACTCTTAAATAGATAAATTAATACTATAGAAGTTTATATATACGCTCATAATAATATTTTAGTAAGATTAATAAGTGTATAGGCTACTATCGCAAGAGCCCGGAGCCTTAGCGCCCTATGCGCTAAGCCTAGACTAGAATCATAGATATACTTATTTCCGTGCTCCTTAGTATATATATAGATAGCCTGGCCTTTTCTTTTAGAAGCTAGTAGTCTAACAATAGATTACCTAAATCTATCTTTTCTAGCTCCCTTTAATAGTTATAAGCCTAGCGCTTTAAAGAACACAATTAGTTCCCCTATGTAATTAAACACTAGAAAATAGATTAGATACTCTAATCTATTTAAGAACCTAAGCTCGCTATTATAAATAAAATAGCTCCCTTTATTAACCTTGCCTACCACCTTAAAGATTACACAAGCTAGCTAACCTAGTATATTTAGTTTTAATTTTACACTATATAAAAAGGCATATAGAAGCTAGTAAATTTCAAAGCACCTAATGCTCTAAGTATAATAGCTACTACTCTAACGCTTCTAGTAATACCTAAATATACTAATAATAATAAAGCTACTTAGTAGTACTAGCTGTAAATCTCTAAGTACTAAGCTCTTATAAGCAACTAGATAATAAAGTCCTAGCGCCTCTAGAGCCTCTTAATATAAGTTAGCAGATCTATCTCTCTAAAGCTTTTAACACCTACTATAATAAGTCTAGTTAAGCTTAGCACTCCTTTTATACTTTAGAAGCTTATATAATATCTAAAGGCAAAACTTACTCTAGCTAATACTACTATAAAGAATTTAGTATATATATAGTATTGCAATTACCTAGATAAGGCGCGCCTTAGAACTATAAATTCTAAGAGCTAATATATAAAGTAGAACACCTTTTATATACGCGCTAAAATAGATAAAATTAAAGTAGTAGATAATAAGCTTACTATTTAAGACTTTTTTAAAGCAATTACTATAAAGATTATACTAGATTAGAGGCGCTTTATATAGCAATCTATTATTTAGAACTTAGTGCTTAAAAAGAAGATCTTAACACTTACTAAAGTAGGAAAAATCTTTTTAGCGCTACTATAGTAGTAAATGCTAAGCTTAGGCTCTAAAGGTAGTAAATTTGCTATACTAAAAGAATTAACACCCTAGTTAGCGCCTAAAAGAGCTAATAGCACCTAAGAAAGCTCTACTCTAAAACTACGCCTCTATAAAGAAGTGTCTTAGCCGCTTTATAGCTAGCTCCTAGTAAACTACTAAAAGCTTCTTTTAGCTATTAATAGCAAACTAGTAATAATTAAACCTTTTAAGTATTAAAAAATTCTAAAATATCTTTATACTAATAAGTACGAAGCGATTTAAGCAGCCCTTAGTAAAAAGGGACACGTTATCTTTAATAGTAGAAAAGCTTAGTTCCTAGGCAGTATTACTACTACCCTTATTAACGTAGTACTCTTAGTAAATAAGGAGAGTATAGAAGTAAACTCTACTATAGACTTTAGCACTTATCTACTCTTAGTAAGTATAATACTTAATAATAGCACAGCACTACACTTTATTAATAGCAAGAACCTGCTTATCCTAAGCACTTTTAAGAAAACTATTAGTTTAGAAATAGTTAAGATTAGTACCTAGGCGTTCCCTATAATAGAAAAGGGTAATTATTTACTTAAAGAAGTAATTAATAGGAAGTATAGAGAGCGTATAGAAAATCTACTGTTAAAAATATTATAGTAGTTAAGAGATTTTACCTTAATATTATTTCTAAAGCTTATCTACTTACTAAAAGTATATAGTACCTTAGGTTAGATAACACGCTCTATATAGGTAGGCTAAGCTAGAGTATTATACTAGCTAAGCTTAGGCGTAAACACAACCTTACTATTATTAAATATAAGCCTCTTACCTTTTACCCTATAATTATAAGCGTAATACCTACTAATAGGTTGCACAGATCTTAAATAACGCACCTGCGCCTTAATACTTCTAAACTCTAGTGTATATAATTAAATTACCTAGGCCTTAAAGTTCTATAAGTACTTATATAATTAGCGCAAAATATAAGAATTAAGGAACTTACTAGGCTAAAGTATAAACACTATACTCTTACTTATATAAAGTAAATAATTTTGCGCAGGCTAAAAAAGCAATTACTATGCCTATACTAGCAAATTGCTTAGAACTTTTTTAATATACTAATAGCTCGCCTAAAAAAGCCTAGTTTCTTTTAATTAAAAATAATTATAGTAGAAAGCTCTATATATTTGTACTATAGTCTAAAATACTTATAGAGATTATAAGAGTTTTTATATATACTTTATAAGCTTTTTATAAATAAGGTATAAGCTTAAAATAGTTAAAATTACCTAGAATAATAATACTATAACGCTCCTATAGTATAGCAAATCTAACCTTTAGGAGTAGACAAATAAGTAGGGGATTAAAATTAAGCCTATTCCTCCTTATATATCTATAAGCTTAATAGTAAGATAGAATAGGTAAAGTAAAAGATTAATATAAAAATAATTAAGATAAGGAGTAGTAGTGCAAACCTACTAAAAGAGCTCTAGATAAAGATAGTTCTAACTAGCGTAGTGCTCTATAATATATAAGCCCCTTATATGCTAATTATATACACTTACTAGATAAGGTGCTTAATAAATAGTTGAGGTAGTTCTTTAGATATTATAAGCCTAAGTAGGTAAGGCATATTATAGCTAATTTTAGGCTAAATTAGAGTAGTATATACGTATATAGCTACTGTATGTATCTGCTAAATAGGGAGCGTGTAGTAGGGCGTAATAAAAAGGGCTTTAAAGTAATTACTAAAGGCTATATTAGGTACTTAGTAAGCTATAAAGCTTCTAATTTCTATAGAATATAGATTTCTATACTTAAATAGGTTATTATAACACGTAACGTAATATTTAATAAGGAGCTCTTTCTTTAAGAATAAGAGTAAGGAGCTTCCTAAGGAAGAGGCCATCCTAATTATTAACGTCCTTTATAAAGAATAAGATTAGGGACTTAGGTAAAGCTTTTAATTAGCTGTCTGCCTAGTTATATAAGTAATAGAGCACTGGACCTAAACTATTAAACCTTAAGTAAAAGCTTAGGGGTGTAACTCTATAAAATATAAAGATTTTAGCTAGCTAGCTAAAAGCTTAAGTAGAAATAGAGTAGCAACTATACGTATAATACGCTTAGCTAGTAAGTTATAAGAAATTTATATAGAATGCATAAAAATAGAAATAGGGTTACTCTTTTTAGAGCTACTGCCTAAGCTAAATACTTATAAAAAAAAGCTTCTATAGAAAGTAGAAGAATAGCGTAATTAAGTAAGTAGTTCCTAGAAAGTGTACTTAACTAGAGAATTAGACTAAGTATATATATATAGGAAGCGATTCCCTAATAGAGTAAGCTAGATAGCTTCTTATTTAAAGCTTAACCTAATATTACTATTCTTGTACTATTAGGTAAGATCCCTCCTAGGCAGGAGTATAAACTGCCCTCCACTTATTAGTTTTTAAGTAGCCCCACTGCGTTTAATTACTGCGTTTTTTATTGCGTTACTAGCGCCTATATAATATTATATAATAGTATATATGCACGCTAAGCCCTAGAACTAGAGCGCGTTAAAGCTTTTCTAATGCCTTCCCTAGCTTCTAAGATAGCCTACAATAATAATACCCTGCCCTACCTATCTACCTACTACGTTGTTACTAGATAATTAACACTTACCTTTTAACCTTTTACTGCGTTACTAAATAAATTAACTACTTAGAATCTCTAAACGCACGCTTTGCTACTATAATATATAATAAATTATACGCGCGCCTACTTTTAATACTAAATAGTATCTTACTATTTTTTTAATAATAACCTATTAACCTATTAACCTTTAAACACCTAGCTATTATTCTATCTATCTTCTATAGAAATTCTATAGTATAAGCACGTATTTATATATTCTCTAAGCCTCTAGCACCTACTTAGTATAGCTATTATTATAGAAGTAATAAGCTATTAATTAGAGATCTAATACTACTTATAGCTCTTAGTAGTAATTGCTCCTATAAGCTACGTAGTAGTATATAGCTGCTAGTCTAGACTCTTACTTTAAAAAAATATCTATATTTTTTAAGTTTTTATTCTTAATAGTTGTAAGCACCTTGCACCTAAACTAATATAGGGCAATCTATATTATAAGGCTTATTTTGCCTTTAATTCTAGACTCCTACTTACTAATATTTGTATTCTGCTTAATATAGTAATTTAATTCTATAGTAGCTATTTACTTACTATATAGGTCCTTAGTATAAACTATATAGTTTTTATTATTAAGTAGTGTCTAGCTATTATACCTAGCCGCGTTTATACCTAGCTATATTATACCTAACTATATTATTATTTACGTCTCCTAAGTAGGGGCGCAACACTATACGTCTAGTGGCAATAGCAATAGCGTCTTTAGGGTAAGGAATAGATATAGCGGCCTTAAGGTCTTACGCAACAATTAAATATATTATATAGTAGATAGATAAATACTTAATTTCTAGTTATAAATTTTATATTACGTGCGTGTAGGCAATTGCGTATTATATTATTACTTTAGTACCTAGTATATCTTATAATTAACTACCTTTAGTAGGAGGGGCCAATTTGCATATACTAATAATAGTTTCTAGCTTAACCTATTTATTTTCTAAGCTGCTTTACCTTTTTTTTAATATATTTTTAGCATACTTATAGCTTTCCCTTATAGTGTTGTACTGTATACTAAAAGGTCTGCGATATTTCTCTTCCTAATATTAAGTAAGATAAATAGTTAACTATTCTAGAGGCGCTTATATACGCAGCGCGTATATAGACTACTATTATATTTAAGTAGAAGGATAAAAGGCTAGAATTTAAATAACTCTTTTTTAGGCCTAAGGGGTGCTAGAAATATAGGTGTGTATACACTACTATAGTCGCATTGTTTATTTAGTGTTAATTACCTTTTTTAATACATTTTTTTAATTTGAGCCTACATAGGTTGGGATAGAAAGGCCGCTCTAGTACAGTGCCTAAAAATAACGCGCTAACCCCTTTTTGTCAATACTACCTTAAAACGCTTTTCTGTGTTAACAATAATAGAAGGGATAACTACTACTATTATAATATTTTTATTAGAAACCTCTTAGTTATAAAATAAATAAATTATACACTTCTATATATAAAAAGCGCAAGCTGCTAGAATACTTTTATAACCTACTTTTTAAGAGTGTATAATACGTATAGCTAGAATAGATAGTACGCTACTATATATATAGTAATTACTACTACTTTATTTAGAAAGCTAGAAGCTTTATTATAGAGTAGGCAAGGTGTATATAGAGATAACCTACTAAAAGCGCTAATAAAATAGCATAATTTTTATACTTACCTATATAAACAGCTCTCTATATACGCAGCAAATAAGAATATTGTTGGTTCCACGTCGGGTCGTGTATACACGGTAAACAGTAATAAATAGATAGTCAAAGGTTCTGGTTGTAAGTTGTTGTCCTATCCTCACCGTGGAGGTGAGGATAGGGCAGACCCCCTGTCAAACACTGGCCAAACAAGGAGGCAAGGGCTAGGGGTAGAACCCCTGTAACAACGCTAGCTAGCTACTTGGGGAGAGCTACTGCCAACAAATATTACTATGCTTAATTGTAAAGGCACTTAGAAAGAAATTAAGAGTGTATAGGTAGGTAGCCGCCTACTCTCTCTTATGTAGGTATTTATATATAAATTTAACTAAGACAGTTACTTTATTAAATGTAAAGCTTATTTAGTTATATAAGAAGATCTTTAGGACAAAGATTTGCTCTAGTTAACTTATACTACTATACTCACAGCATAATCTTTCTATTTAGCTATAGTAATTACTATATAATATAATATAGTAGAGACTTTTCTTAACGCTTAAGTTAATAGTAATATACTAGTGCTTTATAAGCTCCTAAATAGTTATAAAAAGCCTAGAAAGTGTGTGTTAGGCTTAATAGGGCACTATATAGACTTGTCAGAGATTTGATGGTAAAAAATGCGATGTAGCGTCTTGATGGATGATGATTATTGTGTTGTGTTCTGTTCCAACCGTGTTCAGCTGGTTCTAACTTCTTCGCTAGTGTGCCAAGCTTAGGTGGTCCCTGCTCAATTGTACAGATCTAACCTCACCACAGCTCGTTCTATCTAACACACACCCCCTTAGCTTAGAAACTCTTTAAGCTGGTACTTATGTAATTCTAAGGTCTTCAAGTTGCTCTTAAATCTCCTCAAAAGGTACAGTATTCGTTACCTCCTTAGTCTCCACATTAACCAATCTAAGTTGTTGGAGGAAACCCTCCCACTTGCTCCTAGGGAGCACCTTTGTAAGGCTGTTAGCGATTATATCTGCTAACTGTACATACTCCACCTCGATCCTGCCCTTAGATACTTCTTGTCGGATCTAGTGGTTATGGATGTCCACATGACAAAGCTTAGTTTGGAGGCGGGAAACCTCCTTAGTTACCAAGCGTATAGTTTGTTTATTGTCGCACTAAATAGTGATAGTGCGCGCGTCTAGTTTAATCTGGAGTTCGCAAAGTAGTCTTAAGATAAAGAGTGCTTCCTTAGCTACCTAAGAAAGAGCTAGTAGTTTGGCCTTAGTAGTTAATATTGTTACAGTATCTTGTTTATTAGCCTTCTAGGCGATAAGTCTGCTAAAGAGCTTAATAGCGTAGCCTTGGGAGCTTTTATGGTCTATTGTGTTATTAGCGAAGGATGCGTCGCTTGCAATCTGAAGTCTAGTGTGTTACCTTTAAGCTGTAGGGCTCGCTGCTTTGTGCTTTAAAGGTATAGGAGAACTCGGTCTGCTGCGTCTTAGTAATTAGGCCCTAGGTTTGACAGAAATTGAGCTAGTTGTGAAGTTGCGCGAAGGCAATATCTGGCCTTATAGTAACTATAGTAAAGAGCAATAATCTAATCTTACGTTGAAATTTGTTAATCTTAGTTAGTATTGCTAACCCCTTCCTTGGCTGTAATTTAATTGCAGCTATAGGAGTGTTATGTCGAATGTCTGTTCTGTCTGCTAATTAGCTAATCTTGTCCAAGTAGGCAGCCTATAATAGTTAAATCTTGCGGTTTGTTTAGTCCTATACAACTTCTATACTAAGGAACTATTAGAGGTTGTTTCCTCTAGTGAAAGTATACTTGTCTTTGTAAGCGCTTAATTGCTTGTTAAGCTTTTTCTTCTTTCTTCTTTCTTCTTGTGATACGCGAGTATAATGTTGTCGACGTAGAAGAATACAATAACTCTATCCTTAATTAGGCAGCACGCACGGCTTGTAAGGCACTGTCTAGAAGCCTAGTGCTTTAAGCGTTATTGTGAATTCTTTCTACTAAAGGAGTAGTGAAATGCGAAGGCCGTATAGTGCCTTGTTTACTTGCAGTATTGTTCTAGACTTTTAATAGCCCTAAGGCATTCTTATGTAAACCTCTTAATCCACTATTGCGTGGACGAACGCATTTGTTACGTTGTATTGCTTAAGCTCTATATTATAGTAAGCTGCTATTGCCATTATTATTTGGAATAACTGGCTAGCAAGCGTGGCTGCGTAAGTGTCTTGCGAGGTAATGTTGCGTTGTTGATCGCCTTAGACGACTAGTCGCGCCTTGCACTTCAGCAAGCGATAGTGCTTATTAAGTTTATAGGTGTATACCTACATGCAGTTAAGGATCTATTGTCCTATTAGTTTGATCTTCTTTAATAGTATTTCTGACCATGATTTCATCTCTTAGTGGCTTGCGAGGTGCACTTGTTCAGCCTCTTAGAACATCTCGCCTATTAGGTGATCCTTAAGCTTGGTCTGGCACGTTAGCAGAGGTGGAAGTTAACTTCAATAGGGCTTTAAGCCTTTAGCAAGCATTCTTATTATCTTTGCCTTATCTATAACTTCTCCTCTATATTTTCTAACACACAGCCGGCTTAGGTTCCCGCTATAAAAGCTGCTGCCTAGGGGACAGTTATTAAGGACGTTTTATTGCGTCAGACTTGTTTGGTCTCCAGCCATCAACCGTACAAGTAACGCTACGGGTGGCGGTGTTGTTGGAGGAGTCAGGTAGCTATCCCTAATCTTCCTTCCTTAATAGTAGCCTAGTGGATCCGCTTTATCTTGTTATTCTGACAAATCTACAGCGGCTTTATCCTTATAAAAGGAGTCTGTCTGTAGTTGTTAGGTAGGAGTTGGTAGCTTAATGGTTCTTACGTGCGTTGCTATTTCTTAAAGCGTGCTGTGCATAAGACTGTCTATAAGGTCCTTAACCCTCCTATTGAATACTAACTCTTTGTCAAAGACAACGTCTTAGGTGCTTATTACCTTGCTAAGCGATAGTATCTATATTTAGTAGATGTTTAATAATTAGTATCTAACTAGATAACTAATCTATGCCTTTAGATTAAGGCGTTGTAGGCGTAATTTACCTTAGTAAGTATTATCGGTTATTACAAATGCCTTGCAGCCGTACGCCTTTAGATAGGCGAGGTTGGGTTTTTGTAGTGAAGTAACAATCCTATTACTAAACGCGACTTGTGTGAAGAATATCTTGTATGGCGTTTTCTAGTTGTTCGCATAATTTAGTGTTTAATTATAGAGGTATACTGCAGCTCTTGTTACTTTAGGCCATAGTTCCTAGGATAGGTTGGCGTTAAGTCGCATTGCACGCGATTTCTCTTTATTTACACCCCCTAAGCGTTCGGCACCTCTATTTTGAGCTTATGTATCTAGGGCAAAAGGCTTAACAGTAATTCCTTGTAATGCCAACTAGCGCTTAATTTCCAGTTTTACCATTGTGATCTCGTTGTCCGCTTTAATAACCTTGACTGTAATATTGTAATGGTTTTTAAGGAAAAGAAAGAAGTTTAATAGAACTTAAATAACCAACTTTGCTAGTTAATTGTCTTTAAAATAAAAGTCCTATTGCAGGCCTAAGTACCTATTAGTAACAAGCATCTGGCTCCTTTCGCCAGTGCTACTTTGCGCCTTATAGGCATAAAAGTTTAATAGCTAGTCTTTCTCCTAGTCCTTTATTGTTAATTCGCGGTGCTTAGCTAATTTGTCGCTAGATCTTTGCTTTCCTATAGGAGTCGCATTAAACTGTTATAACTCCCTTAACTCGCACCCCTTTAGCTTGCTGCACAAGATGTTCGATAGCTGCTAGTTTAGGGGTGTCCTAGTCTCTTGTGCTATAATTCGGCTAAGGCCCTTTATAGTGCTCCTTTCGTTTGTAATGTATTCTTGCGGATGTGATATAAAGTAGGTGGTAGCGGATCATACTCAAGTACCTATTAACCGTGTATCTTAGATAGTTTTCTGATAACCTTGTTGTCTAGTCCTTTTAGCGTAGTTGGGTCCGTTTGCGTATCCTACTAGATTCCTCTATACCTTAGTAGTTTGAAAGGAGACTAGGTTGCATAGGAGGTCTGGACAGATAGCTATATTATATATAGAATTAATGTAGTTGTTCTATGTTAACCTCTTAGTGTGTTAAGTTAATAGAGCTGTAGCCTTTTATCTATATCTTTGTATTCCTAGCCCATATATAATCTCCGGACGTAGGTAGACAGAAGTTGTAGATACAGTTGGGGTTGTTTATAATGTAGCAAGTTAATCCTAAATTAAGAATAAACAAGCGCTTTAGCGGGTAATTAGATACTTCTGTTCCTATTGGCGCTAATGTAAACGCAGCGTTGACGTTTGATATTCTCCGCCCCTCTAGTTAGTTTTTAGGGGACTTAAGGATCTTAGGTGTGGGCGTGTGCGATTGTTTAATAATTAGTGTTCGTGATCGGGTTCTGCTTTGTCCGCGGATTAGCCCTTGGAAAGTTGCGTTGTTCTTACGCTTGAAGTTAATAAGCTTATTTATAATCTTATTAGGTTTCCACTACTTAGGAGCTTTGTCTAGGTTAACATAATAGCAGTCCCTAATACTATGGCGTTGTCTATAGGCAGGGCATTTGCTCCTCCTGTTATAGCTGGCTCTTGATCTAAAGGCCGCTTAAGCTTGACATCTTTCTTGTCAGCTGTACGTTGATTACGGGGTCTGCCCCGGTTTCGGTTGGATGGCGCGCTTTCGGCATGAGAGGCGTCCCTGTTATTGCCCTGGGTGGTTGCACCACCTTCAGCGAGAAATAATGCATTATTAGTCACAAAAGCTGCTTTGTGCTTCCCTAATCTAAGGGGATAGTTTGTTATTATGTGTTTTTGGAAGCGTTTCATTATTATCTCCTTCTAGCTTATGCCAGTTGCAAATTAACTATTATCTTAAAAGTTTGTAGACTATATAGGAGCAACTTTGTTTACAGCTGCTAGGAAGTCTTTTATAATTATATTTAATTGTGATAGCTTGGTGACTTGATATGTCTCCACCTTAGTAGCTGCTTAGTTGTACTCTGCTAGCTATGTGTCCTATTACAACGCGCTCCTTATTAGCCTTAGTAAGGCAAGATATCGCTTACAAGCTCGTTCTTGTTCGATTTGTTTATCAACTCTAACTATTAGTTTGTAGGTCTATAATCTATTATTATAGTAGCTTCTCTGGTAGGCAGCACGTGCGCAATAGGTGTAGGGATACAGTTAACTAGATAAATGCTACAATATGTTAAAGGCTTGCTTGTTCCTTTTTAAAGTCGTGCTGGTTATTCTTGTATTGTTCGATAAGAATCTCGTAATATTTAAGGTCTTCCTTAAACGCCTTCTATCCAGTTGCTAACAGCGCGGTTGGTCTTATTAGGATTTTGACGTTTCGCGGCTGGTGTGTAATTAGCAACTACTAGAGCTCTAACAACTGCTAGTCTTAATATTAGCGGGACTATTAACTTTAGATTAACCTTATCCTAGATATTGTAGATAACGCATCTCGCCTACAGCTGCATTATCCATCCTATATAGTTAGTATGATCCCTTAGCGTTACTGTGGGATCGCGGTATAGTTGTTGCGCTATTTTATATTAGTTAAGGCAGTGAGACTCTTAATTGTTAGATTTAATAGTAAAAAATGCGATATAGCGTCTTAATAGATAATGATTATTGTGTTGTGTTCTGTTCCAACCATATTTAGCTAGTTCTAACTTCTTCGCTAGTGTGCCAAGCTAGGTGGTCCCTGCTCGATTGTACAGATCTAACCTCACCACAGCTCGTTCTATCTGACAAGACTGCGTATTTTACTATTACTATAGTATAGAGAGTTCTCTAGTATACTATAGAAGCTTAGGCTTATTATTCTAAAAAAAGAGCTATGTCTTTTCTATAATAGTAAGCAATAGATTCTTCTACTTTTCTATATTAATAGTATCTTACTTATATATTATAAGAATAGCAAGTCTATTACTTATAAGCTTCTTAATATTATGAAGAAAGTGTATAAAATTAAGAACTAAGATAAAATTAAGTAGTTTCTTAGGATTAGGATGATCCATAATAGAGAGGCTTATATAATTTCTTTAATTTATAATATATATATTAATAAGATTACGAAGCGCTTTAAACTTACAGATATAAGAAGCTTTCTAGAGACTTCCTATACCTATAGTAAAGCTACTAAAGAATAATAAGGAAGCTACAAAGTAGAATATTAAGCGCTACTAAAAGCGCGTTAGATTAGTCCTTTATACTACTATTATAATTAGACCTACTATAGTATTTGCTATCTTATAGCTTTTCTAGTTCTTAACTAACCTAAGTAAAAAGCACTTTAAAGCAGTTTATTAGCTAATTGTCTACTTATATAGAATAAGGCACTAGGTAATTAAGTATAGGGGAAACACCAATATAGAGCTTACTATCTATAGAGATATATCTTTTATAAATAATTCTAAATTATAGCAATATTTTATATATATATATATTATACTTTTTTAGAGGAGCTATTATATAGAGGACAGCGCGTTAAATAATAGTAATAACCTTAATAACTAAAGCTAAGCTGCTTATAGTTGAGCATATAGCAAAGGAGTCCATAGCGCTTAAATACTTATTTAAGAAGATTACCTTATAAGTAGATAGCGCGTAGACAATCTTCTATAATACCTAGTAGACAGTTAGACTTATAGTAGGAGAGAATAGAAGAATAGCTACTTAGCTGCGCTATATAAATATTTAAAATATATAGATACGCTAGGAGCACACTAAAAGCTCTTTTAAGGTGCTCTACCTCCTTACTAGTAAGATAATCGCTAATAGGCTTATAAAGTACCTATTAAAGTATAAGTTTTTAAAGTTTTTAAAGTAGCTTAGATTAGTTAATAAGCGTATTAAGATTATAGGAAAAGATATTATAAATAGCATAGAATTATAAAAAGTAAAAGAGTAAAAATCTAGTATTATTTATAGGAAGAACACCTTCCTTCTCTAGGAGAAAAAGAAAACCTAAACAACTAAAAGGTTAATAAGCTTACTAAGTAGCTACTTAACGCGCTAGTAACACGCTAAGATAGCTATATTAATAAGCTTATTATCTTACTACTCCTACCCCCTAGTATAGACGCATAGAAGCGCGCACACTATAGTGCGCGTCTTCTTTTTACTTTTTATTACTTATTTACTATAATCTAATAATATAAAGGTGCTATAAGCTAATAAAGCACTATAATCTAAAGTAGTATACCTTAATAGTATTAGCCAAAATAGCTATAGTAAGCTCTGCCGCAAATAGCAAAATAATAGGGAGCTATTATAATATTACTAGAAAGCCTTATAGCCTATAGTGTAAAGAGCTTACTAGGGTAAGTAATAATACTCTAAAGAGTAGGTAAAATAACACTACCTACCCCTAAGTATGTTGTTATAGCACACCCTATTAGACTATCTAATAAGCAGGCTCTTAATATAGTCTAGATAAGACTATGCGTAAGCAGTTTTCTTTTTACTATATTATAATAGGATAACTAGCTTAGAAGTAAAAGTAAGAGTAAGAGTAGAGGCAGGCAAGTATAAGCGCTTAGTAAATAAGTCTAAGTTACTTATAAGTAGTAAAGGCGTATAGTAGTAGTAAAGTATAGATAGCTTAACTATATTTTTTTATATTTGTTTTTATTAGGCTATTCTTACTAAGAGGGATATTAGCTAGCTATAGTAATTGTATATTATATACACTTAGTTATTAATTATATAATATTAGTTTAGTGCACTATACCTGTATATATATTAGTAACTACTCTATACTTATATACTATATAGTATATAACGCGGTAACTTACTTACTAGGTAGTAATACTTATTACTACTATAGCTCTTCGCAAGGCCGCACTATAAGTTTAAATACCTAGTAATACTATCTTACTTATTACATCCTTTACCCTCCTTTACTATATTAGAATTACTTTAGAAGTTAACGCGTCTTATGCTTATAGCACTCTAACTAGAGAGTATATAAATTAATAAAGTAGTAATACTATAATATACTTAGATACTAAGAGCTATAAGGGCGGTACACGGCCTTATAGGGCAAACCTCTTAGGGACAGCTAGTATAGTTAAATGAGATAACTAAATTAAGACTATACTAAAATATAGGGGATAAGAAAGGAAGCTAGGGAACCCTTACTTATATAGTAGACGGCATAAAGTACAGGCCCACACTAACTATACGCTAACACTAACTAGGAAAGGCGTCTTCTATAAGGTAAAAGGCGCTATTAGGGTGTAAAAGAAAAGGTAATAGTAAATAACTAGTAAGGAGGCAGGCATAAACTATTATATAACCCCTCTTTTAAGGCCTAAAAATAGAAAGAAAAGTATATAAGAATAGGATGTTTTAGCGCGATTTTTAAACGTAACTAGCACTATTTTAGGGCTAAAGAGGGCTAAAATAGAGGTAATAGGCTTCTACAGTTTCTAGCGGTGGCCTTAGTTTTTAATTTAGGTGCTATTTAGTAAAGATAATAAGAAAAGTAGCTAGAGGTCAATTAGTGCTAGGTTAGAAACTTTATTTAGTGCTTAGTGTTTTACTAATAAAGTGTATTCTTAGCTTTAATATTATATAAAAACATAGTTAGCTAAAAGATTTCTAGTTAGTTTATTTACGCTATCGCAATTATATTATATAAGGTTCCTTAGTACTATAGGAGAGTGTTTTAAAAAACATATTAACCTAACTATGCAGTTTTTAATTAGGGTAGGATATCTTTTAAAGCTAAAGGGGCTGCTAGTAGTAGTAGGAACGTCTAGGGGTAAAGAGGCTATTAGGGGGTTAAGGTACTAAAAAGTAATAGGTATCTAATTATGTGTGCAAGCCTAAGGGCATATAGGTGTTAAAAAGTAATAGGCACCTAGCTAAGCATGCCTAATATAGCACTTTAACCCTATTTTTATAGGCATATTATCTTTAGAAATAGGCTTTAGAAAGGTGTCTTAAAGGGTAGTGTCTAGCTAAATAGGCAACTATTTTTTAGTAGACTAGCTTACGTAGGATACTCTTAATAGTAAGCTTTAATTAGTAGGGAAGAGTTAATAAAATTATTAGTAGGGTAGTAAATTAGGTTAGGGTTATACCCTTCTTATACTATCTAGTACTTTAGTATTCTATAGTCTACTTTACTATTAAGGATGCGAGAAACTAGCCACTTAAGGACTTTATCTATCTTAATAGATAGTTCTAAAAGTTGCAATTAACTTAGTAAGTAATTATTTAGACTCTTTTAAAGCCTACTAGTATAGAATACTAGGTAAACTCTTATATATTATAGGAGTTTAAGTATAAATAAGTGGCCTTTCTTACCTATAATTAGGTATAGTCTTTTTATTTAATAATCTAACTTAACTAATAGGTGTTTAGTAATAATATCCTTTAGAGCAATAAAGACCTAGTCTCTAATATTAAAAATAATAGCTTATCTATAACTATTAGCCTACTCTATTTGCATTTTCTAAGTAGTAGATATATTAGCGCAAGTAGTGTTATAGACAAATTTATAGACTTTAGTATAGGTCTTAACTTATGCTTTAGCCTTTTCTAAAGTAATATTATCTAGAGATTTAGTAACTAGTTAGGTATGCTTACGCTAGTCCTAGTAAAAGTATAACTAATACCTAAACTTAATTTTAAAAGGCGAAACTCTAGTGCTATTATAGGGTAGTATTATATAGGCCTAGTCTATGCTAGGTAGTAAATCTAACTAGTTATCTTAATAAAAGTTAATAAAGAGATATAGACACTACTTAAGGTACTAAATTATAATCTTAGTTTAGCTATTAGTTTATAAATACTATGCTATAAAGAAAAGTTACTAAATACCTATAAGCTTATATAAAGTAGCTAAGAAAGTGAAAATAAACTAGGGGCTATAGTTAGAGATAATTAATTAAAGGGGGCTACAGACTCTAAATATATACTAATAGTAGAGATTAGTAGCTTATTAGTAGTAACTGTCTTATAGTAGGGCATAGAAAAGGCACGCTTAAATAGAAGGTAATAAGATACTATTATATTATTGTACTCTTTCTTATCCTTAGGAAATAATTTAAAATTAATTAAGATATCTTACTAGATATTTTCAGGGATAGGAAGTAGGTATAATAAGCTTAGATTTTTATTTAGTAGGGGCTTACTCTACTAGTAGTCTTTATAATTAGAGATATACCTATTTAATATTAGTGTTTTATACCCTTTTAGTAATAAGCTAGTGTAAAAGCTAAAAAGTTATTTATAGACATAAATAGGCAGTAACCTAATAAGTATATATTATTTAAATTAGATATATCTAGTGAAAATTTATAAAGAAAACTACTAAGCAGTCTTTATAAAGAAGTAACCCTAAAAAGATAAGGGCAAAACCTAGTATTTCTAAATAGGTTAGCTTTTTAGAGCATTTTAAGTACTTTATATATTTAATTTATATATAGCAGAAAATTAATAAAGTATATAAGGATAGGCTCCTTTATGGCTTATATTAACTTTTTTCTTTTTCTACTCTATATTTATAATAGCTATAAGGGCTACTTTAGCAATATCTAGTAATTATAGGAGAAAAAACTAGGTGCGAGTCTCTTAATTCTTCTCCTTCTATAACTTTAACTTATTTTATTTTCTAGATAGCGTATTAGCTATAATATTTGCGGTGCCTAGTTAGTACATAATTTAATAATAGTATTTAGATAGCTTTTTAGACTAATAGGCTTACTATAAAGAGAGCTTATATTTAGTACTAAAGTATTTAAGAGCCTAATAAATAGTAATAATATTAAAGGGCTTAGTAGTTTAGAGGCTAATTAGTTGTACTCTTTATTTTAAAAGGCCCTTTATAACTACTAATATTTTCTTATTATAAATATTATAATTTAACTTAGTAGGCTTTAATAATTTAGAGTACTATGCAACTAGGCGCTAGGTACTATTAGATTATAGTTAACTAAAAGAGCCTATATTAACGCTGTTACTAGAGTTAGTTTCTATATAGGTAACTTAAAATAGGAAGTACTATAAAGACTAGGATATTACTAGCTATAAGTTGCTTAGCGGCTGTAAAGGTAGCACGTTCCTAGTCTTTAAAAAGGTGTAAAAGGCACCATTTTTTAGCAGCTTAAGTAGTAGGTAAATAACTTATCTATAATAAGAAAGAAAAGAGTAATAGTAGTTGCAAAAGCCTAAAAAGCTTTATAATACCTTAAGTATTATAGGCTCTTTTTATTCCTAAACTATAGTAGTCTTTATAAAGTTCTTATAAATTTCTTTAGTGCTAATAATATATTCTAAGAACTTAGTTTCTATTATCGCAAATTTGTATTTTTTATGATTAGCTTAGAGATTAGTATCTTTTAAGTAGAGTAGGACCTTGCAATTATATTTTTTTTTTATTCTACAAAGTCTTAAAAAAGATAAGAATATTATTAATATATATAGTATAGAAGTTGTCTAGATAATTGCGTAAAACACTATTAATAAACTGTTAAAAGGTGGCAGAACTATTATAGAGACTAAAGGATAAGACTCTATACTTATAAATTTTATACTAGATTTAAAAAGTAGTTAGCGCTTTAGTCTTTAGGGTAAGCTAGATTTAGTAGATTACTTAGCGAATATTAAGCTTAGTAAAGAGTTTTTCTCTCTGAGAGAGGCGTATAAGTATCTCCTTAATAAGTAGAATTACTATAATATTCTTTTTAGTAATAGTATTAAGCTAGTAGTAATTAATATGAAAGTGCTAACCTCTATCTAGCTTTTTAGTAGTAATAATGCTAGCGATGTAAAGCTAGTGATGCTAGGAATAATAAACCTACACTTAATATAGTTATTAATATAGACTTTAAGAAGTTTAAGGTGCTTTAAGGATATGCTATATAAAGGCAAGATAGTAAGTATAGATAGGTCTTTAGTAAAATTAATATAGTAATTAATATCCTTTTAGTAAGGTAAGAGGGCGTTAAAATCTAATTTTAAATAATAGGTAGGCTTCGCTTTAGTGTATCCTAGCTAGGGGAGCGCTTATTTTATTTTTAGCAAGTAGGTTAGCTTAGGACCTATTCTCTAGGCTATATATTTTACTCTTATAGTTCTTAATAAGTTTAGCTAGCTTATAGTGGATAGTATAACTAATAATTATATTAAACTTATAGCTACTATTTAAAGTAAAGACTATAGCCCTTACTATATTAATATTAAAGCTAGTAGTATATAATTACTTCTATATTAGCGCCTAAATAAGTTCTAAAGTTTAGCTAGATCCTATAGGGCTAATAGGTCTACTTAACGCAATTTATTATTTATCTTTTATAATTTTTTTTTCTATATTAGTAATTTATTAGGATAGAAGGGAGCTAACCTATGTTATTCTAGCTAGGGTAGTTTTAATTAAATAGTTAATTTCTATAAGAGCTATCTAATCTGTGGATTAGCTTCTTTAGTAGAAATATAGTCTCTAGGTCTAGGGCTAAAGGTAATACCTAGATTCTACTACACAATTCCTAGGGGCTAGTCTTACTAGTAGTTTTCTTAGGTAGTATGAACAAGGTAACTAATAGGCAATTTATTATCTAATAGTTCTTTTTCTAAGAAACGCAGCTCTTTAGCCTCTACGTTACTATTCTTGTTAAAGTTATTCTTATAGCTTAGTTTCTAGTAAGCCTTTAAGTATATTCTAATAACTAAGATAGTGGGGTTAGAAAGTTAGATAGAGCTTTCCTTAGAGACGCTTTAGTTAGCTTTTAATAAGTAAGTCTTTTAGTAGATATAGTTTTACTTTTTAAGTAGGCTGTTTTATTATTAGTAGTGTTATCCTAGTAAGAAGGGTTAGGTAGGGGGAAAGTTTATAGTAGAATAAGATTGCTAGTAAAGGTTAGATTCTTATTATTTTTCTAATAAAGGCGGTAGTTCTAAGCGTTAACTAGGCAGTTAGCTTACTTAAAAAATTTCCTACTACTAATAATAAGATTATAGTCCCCTATATTATAGAATATAAATTATATAGTAAAGCTGCGTCTATTAATATTAAGCTAGACTATAAAATAGATATCTATTTTTACACTTCTCTTCTCTGCAAAGTTTTTAAGGGGGATTAGTATCTTTAGATAGAGAAGTTGAACTTTAAGCTATTTTTATACTACCTTTATATACCTTAAAGTAATAAGGTTATAAGCGCTCGTACTAGTGTCTATTAAGACTTGTAACCTAAGAGCTAAATTTTAAAATATAATTTGCACTAGGATAAACTAGCTAAGGGCCTCTAAATAGCCTAGGAGCCCTTATTATCTTGCTGCCTATAGGTAGTAATTTTAGCTTAGCATCTATATTTTATAGTTAAAATTATAGCTTATCTAAATTAATAGTTTAGTGGGTGGCTCCTATATAAGCTACTAGGTTAAAGTAGTCTAGTAGCTTATATTTAAAGTCTTATCATCTAACAAATTACCTACCTCTAAAATAGAGTAGTAGGCAATACTAAGTTTATTTAAATTAAGATTGTCTACTACCTGTATATTTACTTATTATATAGCTATCTTTTTTTAGAATATATTATAGTAGCTTAAGTGCTTATTCTATATTTTACTATACTAAAATAAGTATTATGCTTAATACACTATATTCTATTATAGTTATAGAGAGGTAAAAAGAAAATAGTAAGTTTAGAATAAAGTACTTATTTTTTAGTTACTATATATAAAGGGCTTTAATCTAGAGGGTAGTACCTTACAAGAGGTTTGTATATACGCCTAAAATAAGTTTATTATATTATTATCTTAGAGAGTGTAGCTAGCTACAACTATGTAGCGTTTAATTCCTAGGTAGTTAATATTAAAATCTTTTATCTCTCTCTAGAGTATTAACGTAAGACTTCTAGTTAACTTATGTTATAATTTATCCTTTTAGGTCTTTCCGTCTAGTTTACCCTTCCTAATTAAACTCTTAAAAGCTTATAGAAACGTCTAGGCGTCTATTTTATTAGAGAGAAAAAGCTTATAGAACTTTTTATATGCCTATTAGAAAGTAAAAGGATTATAGTAAGTTTTTTTTAAAAATTTAAAAAAATAAGTTAAGTCTATAATCATTCTAAAGGGCCTAATTTGTTTAACACTAATTTTGCGCAGCCTCTTAAGGCGTGCCTCTAAGGTAGCTAAGTATAGCTTTTATAAGATTATCTTAATTTTCTATGTAGTTATTGCCTTAGTAGTAGTTTATATTAATCTAGATTTTATTACGTATATTCTCTAGCTAATCTTTAATACTAGGGCTAAATTAACCTTTTCTATAATACTTATTAATATTAGGTAGCTTTATAGAGCATTCTAGCTTAGATATACTAAAGGGGGTAATAAAAGTGTATTTACTCTAGAGTATATCTATCTAATTACTATTAGCAAGCTTAGTTTATATATATTCTAGAACTAGAAAATAGTAAAAAAATATTATTTAGATGCGGAGTAGGCGGCATAAGCTAGGGTAGATATTAGGGCGCTTACTAGAGTGCTAGGTAGGGCGTATATTAGGGCGCAACTAAGTAGAATAAGCTTTACTTAGCTATATAAGAGTAGTATAAACTATATAGTAAATTAGACGTTTCTAGACTAGGGGCTTTTAAGGGGACTTATGTGTAGCACTATAGATTAGAATTATCTTTAATAGTAGGGAGAGCTTTATTAGGGGTAAATAAGTTATCTTTAATAGCTGTGTAATTAGCACTATTAGACTAGAACTAGAATCTATTCTCTATTATATATATTGTAGTATAAGGTAACTATGCCTTAAGTATAGTATAAGCTTATTTAATTATATTAGGGCGCTTATATAAAGTCTACATAATGCTCTTTTATATAAAGTTATTTTTAGACTTTATAATAGCCTAAGTTACTAAATCTAGTATGCTATCTCTAAAAGCAGGGCCTTAAGAAAAGCAATAATAAGCCTAAAGCTAATAGGTAGCAAGTAATTATTTTATTTCTCTAGGCTATACTAGAGTAATAAGTCTAGTTTAAATTGCGCTAAAAACGCGCTAAACTTCTTAGTAGCTTTAAGTTTAGCTTTGCCTCAGTGCGCAAGCTACTTAAGGTCTGCTAGTAAAAATTTATTATCTAGCTAATCTACTTTAAGTGCGGCAACATTTTAATTATACTTAAGAGCCTTATAAGAAATTCTATTAGGGTAGACCTTTCTTAGTAGTTTAATAATACTCTTTTTTTAGTAAGACTAGAGACAAAGCTACTAGTTATTTTAGGAGTAGCTATAGACTACTTTCTATATTTAATAGATAATTAATCGCTAGTAGGGGTAAGTAGAGAAATTCTATAATTAATACTATATAAACTATTATTAGTAGGGTGTGTATAAATATCTCCTACTATATTATCTATTATAAAGTTGTGTTAAGAGGACTTAAGGAATGCTCTAGAGGCTAGAGAGATCTCCTAGATAAAAGGGTGGCGGCTTACTATAGTATAGGCAATAGTAGGGTTACGTAAAGTAAGGTTATAAAGAGGGTATAGTAGGTAGACCTAGGATAGTAGGTCTTATATAGCGTGTAAGCTAGCGTATAGTCTAAGCTAAGAAAATATTAGATAAAAGATAAAGTATAAGATATAATATATAAAACTTTAAGTTCTATATTACTACTATAGCCTAACTCTAATTTCTCTAGCTCTATGTCTTGTGCTATTGCTGTAATAGCGCTAAAAGGTAGTTATTAGGTAAGTTAGCTCTATAGGGTATATTGTAGTAGTTACTATTTTGTTAATTATTACGTATTATTTATTTTTAGAATTTTAGAATTTTAGAGGTAGCCTTTTTTAATAGACTTTAGTATAGTATAATAACTATCTAGTATAACTAGTAACGTACTTTACACTCGAGTTAATTATTCTATCGAGTTAATTACTTTGCGAAGACCTTACTAAAACGTACTATTAGTAATAGTATAATGCGATGCCTTAAGCACATAATAAACTACTAGTGTTAAAAGAAGCGCATATACAGCTTATAATTTAGGCTATTAAATAAGACGCAACACTCTCTTAGGAACGTGCTACAGCCCTCTATAACGTCTTTTAAAGTACACTTAGTAACTAACGCGCTAGAAAGATATTTAGACGCGACTACGTACCTAATAAAATAAAACTTACTATAAAAAAGGAGCAGATAATTATATAGTATATACTTAACCTAGACGCGCGAGGATTTCTGCTGCCCCAGCTTAATACTATAAAAGATATGGCCAATTCTTTACTAGCTACACGCTACTGCAAGCTAGTTGGCTAGAGGCGGCCTTATGATGACTTTGTTAAGCGCCAGCTAAAGCTTTAAGTTAAGTTTAATTAAAAGTACAACTATAAGAGAGCCCTCTAGAAGGATCCTAAGGTAATATAAGACTAGTTCTGGCTTATGGAGAACATAAAGGCTAAGTATAGTATCCTAGATAAGAACACCTATAATTTTAATAAGTCTGGCTTTATAATAGGCATAATATTAACTAAAGTAGTAGTTATAGGCTCTAAGCGTTAAGAACAGCCAAAGCAGGTGCAGTAGGATAATAGGGAGTGGATAATAGTTATCTAAGGCATTAACGCAATAGGGTAGTAGATCCTACCCTTTATTATCTTTAGGGGCAAGTACTACCTCTCCGCCTAGTATAAGAAAAAGGATCTACCTTATAATTAGGTTATTGCAGTATTTAAAAACAGCTAAATAATAAAGAAGCTTAGTTTGTAATAGCTAAAGCACTTTAATAAGCATACAAAGAGGCGTACTACTAGTAGAGTAAGTACGTTTGCTTATTATTAATGGCTACAAAAGTTATAACTCGCTTTAAATTCTAAGATTACTATAAAAAGAGTAATATTATTACTTTCTATATGCCTTTATATTTGTCGCACCTCTTACAGCCACTTAATATAGGTTGTTTTGCGCTGTTAAAGAAGGCATATAGGCGCTAAGCTAAGAATCTAATACGTAACCACATTATACACATTACTAAAATTAAGTTCCTACCTTGCTTTATTGCTGCTTTTAAGGCTTTAATTACTAAAAGTAATATTAAAGAAGGCTTTTAAGGTGCTTGCCTAGTGCCCTACAACCTAGAAGTTGTAATATCGCAGCTTAACGTTCGCCTGCGTACGCCTCTACTTTATACTATTTATAATAGTATATAGGAGTTATAAACTCTATAAAATAGTATAGAACTTAGATTACAATTAACGCTAGTTAAGTAGAGGATTTAAAGGTATGTAGATAGTTCTCTAACTTATATAGTTAAGGCAGTGGAAAAGCTTATTAAAGGCGCTAAGCTAATAAGACATTCTTTAGTGTTAATAACTAAACGCAACACTAAACTTTAAGCTGCTAATAGGGCCGCCACGCAATATAAATTGTATAAAAGAAAGCGAGTATAGCGTAAAGGAGTCCTTATAGCTAAAGAGAGCTAGCGGCTGGCTAATCTAAAGGAGTTTTAGGGCGCGTAGTAATGGGCAAAAGGCAAAGAAGAGGGTGCGCGCTAATAGAGTCGAATCTGCTTAATAGCGCTGTAGATGCTGTGGCAAGCCCAGGCATAACAAAACAACCTATAGGTAGCCTATAAAAGTAGATTCTAAATAGATTGGCCTATTTAGACTATTAAAAATAGTTTGTGTTAACTCTATACTACTATGTGAATAATATAGAACTTAGTGGGGTCTTGGCAAAGTGATTGACTTAATAGAATAATCAACTCGAGTGCAAAGTATATTAACTAATAATGTTTCTACCCCTTATATATTAAGTATAAAAGGGACTTAGAAGTAGGCTTTCTTAATAGACCTTAGAGTAGTAAAACACAAACTTTCTAGCGCTAAAAATTCTTTCTAGTAACTAATAAAGTTCTTACCCTTATAAAATAAGTAGAGAAGGGACTTAGAAGTAGCCTCTTTTAATAGACCTTAGGGTAGTAAAATATAAACTTTTTAGGGCTAGGAATTCTTTTTATTAATTAATAAAGTTCCTACTCTTATATAATAAGTAGAGGAGGGACTTAAAAGCGGCCTCTCTTAATAGACTTTAGGATAGTAAAATATAAACTCTCTAGCGCTAGTGATCTTTTTTAGTAACTAATAAAGTTCCTACCCTTATGTAATAAGCAGAGGAGGAACTTAGAAGTAGCCTCTTTTAATAGAGCTAGGGTAGTAAAATACAAACTCTCTAGCGCTAGGAATCCTTTCTAGTAACTAATAAAGTAAAACTTTTACTAATTTAACTGCTGCCTATAGGTAGTGTCTTAAAGAAGGAGTAGATATTATATTACTATCTATAGCTAAAGAAAATTTTAATCTTAGTATAATATAGGGTAGTACACAGCCTTATAGGGCAAACCTCTTAGAGATAACTAGTATAGTTAGAAGAGATAACTAAATTAAGACAATATTAAAATAGGGAATAAAGAAGGAACCTAGGAGACCCTTACTTATATAGTAGGCAGTATAGGGCATAGGCTTACGCTAACGAACTACGCGCTAACACTAACTAGAAAAGGTGCCTTCTATAAGATAAAAGGCGCTATTAGGGTGTAAAAGAAAAGGTAATAGGGAATAACTAGTAGAGAGGCAGGCACGAACCATTATAAGAGCTATATTTAAAGAGATAGGTATATAGCATTTAAAAGGCCTAGTAAATCTGCGCTAGGTAGGAAGAATAGATCTCTAGATTATCTAGCTTAAGGAGGTTAGCCTATAGCTACTATATAAGTAGTTATATAATAGTTTAGTATACGCGGCGTACGTAGTAAAGCTCTAGGATCTTTGCCTCCTAAAAAAGCACCATTAGGATAACTATAACTATCTTACTATATATTACTATGCGTAGTTAACTACTATTAAAGAAAATAATAATATAATGTATACGCACTAGTACCTCTATCTAGTTGCTACTTACAACACTATATAGATATAATAATAATAATAATAATAATAATAATAATAATAATAATAATAATAATAATAATAATAATAATAATAATAATAATAAAATAATAAAATAACGCAAATAAAGTCTTTTAAAAGGATAGGCAATAAAAGAAATAAAAAGTGTGCGTATAGCAACGCAATATAGAGTAACCTAAGGGTAATTGTTATTATTTATAATAAGATATAAACAATAAACTATTACATTACTATATAATATCTATAATTAAAATTTCTATTAAAGACCTTAACTATATAGGCAGCTATATAATATACTATATATAGAAGTAGGAGTGTAATAAGTAAACTATAAAAAGTTAGCATAATTCTAATATAGAGATATAAAGTAGGGGAGTAGAGAAGTAAGTAAGTACTAGAACTAGTCCTAGAATTATTAGGTACAACTCTTAATAAATATTAAAATACTAAAGATTATAAAGACAGTCTATAATAAAATTAAATTACTTACTAAAAGTATACTTATAAAGTAGAGCTTATATATACACGCTATCCTAGAGAGTAAAAGAGATAAAGCTAATAAGACGTTTTATTTATAGTGCGTGCTAAGCGTAAAGTATAGCGCTAAAAGCTTTAAAAGTATATAACGCACGCTTAAGATAGACTTAGGGCTTCTACTTAGTTATAGGTAGTAAGCTTACGCGTTACCCTAGGGAGTGTATTATAAGAGCCTAGAGCCTTAGCGCCCTATACACTAAGTCTAGACTAGGATTATAAATATACTTATTTTTATGCTCCTTAGTATATATATAGATAGCCTAGCCTTCTTCTTTAGAAGCTAGTGGTCTAATAATAGACTTCCTAAATCTATCTTTTTTCGCTCCCTTTAATAATAAGATAATATAAAAACTTTACTAAAGAAGCTTAAGAATAAAATCTAGTAAAGTTATAGTATGTGTGGCGTTAAATTAACTACCTAGAAGAAGCACGACAAAGGCTTTTATCTTAAATAATATGATAAAATAAGCAGAGCCCCCTGCTTAGTAATTAAAAAGGAAAGTTATAGTATAAGGTAGTTACTAAATAAAGAATATTAGTTTTTTAAGAACTATAAAAGTGTAGAACTTTAATAGAAATTTTAACTATAAATATTATACAGCAATGTAATAGTTTATTATTTATATTTCTTTATAGATACTAGTAATTACCCTTAGGTTACTAGTTAAACCCATAGTGTAGACTTATAAAAAGCTAGTTAATAGGTTTACTAATAGTACTATGCTATATATACTTACTTATAGTATATAAGACGCATTTTTATAATTACCTTCTTACGCTCTTTTTAATTACTAAGCAGAAGGCTCTGCTTTTTTTATTATGTTATTTAAGATAAAAGCCTTTCTCGTCCTACCCCTAGGTATATAAATTAACGTTACATAGTATATAAGTATAAAGTAGTTACTAATATATATATATAGATATAGTGTACTAAACTAATATTATATAACTTACCATTTTTTTATAATTACCTTTTTCACGCTCTTTTTAATTACTAAGCAGGGGGCTCTGCTTTAGTTGTCATGTTATTTAAGATAAAAGCCTTTGTCGTCCTACCCCTAGATAGATTAATTAACGCCACATATAACTTATAACTAAGCGTATATAATTTTTTTATAATTACCTTTTTTACGCTCTTTTTAATTACTAAGCAGGGGGCTCTGCTTTTTTTATTCTATTATTTAAGATAAAAGCCTTTGTTATTCTACCCCTAAGTAGTTAATTTAATATCACATATGATATATAATTCCTATAGCTAGCTAACGTCTCTCTTAGTAAGAATAGCTTAATAAGAATAAATAAAAACGAATAAAAGTGTAAAAGGCTAGTCTTAACTAAGACCTATAGGTTCTTTATAATTAGATTATTTAAGTAAATTTCTTAATTTTAGAAATTATATATTTATAGATAATTATTAGTAGTAATTTACTACCTATAACTAGTTAAGTAGCTTATAAATATTATTTAACTACTTAGCACTTTTTTTATTATACTTCTCTAGCTTTTAAAAAAAAGTATTATTTATAGTAATAAGTAGTTTTATTAGGTTCCTTCTTTACTATTTATTATATTTTTTCGCTATAGTATAGGTATAGGATAGAGCTTTGTTTACAAAATAACATTATATTTTAGATTTATATTAGCTTATTAAGTAATTTTTATATATATTATTAATATATATATAATCTAAGCTAGTAAATAGTAGTAAAAACTATATATGTGTATTATAATAATATTTAGTATAGTTTTTTTTTAGTAACTAAGAGGTTTCTAGTAAATAAAAATATTATAATAATAGTAATTATCCCTCCTACTATTATTAACACAGAAAAGCGTTTTAAGGTGTTTAATAAAAAGAGGTTAGCGTATTAGCCTAAGCTCGCTAAGCGAGCTTAGCGCGCCTACTCTAACTAAAAAACAATCTATATATAAAATATAGTAAGGCTACATCGCTATACTAGTTTAGAGTAAGAGAAAGAATAAAAAGGTGCTTATTACAACTATTATCTCCCTTCTCTACTATTATCCCTGAAGATATTGCCAGAAGTAATAGCTATAATAGTAGGTTTGTGCTACGTATAAGATATATGCTAGATAGGAGCTTATACACTATAGATACACGAACGCTCTATTTTTACATTAAAGTTAGCCTTAAAAAGACTTCTACTACTCTATACTTTATTTCTACTATTCTTCTAAGCCCTAATGCTAAAATTGTGGTTAACGCCGCCTAAAAGTACACTTTCTATCTGCTTGCCACTATTACTAGGGCTATACTAAAGTACCGCTCTATCTAAAAGATTATTAATAGGTTAAAGTAGAAGGTATACCTTAGTCTATATAAGGCGGGTTCTAGTATACTAGTTAGGCTAGCAATAGATTAGTAACTAGAGACGCAATAATAGATATATAGAGTTCCTACTATAGTTCTTTATATTACTACTAGTTAGGAAGGCGGTAATAGAGGGCAGGATTAAGAGGAAAAAGAAGAAGATATTTATTAATAAGTTACTAGGGAGAAGAGCATTGCATAGAGATACGTTAAATCCTTATAGTTATTATAATACTAGATAAGCGCAATGTATAAGCAGCGTAATTGCTAATAATAGTAATAATAGAGCTTAGTTTACTATGCACGCTTTAAGTAAATTTTAATAGGTGTTTTAGAGCGCTTATAGACAATTAGGGGGCGAGTGTATAGTAACTACTATTATATTAGCAGAGAACACTAGGAGTAGACTATATTTTTAGGCGCTAGACTAGAGCGGCCTTTCTATCCCAACCTACGCTGGCTCAAATAAAAAAAAGGGGGCTTAAAAAGGATAATCAATACAATACTAATAATAAATAATGCGACTATAATTTAGTATAAGTAACTTAATCAGAAGCTTATTACTATTAGCTATTATAAGCTTTAGTTTTTTTTAATAATTACAAGCTTATTAATTATAGTAGACTATCTATTAACTACTATTAATAATACTACTGTGCAGAAATTTAATAATAGAATTATTATAATTTTATATATTTTGTTACTACTCTATATGCTAGGGACTAGATTTTAGTGCCTTCTATTTTACTTCTCTCTCTATATAGTATAGACTTAACCTTAGTTAGAATCTTTATATAATAAAGATCTTTAATAATAAGATAAGTTATTACTTAATAATAGTTTTATATAACTATAGTTAAGTTAACCTTACTAATATATATATAACGTTTTTTTATCTACCTAGGGTAGAACAATAAAGGCTTTCATCTTAAATAATATAATAGAAAAGCAGAGCCCACTGCTTAGTAGTTAAAAAGAGCGTAAAAAAAAGGTAGTTATAAAAAAAGAATCTAATATATATAATAGTCTTATAGGGGACTAAATAATAAGTGTATTATTAACTAGATTATTTATATTTATATAATAGATATTTAGATTAGCTTACTAAACGCCTTTTTTAACACTTTTTTATAGTTTAAGGTTTAAGTTATAATAGTTCGTACCTGTCTCCCTACTAGTTATTTACTATTACCTTTCCTTTCACACCCTAATAGCGCCTTTTACCTTATAGAAGGCGCCTTTTCTAGTTAGTATTAGAGCGTAGTTAGCATAGGCCTATGCCCTACTGCCTACTATATAAGGGCCCCTTAGGTCTCTTTCTTATCTTCTATTTTAGTATAGTCTTAATTTAGTTATTTCTTTTAACTATACTAGCTATCTCTAAAAGGTTTGCCCTATAAGGCTGTACACTACCTTTATAATATACTAAGATTAACTATTTTTATTTAGCTATAGATAGTAATATAATATCTACTCCTCTTTTAAGACACTGCCTATAGGCAATTAAATTAGTAAAAGTTTTAGCTTACTAGGTTAAGCTAGAAGCATGTTAGTTATTTTAGTATTAGGCACTTACTAGATTAGGCTAGAAGTTTATTAGTTACTTTAGTGCTAGATAGTTATTACACTACACTAAGCTTACTAGGTTAGACTAGAAGTTTTAGGTAGTTATTATACTATGTTAACGTAGGTTAGGCTATTACTTACTAGGTCAGGCTAGAAGTTTATTAGTTACTTTAGTGCTAGGCAATTGTTATACTACGCTAAGGTCTATTAAGAAAGGCTATTTCTAAGTCCCTTCTCTACTTATTATATAAGAGTAGAGAGTTTAGTTAGTTACCCTTATAAGAGACTAGTTTAATAGGTTGTGCTACTATAGTCTATTAAGAGAGATTGCTCTAAGTTACTAGTACTACTTTAGCATTAGTAGGATTAAGATATTACTAAGGCCTATTTAGAGAGACTAGAATTCTAAGTGTACTAGCTATTAGTTATAGTGCGTAGTAGTAGAAAGTCCTATTAGTTACCTCTATAAGACTTTATACTCTAGTTTAACAGGTTGCACTTAGATTTACTAAAAGAGATTCTTTTAGTCTATTAAGAGGCCGCCTTAAATATCCCTAAATAATAATAAATAATAATAAATAATAATAAATAATAATAAATAATAATAAATAATAATAATAATAATAAATAATAATAATAATAATAAATAATAAATAAATAATAATAAATAATAATAAATAATAATAAAAATAATAATAATAAATAATAATAATAATAAATAAATATATAATAATAATAATAATAATATAATACTATAATATCCTAATAATAATACTAATAATAATAATAATAAATAATATAATAATAAATATAATAAATAATATAAATAATAATACTTAACTAGCTTTATACTACAAGGGCTAAAGATACTAAGTAAGAGAAATTAGAATTAGGCTCTAGAGGCGCTACAGCACTACTTACAAACATTTTATATAAATAATACTTTTACTTTTTCTAAAAGGCGTTCTATCTTGCTTACGAAGTACGCTAGCTCGCACTTATAAGATATTTAGACCTACTAAATCTAGATACCTTACTACGCTACGCCTAACTATTAACCTTTTAGATATGCTTAGCCAGAAGTCCTAACTTAGTAGAGCACTACTTAGGGTACTCTGTCTAGAGACTAGAATAAGTCAGATAGTAACTTACTAGAAATAAAGCAATAACATAATATGCGCAAAGTTACCTTTAAAAAGAGACTTCTTTAACCTAAAGATTATAATAAGACTTTTATAGACAATAGTAATAATAATAGCAAACCTTTTAATAATAGCAAACCTTTTAATAAAAGTAACCCTTTTATTAACACATCTAATTATCTAATTATAATATATAAGTAATAAGACTATGCTAGTTTATTGCCTACTTGTCACGACGCGTCCACTGTGGCAGCGTAACCCCCTAGTTGCCCTAGACTGGCCTAGATTAGCCTTGGGCTAGGTCAGAGTTTTCTTCTTAGGCCTTATAGCCTTTAGACCTACTTTCCTTTTTTAAGGGATCGCCTTAGTAGTGAATTAATAGATTAAGTATTATATTTATAATCTTACACTACTAATCTTTTCTAAGTATATATACTTTACTAATAATACTAATACTAATACTAATATACTATATTATATAAACTCTAAGTTAGTATAACTAGTGTAAAGAATAGTTTAAAGCTAGATAAAGTTAAAATTTAAAAATATATATAATTTGTTAACATAGTAAACTAAAAACCTATATTCTAGTATAATATTATTACGTTACCCCTCCTAGGCAGAAGTATAAAACTGCCTTCACTTATTAGTTTTTAAGTAGCCCCACTACGTTTAATTACTACGTTTTTTATTGCGTTACTAGCGCCTATATAATATAATATTATTTATAAGCACTAAGCCCTAGAACTAAAGCGTGTTAAAGTTTTTCTAATGTCTCTTTCTAGCTTCTAAGATAACTAACCCTATAATAACAACACCCTAACTTGCTTACCTACCTACCTACTATATTACTAAATAATAGATAATCTACTATACGCACACACACACATACTCTACTATTACTACTACTACTATAATATATAATAAATTGCGCGCGCGCTTCCTACTTCTAACACTAAATAGCACTTTAATACTTTACTAGCCTTATTCTACCTATTACCTATAGATATTCTATAGTATAATTGCGTATTTATATATTCTTTACACCTTTAGTATCTACTTAGTAGAACTACTATCTTTAAAGTAAGCAGCTATTAATTAGAGATCTAATTTTAGGTAGTAATTACTATAAGCTACGTAGTAATATATAGCTACTAATCTAAACTCTTACTATATAAATATATCTATATTCTTTTAGTCCTTATTTTTAATAATTATAAGCACCTTATATTTAAACTAGTATAGGGCAATTTATATTATAAAGCTTATTCTACTAATCCTAGGCTTTTGCTTACTAAGGTCTATAATCTTCTTAATATTATAAGGGCAGTACACAGCCTTATATAGGGATAACCTATTAGGAATAGCTAGAATAGTTAAAAGAGCTAGTTAAATTAATACTATTCTAAGATAGTAGATAAGAAAGGGGCGTAGGGGACCCTTTCTTATATAAAGGGTGGCGTAGGGCACAGACCTACGCTAGCCACACGCTAACACTAACTAGAAAAGGCGTCTTTAGAAAGGTAAAAGGCGCAGATAAAAAGAAATACAGTATAAAAGAAAGGTAATAGGGTGTGCTTAGTAGGGAGGCTAGTATAGGACTATTATATAAACCCCCTTTTAAGGTCTAAAAACAAAAAGAAAAGTACGTAAAAATAGGGTATTTTAGTAGATATTTAATATAATTGGTACTATTATAGGGCCTAAGAGAGTTGTAATAGGGGCAATAGGCCCCTATAGTTCTAATAGTGGCCTTAGGTTTTAATTTAGTTGCTATTTAGTAGAATTATTAAGGAAAGTTATTAGGAATAATTTAGTACTAGTTTAGAAACTTTATCTTAGTGTTTAGCGTTTTGCTAATAAAGTGCATTCTTAGCTCTAACAATATATAAAAATATAGTTAGCTAAAATTTTTCTAGTTAGCTTATTGCGCGCTAGCGTAATTATGTTATATAAGATTTTCTAGTACTATAGAAAAGCGTTTTAAAAAAACGTATTAACCTGACTATATAGTTTTTAATTAGGGCAGCTTCTAAAGCTATAGGGCCTGCTAGTAATAGTAGGGACGTCTAGAGATAAAGGTGCTAAAAGTTATAGGTAACCTACACGCGTATAATAGGCAGAGAGCTACTAAATTAGTAGTAAGCTAGCTAGAGAGCTAAATAGCTAAAAGTAAGGGCGCTAAAAGTAATAGGTGCCTACATATAGTTAGCTAGCTAGAAAGCTGCTTTAACTGGTAGTAAACTAGACTAGTTATTTTAGTAGCTTAGGGTGCCCCTAGGGGCGAAATAAGTTAAATAATTAGTAGATTAGAGTAAGGGCTAATAGCTAGGGGGCAGCTTATAATTATTAGCATTCTAGGAGATTTTATTAGGCAGTTTACTATTTAATTTATTATTTAAGCATTCTTTCTATAGGGAGTTAGACTTAGGATTAATTAGGTTAGTAAGTTTAGAGTTATTATTAGGGAGGGTATTATAATAGGCAGGCTTTCTATCTTCTTATCTACTACTATAGTAGATAGTATTATAATTTTCTAAACTATTACTATAGTAAGTAATGCTAAGTTCTCCTTTTATGTTAGTAATTTAGTAGGGTAAAAAAGTGCTAACCTAGATTATTCTAGCTAAGATAGTTTTAATTAAATAGTTAATTCTATTAGCAAGAGCTATCTAATCTATAGATTAGCTTCTGTAGTAGATTTACAGTCTATAAATCTAGAATTAAAAATAAGACCTAGATCTTACTAGTAGCCTTTTTTAGTAGTAGTGATAAGGTAACTAAAAGGCAATTTATTATCTAATAGTTCTTTATCTAATAAAGGTAGCTACATAGCCTCTATACTACTATCTCTATTAAAGGTGTTCTTATAGCTTAGTTTTTAGTAAGCCTTTAAGTATATTCTAATAACTAAGATAGTAGGACTAAGAAGCTAGATAGAGATCTCTTTAGAGATTCTTTAGTTAGCTTTTAATAAGTAAGTTATTTAGCGAGTATAGTTCTACTTATTAAGTAGACTATTATATTAGGTAGTATTGTCCTAGTAAAAAGAGTTAGGCAAGGAAAAGTCTATAATAGGATAAGGTTACTAGCAAAGGTTAGATTCTTATTATCTTTCTAATAAAGACGGCAGTCCTAAGTGTTAACTACATAGGTAGCTTGCTTAAAAAACTTCCTACTAATAATATGATTATAGTCCCCTATTTTATAGAAAACAAACTATATAGTAATACTATAATTATTAATATTAAGCTAGGCTATAAAATAGGTGTTTACTTTTACACTTTTCTTTTCTATAAAGTGTTTAAATAAAATTAGTATCTCTAGGTAGAGAAGCTTAGCTTTAAGCTATTTTTATACTATCTTTATATACCTTAAAGTAATAAGGTTATAAGCACTAGCACTAGTATTTATTAAGGTTTATAACTTAAAAGCTACCCTTTAGAATATAATTTGCACTAGCATAACTAACTAGGGGCCTCTAAATAGTTTAGAAACTCTTACTATCTTACCACCTATAGGTAGTAATTTTAGTTTAGTATCTACTTTTTATAGTTAAAATTATAGTTTATTTAGATTAGGAAGAAAAATATTATAGACCTTTTAGTACATAGTATAATGCTATAAGGGAAATCTATAGATATACTAAAAATATATTAAAAAAGGTAAAGCAGCTTAGAGATAGGTTAGGCTAGAGACTATTTATTATAACTATTTGTTAGCACGTGCAAATTAGTCCCTTACACTAGAGGTAGTTAACAATATAACGCGCGGTTACCTACGTGCACGCAATAACGCATCAGATAGGCAAGCAAGTTAGAGTGTTATTATTATAGGATTAGTTGTCTTAGAAGCTAGGAGGAGATGTTAGAAAAACTTTAATGTGCTCTAGTTCTAGGGCTTAGCGCTTACACATAATGTTTTGTAATATTATATTATATAGGCGCTAGTAATGTAATAGAAAAACGTAGTAATTAAACATAGTAGGGCTACTTAAAAACTAAATAAGAAGAGGCAGTTTATACTTTTGCCTAGAAGGAAGTTTATTTAGATTAATTAGTTTAGTAGCTTCTATATAAGCTACTAGGTTAGAGTAGTCAAGTAGCGTATATTTAAAGCCTTATTATCTAATAAATTATCTGCCTCTAAATTAGAGTAGTAGATAATACTAAGTTTGTTTGAATTAAGATTATTCTCTACTTTTATATTTGCTATCTTAGAGTAGTAGTATAAGTATCTGCCTTCTAGCCTTTTACTATAGCTAAAGTAGGCGTTATTCTTTATACACTATACCTTAGTCTAATTATAAAGAGTTAAAAAAAGTAGGTCTAGAATAAGGTGTTTATTTCTTAGTTACTATATATAAGAGCTTTAATCTAAAAGGTAATACTTTAAATAAAGTCTTTGTATACGCTTAGAAAGGGTTTATTATATTATTATTATTTGGTTATAGTTGTTAGTTGTAGTGGTGCGCAAGACAGCGGTGGGATTAGGCTCTCTTTATATAGGCAATAAGCACTCTAACCTTATTACTGCCTATATAGGCGAGATAAGTTACTACTTAACAATAGTTCTAAACTATAGTTAAGTTAACCCTACTAGTGTACTTAACAGCCTTATAGGGTGCTAAATAATAAGCGCGTTATTAACTTAGTTACGTGTATTTATATAGTCTATAGGTATCTTACAAAGCTAGTACACAGAAAAATAGGTTATAGCTAAATTTTCTTTGTTGCTATAGTATAGTTGCGGAATGCAGCTTTGTTCACAAAAAAAATATATTATTATTTTAAAAAGTGTAGCTAGCTACAGTTATTTAGTGTTTAATTACTAAGTAGTTAATATTAGCATTTTCTATTTCTCTTTAAAGTATTAACTTAAGACTTCTAGTTAACTTAAGTTATAATTTATTCTTTCAGATCTTTACGTCTAGTTTAACTTTTCTAGCTAGGCTCTTAAAAGCTTATAGGAATTCTTAGGTATTTATTTTATTAGAGAGAAAGAGCTTATAAAACTTCTTACGTGTCTATTAAGAAGCAAAAAGATTATAATAAGTCTTTTCTTAGAATTTAAAAAAAGTAATTTAGATCTGCAATCTTTATTAAGGGCCTAATTTATTTATTATTACTTTTGCGCAGCCTCTTAAAATATACTTTTAAGGTAGCTAAGTATAGTTTTTATAAAGTTAGTTTAATTGTTTATGTAGTTATTGCTTTAGTAATAGTTTGTATTTACCTAAAGCTTATTATATATATTCTTTAGCTAATCTCTAATACTAAGGCTAGGTTAATCTTTTGTATAATACTTATTAATACTAGGTAGCTTTGTAGAGCGTTTTAGCTTAGATATACTAAGAGTGGCTTAACCACTATTAATAATACTGCCGTGTAGAAAGTTAATAATAAAATCATTATTATTTTATGTATACTTTATTACTACTACTATATGCTAGGTACTAGGTTTTAGTGCCTCCTATTCTACTTCTCTCTATGTATAGTGCGGACTCAATCTTGGTTAGAATCTCCACACGATGAAGATCTTTAATACTAAGGGTGGCAGAAGCGTGTCTTCCCTAAGATATATCTATCTACTTACTTTTAATAAACTTAGTTTATATATATTTTAGAGGTTAGAAAGTAGTAAAAGTTATTATTTAGATATAGAAAATAGGCACTATAAGCTAAAGCGTATGTTAGAGCGCTTACTAAAGCGCTTACTAGAGCGTATATTAGGGCGCTTACTAGGGCGCATATTATAGTGTAACTAGGTAGAATAAGCTTTACTTAGCTATAAAAAGGCGGCGCGAACTAAGTAGTATATTAGGTGTTTCTAGGCTAGGGGCTTTTAATAGGACTTAAATGTTGTTTTATAGATAATAATTATTTTTAATAGAAAGGAGAGCTTTATTAGGGCTAAATAGGTCTAGCTTAATAGCTACTTAATTAGTAATATTAGGCTAGAAATTAGGAATTTTCTAACACTATATATACTATATTATAAGGTATCTATATCTTAAGTATAGTAAAAGCTTATTTGAATATATTAGCACGCTTGTATAAAGCCTAAATAATACCCTTTTATTAAGGGTTATTTTTAAATCTTATTATAGCCCTAGCTACTAATTCTAGTAACCTCTCTAAAAGCAGACCTTAAGAAAAGCAATATATTAGGCCTAAAACTAATAGGAAGTAAGTAATTATTTAATTTCTAGGCTATCCTTAAGTAATAAGTCTAGTTTAAATTACCTAGTAAATAGGTTAAATATCCTAGTAGCTATGAGTTTAGCTTTGTCTTAGTGTGTAAGTCACTTATAGTCTACTAATAAAAATTTATTGTCTAGCTTATCTACCTTAGGTATAGCAATATATTTTATTATGCTAGCTATTACAAAACGTTCTATTAGGGTAGACCTTTCTTAGTAGCTTAATAATACTCCTCTTATAAAACTAGGAGTAAGGCAACTAGTAATCTAAGGAGTAGCTATTAGCTATAAGGGTGTCACTAGGGCACCTAATAGTTAATAAGACAGAATAGAATAATATTAGGAGGTGAGTGGTAATAAGACAAATTGCTACCCACTCTTATCTAAAGTAAGGAAGTTTATATATCTAAACTCCCGCTAGGCCTAAAGGAGATATAAGGCCCTATTTAGCCACCTAAGTAATAAGAGGGCCTTATAGTATCCCCCTTCTAGAATTAACCTAATCTAAGTTGCCCTAGAAGATTATAATATATAATATCTTATTATCTTCGCTTAAAAAGTAAATAGTCGCTAGTCTTATAACTCTATAGTAATAATTATTATTATATTAGGTGCTATTACGCTATTAAGATACTTTAGGACACTTAACTAATTTAGGAGCTAAAAGTGCTATTAAATAAGGCTTAGCGTAGTTATTTTAGCTCTTACCTGCCTCCGTATTATCTTTACTCCTTGCGCCTTAACTAGTTAAATTAGCATATACTATCCTACTTCTATTATTCTAATATGCCCTAATGCCTCTTTTTATCGTATTATAGCCATTATAAGACGCTTACTATCCAGTAGGCTAAGTTAGCTTATAACTAGCCTGCTAGTGCTATTTTATACGTCTATTATATTAAACTTATTTATAAAGGGGATCTACTCTCTATATGCTACTTTCTAGATACTAAACTTGTCCTATTAATCTAAATTAATAGTTTTTAGCTATTTAGGTGTAGTAATTACTTAATTTAGAAGAAGTACTGCCTTATAATAATATATACCTATATTAGGCGCCCTTATGCTGCTAACTAAAATAGTATAGTGTCCTATTAACTTTAACGCTAAGCTTAACAGTCTTATAGCTACTTAAGCTCTCCTTTATAGTAACAACTCTAAAAAGAATAAGAACTATATCTATAATACAGCTATAAGGCTTATAAGCAATATTAAGTAGGTGTAGTTATTCTTATAGCGCTTTCTATTAACTAATTATTTCTTAGTTTATTTAGACCTTACGCCTAGAATCTTTGCGTCTATAATAGTATCAATATCTATTAATTAACCTATTACTTTACTAAGAAGCGCGCTTATACTAATATAGAGCGTAAAACTAAGTAATATTACTATAAGAAGGCTATTAACTACGCAACCTATAAGAGTGGAATTCTAAAATAAGATAAGATCTATAATTTTGCCTTTTATTATATTATATTATATACTAACGCAGTTTAGAACAAATACAAACTAATATATTATTAGGAGTTTTAAAGTAATAGTAAAAGTTCTACTTATAGCTATAGTTGCGGATAGCGCCCTTCTAGCTTCTTAGTAGTGCTTTTAGTTTAAGGGCCTTAGGCTAATATATATATATATATAAGGGATCTCTAGGACTATTATACTTTAAAGTCCCTAAAAGTAATAGCTCCCTATAATATAGAAGTCTGTTAGGACTTAAATAGTGCCTTTTAGTAGGCGGTAGCGCCTTAAAATATCTTAATCTTAGGTTCTTAGAATTTCCCTTCTATTAGCTTTAAGTAAAGTATAATATACTTTTATAGTTCTTTATAGTCCTTTATAACTAACTCTTAGAGCTACTATAATCTTTCTAAGTTAGTATTACCTTTATAACACTTTACGCTATTAAATAGCTTTGCAATTATAGCAAAAAACTCCTTATAGAGAAAAATAGATAAAGGTAGCAAGTGTACTTTCTATAGTAGTTCTCTAACTATATAGTTAACCTAAGTTTAATCTCTTATCTATAAAAGAAAGGAATTAAAATTTTCTTAGAAGGTTCTTTTATATCCCCCTTATATATAATTACTTAACCTAATTAAGAGGCCTTGTAACGCTATTCTAGAATATTCTTCTTTTTCTAGAATTCTTTAATAGCGTTAGCACTTAGATTAGTGTCTAGCTTTTATAAGTTTCCTTCTTCTAGGTAACCTTCCTATTTTAATAAGGTATTCTTAGGTTCTAACTAATAATTATCTACTCTTTAGCACCTTCTCTATAGAGTATATATTATCGCTAAACGTGCGTAGAGTGTCTATTAGGCTGGCAAATAGGTATAGGTTAGGTTAGGATTGCATAGGCTATAGGTTAGATTAGGGTTGCATAGACTAGATTGTATTAGGTCTAACTAATTATATTTTTTATTAGCTATATATAATTTTTATAGTAAATTACTATAAAAAAATGTCCTTATTATTATAGTAGTAATTATTTCGTTTACTTATTATAGTAAAAGTATAGCTTTAGTTTAACTATATATATTAAACCTAACTAAGCGCCTAGCTATTCTAAAGCTAACTAAGCGTCTTACTATTTACCTAGTATTTATATACTTCTCATAGTACCTATCTGCTAGCTATATATTCTTAGCCTATATAGTAACCTATTTTATATAAATAGCATTAATATTAGTATCTAGAGGTATTAGTATTTATTTTATAGTAGGAGTAGAGTGATATAAAGAAATATCTTTAAATATTCTAACTAGAGAAGCCTCTATTGCCTCTTAGAGAGTAGCTAGCATAATAGACTAGAAGCGCAGATCTTTATTATTGTTATCTTATACTATTTCCTTAATAAGGCAGCAGAATAGTATTTTTCTAATAAGGGGCTTAATACTCTTTTAGTACTTTTTAATTTTTCTAAGCGTAATAGCTATATATTATTAGACTATATATATAATAAATAGCTAAAATAATAATATACTATCTAGCTTCTAGTAGTACTTTCTTTTTAGCGTAGTAGGTAGTGTTTTTTATAAGGCGTCTTTCACGCAGCTTTAGCAGCTAGTAGCTTCTTCTTTTTTACTTAAAATCTACTAGTAAGTAGTTTAAAGTATCTAGCTAGCCTAGTGCATACTATTATCTTAGAAATTAAGGTTATATAGTAGTGAAGGCTAACCTAGATTATAAGCGAGTCGCCCTTACAAGCGAGTCGCCCACCTCGTCAACTTTCTACGACGCGTCACCTACAAACTACAATGGCTCAACTAACTTCTACTCAATTGCCCTGCAACGAAGCAGATATCTACCTTGATATCCTAGCTATTAATCAGAACCAAATTCAGACTGTACGAGAGGCTGTACGGGCTTATAATGTCCCCCGATCAACGCTGCGCGACCGACGCGCCGGGAAGCCTGCGCGACGCGATTGCCAGCCCAACTCAAGAAAGCTTACTAAGCTAGAAGAGGAGGTGATTATCGAGTATATACTTGATCTAGATTCGCGAGGGTTTGCGCCTACACTAGAAGCTGTGCGGAATATGGCGGATAAGTTGCTCGCTGAGCGCGGCAGTGGCCAGGTCGGTTAACAGTGGCCTAGAAACTTTGTCAAGCGAACAGACAGCCTTACTACGCGGTTTAATCGACCATACGACCACTAGAGAGCGCTCTGCGAGGATCCAGAAGCTATACAAACGCTGGTTTAACCTCGTAGCGCGTACGAAGGCCACCTACGGTATCCCACGACGAGGACACCTCAACTTCGACGAGACTGGCTTTCTAATGGGCAAGATATCCTCCCAGCTAGTTGTCACAAGATCAGAGAGACGTAGCTGGCTAAAAGCAATCCAGCCAGGCAATCGCGAATAGGTTACGGTGATCCATAGAATTAACGCTGCCGGGTGGGCAATCCCGCCCTTCGTTATTTTCGCTGGCCAGTATCACCTCTCTGCCTGGTATGAGGGCGAGGATATACCAGGCGACTGGACTATTAGGCTTAGCGACAACGGTTAGACTACTAATAAGCTTAGTATTGCCTAGCTATAGCACTTTATTAAGCATATAGCAGCGCGTAGGGTAGGCGCGCGCGCTAGCTGCTTATACTTAACGGCTATAAGAGCCACAAGTCGCTTAAATTCTAAGAAATCTGCAAGGATAACAATATCTATACTCTCTGTATGCCGCCACATTCGTCGCACCTCCTGCAGCCGCTAGATGTTAGCTATTTCTCGCCATTAAAGCGGGCGTACAGGTGCTAAGTATCGAGCCTAATACGCGACTATATTAACTATATTACTAAGCTTGAGTTCCTACCTGCCTTCTTCTGCGCCGCCTATAACTAGTTAATTACAAAGGAGAATATCTACGCAAGCTTTTAGGGCGCTAGACTAGCCCCACACAATCTAGAGGTAGTGATCTTGAAGCTTAATATTAAGCTAGCTAAGGACGCCGTCGCTAGCAACTCTACTAAAGGCTGTGTGGGAGGCCAAAACACCCAGCAATGTGCGCGAACTAGAGGCTTAATTAATATTAATTCGCGAGCGGATTTGCGCGCATAAGAGCTTGTCACCTGCTTCTATTATTAAGAGGCTTAATTAGCTAGAAAGAGGCTCTTCTAAAGTAATACATTAAATAGCGCTTATGCGCGAGCGAATCTTAAGCCTTAAGAGAGCAAATAAGGCCGCTACAACGCGCAAAAACTATAAAAAGAAGTAGATCTAAAAGCAAGGCACCCTATTAAAGGCAGAGGAAGAGGATATTATTACTTAAAGGGCTGTTAAGCAGCAACTTAAGGGAGAAACGCGTCAAGGCAAGGCGCGATTAGGTACGAGCTAGCAGGCCTTAGCGCGCTGCGGTTGCTGCAAAGAGACTGGCTATAACTCACAAAACGTGTAAAAAGCGTACTGTAGATACTACTTAAACTAGGACAGCTCTTATATTAATATTATTTTATTGCGTTGTGGATGTACAGGCTATAAAAGGCTAAGAGAGTTGATAAGGTGGGCAACTCGCTTGTAAGGGCGACTCGCTTATAATCTAGGTTATAGAGTATTAAAAAAGTAGCTAGGAGGGTAGTAAGGTAATGTAGCTAAGTAGGCGGCAAGGTAAGTAAAAAAAATATACTAGTATTATTAGCGCCTTACTTATGCGTATAGGCCCCTATAGCTACTTTTTATAATAATAATAATATTTTTATTTTTTCCATAATATTAACTATAGTTATTATATACTATTATCACACCCCTATACTATAGCGTCTATTAATAAAAAGTCTTCTAACATTCTAAAAAGCTTCCTAAGTAGTAGCCTATAAATACTAGCAAATTTTAAGTGTAATAAGTAGGAGGGTCTTACTAAGGTACCTAGTAATTATAGCCTTTTATTATACTATATACTATAGTAGGGTGACACAAAAAAAGCGCCTAGCAAAAAGATACCTTTTTAAAAGTTATATAACTAAGTGAGTTTTAATACTATGTAAATAAAAAGTATACGATTTTAAAGGAGGAATATAGGGGATTATGACTAGGTAATAGTTACGTGATTACTAAGCAGGGTCCTTAAGGTATCGATCTCTAAACTTAGTGTTTCTTAAAAGTCAATTTTTAAGGCGTTTTGACTGTTTTATTTTAGTATGCTACTAGGCTAATGTTTTATACTAGCTATTCTAGGCCTAGTGTAGATTACGTAAGCAAAATGTCGGAGTACTTATATAACTTAATTAAGACATTATTTAAGATTAAAAATTACGTGATTTTAAAAGTTAATTAAATCACGTGATTTACGACTAAGATTATAGTATAATATAATATCTTTTGTCTAGTAAATTTTCTCTTTTGTATTTCCTCGAATGCAGCCAAAATTGTCAAAACTCGAAAGTTAAGTTTCTTTACTTAAAAAAGCAAATACTACTCTAATTCTACTATTGCTACTACCCTTAATAAGCCTCTACAATCTATTAAGACTGCTATTAGACGTATTAATAAGAAAAATAAGGGAGATAACTTATTAAAAGGGGTAAAACAAGGGAGAGTAACTAAGGTTACTTCTAGAGAGAAAAGAGTTATTAATAGGGATTTAACTAAAAGCCCTAAGAAGACAAATAAGAGGCTATTAAAAGAGAATAGTTTTGGCTTTAGTAAGAGGACGTTACAGAGAGTTTTAAAAGGAGAAGACTATTCTTTTAACGTCTCTAAGAAAAAGGCCTATTTAACTAAAGAAAGAGCTAAAAGAAGAGAATTTTGGGCTAAAGAGATAGTTAAGGAGCTAGAAAATATTAACTTTGCTAAAGTTATATTTTCTGACGAGTCTACTATCCAAAGGGGGCATGGTAATAGGCAAGAATATATAAGAAAAAGGGAAAAATCGAAAATTGGGTCTGAACAGCGCAAAAACCGAACAACTAGTAAGTTATTAATTTCTTTTAAATTCTAGAATTATAGAGCCCTCTTTTCTCTATAATTGGGCTGTTTTACGTTTTTTATATCTTTTTTTTGAGCTAGTACTAATTCACTGAAAGCGCGAGATATTTCTATCTTAGTCTGGGGCTGTATTTAGATAGGAGGACGTTCTAAACTAGTGTTTTTAAGGGACCCTATTAAAACTAGGACCTTTAATAACACTAGATATATATAGGAGTGTTTAAATTCTGTCTTATAACCTCTTTTAAAAAGAGGTAAGTAAAGTACCCCTTATTCTTCTTTTTTATTTCTTTTAATATATATAATATATATATATATTATATTTTTCATAATCTTATTCTTTATACTAATTATAACTAGGCTGGAAATTTCAACAGGATAATTCGAAGATCCAGGGAACTCCACAGGTGAAAAGGTGGTTTTCTAGGAATAAAGTCTTTATTTTTGGGCATCCACCCTATTCACCAGACTTAAATCCTATAGAAAACATTTGGAGTCCATTAAAAGATAGGCTAGGAAAAAGAAATAGGGCTTCTTTAGGCTTTGGCACTAGTAAATCTAGTGTAGAAGCCTTTTAAAAGAGCTATACAAGAGGAGTGGGATTTAATTCCACAGGAGGCTATAGATCATTGTATACTATCTTTGCCTAAGCGTCATAATGACGTTTTAGAGGCTAAAGGATGGTATATTAAGTACTAGTTATATATTATTTACTAGTTCTATCTAATTGTTTAATTTTAATTAATTTTTATCTTTTTCCTTATAATTATTATTTCTATGAATAAACCTATAATGGAAATTAGGTTATATAGTCCTTATAGACTAAACGATACTATATACAAGTTATAGAATTTTATCTACGTAGAAAAAAAAGTTATATAGAGTCAAAGTTTTAAGAAAAGATTTCCTTAAAATTACTAAGATACCTCTAGTTAGCGCTGATTACTAACCTCTTAACTACTAACCTCCTATACTAAATCTCATAAACCGTCTCCTTAGGACGGTATACTTTTTATTTACATAGTATTAAAACTTATCTCGCTATATAACTTTTAAAAAGGTATCTTTTTACTAGGCGCTTTTTTTTTGTGTTACCCTACTATATATTCTAGACACTCTAATACTATTCCTACTATTACTAGTAAATGCTAATAAGCTGGGTGCCTACTTTAATAATATTTTAGATATTATTATACAAAAGAACGGTATAATTATACCTATTATATATTAATAGAAATACTCTTTCTTTAATATTAGCAAGGAAGAAACTGTATCTTTCTTTACTAAATAAGAACTCTGTCGCCTTTATTAATAATTTAGACATTTCTATATAGAAAGACTTTAGAAGATGCTTACTAATACTGGCTATAAAGTGGATACTACTATACTAAAACAAATTTAGAAGTTTTGCCACTACTATTAATTGTATAAATAAGCCCCGCGTCGCTTTAAGTTTACTATTAAGGATGACACCCACTTTAACTCTAAGATTATTATTAGTATTATATATATTAGAAGTAGGAACGTACCATTTATTATGAATATAGATATATTATTTTAAGCTGCAATCTTTTTAAAATTAATATCTACACGAGATGTGTGGGAAGCCATCTATAGATACTAGATTAATGTCTACTAAGGTCTACCTAACTATAATATATATAACCTAGGTATAAACTTTATATTAGATAAGTTTAGAAACTACGCAAAGATTATTAGCGCAACCTATAGGCAGATACCTATAGAAGTATATTTAGGCAATAGGGAAGGTTAAGCGTTTGCACGCACCTCTCTATAGAGTCTTTAATATCCTTAAGGCTAAACTAAGGAGATTGTATAGATAAGATAAGGAGGACATCCTCTCTAGATAGCTAATAAAGCTATTAATAACACTATAGGCCTAGATAGCCTTATACCCACACTACTAGTCTTTAGCGTATATCCTAGGATGAATATAAATTCTCTTCTATTGCCTAATATTATTGCACTTATAAATGCTATATAAAAGGTGATAAAGATATTACAGAAGAAAAGGAACAAGACTAATATTAATTATGCGCTAAATACTTATAATGGTCTATTAGCAGCACATAAAGTTCTTAAGCTCCTACTTAGATCTAAGATTATAGCCTAGAAAGAGAAAGATAAATAGATAGGCCTATATAAAATTAAGGGTATTAAGGATAGAGATATAATTCTTAACCTAGAGAATAGTCTAGTAAAGTTTTACTGTACGCAAGTTAAGCTATACTAGTGCGAAGAAGATTACACTTTCCTACTATTATATAAAGATAAATATACAATACACAACTTCTTAGCCTATTTTCTATAGTTAGCATCTATACGAAAAGCAAAGAATAGAGGAACTTATATTAATAGAAATGCCCTAGATAAACGTATAGTTTGCTTGAGAACTAGTTAGAAGAATAATGCGTATTCTTTTGCCTAGAAGAGCTACTATAGTGGTATTAAAGCTAGGGAGGCCTAGCTAGTTAAGATCTACTAGTACAAGCGCTATTATCTACACTAAGTTAGTATTGTATAGAGATAAGATATTATATAATAAGGAACATAGTTTAGTACTATATAAAATAGAGGATTAGCTTAATAAAAAAGAGAAAGAGCTAGAGAGAAGAGACACGTACAAAGAGATGTTTTAAAATAAGGGATAAGAGAAAAAAGAATAGAAGAAGGAAAGCCTACCTTATATACCTCTCCCTTCTGTTTAGAGCCTTAATTCCTACTCCTTATTAGCGTTTGTCTTCCTCTTATCCAACGTTACACGATTGCCCAACATCGCTGCCTAAATAAATAAGACAAATAGGTCTACCTATTATACAAGAATTAAACTAAGCAAAAAGAACTCTGTATAAACAATACATTATTACTATAATCTTATTATTAACTACGCAATCTTACCCTTAACTGCTATTAGCCAGACTACTACTCTACTACTAATAAGCCTAATTGCGCCTCTAATAAATAGTAGCAAAGTATAATAAATAGTTACTTAATAGAATCTTCCTATTAACTAGAGCAAACTAGCTAGAGTAGGAGACGTACAAATAGAAGAATAATAAATAAATAGAGTAAATATTAGCAAGTAGATAGTTTGTGCAGAGGAAGAGAGAACTACTAATAGCAACCTTAAAAACAAAAAGTTGCTAGTGTCTATACACTATATAGGTAAGGGTACCTAAGGGTGTTAAGGTTTTAATATTGCCGCACAATAGCATTACGTAGGAATTACGTAATGCCCGTGCGCCGTGGCCTATGCGCTGTAGGATCTTCTCCTTTCCATCTACACCCTTTCTAGAGATAAGCAATTAATACCAAGTTAGTTCTATTATATTATTTTCTTTTCTTATACGATTATCCTATACACCCTCCACAGTTACTAATATAGAGTATTAGATATTAATGTCTATATAGCTAGCTATAGAGCCTATTTAATAGTTATATTATTTAAGATAAAAGCCTTTATTATCCTACTCCTAGATAGATAAATTAACGCCACATACTTATTTTAAGTACTAAATAGGGGGCTCTATTTTTTATTATTATATTAGATAAAAGCCTTTATTATTCTACCTTTAGGTAGATTTAATTAACGCTATATAATTAGATTTAAATAATACTAAAAAATAGATATAGTTATAAAAGGCTAAAATAATTTACTTTTTATAAAAGGGTTAAGCTAGTTTTAACTAAGAGTTATAGGCACTTTATATATAGATTATATAATTAATTTTTTTAATTAGTCTTAACTAAGATCTATAGGCCCTTTATAGTTAGATTATAAAATTAAGAAACTTTTTAATTTTAGAAATAACGCTATTATAAGTAACTATTACTTTTTTATAATTACCTTTTCACGCTCTTTTAAATTACAAAGTAGGGGGCTCTGCTTTTTTATTATATTATTTAAGATAAAAGCCTTTGTTGTATTACCTCTAGGTAGTTAAATAATAATATATAAGTAACTACTAATAATATCTTTACTAGTATCTTTGCTGCCTATAGTATATTTACTAATATCTAATATTTACTAGCTACTATACGCTTTTATTATTATACGGTTATAATACTTTAAAACACTAATTATTATTTATTATCTTTAGTAACACTCTAAAGTGCTTTACCTATTAATTAATATAATTTATATTTACTTAAGTTACTATAATACTAGTGCTTATAAATACTATTAATATATTATATAACTTAATAATAGCTTATAAACTATATTCTTATATATAATAGTGTAAGGGGCTTTAGACTAAGTGGTTAGAGCTGCCTAAGTAAACTTATAAATGTAATAGAGTTTAATAGTAACTCTAGCTATAAACTTATATATACTCCTAGCTTAGTAGAAGCATAGACCTAGAACTCTAAGGTAGTAGGCTAAGTAACTATAAAAGGGCGCTTAGCCCCTTATATATCTTCCCACCCCTAGAAATCCTAGTATTATATTCTATACTCTCTATAGTAGTAGCACTAATCTCCTTCCTACACACCTAAAGTCTTAAGGATAAATCTAATACTGTGTATGCTAGTAATAGTGCTTTAAGCCTCTAGAAAGTTCTAAGCGTACTTTAGCTAAAGAAAGTACTTGGCTTCTATCCTCCTATCTTTAGTAGGGCAACCTAGTTATTATATCTAACATCTTTATATTTATATCTCTTAGGTTTATAGTATAGCTACCTATTTTAGTTAAGAATTTGCGCTAGTATTATTTGCTCTAGCTAAGATAAATAAAAAGGTCTTTACCTTAGTTCTACTTTTTTCCTCTACTCTACTACTTTATCTGCAACGCTCCTTATTAATATTGCGCTATATTCTACTTCCTACTTCTGCTTTTATACTATTTCTACTATCTTTTATTATTTATCTCTATTTATAGTTAAAGCTAATAAGTAACGCCTTATAGTAGCCCTTACAACTCTAAGTAAGTATTTAAAGGCTAGCTTAACTATAGCTTAGCATTCTCCTATAAAGATTATAACTTATAGCACTTTTACTTATAATAGTAAGCCTTTACTACCTACTCTAAATTCCTATAGTACTAAGAACTTTAAGGAGTTTATGCATAATAAGACTATAAAAAATTATTATAGGGTTAGGTCCTTAGTTCATTTATATTACTCCTTACTAATTCTAAGTAGTTTTTTAAAAACTTAAGTTATAATTAAAAGACCCTTAAGGCTATTTATATAATATCTAAGGAGTGCGTCTTTAAAGCTGCCTATATTTATAAGAGAACCTACTAGCGCTACCTTAAGTGACTTATTTTCTATGCGTAGAGGCTTATAGGAAAGAAGTATAACTATAAGGCTTATAATATTTATTCTAGTAAGTGTTTAGGTAAAGTATAATAAATCTTTAGTAAATCTCTTCTTTACTAATCTATATCTTAGATCTAGAATAGCTGATAAAAGAACTTTGCTAAGACTAAATTTGCTAACCTTATTTTAGACTATATTCTTTATAGTAATAATTATACTAGTAAGCCTCTCCTTAATCTCTAGTAAGCTTATCTTAACATCTTTATCTATAAGTATAGCTTCGCTATTTAGAGTGCTTAAGTTAAGCTCTAGGAGATAAACAATACTAATACTAGATATTCTAGATAGGATATAGAGCTTTTATATTAGATTTTTATAATTTAGCAAAATACTTATACTATTCTTTAAGCTCTTTCTAACAAACTTACTATAAGTTCTAGATTTATAGCATTTATCTTTTTTAGCTAATATTGTGCTATATTTAATCGCTACTCCTACTTTGTCTATTCTAAAGCCTCCCTATTAGAATCTAGTCAAGATTATCCTAGATATTATAGAGACTATCTGCTCTAGTAAGATAATAGAAAGATATAAGATTGCTACTTTTCTAGAGTGTATTAAGTAGGTTTTAGATTTTATAGCTATTAGTTCTAACTAAATTGCTATTCTTTGCAAAAGGGTTAAATGAATAGACCTAAAATTCTAATTTAGGCAAAAGCGAGTTTATAGGGGAGAAGTAGTATTTCTATTTATTCTTTTAAAATATTAGGATGTTTCTATCCCTATATCTAGCCTTATTATAAAGGTGTAGAGGTGTTTTCTTATATAGTCTACAACTTTATAGGTATAGCTAAGCTATAAGCTTAGCTTCTAGAACGCTTTAATTCCTTTAGTTACACTATATTTATTCCCTCTTCTTTGTAATATCCTCCTTTAAATAGTCCTCCTTTTTCCTCTTCCTAATCGCCCTACTTTCTATTATTTATAATCTATTTTATTTTATTATAAAAGAGATAATTCTCCCTTTTTCTACTAGCTACTACTAAAGCTAATACTTTTAAATAATTTATAGTACTTCTTTACGCGTTCCCTACTCTTTTAAGTAAATTATAGTCTTATTCTTTACTAATTCTGAATTAATTAGTAAGAAGGGCTAAAGGTCTGGACTTATCCTAACTTCTCTTTAGTAGAGGCTTTCTAGGTTCCCTACTAGAGACATAACTCCTATACTAAAAGCTATAGTGTATTTATTTGTTTAGGAAGTTTTTATAAAAGTTTATAGTTAACTCTCTATTATTATTTTAGAATAAAGAGGTGTATATTTCCTAGTAATTTAATACCTCCATAGCAAAGAAATCTATAGTAAGTTTCTAAGTTAGGTTAGTATTATCTAACTACTTAACTTAGTATAGTAATCTCTATAGCCCCTTTCCTCTTTAAGTAGGTTTCTTAGCTAAGATAACTTTTATAACCTATTTCTTTTCTCTTTTAATAATAATAGCCTCTAGTTTCTTATTATCTACAGCCCAGCTAAGGAGAAGGTCTTTTTTAGCTAGGCGTAGATAATTTACTAAGAACACTAGGTAAACTCTAAATAGAATATCTAGTTCTATATTATAGAAGTCTACTACTTGCATAACTATAAACTTTGCATTTTTCTAATCTAACTTCTTATTAGAGTAGAAGTTAGATAGGTAGTCTCTATACTAGAGCTAGACTTTATCTCCTTCCTTTAATATAAAAGTATCTCTCTAGTATTAGTTTGCTTACTACTTCTACTCTTATTAGAACTTAACTATTTTAGCTTAAATAAATATAAAAACTTCTTAGAACCTCTATAGTAAAGCTTTAGTAGACTTTATTAGCTATAAATTCTACTAATAATAGTTAATAGCTTCCATTTTTATGTTTAGCTTAAATAGGTCTATATTATATCTGTGTTAGAGAAAGAATAGTGCTACTTTAGTAAAGGTAGCTTTTTGCCTATTAATAGCTATTTGCGCTATAAAGTAATATAGGGCCTAATTCTTTTAGTCCTATTATATAAAGGCATAGAGGTATGCCTTAATTATAAAATTTATATATTCTATAGTACTATTAGTTTCTAGGTAATTAGAAAAGAATAATCTCCTCTAAATCTTTATCCTTTTACATAAAGGCCTCTAAAAGTTACTTATAAATTAACATCTATAGTTAGAGGTTATAGCGTTAGAGAGCTAATAGTAGGCTATAATATAATAGAGGAACGCCTTTACTATTTCTTTCTACCTCTAGGTTTAGTACAGAGACTAAAACTATTCGTTTTCTTAGTCTATTACACACTACTATTATATTTATATTTTCTCTACTTGTAAGGAGCTTAGTAATAAAGTTTATAAAAATCTCTTTCTATATCTAGTCTAGAAGAAGGAGAAATTTTAGTAGCCCTTATTTTATATCTCTCTATAGCTTAGTTCTTTTATATATATTATAGTTTTTAATACATCTATAGATAAAGTTTAATATTTCTAGAAAGAAGTATAATTTAGTAACTATTTTATAGATAATCTCTCTTTCTAAGTGCTTAGATATAAGAAAGTTATAGACTATAGTAACTAGTATTATTTATAAGAGTTTTTAGTTTAAGACCTATCTTTATTTCTAGTACTAAAGGTAACTAGTATTATTAATATTGCATTCTTATATAGTAACCTTTAGGGTTAGGGAGAAGGGGAAAGTACGCCTATAGTAAAAAACGCACTCTTTTACTTTTCTTAATATAAAATCTCCCGCTAAGCTATAAAACTATAGTTTATTTAAGTCTAGGTCTACTAAGAGGTGCGTTTCTAGTTTAGGGGAAAACTCTTCTAGTAAGTAGGAAGGAAAGGACTAGCGTTCCTTATATTTAGCCTAGTTCTTTTTTTTTTCCTAGAGGGGTTAAGCCTCTTAGGTAGAGCTTATATTACTAGGGCTATAGATATTTAGAACCTAGTATCTCTATTTTCTAAAAAAATCTTTTTAAGAAGTTAGATTTTATAGAACTTAACCTAGTTATCTTTAGCATTAGTAGGCATATTCTACTAGTGTTATAAAAGGGTATCTGCCCTTAAGTTAATAGTTTCTAGTCTATATTAGAATATTATATATATTTACTAAGGGTATTAGCCTAGCGTATATACTACTTCTTATTTAACCTTCTAGACTTTATAAAGTATATAAGGTTCTTATAATTAGTTTATATAAGCGTGTAGGAGACAGCCTGAAGTATATTATATTACTTCTTAGTTACTTTAACAACTATAAGTATTGTCTTATTATAGATTATATAGTTTGCCTTTATAAGAGTATATTTAGTAAAGAAGTAGGTAATTAGCCTAAGGACTTCTTCTGCGTTAAACTGTAAGAAGTAGGCTCTAGAGGCCTAGCCTAAGAAGTTAGTCTCTAATACTCCTTTCTTCTTAGTATTAAAGTAGGCTAGTATAGGCTTAGTGCAGAATATCTTCTTTAAGTAGTTAAAGGCCTACTATTATTTCTACCACTATAAAAAGGGAGTTTCCTTTCTAATTAACTTTATTATTAAATATACTACTCCTAAAAAGTTCTTTATAAACCTCTAGTAACAGTTAGCAAATTCTAAAAAACTCTAAAAATTCTTTATATCTATAGAAGGGGCCTAATTCTAAATAGGTTTAACCTTTTTTAGGTCTATACTAATCTCCTTTCTATACTCTATAATAAATCTAAGATACTTAGTTTTAGTAACTATAAACTCGCACTTTTTAATATTTAAGTGCAGCTCTATCTTGCCTAACTTTTCTATTACCTATTATACTTTATCTTAATAGTCACTTAAAGATCTACTAGAAAATATAAGAATATTATCTATATAGGTAGAGTAGAAGTTATTTAAGTATTTCTTTAAAATATAGTTAATATATCTCTAAAAGGTGCTTAGTGTATTAGCTAGTTTAAAAGGGACTACTAGCCACTTATATAACCTAAACTAGGTTTAAAAGACTATTTCCTATTTCTCTTTCTTTTACTATTTTTAACTTATAAAAGGCCTAAATTATATCTAACTTTATTAGCTACTTAATCTTAGTAAGAAGCTGCAACGTCTTCCTAATCAGGGGGAAAGAGTAGCAGTCCTTCTTTAATAAGGTTTTTAATGCTCTATAGTCTACACAAAACTATAAACCTCTTTTAAATTTTCTTATAAATAATACTGGCGCTATAGCACTAGACTTACTTATCTAAATAAAGCTATATAGTTAAGGTACTTTATTAGTTCCTTATAGAGAACTCGTAAATTCTCCTTTAACATACTATAAAAGGGGCTAAAGGGAATCTTTAGGGCCTCTTTATTCTTCTTAATTAGGGGGATTAAGTAATTAATTCTAGGGTCTTATAATAGAGAAAGTTTATTAGCTTATTCTCTTAAGAAAACTTCCACTTAGTCTAAGAGCTACTTAGGGAAATAGTCTCTTAGGTCCACTTTAGCCTTTAGGGCTAGGGCCTTCTAAATATTCTTAAGAAAGGTAGTATAAACTATTAGCCTATTCTTTTCTTTTATATTTCTTCTATTTAAGATTATAAATAACGTAGTAGAGACTTTTTAACTAGGAGTAGAAGTTTATCTCCCCTACTTATCTCTAATCCTTATACAAAAGAATCCTATATATATAGACTATTTTCCCTAGGGCCACTAATATAGCATTCTTCTTCTACTATAGCAATCTAAGAACTACTTTATAGTCCTCCTCTTTCCTATTAGTATAAGCCTATATTATTTTAATATGCCTCTTAATATCTATCTCTATGCAAGCGGCTTTATAGACGAAGAAGGTCGCTTCTCTAAATTCTATTACTTAATAAGAATTATTTAAACTAATACGTTATAGATTAGCTTTCCTAGCAAACTTCTTAGATATAAAGGTAGTAGTTAAACACCCTAAAATAAGTATAGTATACGCAAAGGCAATAATATTAATAAGAGTATTTATAGTAATTAGTATTAAATTTAGCCGTATGTTCCTATATATATTAAAGTTCTTCTTTAGTTTCTCTATAGCCTACTTTATCTCCTCCCTCTAATAACTTCTAGGAGGAGAGAAGCTAGTTTTATAACTCCACTAAGCTATTAATATCCTCATTACTACTATTTATCTTTTAGGCCTTACTAGTCCTAGCTTATATTAGGGGTATTATAGCTTAAAGGTAATAACTCTAGATGCTATATCTCTTCTTACTATAGTAAAAGCATACTCTTTTTTTATAGCACTTCTCTAACTCCTCCTTAAAGACCTATTTAGCGCGCTTTTTAGTCTTTAAAGGGTTTTCTTTAGTAGTCCTTATAGTACTAAAATATATAAGTTTCTAATCTATAGTGTTAGCAAACTTAGTAAAGGAGAAGGCTACTACGTAGAAGGGCTTTAATATCTTTATATAGCAAATATTTTCCTTAACTATATTAACTCTGTCTATAAGTATTATAAGGTCTTAGTCTTTAAAAATTTCTAGCGTAATTAGCCAATTTCTATAAGTCTATATATAGAGCTCTTTAGTAAATATTCTTTAAATTTCTCCTAGTTATCTTTATTAGCCTTAGTAGCTAGGCATATAAAAGTTAGTATTAAACTTAGTTAGTAGGATTTTACCCTATTAGCTAAGGAATAGTCTATCTATTCTATGCTTACTTCTCTACTAATTTATTACAGAAGCTTATATCTAAGAAACTCTAGAGTTTATCTTTAAAATAGGTTTCTTTCTTTATAAAGGCTAGTATAATATCTACTACCTTACCTGTTAGCCTACTTATAATATAATTAACTGCGTTTCTTAAAAGAAAATAATTTTTATAGATTTTAGCCTTTATTATATATTTCTAACGTTAGTAATCCTAATAGCTTCTAGGAAAAAACTCTAGATTAGGGAGTTAGGGGCGTTAGCGCTCTAGTAGCGCTTTGCTAGGCGCTAGTATTACTACTATTATTTAGAAGAGGGCTAAGGGCATAGTGTCTACTATAGCGTGTTACTCTAATTAGGCAAGTTAATTAGCAATTATTTCTAGCAAGGCCTAGAGCTATTTGCTAGCGTTTTATTAAACTACTAATATAACTTAGAGTTACTTTAAGCTAGCAAAATAGCCTATAAGTTATATTAGTGCGTCTTAGAGAGCGCCCCCTTTTATATTTAGGACCTCCTCTCCTCTTTGGGGAGGTGCTTAGGGCCTTATTAACCTTTAATCTTATAAATATTAATAGACTAGCTTAATCTTTTATGTATACTCTATCTTATCGCAATCTCCTATATATAGTTCTTTAGTAAGGTTAGTAGTAATATCTACCTCTATAGTTCCTTACTATTAGAGTTTAGTAACTTATTACGCTAGGTAAGAAATAAGAATATTCTCCCTTCTATAGAAAAACCCTAGTGTTCCCTCTATTATACTTCTGTTTATTCTATAGGGTTAAGAGATCTTAGCATCTAACTTAACTATATATTTATTTATAGGGTTAAGAGATTCTAGTGTCTAACTAAACTATATACTTATTTGTAGGGTTAAGGAATATTAATATCTAACTTAACTATATATTTGTTTATAGAGTTAAGAGATCTTAGTGTCTAACTTAACTGCGTATTTATTTGTAAAGTTAAGGGACCTTAATATCTAACTTAACTATGTGTTTTATTCTATAGGGTTAAGGGATCTTAGTATTTAACTTAACTACGTGTTTATTTATAGGGTTATTCTTAGCGTAATAAGAAGATTCTGTGAGCTTCCCTATTATAAGAGGTTAATTAAATTTAATATAAGGGGCTTTAGACTAAGAAGTTAGAGTTGCCTAAGTAAACTTATAAATTTAATAGAGTTTAATAGTAACTCTAGCTATAGACTTATATATACTCCTAGCTTTGGCAGAAGCACAGACCTAGAACTCTAAGGCAGTAGGCCGAGTAACTATAGAAGGGCGCGCTTAGCCCCTTACAAATAGTAGTTTATAATAAATAATTTTACTAGTTACTTATTATCTATTACTTTTTTAGCTTCAGCTTTCTAGTAAATAGTATAACTATTTTTAGGGTAGTGTAGTTTAAAAGCTTTAATATAGTATAAAAGATATTAAAATCGACTTTATAGTAAGGGCGTATTACCTTAATTATTTTATAGTTTAGTTTTACTTAAGTTAGTTAATTAGTATAGTAGATAAATAAAGCTACATAACTATAAAGAATTCTCTTATATGTAGCTAGAAACATATAGTGTATTTAAAGCTTTTAGATAGTATAGAGCTATTTTATTAGCTTGCCAAATATCTTTTCTATTATTTTTTTAGTTTAAGGTTAAAAAGTAGATTAAGATAGAAAGTTATTATATACTATATATAGCACCTAATTCTAATTAAAGACTAACCTTAAGTACCACCTAATAACGCGACAATAGTTTAACCTTACTTGCACCCCCTAATATCTATAAGCTTCTGGTTCTAATATAAGGTTTACTTACGCTATATATAGTATACCTAGCTTATTGCTATTAAAAATTATTAGCTTGCCAAACGCCTTTTTTAATCTTTGTTTTAGTTTAAGGTTTAAAAGTAAATTAAGATAGAAGGTTATATGTACTATGTATAGTATCTAATTCTAATTAAAAACTAATCTTAAATACTATCTAATAATATAATAATAGTTCAAACTTTAAAATTACTTACACTTTATCTAAACTCTATAAGCTTTCTACCTATATAAAGTTTACTTATAGCGTATATATCATATCTAGCTTATTACTACTACTATTATTAGTTATCTGCGCTTACGCTACTACGCAGCGTACTTGCTTAGATAAGCTAACTTAATAGTAATATATAGCTAGAAGGATCTTACGGATCTATATAATACTCTTACTACACTAGAGCTTATTAATAAAGACCTTATTATTTTCTTACGTCTCCTACTAAAGAATTCTATTACTATTAAGGAGTAATTACGTTTACGAAAGTAGAAATATAGTTTAGCTATTCTTTATAAACTAGATTAGCTACTAACCTAACTAGTATATATAGATAGCGTTATAAATAGTTAAGTATACCTATCTATTACACTAAATAAGTATCTTATAAATAGAATAGAACTCTAGCGTAGCTCTATTAGCGACAGCGGCGTAAATCTTTAGCGTGTACTTTTTAGCAATAATAAATACTTCTTTAGGGACAACGTTAATAGCTAGATAAATAGTAAGGCTTAGAGAGATAGTAGAAACGTTATTAAGAACAATCTTAATATAGTAATAGAGTAATAGTGTATTTAGTATATATTATTCTTACCCTACTTATAAGTATAGTAGTACGTATCTATTAATAAAATAACTTATATTATTTACAATAATCTAGATAGTAGGTTTATAATAATTAGGATAGTAAAGGAAGAATAGCTTATAGCGTTAATGCGCTAAAGTTTTATCCCTTTCCTAAAGTTTTAACTATAGACTTTTTATAAATTAGCTTTGTACATAGAAGCTATATACGCTAAGACTACTAAGCTTGCTTAGTAGTTTAAACGCGCTTTTTTTTATAATTATCTTTTATACGCTCTTTTTAATTACTAAGTAGGGGGCTCTGCCTTTTTTTGTTATGTTATTTAAGATAAAAGCCTTTGTCGTCCTACTCCTAGGTAGATTAATTAGCGCCACATTATTGTCGAAATAGATTACGTAATATAGTAAAAGGTAGGTAGGTAGTAGTAATATAATAAGTATAAAGTACTTATATAATAAGGTAGATAGTATTCTTAGTAAGATAGATAGTAAGATAACTAACTTGAATACTTTTTCTAAATTAGGAATTTAGCTTATTTATATAGATAAAGATCTTAGAGATTATGTAACTATACACGTGCCTAGAAAGTTATAAGTTCTACTTTAGCGAACGAATAGTTCTTTGTCTATAATTACGCAATAATACGTAATTAATAAGATAAAAAAAGTCCTAAAATCTAGACTTTCTAGACTGTACGTTTTCGTTCGATCTCGATTTAGACAACAAGCCAAAAGGTAAGTAGCTACTTATTACACTACTATATAATCTATAGTATAAACTATATAATGGGTAATAAGTATTAGTATAAAATAAAAGCTTATTAAAGTAAAATTAATTTTAGCTTTATATTTTAACAATTACTACTACTATTATTAGTTATTTACACTTAAGCCGCTACGTAGTATACTTACTTAGATAAGCCAACACTTAATAGTAATAATAGTAATAATAGCTAGAAGGATCTTATAGATCTATACAACACTCGTATTACACTTATTAAAAACAAAACCTTAAATATAGTAATATAGTAATAGTGTATCTAGTATATATTACTCTTATAAGACTTATAAGAGATAGTATATACTTATTAATATATTAATATATATATTATTTGCGATAATTAGGATAGTAAAGAAGAAGAAAAAATAACTTATAGCGTAATAGCCCCTCCTAGGCAGAAGTATTAACTGCCTCTACTTATTCGTTTTTAAGTGGCCCTACTACGTTTAATTACTACGTTTTATTGTATATTACTAGCGCCTATATAATATTACGTACGCGCTAAGCTTAAAGCGCGTTAAATTTTTTTTAATATCCCCTCTGGCTTCTAAGACAACTAACCCTATAATAATAACACTCTAACTTACTTGCCTACCTACTATATTACTAAATAATTAACACTACCTTATAATCTTTTACTATGTTACTAAAACAATTAACTACTTAAAATCTCTCTATTTTCCTTTACTACTCTAATAAATAACAAATTATACGCGCGCGCTTCCTACTTCTAATTCTAAATAGTACTTTAATACTTTACTAGCCTTACTCTATTTATTACCTATAGAGATCCTATAGTATAAGCGTGTACCCTATATATGCCTAATACCTCTTATAGCCATTCTATATAGATCCCACTCTAATAATAATAGTATACCTTTTTTAGATTATATAGCCTTACTTTATTCTTCTAGAGCCTCTTATAACCTTTGCCTATCCTCTCCTATTACCTTTAAAAGTATATCTAGTAATCCTTATTAATATCGCTAAGCATAAGGTAGCTAAACTAGTAAAAAGTAAGCTATAAGTTAAATTCTATACGCTTATTAAAGTGGTAGGACTCTAATAAACTAGCTAGGGCAATCTATTTGCTGCACTACTTATATCCTACTACTATATAGTTAGTAGTAATAGGTGTTTAACCTTTGCAATACTAATTCTAGCTAGCTCTATTATTATTATTATTATCTTTTTTATTGTACACGTATAGACATATAACTACCCGCCTAGTAGTAATAGCGTTATTAGGGTAAGAGATAGCTATACTAGATTGTAACTTTAAGGTCTCTAGCTTATATAACAATTAAATATATTATATAGTAGATAGATAAACCCTTAATCTATATTTAGTTATATATGTTATATTACGTGCGTATAGGTAACTAACTATATATTATATTATTAACTACCTTAAGCATAAGAGGCTAATTTACACGTGCTAATTAATAGTTTTAATAAATAGTTCCTAGCCTAACCTATCTCTAAGCTACTTTATCTTTTTTAATACACTTTTAGCATACCTATAGCTTTTTATTATAGTGTTATACTATATACTAAAAGGTCTATAATTTCTCTCCTAGATAGCGTAGTAGCGTTAAAGCTATTCTGTTTCTCCTCTACTAAAGTTCTAAGTAGCCTTTTCTTATAAATTAACTTTATATATAGGAGCTGTGTGCACTAAGACTACTAAGGTTACTTAGCAGTTTAAACACGCTTTTTTTATAATTATATTACCTTTTCTACACTCTTTTTAATGACTAAGCAGGGGGCTTTGCTTTTATTATGTTACTTAAGATGAAAGCCTTTGTTGTTCTACTCCTAGGTGGTTATTTTAACAACACACATAAAGATGTATCTAAAAGTAAATATACTAGTATAAGGATATAAGATTTACGCGTGTATAAATAGTAGCGCTAAGTAAATCTTTATTTTACTATAGGTAGTAAAATAGTATAAGATACTATATAGGAATAAGCTACAACCTATTAAGGTTATGCTTATAAATAATATACTACTAGAATATAGCAATAGTATAATACGTGTTAAGACCTAAGAAGTGTTGCTAGAACTCGCTAGATTAGAGGACTAATAATAAATTAACATTATAGATTTTAGAGAAAAAGATATATTTATTAGATATAATTAGTTTAGGAAGCACAATCCTACAATTAATTAGCAGAATAAAATATTATAAAGCTAATAGCCTATAAAAAAGATTACTTTATAATAAAGGTTAGTATACAAAGAATTTATAGAGTAGGTTACTTTAGACTATAACTTATAATTACGTTTAATAATGTATAGTACACCCTAGCTAGGTAGAATTAGTAAGATATTAATAATTAAAATTATGCGTCTATATAAAAAAGACCCTTAGAAAGTAGAAGGTATTTAGGTATAATAAGTTATCCTACAAAGGATAAATTCTAACCTAATATATCTTAAGAATATAAGAAATATTGCAAGCTCTTTAAGAATTATAGAAGTAATAGTTTACTAAAGCACTAAAAGTAGGATTATAAAATTTATCTAAAAAAAGAAGTAAAGCTTAAGTCTAGATATATATACTAGATATCTAATAACTAGTAGATGGAGCTAAAGATGTATATTAATAAAAATCTTATAAGAGGATTGATATAATAGCGTAGGAGTTTAATAGCCTTACTGATTCTATTTATATTAAAGAAGAATATAGTTAGGTAACACAAAAAAAACTAAAGATTTTTTGTATCCTTTTCAAAATATAATAACTTACCTATTTAATAATAAAACAATTTTACATCTTATATATGTAATAGAGAAGGTTAGTATGTTTTATAAGGAATACTTACGTAATACTAACTAATTAGTGTAAAAGAGATTTTTAGCCTTAAATATAAGGATTTTTAAAAGCTCAAATTAACATGTAAAAAAATTTTATACTAGCGGATAAAATAAGTTTACATTTTAATATAGTCTACTCATTAAGAAAATCTATTTATATATAAATTTTTAGTATATAGGTTATTTCCCAAAATTACTTATAATGTTACATTATTTACTTTTTCTATTTTTATCTATAGTATTACTATTTAATAATCTAATTAACTATAACTAGTAATTCATAATGGCTAAAATGCTAATAACCCTAGATAAAGATAGAAAATCTATAAAATTAAAGTTATAGTTAATATAATATTTAAACTTTAATTCTCTACATACTGTAAGGCCCTATAACTTTTCTAGTACGTAATCCTATAATCTATAATTGTAGTATAAGGCTATTTACTAACTAACCTAGCTATAGAAAAATTTCTATCTTAATAGCTATAGTTTTTAAATATTAGTATTTCTTTAGTTATTTAAGTATACTTTTAGTAGGAAAAAAAAAAACCTTAGCTAATAACATTTATAGAGACATAACCTATACGAAAAACTTAACATAATACCTTACTAAACTATAATATTTATATATATAAAAACTAATTTTTTTTTATACGTCTAAAAAAAGTTATAGGGGTTTTAAAATAGAGGTTTAAGAACTCCTATGTTTAAGTTCCTCTATATACCTAGTTTATAAATTACTAAGTATTTTGTTAATATAGTACTAAAGACTAATATATCTTCTCTATAATATATAAAATAACGAAAATTTTAATAACTAGTTAAATAAAAACTTATAAGCTTTAAAAAAGAGTTAAGAAAACTATTACTGGTTTTTTCGTGTCACCTTACTATAGTAAGCTAAGACTCTATATAGACTATACACAGCTAAACAACGCTATAAGAAAGGACTAATATCTCTTGCCTTTTAATTAAAAACTTATAGATTAACTCTAGGGAGTTAAGTCAATTACATAATTTAATATTTATAGGAGATACTACTAAATATAAATTATAAAGGAATTTAAATAGCTTGTAGCTTTTAAATTATAATATAGCCTGTTTAAATATATAGTGGTGCCTTTTAGATTAAGAAACACGCTAGTAATTTTTTGGCAGTTATTATATAAGGTACTATATAAGTACTTAGACGTATTCTATATAGTATACTTAGATAATATACTAGTGTACTCTAAAGAATTGCTTAAGAAGTATATAGAGTATATAAAGAAAGTGTTTAATAAGCTAAAGTAGTACTAGTTACTTTTACAGCTAGAAAAGTGTAAATTCTATATTTTATAGACTAGATATCTTAGTTTTATTATTAGATAAGATAGTATTATAATAGACCCTTAGAAAGTTGTAGCTATATAGGACTAGCTAGTTTCTAAAATAGTTAAAGACGTGTAATCCTTCCTAGAATTTGTAAACTTCTACTAAAAGTTTATTATAGAAAACTTAAAAATTATAGCGCCACTTATAAAAGTAACTAAGAAGGAGAAAGAATTCTCTTAAGGCTAGAAATAGTAGGCAGCTTTAAAAAGCTAAAGGAACTATTTTACTATAGCACTATTATTGCAGATATAGGACCTAACACAACTAATATAGGTAGAAATAGATATATTATAGACTACGCCTTAGAAGCTATACTTACATAGTAAGGCGAAGATAGGAAGTAGAGACTAATATTCTACTATCCTAGAAATTTCTTAAAAGTAGAACTTAAGTATAACGTTTATAATAAGGAACTATTAGTAATAATAGACTCCTTTGAATAATAGAAACTATAGCTTATAGGAGCTTAACACTAGATTAAGATATTCTTAGATTACTAAAACCTTATAAGTTTCATATTAACTAAAAAACTTAACTAATAATAGGTTAGATAGGCAGAAATAATAGCAAACTACAACTTTAAGATCTGCCATTGCCTAGGATTGCTAAATAGAGTAGCAGATACTCTTAGCTAAAGATTAGACCTTAAGAAAATAAACTAACCTAAAACGCATAACGCAGTTTTATAAATAAGAATAAATAGTACTTTCTAATATAATTAACTATAGTTAGTAAAGATTGTAGTATTTAGGTATAACCTAGTAGAGGGATAATAGGATCTAAACTAATAGATATAACACACTATTAAAAAATTATAACAATGAAGGTACAATTAAGATACTAAATAGTATAGCTAACACTTTAATTAAATTACAATACAAGTTAAAGGACTAGGGATACCGAGATATTAATAAAACACTTAAGAAATTTAACTAGAATACAATAATATAAAGCGCATATAATAAAATAAAGAAGGTTATAAGTAACTATTTAGTATGTGTAAATAATAAGCCTAAGAGATATAAGCTCTATAAGTTATTATAACTCTTAATACCACCTATAAAACTATAGACTAGTGTTATAATAGACTTTATAGTAAAGCTCTTAGTATTAATAGAACTTACATCTAGATAACTATGCAACTTAGTATTAGTAATTATTAATTAAATAACTAAATAGGCATATTATATACCTATAAACAAGTCTATTATAGTAGACAATATAGCTTATAAAATTACAAGGACTCTTATTACTAAGTATAAACTGCTAGAAGAATTTATTATAAATTATAACTAATTATTTACTTTAAAGTACTAGCAAATACTACTAGTAAAGCTAGGGGTTATTTATAAACTAGCAACAACAGAATATATCCTAATAGATAGCCAGATAGAATAAATTAACTAGATACTAGAACAATACCTATAAATATGTATTAATAAGTTATAGGACAACTAGATTAAATTACTACTACTAGTATAATTAGTATATAATAGTATAATTCTCCTCTAGGATCAATCTATAATGTTACGTAATCCTAGGCCGGCTATTTAACTAAACCACTGTGTTACGTAATTAATAATTTCTTTTATAATATTTTTTACTATAATAATAATAATAACAATTATAATAGTAACTAACCTAACTATTTTATTTAACTTTCTCTTTATAGTAGATCTTCTCTTGCAACTAGCGAGCTGTACACTACTACCTAGAATCTTACCGCCGCCACCTATCTCTCCTATGCTTCTGCTCTGCTGCTGCTACTTACTCTTACCCTTATTACTTAGTTGTAGTCCCCTACCTTAATAGTACTTTAGATAATTACTACTATATTTATAAGGTTCTTGCGCTATAGTTACACTTTTAAAATTCTATAGTCCTTAAGGAACTACTACTTATTATCTAGTAGCCACCCTATATTTTTACTTTACTAGTCCTTATCTTTAAGCTTCTCTAGTATTACCTTTATTATAATTTATTATTATAGTATAAACGTCTAATTTAGCCCTCTATCTAGGTAGTAAAGGAGTTCTTTGCACTCTAGGATCTAAAGTTATAAAACTAGCTAATAGGACCTAAATAGCTAGGGCTAGGTGTTATTAAAGATATTAAGATTAAGACGCCCCTTTAATACCCTGGTTACTACATAAGATTGCTAAATCTCTAAAGATTATTCTTAACTTTATCTAGCTAATCCTCTATATACTTTTAGAACTTTACTATAGCTGTGCTACCCTATATAAAAGAAGAAGTGTAGTTAGGCTACTAGAATACTATTATATTACTAAGTATAATAAATAAAGAGCTAGATTTAAAAGATAGTAGTAGTAGTTATATATTAAAGATAAAGATTTAGTATACTAGCCGTTACTAATATTATAAGAGTAGGCAGACTTTATACGCTATGTGTATAGTAAACTATAGTTACGCTGTAGCTACTAGATTATAAACGTAATAACTAAACTATAGTTAAGCGTTTTATTGCCTACACTACTTTTGAATTTACGACTTTATAGTCTACTATAGCTCTTTAATAGTTTACTAGTTAAGAAATAATATATAACTTAGTTATTCTAGATAGTAGACTATCTATTAACTACTGTTTAACAATACTACTATATAAGAAAGTTAATAATAAAATTATTATTATTTTGTGTATATTTTGTTACTACTACTGTATACTAGTTACTAGGTTTTAGTGCTTTCTATTTTACTCCTCTCTGTATATAGTGTAGACTTAACCTTAGTTAGAATCTCCACATAATAAAGATGTTTAATACAATAGTATAAGGTCTAGTATAATAGCACAATTACTCTATTAGGCAAATTATAGAATTAAGTTAATTACTTAGAGAAATCTAAAAAATATTAAGAGCCTGTTAGTATTAGCTAATAAGAAGGCCTAGCTTATATATAAGCTACACAATAAATTAAGTAAGTAAATTACTTAAATAAAACTTTATAATAGCTAAATAAGCTAATAAATATAGGCTTAAGTAACTAACCCTTAAAAAGAGGGATAAAATTCTTCTATTATAAAGGAATCTAAATAACTAAGCAACTATTTAAGAAGCCTAACTACCTCTAAGTAGGACTATTTAAATTCCTAGAGAAATAAGGACTAGTAAACTACAAGTTAAAGCTACTAGAGAAAACTTATATACACCCTACTTTTTATAAATTACTTTTTAAATTAGCACTACTAGACGCTAAAATTAAAATATAACTTAAACTTAATAATAAGAAGTCTAAGGTTAAAGAAGTTTAGGACCTATAAAGGTTTAGACGTTAGTAAAAGTACTTAGTTAAATAGAAAGAATAGCCTACTAGTTAGAATATATAGAAACTTATTAAGAACCTACTTAGGTATAGGAAGGTAGTAAAATAGTATGACTAGAAGAACCTAGTAGTGTTAAATTAATTAGATGCATCTATGCCTAAATAATTAAAAACTAGTTAATATTAGACAAAGAGAGATTAATAGCTAAAGGTAAAAATAGAAGTAATTTAGAGACTGCTTAGTAGTAGCTATACCTAATCTCTTAGCCTCTTCTTTCTCTACATATTCTAATTCCTTAATAGAAGCTAGCTTATAATAAGCTAACTTAGTATAATATATTTTAGTAGCATGTAAAAGTTTCTAATAATAAACCTTATAACTAAGAGTAGTATAAGCAGCTTCCTTAGTAGAAAGGATAGCGTCCTTAGTAGCTTAAATCTTAGATCGCAAGCGAGCAATTTTAGAATTTACTCTCTCTTAGTCTTAATTAGTTACTATAAATATTATACTTATAATTATAACTAATATACTTATAATAGCAACTAGACGCAAAATCTATAAGATACGTTAAATAATATAAGCAATAACTAGAGTAAGGTGTAGGCATAGTAAAACCTATAGAGGCAATCTAGCTAGTAAAAATAAAAAATAGAAAATATTACTTTAGGTATATTAGTAGAAAGGAAACAAAAAAAGGGTTATAGCCTAATAGGTCTAGGAGACCTACACATCTTTATACTTAGTTACCCTAAATTAGCAGCACTATTACTAGAATCTGTCAGATTAGAGCCGTGTTGCCGAACAAGGGCACGTGGTCGGCTCCACCCTCTAAATTAGACCTCGAGCCAACAAGTCACAGAACACACACAATACAACTGTTTATCCATCTCATCTATTAGACCCCTATCTTAATGAGCTTAAATAGTGCTTAAATTTGACAATTAAGAGTCTCACTGCCTTAATCGACCCTAAGAAAAGACAATGTCGCTGTCAACGCTCCGCGACTCAACGATTGTGTTAACCAATTACACCAATTATACACTATGGCTGCTGCAGCTAAAAGCGCGATGCGAGCCAATGGATATATGGCCCATTATTAGTCCAGATAGAGCCAAACTCCCACGCGAAAAGCCGACACCGCCGTCGCCGCTAGAAATAGCGAGTTACCAGCCGATTATCCGCGTAAACGACAACAATTAATAAAACCCTCTAACGCGCCTATTAGAGCTATTAAATTCAGGCCTTAAGGTATATAAGGAGGACATTAAGTTCTACAAGATACAGCTTAAGGACTACAAGATTAAGGATAAGGAATACTAAGAGGAGAGAATAAGTCTTAAGAAAGTAGTTATCTATATCTAATTAACTGTGTTGCAACACCTGCAACGTAACTGCTGCTGCAAGCCTAGAGAGCAGATCTGGTAATGGATCAAATCTCTAACGCAGATAGTAGGCGTTAATAAGGAAGATGAGCGGGATAGGGCGAGAGCGCGATACCTACAGGCTCTTAAGCCAATAAGACAACCCTCAAACTAGGATACCTGGCTAACTAAGTATAATTAGGCAGCTACAGAAGTAGAGACGAACAATGTCGCTAAAGTACAATTAATCTATAATACTATAAAGGACTTCCTAACTGCGATTATAAAGGCTGCCCCCACCTAGGGCGTGTCCTTTTAAGAAACTGGACGCCGAGACGCAGATATAACAAGGAAGGAGATAATAAAACGCTTCTAAGAATATATAGCAATACTCCACCTAATTAAGGGCAAATAGTATAGGGGCGCCTTTACTGCTAGTGAGCCATCTCTCGCTGCTGGTGGTGCATCCATCCACCCTAGGCACTAATAGGGACGCCTCTTACGCTACTAAAGACGCGCTATCTTCCACAAATAACTAACGTGGACAGGGGAGACCTTAACAAAAACAATCCTTTAGTTAAAGTACTATATCTAAGCAGTCCTTAATAGAGGATACAACGGCAGTTAAAGGCAGAAAATACCCTGCTTATAGATAAAGGCATAGTCTAAAAGTCTGCTTCTACGCATATTTGGAACATGCACTAGAGTGGTTCAGGCTATAACCTAGCTTTACAGACATAGTACAATACAGGATTAGAAATAATTCAGATCTATAAGAGGAGATAAGGAAGGTAAAGAGACTAAGGTCTCAAACCCCACGAATTAAGAATTCACATACCCCTACTCCTGAGATTAATAATAATTAACTAGATGGATGGAAAATTTCCACTATCTAAGCCAGCTTTAAATGCGGCATTATATCAATCCAATTCTATAAGCTACCTACTACAATACTCCTCGATCCTTAATTTAGGCACCACCTGCCACATCGCGAACGACCTCAATCAATTTGTCTTATTTCGCCCTCTATCGCCTGGAGACTTTATATGGGCTGGAAATACACAAATATAGGTTAAAGGATATGGCACAGTTTACCTTAAACTAAAGGGCCCAGCTGGACGGCGGATACTACGCCTTAATAATATAGCCTATTGCCTAGACCTTCTATGCAACCTAGTGTCTTTTAGGATACTACTACAGCGTTAAGGGCTATAGTAGGATACCAAATTAGAACCTATAAGCCTAAAGTGAGTAGATAACATAGTTATTGCTAAGCTGCAAGAGCTCTATAACTAATAGGTTCTAGAATACTGACTAGAACTAATAGAATAGGCAACCTTCCACACCTATAGGATCACCTCACGCACTAAGAGATCCCCGCAAAAGGCAGACGCACTGCGATAGCATAAGCGACTAGGGCATCTAGGCCCTAGTGCTCTTAAGCACCTAGTGCAGCAATCTGAGGGGGTGCGGATTAAAGGTATTACTATAGTACAGTGCGACGCCTGTAGACGAGCTAAATCTCTAAGAGGTTAATCCGCCAAACACCACAACTAATTAATAAAGGACTAGGAGAACGAGTTGCAATAGACTTCCACAGCTACAAAGATGGCAGCTTAACAAAAGAGAAGAGCCAAATGCTAATCACTAATCAATACTTAGGACTAATGTGGGATTTCTACTTCAAGGACAATCGCACAGCTCGATCTATTATCCAAACTTTGGCCACTTTTACAAAGTTTATAAAGAACTAATTTAACCTTATAGTTAAGGTAATTAAAGCGGACAACGAAATATTCACAGTTAAACAAGAAGTTAATTAATAGTGCACAGCCTAGGGGATTATAATTAAGCCTTTAGCACCTGACACACAAGCACAGAATGGGGGAGCTGAACGCTTAGGGGGTGTAATAAAAGACAAAGCCTGGGCAATGTGACTTAATGCCAACCTACTATAGGAGATGTGGCCAAAGATCACCTAGTTAGCTGTCTACCTCTATAATCGAACGCTAAACTGTGCGAATTACTAGAGAACACTATACAAAGTCTTCTTTATAACAGTGGCCTTCTAGAATAGAGTGGTTATAGCACCACAAAAGCCAGATCAAACCTATCTTAAGGCATATAGGTGCAAAGCTTTTGCAATAACAGATAATACCCGCTGTGGCAAGAGTAGGCTACAACGTCTTAACCTAAAGGCGTAGATTAGATATCTGGTAGGATACCGATCCTCCAACATCTTTTGGATATAGATACCCTCGCTTAGGAAAGTAATTAGCACCTAGAACGTAATATTTAACGAAGACAGCATCTTTAGCGGAAAGACAGAGGACCTTATGGATAACCTTATGCACAATACCCTTAAAGAGATCGCCGTATAGGTCTAATCGGTTAAACTACTGTCTATAGCTGAACTAGCTGAACTAGAGACAGAGTTGTTCTATAAAGATAAGACGATTTAAGACAACCCGCAGGATAAAGACTAGCCTAGATATCGACAAGGCAGGAAAGTAGACTATACTTATCCTACTCCGCCAATCACACCACCACTACTAGTGACACTCCTTGCACAATCACTAGTAGAGGAAAGACAAAGGGAAAGACCACCAACCCTTATTATTAATAACATGCCTATAGGCCGCAGCATTTATAGCTGGCACTGAAGCGGGAAACGCAGGGAACTTTAATAGGAAAATATTGGATAAGGCGCGGTTAAAAAGATTGCTCTCTAAAGGATTAAAGCTATATAGGAGCTAGTTGCCTGCCATGCCACCTTCCTAACACGATAAGCTTAAAGAACATCCACTGTGCGATATGTTCAAGGAAGCTAAGAAACAGCACCTGAACAGTCACTAGGATATAAGATCCTGGACTGAGATACCAGCTAAAACAATTAAGCTGACTAGAGAACAGATCCTCGACTGTATGTGGGTATACACCTACAAGTTTGATAAACATTACTAACTTGAGAAGTGCAAAGCACGCCTTGTTATTTGTGGCGATTAACAGAGAAATATCACGTCACAAGATACATACGCGGCAACAACATTGGCCGGACAATCATTTTGTATGCTTATAGCGATTGCGGCGCGATTCGACCTAGAGCTCCTTTAATACGACGTCACGAATGCTTTTGTTTTACGCGAAGATTGACTAAGATATATATATAAGGATGCTACAAGGCTACAACAAATCTAGGACAATCCTAAAGCTTAACAAGGCGCTATACGGACTCTAGATCTCACCACTACTCTAGCAGAGAGCGTTCACTTTAACACTGCGAGGCTTAGGCTTTATTAGCATACCCTATAAACCTTGCTGTATGATTAAACAAGGCGTAATTATCTTCTTCTTCTACGTAGATAATATTATTATTGCCTATAAACAAGAGAACAAACCCTAGGCTGAGCTAGTTATTAAGCAGCAGCTACAAGAAAAGTACACCCTTATAGGAGGAAAAGATCTCCAATAGTTCCTAGGGGTTAAGATTCTTAGGAACCGCCCGCAATAAAAGATCTAGCTCTCACAAGCGTTATATATATAATAATATCGCTAGGCTAGTTGATAACTAAAGCCTTAGGCATAATACCCTAATAAGTAGCATTAAGCTTACTCCACAATTAGGCTTCGCTAGTCTATCTAAGATTAACAGATACTAACGCAAGGTCAGATCAATCCTATTCGCCGCAGTCACCACCCGGCCGGACACTGCTTTCGCGTCCTCCTAATTAGCACGATTTTCTTACTAACCCTAGCAGCTAATATTAAGATGCTGCTAATCAAGTCCTACTATACCTCTAAGAAACACATATAAGGGCGTTATAGCTAGGTAGAGAAGATAGTTTTAAGGTAGTAAGCGATGCCTTGTTTGTGGACAATACACTAGACTAAAAGAGTTCTTAAGGATATATTATTAAACTATTTAGTGGGCTGATTATATGGAAAGTAAAGCAAGCAAGATACTGTCACTATATCCACCACTGAAGCTGAGCTACTAGCCCTATTATAGGTAGCTAAGGAGGCACTGTTTATATCACGCCTGCTTAATGAGCTCTAGGTCAAGCTTGCGGATTAAACGATTACTATTAAATGCGACAACTGGCAGACGATACAGCTTGTCGCTAAGGAGACTGCGCAGCTTAATACTAAACTCTGCTATGTGGATATTTATAACTATTAGTTAAGGCAAGAGGTAGCGCAAGGAAGGATTAGGGTCACCTACACTTAGTTGAACGAAATGATAGCTAATAGGCTCACGAAGGCCCTTCCTGTTTAACAAATAGAGCAAGTTTCTAGATTAACTAGGACTTGTTAATATAGCAGAGGATCTTAACAGAAAGGAGGTACAAATTAACGAGCTAGAATAAAGGATAGAGGCTATTACTCTAGAATAAAGGACGGCTACAAGGGGTCCAGCTTAAGGATAAGCCTAAGCTGAGGGGGTGTGTCAGATTAGAGCCGTGTTGCTGAACAAGGGCACGTGGTCGGCTCCACCCTCTAAATTAGACCTCGAGCCAACAAGTCACAGAACACACACAATACAACTGTTCATCCATCTCATCTATCAGACCCCCATCTCAATGAGCTCAAATAGTGCTCAAATCTGACAGAATCTCTATAGTATGAAAATAATAACTTTAAAAAAGGTGTAAGTGTTACTATGCAATAAAAGTTATAACTAAATAATTATGCTAGGAGGGGAATTATATAGGGTAATACTATAAATAAATAATATAATAATACACAAGGCAGCTTCGGTAAGTAGTTATATAATAGTAATTAAAATAGTTAAGGCTTAGCAAAACGCTAAGACCTTAAGTAGTCAGATAATTAATAAGATAATTAAAGTAATTAAGCATAGTATAAGCTTAAGCAGCTTAAGCAGTTTAAGTAGAATAGAAAAGATTAGGACTATATAAATCTCTAGGGAATCTCCTTAGTTTTAAATCCTTATAGTTAATTTCTTCTCTTATAGTACAATCTCTCCTATATAGATTAGTACTAGTTATTCTATCTTGCTTATCTTATAGAATTAGAAAAGCCTTACCTAAGTTAGTTAATAGCTTACCTAATTCCTCTTAAAGCCTCTAACACAGCCACCTTAGAGTTTACCTCACCTCCTCTAACCTCGATTATGACAAGGTACGTGACATCGTATTAACATTATAGTATTAAGTAGCCTTATTAAGTTTTTTTTCTTTACTATATAGTATATTTTAGATTTATTTTAGTTTATTAAGTAGTTGTTATATATATTATTAATATATATAACTTAAGCTATTCTCTTCTAGAGTTAATTTATAATATTATAGAATTCTAAACTAGCTATTTAACTAACTACTATATTATTAAAGATCTTTGTTATGTGAAGATTCTAACCAAGGTCGAGTCCGCACTATACACAGAGAGGAGTAAAATAGGAGGCACTAAAACCTAGTACCTAGCACATAATAGTAGTAACAAAATATATATAAAGTTATAATAATTTTATTATTAACTTTCTCTATAGTAGTATTAATAATAGTAGTTAATAAATAGTTAGGCATAACTAAGTTATATATTATCTCTTAACTAGTAGACTATTAGAAAGCTATAGTAGACCGCAGAGTTGCAACTATAGGAGTAGTGTAAGTAATAGAACACTTAACTATAATTTAGTTATCGCGCTTATAACCTAATAATAGCGTATTTATAGTTTACTATGCGTATAGTGTATAAGTATACTCTTATAATATTAGTAACGCCTAGTATACTAAATCTTTACTTTAATATATAATACTCTATCTTTTAAATCTAACTATTTATCTATTATATTTAGCAACGCAATATCTACTTTCTAGTAACCTAATATTGCGTCTAAGTCTAATACCTATAGCAATATAGCTATTATTAAATTTAGTTAGGGCATAGATAACTAACTAGGCAAAGTTAAGGATAATTCCTAGAGATTTAGGAACCTTATATAATTAAAAGGATTATTAAAGGGGCCTCTAAAGCTTATCTTTATGTACCTTATTAGTAATATCTTTAGACTAATTTGCTGCACCTTATGCCTCTAGATTCTAAAGTGCAAGATAGTTCTTTACTACCTAGATATTAGCAGAAAAGATGTAGCCTTTATAATATAATAATATCATAATATAAAAATTATACTATAAAAGCTTAAAAAAAATATAACTATAAATAAAGGTAATAAGGACTATAAGGGTAAGAACTAGAGTAAAGGGGAGAAAGAGTTTATTGCAATATATAAGACGCTAGAGGCGTAGTAGTAGTATAAGAAGCTTATTAAGATAGTAGTAATTATTAAGGCTACTATTACGATAAGGGACTATAAGTAATAAGGGTAAGAGTAAGGGTAAGTAGTAGTAGCAGAAGCATAGGGGAGATAGGTAGTAGTGACAAGGTTCTAGGGGGCAGTATATAGCTCGCTAGTTGCAAGGGAAAATCTACTATAGAAGAGTAATAAAATAGTTAGGTTAGTTACTATTATAATTATTATTGTTATTATTATAGCCAAAAAAAATTACTAAAGAAAATATTTATTACGTAATATGGTGTTAGTTAAATAGCCGGTCTGGGATCACGTAACATTACAGATTAATTCTAGGAGAGAAAACTACTATATTATATAATTAATAATCTCTTCTCTAGAGTTAATCTATAATATTACGTAATCCTAAGCTAGCTATTTAACTAACAACTATATTATATAATTAATAATTTCTTTACTAGTACTTTTAACTATAACAACAATAATAATACTTATAATAGTAACTGATTTAAACTATTTTATTACTTTTATATAGTAAATATCTTCTTATAATTAGTAAGCTATATATTACGCCTTAGAATCTTACTACTACTATCTATTTTCTTTATACTTTTACTACTACTACTTACTCTTACCCTTATTATTAATAGTTTCTTACTTTAATAGTACTTTAAATAATCACTACTATATTAATAAGCTTTTTATATGTGTTATTAAATTAACTACCTAGAGGTAGAACAATAAAGGCTTTTATCTTAAATAATATAATAAAAAAAGCAGAGCCCCCTACTTAGTAATTAAAAAGACCGTAAAAAAAGTAATTTTATAAACAAAGCTTTTTATATTACTACTACGTCTTTAGCGTTTTATATAATTATAATAAAATCTTTCTATTTTTTACTTTGGTTTCTACTCTTATAGTTCTTAATACTTTTATTATTAATTATATTTTTAAGCTCTTATAGTATAATCTTTATATTATACTATTATTATATTATACTCTTTCTAATTACTAAGTAGAGGGCTTTGCTTTTTTTATTATATTATTAAAGATAAAAGCCTTTATTATTCTATCCTTAGGTAGTTAATTAATAAAATATACTATTATTATATTATAAATACTATGTGTGTTGTTAAATTATCTCCCTAGGGGTAGAACGACAAAGGCTTTCATCCCAACTAATATAATATAAAAAGTAGAGCCTCCTGCTTAGTAATTAAAAAGAGTGTAAAAGGTTACTTATAAAAAAAGCGCGTTCGAACCCACTAAGCGAGTCTTAGCGCAGAGGCTCCTATAAGCAAATTTTTTATAAAGAGGCTACTTAGAACTTTAGGAAAAGGATAAAATAGCTTTAGCACTACTACGCTGCAGCAGTTATCTATCTCTATTCTCTACCATCCTAATTATTATTAATAATATAAGTTATATTAATAGATATGTACTATTTCTTATAAGTAAAGTAAAGGTAATATGTACTAGATATACCATTGCTCTATTACTATATTAAGGTTGTTCTTAATAAAATTCCTACTATTTCTCTACACCCTACTATCTATCTAGGTATTAATATTATTTCTAAAGAAGTACTTGCTGCTACTAAAAAGTATACGCTAAAGATTTGCGCTACTACTACTAAGGTAACACTAACACTAGAGTTCTATTCTATTTATAAGATAATTATTTATAGAAGACTAGTACACCTAACTATATAGAAGGCGATCCTTATGTACTAGCTAGGTTAGCAGCTTATTTAGTTTTTAAAAACTAAGAAAACTATATTTCCGCTCTAGTAAATGCAATTGCTTCTTATTAGTAATAGAATTCTCTAGTAGGTAACGTAAGAAAAGGAGGATAATAAGGTTTTTATTAATAAGATTTAGTATAGCAAAACTATTATATAGATTTATAAGATTCTCCTAGCTATTATAGCTACGTTAGCTTATTTAAGCGAGTATGCTATATAAGTAGCGTGTAAGCGCAGATAGTTAATAATACTAATAGTAATAATTTAGGTAGACTATATATAGCGTAAGTAAATCTTACGTTAGGACTAGAAGCTTATAGGTATTAGGAGGTACAAGTAAGTTTAAACTATTATTGCGTTATTAGGTAGTATTTAAGATTAGTTTTTAATTAGAATTAGGTGCTGTATATAGTATATAATAACGTTCTATTTTAATCTACTTTAATCTTAAACTAAAAAAAAGGTTAAAAAAGGTATTTAGCAAGTCGACACATATACTATATTCTTTTCTTTACTAATATTTAGGTACTAAAGAAGTATTTTATACTTTAAAGTTTAAAGTATAAGGCATAGTAAAATAGCCTAAAGATATTACTAATAGAGTACTTAAAATAAGCTATAAAAGCCCTTTTAGTAATCGTTTTTTTGTTATATAAAGTTGCTAAATCTTTAGAAATTATTTTTAACTTTACCTAGCTAGTTATTTATACTTTAACTAAATTTAATATTAGAAAGAGAAATATTATAGACCTTTTAGTATATAGTATAATACTATAAGAGAAAGCTATAGGTGTGCTAAAAACGTATTAAAAAAAGGTAAAGTAGTAAAATAGGTTAGGCTAGGGACTATTTATTAGCATATGCAAATTAGCCCCTTATACTAATAAAGCAGTTAATTATAGTATACTATAGTCTATAGATACTAAAGTTAAAGTTAAAGACAAAAATACAACGCGGCCTACGCACAAAGTATAAAAATCTATAACTAGATTAAGTGTTTATCTACTCTTATATATAGAGTATATTATTACGCAAGGCCTTAAGGTTATAAATTAGTATAGTTATTCCTCGCCCTAATAACGCTATTACTACTAGGCGGGCAGTTGCACGTCTATATATAAGGGTTCGGGCCCGCGATAGTTAGAATAAAAGTAAGTTAATTCCTAGTATATAAAATACTGCTATACTAAGTAGGTAGGCAGAAGGGCAGCACCTTATGGGTGCTGCCGCGCTAGTGGCCGGATTGGGCCTAGCGCCGGATCAACGTTATTCCGGGTTCCGAGCCAGGTGCCGCTATGGATCCATGACACTGCCCCCCCCCCCCCCCTCTATAGCCTTAAGCTTCGGCGAGACTTGTGTTTATTATATAACCTAACTATCTCGCACTATTACGGTGCATTCTAAACCATCGCACGCTATTACGCGTTATTATAGACTATTCCTAGCTAGTTAGAAACTATTACGGCTAGTAATAGTGCTGTTATAATGTGCCTAGCAGCGCGTTACTAAGTTTAGCAGATTGTTTTAACTAACGCCGTAGAGGCAACCTTCTCTAATAGGGTACTTTACTAAGATAAACGACTTAGTTACTTACAACGTAGTAGAGCGTTTCTATTGCACCTATATAACAATATATATAGCACTAATCTTGTTTGTTAGCACTTCTTATTAGGTCGCTAGGTCCCTAAACTTAATGTGTTTAGCGGGTTTGCGTGGGTTGTCGCCGTGAAACTAATCTACTACCTCTAGGGCGTTAATAAGGAGCATCTATAGTTCCTATAATAGGTTATTAGGACCCTTAGGATAGTTCTTCCACTTGACTAGGTACTAAAGTAAACCTTTCTTATTGCGGCGGTATAGGTCTTAGAGATTACTATTAATATAATAGTTTAGTATGGCTTTGATTGTGTAATCTAAGGTGTTGTTCACGTAAATATTAATAGGGCTCTTAGGTTTTAATCGCTATCTAGGTAGCGCGTTGCTAAATTGTTTATATAATAACTATAGGTAGAACACGTTATATACGCGTCCTATTTCTAGTAGTAAGTCTATTTTATATATAGAGTTGTTAATAACGCGTGTAATAGTAAATAGTCCGCGGTATTTTATATCTAATAATTTGCTAGAATATATTATCTTAATAAACCTTATATCTAATATAACTTTGTTACTAACGCGTAATTTAGGAGTAGGTATGTAGTTTTTATTTGTATATTCTGCCTACTTTGCTTATATTAAGGCTATATTATCTTAATAGAACTATTAAAGATTCTCTAACTTAGTAACGAACTTATTAGCGCGTCGCTAGTTGGCTTAGGTAGGGGCGGATGGTAACGTCGTTAATTCGACCGGTTCGTGGATTAAAGATTGTGGTAGGTAGCCCTTAGTTACCATAAATAGGGCGACGCTAGTAGAGTTGCTAATCTAATTATTTGCGACAAACTTAGCTATTAGTAGAAATAGTGCCTAATTATCCTATTAGTAATTTATATAAGCTTGTAGGTATTGTTTTACTTAGGTATTAACAATCTTAGTCTGGCCGTCGGTCTTTAGATAATGGGAAGTCGATACCTTGGGCCGGGTACCTAATTGTTGGCATATAGGCGACGCTAGAAATATATAAGACAAACTAAGCGCCATAATTACTAATAAATTTATGTAGGGTATCCCTTCTTGCGCTATACGTACTTAATAAACGCACAGACTAGTATTATAACTTTAAGATTAGTAATAGGGATAAACTTCTTTTCTTAGATAGGCAATTAACTGTGACGAGTATACTAGTGTAGGTGCGCCCGTAATCTTTATAGGCTGGCAGTTTAGTAATATAATTAATTAATATGCTCTTTTAGTATCGATTTAGGATTAGTAATAGGCGAAGAAGTCTATGCTTGCCTTCTTTATTAACCTTAGAGCGACGGCACGATAAATAATTGCGTATATATTGTATAATATTCGTCGTTATACGAGACTAGTAAAACTAACAACTTAGGTTGTGGTATATAGCGTGCTTACTAGGGTGGCCTGCGTATAACTTATTATAAGAGTCTTTAATAATTATAGTGCGTAGAGGTCTATTATCTAGTATATATATCTTGTCCTTTATATATAATAAGTTATCTTGCAGTTAGCAGTCTCTAAGCTTAATTTGTAGTTTTTTATTATATATAAGCGATAATGGGATGCGATGTTATCCTTTAAGTTTCGCTTTTATAATAGCTTGTAGGTTCTTATTAGTAGGATACACGTTCTTAATTCTAGTAATAAGGTCTTTCTCTAAATCTCTATTATTAGTAGAAGGATTAATTCTTGTCTTCTTCTTTACCTTAGGCGACTACACTTATAAAGGTGCTAAGAAGAATAACGCTAGCAATTCTTCTATAGACTCCTCGCTAATATAATCCTCCTTACTAATTAAGTATATTATAAGGGCTAGGTTTGCAATAGTGTCTATAAGTTTACTAGTAAGGACCTAAGCTATATAGACTATATATTATAATATATTCTTATAAGTATAATATAAAGTATAGGCATAGCTAGTGTGCGCGTTGCTATTATGGCTATTACTATTTTTAGGACTATAATAGGCTTAATAGCCACTAGCGTAGGCTTTTAGCGCAACGTAATATAGCTTAAGGATTATTTAGACTTAGTGTTAATATCGTTCGTTATTTGCGCCCTTAGGGAGATCGCCAGGACGCCTAGTTAAAGCGTCTAGCTTAGTGCCTTAGTTACCTAGTCTGTATCTAATAAGGAAGTTAAACTCTAAGAGGAATTCAGCCTATTATACTTATTAGCAATTTAGTCTCTTGTTAGTTATAAAGTAGCGTAACGCTAAGTGGTCTAATATAATATTAATAGGCGATTTTGTGCCTAATAGCTTAAAACGCTATTCCTTAAATGCGCGCATAATTGCGAGCAACTTCTTATTATAAATCTTATAGTTGCACTTAGCTAGGTTTATCTTATATAATAGAAAGGCGATAGGTTTTAATACGCTATTGTGCATCTATAATAAGACTACGATAGTAATAAAGTCAAACGCGTTTGTCTCTAACTAGGTCTCTAAGTTAGTGTTAAAGTAGGCGAGTATAGGTGCGCGTGTAAAGGCTTGTTTAAGTTATTTAAAAGCTTAGGCGGTCGCGGAGTTAGCTACTAATAGAAATACTTTAGTCTAGATATCTAATTTCTTAGTTAGCTCTGTGAGTGGTCGTGCGAGCTGGCTAAATCCTAGGATAAACTAGCAATAGAAGTTTGCGAATCCTAGGAAGGCCTATACGTCTTTAACGCTGCGCGGTAGTTGCCATCCTTGTATTATGCTAACCTTAGCGGGGTCTATCTCGATACCGTCTATAGTTAGGATAAGTCCTAAGTACTTAACGCGTTTAACCTTAAATTATAACTTATAGACATTTAAGAATAGTCTAGTATTAATAAGCTTCTTAACTACTATTTAGATATGTGTCTTATACTTTTTTTTATTGTTAGAATAGATAAGTACGTCGTCTAGGTACGCGGTACAGAAGTTATCTAGATGTTCTCTTAGAACGTTATTAATATAAGATTAAAAGGTCCCTAGGGCATTATATAACCTAAATGGCATAACTAGGTACTTATAAAGGCTATAGTAGGTTAAGAAAGCTATTTTTTTCTTATTACCCTTCTTAACTTGTATAGTGTTAAAAGTAGCTATTATGTTAATAATACTTATAATTCGTGCTTTTATTAGTCGTGCTATAGTCTCCTTAATTAAGGGTGGAGCGTTCTAGTTCTTCTTTGTTACCTTATTTAAGGCGCGGTAATCGACGCAAATCCGCAGTCCCCCTCTAGATTTCTTAACGCACAGTACGGGCGCGGCGTAAGGTAAGCTGCTTAGGCGAATAAAACCTTTGCCTAACATCTTGTTATTATATACCTTTACTACTCCACATTTCTTATAGGTTAACTTATATATCTTAGGACGTAGTACTATGGCCTCTAGATTTAGATCGATAGCATAGTCCACTCTAGGTCAACGCAGGGGTAGTTTATTAGCTTCTTTAGAATTAAATCCGTAAGCTAGGTTAACTAGAAATAGTAGTAATAGCTTAACAATTTCTTCTCTAGTAATTATAGACTTTTCTAGTTTCCTTATATACTTTTTAAAGTTGGCATCTAATACCACACAGTGCTAAGCAGCGTAGAGGTTGGCAATAATGTGTTTCTATAGACTTTCCTTGTCTAATTCTTCCCTACTAGGATCTAATAAATTCTAGTTGTTCCTAGTGGTGTGGCTTAATAAAAATAACAGAGTTAGGATCTCTCTAGCGATTATTATTGCGGCTGCACAGCCTAAAATAACGTTAATCCTGTTCTTTGCTATCTTTTTACGCGTCGTACTATCTAGTAGTTTATTATTATAAATATTTTTAGGCAGCACGCTATCTAAATAGTTTACTAGGCAATATGGCGATTTAAAGCTTAAAGCTAATAAAGTTTCTCTAAAAGAGGGGATTGGTGAATAGTAGTCTATCTAATTTATCCCTAATAACACGTCGAATTTACTAATTTTAGTAACGTAGCATAGCACTAGGCTAGTATAAGATCTATACTTAATTATAATCTCTACCGCAGTGCGGAGCTTAGTATAAGGATTGCCATTAGCTAGAGCTAGGCTAACTAGTTATTCTAAAGCAATTTCTTTAAGCTAGTGTTATTTAACAACTTATTAGTGAATAAAATAGATAGTAGCTCTTGTATCCACTAAGCTAAGTGCACGGAGCTATTTTTAGGCTAGAGGGAGCTTAATATAATAGTCGAATTCTAGTTAATAGGTGGCGTCTAGTATAGAAGACGTATCTAACGCGATAGTAGATATAGCGTGTATAACTATAGGGCTTGTTAAGGCTGTTATACTTAGGTGCGGCTTCTAGGCGCTAGATAGTCTACTAGATTTCTTGTTAAGTTTTACGCTATTATTGCTTCTAATTATAATTTAGTTTAGGAGTCTCTTATTTCCCAACTTATCCTTGTTAGTAGTTAATTCATATTGGAATTTGTTGCTGTCCTTGTCTTCTGTGTCCTCTACGTACGCATTTATGGCGGAGGCTAAAGCGGGGATATTCTTTAAAGGGACAAAGTCTTTATCTTTGTAGGGTATAGTCTTGTCGCGTATTATGTATCCTAGCTTGCCACATTTAAAGTAAAGACCTAGTTTACTTATATAATTACGTTCCTTAGTTGTTTATTTATAGGTGAGCGCCTAAAGGGCCCTATCCTTTCGCGCTAAGGAATAGTTGCTTAGGAAACGCTTACGGCTAGTATCTTTACTAGATAACGTTGTTAACTTCTTAGGTCCTAAATATAGTTAACTATTAATGTCTAAATTATACTAGTAGAGTTAACGTGTATAGGCTAGAAAGGCTATTAAGCTCTTATTTAGTATTAAACTAGACGAAGTTTAGCGAGTGAGACGGCTATCTATAAGACGTCGGGCATATCGAACTTTACCTATCTTGTCTATAGAAAGCAAGTTAATAATAGAGAGAAATCGCCCTTACTACTACGTAAACGTCTCTCTACGCTTTTATTATAATATATTATTATAAAGCTTCTGTTTAGCTTTTATAATCTAATTATAGGATATATAGGTCTTATCTAAGGGCTTTAGTAGATTTTCTAATATATTAACTAAACTTAGGATTAGATAGATAAGGTTCTAGGCGTTATCTTTAATAAAACGGCGAATATAATAGATTTTGTGTTCCTCTAATAGGAGTGTAATTGCCTTGTTAACTACTGTGTCCGTGCACTCAACGCCCGGATTCAGTCAACGCCCCGCTGAACGCAAACCACCCCAAATTTCAACACGCCATAACGCCACCAATATGAGCTCAATTGAGGCTGCAATTAAAGAAATAGAATCGCTAAGGTTAGAAGAATCTTTCTCTTATACTAAGATCGCTAGCAAGTATGGCGTTGATTAAAGTACGCTGTCGCGAAGGCACTAAGCGATTCAAACGACGCGTGCAACTGCGGGGTTTAACCGACGGAAACTTAGTCCCTAATAAGAGTAGGAGCTTGTACAATACATTGAAGGGCTTACAGCGCGTCACTTGCCACCTATAAGAGAGATGATACGAAATTTCGCGTCAACAATAGCCAAGGAGCCAGTGAGCGAGAGCTGGGTTACTCGCTTCATCAACCGACACAACATCCATCTGATCTCTCGATGGGCAGCTGGTATGGACAGCAATCGCCACCAAGCCGACTCAGGGGATAAATACAGCCTGTATTTTGATCTCCTGGGTGCCAAAATCAAGGAATATGACATCGAGCCTCGTCACACGTATAATATGGATGAAAAAGGCTTCTTAATTAGTATCACTAGCCGATTAAAACGAGTGTTCAGCAGACGAATGTGGGAGAATAAGGAGGTTATAGCATCTCTCTAAGATGGCTCTTGTGAATGGATTACCCTCCTAGCGTGTGTTTGCGCTGATGGATTAGCCTTGCCGCTAAGCCTTATCTATCAGGCTACTAACAAGGCTATACAATCAAGCTGGGTAGAGGATATTAAGGCAGGAGAGCACTTAGTACACATTTCCTTGTCGCCTTTAGGCTGGACAAACAACGATATTGGCCTTGCCTGGCTTGAACACAGGTGTTTGATCGCTACACTAAGGCAAAAGCTTAATGGTCTTACCGGTTACTTATCCTTAATGGCTATGGATCTCACGTTACTATGGATTTTATCGACTATTGCGACCGTAATAGGATACTCCTAGCTATCTTCCCCCCTCATTTAACCCACACGCTTTAGCCACTTGATGTGGTTCTATTTAAGCCTCTATTAACTGCGTACTCAAAGGAGCTATTAGATCACCTCCACTAGAGCTAGGGACTCCTCCCTATTAAGAAAGGGGACTTCTTCCCTCTATTCTAGGAGGCCTGGGACGAGCTCTTTTAAGGAGGAGACGATACTTAAGTCTTTTGAAGCAACAGGCATATCACTATTTAACCTAGAGGTTATACTCAAAAGGTTCACTAACACTACCCTAGATGAGCAGGAATCGCGAGAGAGCTCTACGTCAGTACTTAGCGGATCTAACTGGCGTAAACTAGACCGCCTTGTACGATCCGCAGTAGAAGATCAGAGTAGTAAGGACGCGCAGAAGCTTAGCCGCTCACTCCACCACATCTCAGTTCAAAATGAGTTACTTTACTATGAGATTGCTGGGTTAAGAGAGGCTCTTACTACAAAAAAGAAGCACAAGAAGAAGGGAAAACCTCTAGATCTGCAACAACGTTAAGAGTACTATGGGGGGGCGGTTTTCTGGTCACTAAGGAAGGTTAGGGAGGCTCGCGTACGTCAGTCTGTAAAGGAACAAGAGGAGAAGGAGCAGAAGCTTTAAAAAGCTAAGAAGGCTGAGTTGAAGAAGGCAGCTAAGCTATGCAAGGAGAAAATTGCAGAGGAGAAGCGTGTGGCGAGGGAGGCAGCTAAAGTAGCTAAGGAGAAGGAGAAGGCTAAGAAGGCAGCAGAGAGCGTGCTTGCTAGAGAGAAGCTCGCGACGATGCAAAAGCTCTACAATCTACCTAAAAGGGTAAGAGAAAGGCCTCGCAGCTATCTATATAGAGCAACAAGCGTTAGAAACGCGTAGTTAATACTATAACTACTTAGGAGGCTTTAGGTGCCGCATTAGCAGCTCTACCTAAGACTATGCGGTACGGCCGCAACGTTAAGCTTTTAAGTAAATATAAGTAGCACAGGTGAATTGTAAGCATTAAAATAGTACTCTACTACAAAATCTCGTAATAATAGCGATTTTGTGTGGCTCTGCAGCCTTATTTTAGTTAAGCTGCTATGGTGTTCAGCGGGGCGTTGACTGAATCCGGGCGTTGAGTGCACGGACACAGTATAGTAATTCGCCAACGCTTATAATCCTCTTTGTCTTTACTACTAAAGGACTCTATTTCTAGGGCCTTGTAATGCAAGCCGCTAGTAGTCCTAACCAACATGTGGGAGGCGCTAAAGGGTCGCTCGTCACGCGGGTCTCAAGTCTCCCAACGTTCACAGTTGTTATCGCGCTAGTCTTAGTTGTCGCATCGGTCTTAATCTTCGCGTTAGTCGCGTTAGTCGTATACGTCTTTACGCTCGTTGCGATAGTCACGGCGGTTGTAAAGGTTATCGCGGAAGGGTCCTTTAGCGGGTTGCGTTTGCGTAAAGCGACTATATATTATACTAGTAGGATAGTAGTTAAGAGCAGGGTCGCTATTTAGGGTGTAGATGTCTTGTTATAGAGAACGCGCACGCCTATGCTTACAAAGAGTTAGTGATTTATTAAACTAGTCACGCAGGAGAGATTAACCGCGTCCTAATACGTCATATAGTAAGCGTGTCTAAGCCCTTAGGGACCTAAGTTCGTTTTCAGCGGCGTACGCAGCTTGTTCAGCCATCTGCGCTTGACGCTCGCTAAGCACGTCGCTTGTAGTTGTTAAATCTTCTTTAGAAATTCTTTCTTTAGACTATTAAGCGTCTTAAACGGCGTACTAATACCGTCCCGACCTGGCTCGTGCCCCCAGCCACCCCACCAACACGTCCATCTCATCATTTTCAACACGCGATAACTCAACCACCATGGCACCAATTAACGAGGCGATTGCAGAATATAAATCGCGTGAACCTGGAGATAATAATACGCTCAAAAATATTGCAGAAAGACATAGTGTTGATCGCTTAACGCTGGGGAGAAGGTGTAAGGGCGCGACAAGCTCCTGGCAGGATGGGTACGGGTCTTAGCAACTACTTAGCCCACAACAAGAGGAGGGACTCATCAAGTATATTGGAGAGCTTACAGCTCGTAGGCTACCTCCTACAAGAGCTATAATCCAAAATTTTGCGTTAAATATATTAAAAAAGCACGTTAGCAAGAACTAGGTTTCGCGCTTTATTAACTGCAACCACAACTATCTTAGCTCTAAATAGAGCGCTGGTATGGGACGTTGTACGCTACTAAGCTAACTCTTATCGCAAGTACGAGTTGTACTTTAAGCTGCTGCATCACAAGATCGTTTAGTATAAGGTTCAGCCTCATAACACATATAATATGGATAAAAAGGGCTTTATAATTAGCGTTACAGGACGCTTAAAATAGGTGTTTAGTCGGCTTTAATGGGAGCAAAAGAGAGTGCAAGCATCACTCTAAGATGGCTTACAAGAGTGGGTAACACTTGTAGCAACTATTTGCGCAGATAGGAGTACTTTACCACTAGCTCTTATATACTTATTAGCAAATAGTACACTACAAGCCTTATAGGTGGACAAGATTAAAGCTAGAAATCACAACGTGTTTGTGAGCTCCTTACTAACAGGATAGACGAACAATAATGTTGGTTTAGCCTGGCTTAAGCAGGTGTTTAACCGTAAAACAAAGCAAAAAGCGCGGCTGCAAAGAGACTAGCGCCTCCTTATACTTAACGGCCACGGCAGTCACCTCTTAATAAACTTTATCAAATTCTGCAAAGCTCACTATATACTGCTGGCCGTGTTTCCCCCTCATTCTACTTACACGCTTTAGCCTCTTAACGTTGTTTGCTTTAAACCTCTCTTAAGCAACTACTCTACTAAGCTCTCTACCCACCTCTTCAAGACCTAAGGGTTGCTAGCCGTCCAGAAAGGAGACTTCTTCTTACTGTTCTAGAGAGCGTGGCAGTCTACGTTTACGACAGATCTCGTCTATAAGGCTTTTAAAGCTACTAGTATATGCCCTATAGACGCTAATGTTATACTTAAACGCTTTAGCAAACAAGGCAATAAAAGTGAGCAACTGCCCTTAGCGCTCTTACCAACTAACTAGCGTTGGGATGGAGCGCCTTGTACGCTCTGCAGTGAAGGATACCACGGCAGAGGAGTCTAAGTCGCTCTCCCAAACGCTCCACCAGCTTTAAGTTCAAAATAAGGTGTTGCAGCACGAGAACGATGGCCGAAGGGAGACGCTTACCGCAAAGAAGAAGCGCAAGAACGCTGGCAAGCCTCTTGACTTGCAGCGCGAGGAGGAATACTATAAGCTAGCCGATACGTAAGCTGGCCACCCGGGTAAGCTGGCCACCCCACCAAAACGCGACACCTGCACAAACCACGCCACATCTCTCCACAACGCTCATTAATATGGACGCCCGTGAGCATGCTATACAATCAGCTATCAGGGATTTCAATGCAGGCATTTATTCTAGTCATCGCGCTGCGGCTACCGCGTACGGTGTTCCTCGATCGACCCTATCGACGCGCATCAATGGCGTACAAAACCGACGCGCGTCAGTCACCAACACCGGCAGCGTCTGACTCCTCTACAGGAGGACTTCCTAGTAGACTGGATCCTCGAAGACGCACGCGCCTGCCCTCCCTCGCACGCTCGCGCTCGAGAAATGGCGAATCGAATTCTGCGTATGAATGGCGACAACCAGCCTGTTGGCAAGCTCTGGCTCTCACACTTCCTCCGGCGCCAGCCACGCGTTGCCTCTGTAGTCGGCAGAAAGCTAGAGGCTCAGAGAGCTGATGCAGCAACACCAGAGCAGCTACGCGCGTTCCTAGAGCTCTATGAGCAGACTCGACGGCGGCTCAACATACAGGCGGAGAATACATACAATATGGATGAGACTGGCGTTGCTCTAGGGGTATGTACTAACACTAGAGTACTCTCTAGTAGTCAGAAAAAGAAGGCTTATATACGATCTCCAGAGAATCGCGAGTGGGTCTCTATAATCGAGTGTGTATCTGCGACAGGACAGAAGCTACGCTGCGCGGTCGGTCATCTTCAAGGGCCAGAGCCTACAGACAACATGGTTCTCCTCGTCCTACGTACCTGACTGGATCTATACAACCTCTGAGAACGGATGGACGTCGAAAGCGATAGGTGTAGAGTGGCTGCAGCGTATATTTATACCTGAGACGGCTGTATCTAATGGCCAGCACAGGCTCCTGATACTCGACGGTCACGGCAGCCATATTGATATAGACTTTCTATGGCTCTGCAGGCTGCATTGTATACAGCTCCTATATCTACCTGCGCACACCTCTCACACGTCCTACAGCCTCTAGATCTCGCTCCTTTCTCTGTGATCAAGTCTAGTTACAGACGTCAGATCCAGGAGCTCGCATCACTCGACGACGCTGCGCCTGTTAAGAAGGAGCGCTTTATCACCTGCTATTATCAAGCTAGGGAGGAAGGCTTCACAGAGCGTGTGATTCGAGCTGGCTGGCAGGCATCTGGTATCTGCCCATTCAACATCAATCACGTGCTCAGCTCGTCGCAGGTCTCTCAGAGGCCTACTACGCCTACACGTCAGCAGCAGCCTCAACAGCAGCTCCAGAGCTTCCTCTCTACTCCTCAGGGTCCTCGCGATCTCTATATAGCGCAGCGCAGCGTCTAGAGCGTCGAGAATCTAGGTCGTACAACCTGGCTACTCCTACAGAAAGCAGGTAAGGCTCTAGCAGCTGCAAATACTAGAGCTGCAGGCCTAGAAGCAGAGAAAAGACGACTTGAGCAGCAGCTAGAGATATCTACCTCTCAGCGTCAGCGTAAGCGCGTTCGAGTAGACCCAAATCAACGCTTTGCAGAGGTAGAGAGTATTAGGGAGGTTATGCGCGCAGCTGAGGCTTCAGCAGCTCAACCACGTAGATCTACTGTATCAAGCAGCTCAGAAACAGCTAATATAGCTACAGCAGCTGCAGCGCTTGAATCTATGTGTAGTCAATGGCAATTGTAAGTAGCGTTGCTGAGAAATTGTATGTTTTGTGCAGGTGTCGCGTTTTGGTGGGGTGGCCAGCTTACCCGGGGGTGGCCAGCTTACGTATCGGCTAGCTTAGTGGTGCTACTTTTTGGTCGCCCTTCAAGTTTAAGAAAGCACGTGAGCGTAAGGCAGAAAAACAATACTAAGAGGAGTAGGAGAGGGCTGCAAAAGTAAGCAAAAAGGAGCTTTAAGCTGCTGCTAAGTTACTTTAAGAGCAAGAGAAAGAGGAGCGTTGTGTGGCTCGACAGAGGGCTAAGGAAGTGCGAGATTAGATGAAGGCTGAACAGGCAGCTGCTTAGGCAGCTAGAAAAGCGACTTAAAACACCTAGCAAGCCTTTATAATTACCTAAATAGGCAAGTGTAAAGCTTTAAAAGCACCTCTAACAAAGCGCAAGCTAAAACGACCTAAAGGTAGTGTTGCAGCTCGCGCGGCGTCCCTAGAAGCTGCACTAGCTGCTCCACCTAAACTCAACTCCCGCGGCCGCACTATCCAAACTCCAGCTAAGTATAGATAGTACAAAGTGATTGAATTCCTTTATAGAGTAGCTACAACAAAAAATCTCGCGATAATACCTTTTGTAGCTGTTACAATAGCCTCATCTTTGTAGTAGTAAGCATATTAGTAATGGGGCACAAGCCCGAAAGGGGCACGAGCCAGGTCGGCACGGTAATCGGCCTTAAGGTTGTGAAGCTCCATACAAGCGTTCTTATTCGCTTTAATAGCATTATTATACTTTACCTATAGTTCTTGTCTAACTTAGGTAACCTATTAAACGCGAGTTTATATATCTTTAAAGTCCTTCTTAGTAGTAGCTAAGTTTGCGCCTTGCTAATAGTAGGCATCTAATAGAGTATTATAAGCTTATTGCAATTACTTATAAGCTTCTAAGTTAGTGCCGCTAGCCGCGTTGTAGGCGTTTCGCAATCGCTAAAATATAGCCTCTAGCGCGTTAAGCCAAGAGAGTTTCTTAGCTAGTTACTCGCTAGACTTAGCACACTTTATAATAATATTAAACTAGGCGCTAGGGTAAGCTTATACGTCTTTCGCGAACTTAGCTATATATAGTTAGTTAAAATATCTTTTTCGCCTATTCTATCTTAAGCGTCCTTGTATTAGACCTCTATATTATAGCCTAGCTCTTCTTTATTATTAATAGGCCCATAGGCTTTCATAAATAGGTTTAAAGCCCTTAAAGGGGTACGTTATTATTTATTACGCGTAAGGGGAGGCGGGAATTCAAAACAGATCTATAGAAGTAACGCCTTTCTTAGGTATCTATAAATTGCCTAGGCTACAGCTATTAGATTTTAAACGCAAGGAGGCAGGAGATCTCTAGTCTCTCTTAGATTAGTGGCCGTAGTTAGGGGATTTCTACGGCGTCTAAATAGTAACTTAGCGACCTTCGTAGGGTTTGTTACGCTATCTTACTAATTTTAACGCGTTAAATATATTATTAATAATATTAGTAGAGGTGTTAAAGTACTAAGATAGGTTTTAGAAAAGTTAGGTACGCTAAACATTTAGGGCCTTAAAGCGCTAATCGAGCGCGAGGGTTTAGAGCTAGAATAATAGGTTACGATTAGAATTGTAAATTACTAGTAATTATTATAGATTCTTATATATCTACTTATTTTTATTATTAGACAAATGTCTTTGCGAAAAGAGGGTATATAAAGTTCCTAAGGTCGCCTATAGTTCTAGTTTAAGGTTAAGGAGTTAGAGTATTAGAATAAAAATTCTCTAGGTATAGGCAACAAAGGTGCGCGAAGTTGTCTATGCTTGTTATATTTACTACTTAGGCGAGGATAATTAGAATCTATACTATAGTAATATAAAAGATTAGTAGTTTTAGGTAAGGTGTAATCTTACGCCTTAGGCAGAGTTATAACAAAGTCGCTAGCTAGATTTTTATAAACGTCTATTCTACTAGCTTACTCTAGATATTACTACTATTACTATAAAACACTATATACTAATATAGTAGTAGGGAAGGCCAGGTCCTCTTTAAGCGGCGTACTACTTACTATAGGTGTTCTGTAGCAGCACACGCGTCAACCCGCGCGTCTAGCCCTACTACCTGCCTACTCTCTACGGTCTTTCTCTGCCAACCAAGCCTAAGAAGGAGTATACCCTTAGTCGTTAAGTTTCTACGTGTTGTTATCGTTACTATTGTCGTTGGTAACCTAATCCGTACACACACTACTACGCCCCACTTCTAGGCCTACTACGCGATCGCGAGAGATATCCGATTCGTCGACGCGCAATTCTCCGATTCGCTAGCACCCTAGCGGTGAGCCTATCGCAGCTAGAACCCTAGGGGGAGCGATAGCAGTATAGTATAAGGGTTCGGGCCCGCGATAGTTAGGATAAAAGTGAGTTAATTCCTAGTATATAAAATACTGCTATACTAAGTAGGTAGGCAAAAGAGCAGCACCTTATGGGTGCTACCGCGCTAGTGGCCGGATTGGGCCTAGCGCCAAATCAACATTATTTCGGGTTCCGAGCCAGGTGCCGCTATAGATCCATGAGATATACGTTTATAATAAGAACAATAATAATAATAATAGAGCTAGCTAGAATTAGTATTATAAAGGTTAAACGCCTAATATTACTAACTATATAGTAGTAGAATATTAGTAGTGTAGATAATAAATCGCCTTAGCTAGTTTATTAGAGTCCTACTACCTTAATAAGTATATAGGAACTATACGTATAGAATTTAACTTATAGCTTACTCTTTACTAGTTTAGCTACCTTATACTTAGCTATATTAATAAGGGTTACTAGATATATTTTTAAAGGTAATAGAAAAGAATAAGTAAAGATAATAAAAAATCTTAGAAGAATAATATAAGGCTATATAACTTAGAGAAGCTATAGCGTAATTATTAAAGTAGAACCTATATAGAATAGCTATAAGGAATATTAGGTATATATTAGTACATGCTTATACTATAGAATTTCTATAAGAAATAGGTAGAGTAAGACTAATACTAAAAGAGTATACTAGAGGTTTATAGGTTAATAGGTTATTAGAAAAGAATAGTAGAGTGCTATTTAGTGTTAGAAGTAAAAAGCGCCTACGTAATTTATTATATATTATAGCAGTAAAGTAGAGTAGAGATTCTAAGTAGTTAATAGTTTAGTAATATAGTAAAAGATTATAAGATAGTATTAATTATCTAGTAATATAGTAGGTAGATAAGTAAGTTAGGGTGTTGTTATTGTAGGGTTAGTTGTCTTAGAAACTAGAGGAGATATTAGAAAAACTTTAACGCGCTTTAGGCTTAGCGCGTATATAATATTATATAGGCGCTAGTAATACAATAAAAAAAAATATAGTAATTAAACGTAGTAAGGCCACTTAAAACTAAATAAGCGAAGATAGTTTATACTCTTACCTAGGGGGACTAAATTTAATAATAGTTATATTACTATAGGTACTAGACTTAAAGATAATATTAGGTTACTAGAAAGTAGTTATTATATATTACTAAATATAATAGATAAAAAGTTAAATTATTTAAATATTGTATTATATAGTAAAGTAAAAATTTAGTACACTAAATATTACTAATATTATAAGATACTTATATACTATATATATAGTAAACTCTAATAATACTATAGCTACTAGATTATAAGTATAATAACTAAGACCCACAGGTACTTTATAGTCAGATTATATAATTAAGAAACTATATAGTTTTAAAAATAACGTAGTTATAGGCAATTACTATCTATAGCTAGTTTAGTAGCTTTTAAACCTTATTTAACTACTTAGCACCTCTCTTATTACACTTCCTTAGTTTCTAAAGAAACTTATTATTATCTATAGTATTAAGTAGCTTTATTAGGTTCCTTCTCTACTACGCAATATACTCTAGATTTGCCTTAGTCTATTAAGTAAATCCTATGCGTATTATTAATACGTACATAACCTAAGCTAGTAACTAGTAGTATAGACTATATACGTGTATTGCGTAGTAATCTAGTATAAGAAACTTAACTAGAAGCTTATTACTATTAGCTATCTTAAGCTTTAGCTTCTTTCTAGCAATAATTATAAGCTTATTAATTGTTTTTTAGAGATATAAGAAGAAATCTATAGTAAATTAGGCATACTTAAGGTTAAACTTTACTTTATAGTATAGGCGCATCTTTATCTTATTTAATTTAGCTATAGTTATTAGTTATAGTAGTACGTAAAATAATAGCAGAATTAGGCTCTTTTTATATAGATAATAAGTACTCTAACCTTATTACTACCTATATAGGCAAGATAAGTTACTACTTAATAATAGTTTTAAACTATAACTAAGTTAACTCTAAGCTAGTGTATGTAATAGTCTTGTAGGGTGCCAAAATAAGCGTGTTATTAACTTCGTTACGTGTATTTAAGATTTTTGTGGCTAAAGAGCTAGTACACAGAGAAATAGGCTGTTACTAGTTATTTCTTTTACTAAAGTATAGCTGCGGGATGTAGCTTTATTTATAAAAAAAATTAAACTATAGTTAAGTGTTCTATTAATTTTATATATAAATTATAGGAAGCTCTGGTTTTTTATTATGTTATTTAAGATGAAAGCCTTCGTCGTCCTACTCCTAGGTAGATAAAATAACGCCATATTACTTATACTACTTTTATAATTATAACTCTATATAGGTCTACTCTAGTTCTTTAATAGTCTACTAGTTAAGAAATACTATATAACTTAGTTTTATTAACCTATCTATTAACTACTATTATTAATAATATCGCCTAAGTTTTATCTCTCTCCTAAAGTTCTAAGTGGCCTCTTTGTAAAAACTTTGCATATAGGAGCTGCGCACGCTAAGACTACTAAGCTCGCATAGTAGTTCGAACGCGCGCTTTTTTTATAATCTCCTTTTAACGCTCTTTTTAATTACTAAGTAGGGGGCTCTGTATTATTTATTATGTTATTTAAGATAAAAAAGCCTTTGTTATCCTATCCATAGATCGATAAGTTAACGTTATATAAATAATACTATATGGAATATAATTACGCTCTTATTAATTACTAAGTAGAGGGCTCTGCTTTTTTTATTATATTATTTAAGATAAAAGCCTTTATTATTCTACCTCTAGGTAGTTAATTAATAACACACATATAGAATATTAATAATAAAATTAGTATTACTTTATATATATTTTGTTACTACTACTATATACTAGGTACTAGATTTTAGTACCTTTTATTTTACTCTTCTCTATATATAGTGTAGACTTAACCTTAGTTAGAATTTCTCTATAATAAAACTTTTTACTATACTTAGTAATAATAATAATATAATAATAATAATAATAATAATAATAATAATAATAATAATAATAATAATAATAATAATAATAATAATAATAATAATAATAATAATAATAATAATTATAATAACTATAATAGTAACTAATCTAACTATTTTATTAACTCTTTTATTAGAAAGTTTTCTCTTATAACTAGTAAGCTATATACTATTTCCTAAAACTTTACTACTACCTATTTACTACTCCTACTACTACTACTTACCTTTACCCTTATTACTTATAGTTCTTTACTTTAATAGCACCCGAAATAATTACTATTACTTTAATAAGCTTTTTATACTACTAATACACTTTTATATCTTTTTTTCTTTTTTTTTCCTTTTTACGCCTTTTTTAATTACTAAGCAGGGGACTTTGCTTTTTAGTTATGTTATTTAAGATAAAAGCCTTTGTCGTCCTACCACTAGGTATATAAAATAACGCCACACACATATCTTTTTTTATAATTACCTTTTTTACACTCTTTTTACTTACTAAGTAGAAGACTTTACTTTTTTTTATATATTATTTAAAATAAAAGCCTTTGTTTTTCTACTCCTAGGTATATAATCTAATACCACATAGACTTCTTTTATAGTTTATTTTTTTTAAGTAAAGAGTTTCTAATAAAAATATTATAATAATTATAGTTATCTCTTCCACTATTATATACATAGAAAAGCGTTTTAAAGTATTAATAAGAAAAGTGTCGGATTATAGGCATTAGTAGATATTGGCTACTTAATAATACCTAATAGACTACCTCGATTCTACTTCGGTTCTACTTAGATAAGAGTATGTACACCTCTGTAGCATTTACACAAAGATAAGAATAATAATTAATCTTTAAATGTAATCTATTTTTAGTTTCTTTTCTTTTACTAGTAAGAGTCTATCTAACACTAATTAGTAATTGCTTAAGGCGATTACAGATAGTAAGGTAAAAGAGATAGATTATTAATACCCTAATATGAGAAATCTTAGAATAAGACATATAACGTTATAAGACGCTGCCGCCACAATAGTTACGCAACGACAGGCTTAACGCTAACACGATTACGCAATTCTTAAAGATCTAGGACAATAGTAAGAAGTATATAGGGGACGTGTACAATCTCCTAGATAATAAGATTAAGATCTTCTTTAGTATCTATTAGCAGGTTAATATTAAAGAGAAAGAGTTTTATGCGGTGTTTTCTTTGTATTCTTACTAGACGCGTAGAGAGAGATATTCTACATCTAGGTTGTATAGAGGGGCGACAGCTTCGCTAGTGCGTATATAGTAATTAAGAACTATTTTAACCATATAACGTTTACTATTAGCATTACTACACAGACTAGACTACTATAAGCTTTACTCGCACACAAATAGAGAACTCTAAAAAGGGCCTATATAAGGTGTTACAGATCCTACTACTAGATAAGCTACAGCTGTGCTAACGCGCGCTTAGAAAGAACTTTACAGGCGAGGATTCTTTTGCGTACGATAGTTATTAATACGTGCCGTGGAGTTCCTAAACTTAAAATAGCACTGTTTAAGCCAGCCCTAATCTATAAAGGGCTCTTTTTAGACTTATAGTCTGCAATTAAGACGCACCTTACATATTAGCATATAACACAAATACTAATAGGAAGTAAGATAGTTATAAAAGACTAGTACTACCTAGACTATTACTACAATAGCAATAAAAGAGATTAAGAAAAATTTAGAGGAGGATTTAGAAGAGAATTTAGAGGCAGAGATAGATTTAGTAGTAGATTCTAAGGAGGCCAAGTAAGTAATAGAGGCAGTTAGCGCTTTAATAGCTATAACAGCGCACGTAGATTTACGCCACACTAGAAGAAGAAGTGTTTTGTCTGCTAGAAGGAAGGCTGCTAGTTAACTAACTATATAGACAAAGAACGCAAGGCTGCTTACGCGTAGTTTTTTTCTATATATTACTTTGCAGATATATAACTGCCTATAGACTTCTCTTTATATACCTTGCGGAGTATAAAGAGATTAAACACGCGACCTAGTATAACTAAGAAGGCTAGATAGAGAGAAGAGGAAGCCCTACAAGGATAAGGATAACAATAATAGCGTCACAGCTGCGTATATATTAAATAACAATTCTTTAAGGAATAATGCCTCGCAGATTAAGTATTCCTGCACTATATCTCTAGTAATAATATTTATAGCAGACGTGCACTATTAATACTAGCGTTGTAGTTTCTTATTAAAAACTAATACGCGCGATCTATGTACTAGGAAATTCTACCTAATACTAGCGCCGCGCTAATATATTCACAATTAGCAGGGAATAATATCTCGCGCTAACACAAAAAGACCTAATAGTCACAATAGACATATCTATAGTAGAAAAAGTGTCTATTAAATTTAGTAAGAGCTATGTTACTGCGTGCGTCTATTAGCACCGCGTAGGTCCCTATAGAGATTAGGAAAATTAATTTCGAGGTGTTTAAAGCGCCTATACTATTCCTACTATACCTTACAGATATAGACAGGTTAAATGTCTATTTTAACAACACTATAGATAAGCTTGTATAAGGAGAACACCGCACTCTAGTAATTCGTAAATAGGGACATTTGTAGTTCTATCTTAACAAGAGAGAGCGCGCAATAATATTTCTAATAGAGACTAAGTTAAGACGGCTATATTGCCAGTTTAGGCACTTAGCTATTATACGACTTGTTAAGTTATTAAAGAATACTAGTTACAATAACTTTAAAGAAAGAACTCTTAAGGAAATTATAAAGTTCTGTTATTATTATTAACTAAATAGCTCCGCGCCGCGCTAATTTAAGTTTACCTTTAAGGATAACCGCTACTTTAATTACGAAATTCTTATCGACGTAATATATCTAGGCAATAAGCTCGTATTATATATAGTTAATACGTCCACTATATTTTAAGGCGCAAAGTTCCTTAGCGCTATTTTGGCTAAGGAGATGTAAAAGGCACTATAGATATTATAGATTAACACCTACTAAGGCCCGCTAAATATTATTACACATAACATAGGCACTAACTTTATAAGCGTAGAATTCTACGCTAAGATAAAGATTATAAGAGTAATGTGTAAACAAGTGCCTATAAAGGCGCACTAGTCTATAGGCAAGACTAAGAGGTATTATACGCCCCTATGCCGCGCATAGAATATACTCTATATCGAGCTCGCTAGCACTATATCTAATAAGGCAATCCTCTAGATAGCTGTAAAAGCTGTTAACAATACGGCCAGCCCTAATAGACTAGTCCTAACTCTACTAGTCTTTAGGGCGTACCTATATATAACAACAAAGTCACCGCCATCACTATTAATAGTTAAGCGCAGCGAGGCAATTTAAAAGGCGACGAAAGCCCTATATAAGATTGCCGTAGAGCGCTAGATTGTGAACGCCCTAAACACCTAGAATAGACCTACTACTAAAGACATACTCGCACTCTCGCTACAAAGCAAGATTTTAATCTAGAGAAAAAGTAATAGCTCGAACGGCCTATATAAAATCGCTAGTATAGATAGCCACAACGTTACTATTAATATAGTTAATAGTCTAACAATATTTAGATTAACTATTATTAAGCTATACTATAGACTAGACCACCTCTTGAGCGACCCTAATGCGCCACACGCACTGCATAAGCTACCTGCAGATGTGGAAGTACCTATAGCAGCGCAACTAAGTAAGAGAGGCCGTTCTTTAGAATTAAAAAATAAGAGCAAGGCGAATATATATATAACTAAGAAGAAGAAGGCTAACTATAAGCTAGCGATTAAGCTACGCAATAATAGGGTTATTATAACCCTAGGCGCACCCTTTTAAGGCGTCTAATAATTAAGAGATTAGTAACCTTATAGGCCGTGAAGTGTTTGAGTTTAAACTGTATAATAAGAAATTGTATAGTAGAATCCGAATTTTTAAATCGCGTCTTATATAAGAGGTTAAAGGAAATACAACTAAGCCCTATAAAAATCCTGTCTAGTTATCCAAGTCTACTAGGACCACAACAAGAAAGCTATCTTAACATAGTCTCTAACTATTTAACGCTATAGCCAGCGTCTAATTATGGCCCTAGCGCCTATACTTGTACAACGTAAGATAACTGTTAAGCTGCGCGATATAATGTAGGCATATCCTTAAGCGTAGACAAATCTCTAGAGGACAATTCTTATATATCTCCCCTTAGAACTAGTGTTAAATATTCAGAAGGCACGCTGCTTCACGTAATTAAACCACTATATAGGATCGCGGAGGCAGGGGTTTATTGGTAGACAACGTACCACGGACATTACCGTAAGGAATTAGATATGTCCGCATCAATATACGACCCTTGCTTGTTAGTCACAAATAGGGACGCAGACGCCTTTAGACTTGTTAGCATACAGACTAACAATACCCTTATACTTAGAACAGCCGCATTCTTGTTGCTTAAAGAGAAAAAGCTTAAGGACGCACAGTTCTAATTAAAGCCAAAGACTATCCTAACGCTAGATATGCAACTAGACTTTAACGGTTGCACGCTTATAATAGAAAATAGCGAAGCGATCTTAAACCTTAAGTAGAAGGGATAAGGAGGAGGAAAGATTAAGCTTATAGACATTAAGGCGCACGATCGCGCGTAATAGTACATAGAACAGCGCGCCTATAGGGCGTACATCGCTTTAACGTGCTAACTAGAGGCTTCTTTTAATTTATCTATAGCCGCGCAAGCGCAGCAACCTTTAGATAAGGACATTAGGGCGCTTAACAAGCGCCTTAAATAGCAGATAGAGAACCTCGACCGCGGTCTGCGCTACGTACCTGTTAACCTTATTAATGCCAAGTTAATAGTCTTTATAGACGGCTTATTTGCTAATAATAAGAACCTTAGTTTGTAGCTAGACTTTGTATTAATACTTATTAATAAGTCTATAGACATTAATAACACCTTTATAATCTGTGGCAATATAATCTACTATAGCTCTATAAAATACAAACGCGTTACACGAAGCGTACTAGCCTTAGAAATCTATAGTATAGTTAATAGTTTTAATATCGGCATCGCTATTATAACTACCTTAAGGATAATTATAGAACGCCTTATACTACCTATAATTCTCTTAGTTATCTATATAGATTTATACTCGCTATACAAGTGTCTAGTAAAGCTTAGGATAATAAAGAAAAAGCGCCTTATAATTAACATTATAGCGTTGCGCTAGTTATATAAGCGTCGCGAGGTTACTAAGATTCGCTAGATTAATAGTAAAGATAATCCTGCGGACGCTTTTACTAAGGTATTACCAAACCGCGCTCTTAAGCACCTTATTAACAGGAATGAGTTAACAGTCCGAGTTAAGGGCTAGGTATAGAGGCTAATAGGCTCTAATATTTAATACTTTACACATAGTTAGTATGGATACACATAGTTACTACTAAGCTATCTAGAAAGAAAAGATTTCTAGTGTTGGATTATAGGCATTAGTAGATACATTAGCTGCCTAATAATGCCTAATAGACCGCCTTAATTCTACTTTAGTTCTACTTAGACAAGAGTATGTACACCTCTATAGCATCTACACAAAGATAAGAATAATAATTAATCTTTAAATGTAATTTGTTTGTAGTTTCTTTCCTTTTACTAGTAAGAGCCTATCTAATAAAAGGTTATTATTGTATAAATAAAGCTATATTTTATGTGTTTTATTAAATTATCTATCTAGGAGTAGAATGATAAAGGCTTTTATCTTAAATAATATGACAAAAAAAGCAGAGCCTTTTGCTTAGTAGCTATGTTTTATAACTAAACTATTATATAAGAATATCTAGCTATAATCTATTTTTTTAATATACTAGCTCTATATAAGATATCTATATATATATTAATTAACTACTTAGAAGTAGAATAACAAATGTACTTATTTTAAATAATATAATAAAAAAAAGTAAAGCCTCCTACTTAGTAATTAAAAAGAGCATAAAAAAGTAATTATAAAAAAGCGTATTTAAACTACTAAGTAAACTTAGTAATTTTTAGTATAGCTTCTATAAGCAAACTTTTTATAAAAAGGCTACTTAGAACTTTAGGAAAAAGATAAAATAGCTTTTGCACTACTATACTATATTTATCTACTTCTATATTTTTAGTATTCTAATTATTAGAAATACTATAAGTTATTTTTTAATTACTAAGTACGGGCTCTGCTTTTTTGTTATGTTTTTTAAGATAAAAGCCTTTCTCGTCTAACCTCTAGATAGATAAATTAACGCCACATAATATAAGTTATCTTAATAAGTATATTTTTTGTAAGTAATAGAAATAAGATAATATATACTAGATACACTATTATTATATTACTATATTAAGATTATTCTTAACAAATGTTTTATAATTTCTCTACATCTTACTAATTATTTAGGTATTAATATTATTCCTAAAGTACTTACTATTACTAAAAATTATTCACTAAAGGTTTATACTACTACTATTAAAGCAGCTATTAAAATAACTACACTAGAGTTCTATTCTATTCATAAGCTTATCTAGCGTAATAAATAGGTATACTTAATTATTTATAAGGCTGTTCTTATATACTAATTAAACTAGTAGCTAATATACTTTATAAATAATAGTAAGACTATATTTCTACTTTACTAAATATAATTACTTTATAATAGTAATAGAATCTAGTAAAAAAATAGAAAAAAATGAAAATAATAAGATATTTATTAAGAAGTTTAAAGTAGTAAAAGTATTATATACATGTATAAATTTCTTTTAATTATAATTACTATTAGTACTATTAACTTAGTTTATTTAAGTAAATATAATATATAAGTAGCATATAAGTATAAATAACTAATAATAGTAGTAGTAATAAGCTAGATATACTGTATATAGTATAAATAAACTTTATATAGGTTAGAAGCTTATAAATTATAAAGTATAAGTAAGTTTAAACTATTATTATATTAGTATACGTAAAATTAGATGTAGTAGTAATATATATAATAACCTTCTATCTTAATCTACTTTTATAAGGGCGATACACAGTCTTATAAAACAAACCTCTTAGGAATAGCTAGTATAGTTAAAAGAGATAACTAAATTAAAACTATACTAAGATAGGAGATAAGGAAGAGATCTAGGGGGCCCTTACTTATATAGTAGGCAGCGTAAGGCATAGGCTTACACTAACTACACGCTAACACTAACTAAGAAAGGCGTCTTCTATAAGGTAAAAGGCGCTATTAAGGTATAAAAGAAAAGGAAATAGTAAATAACTAGTAAGAAGGTAGCCATAAACTATTATATAACCTCCCTTTTAAGACCTAACAATAGAAAGGAAAATATATAAAAATAAGGTATTTTAGCGAAAGTTTTAATATAACTAGCATTATTTTAGGGCTAAAGAGAATTATAATAGGGGTAATAGGCCCCTATAGTTTTAGTAGTAGTCTTCAGTTTTAATTTAGTTGCTATTTAGTAAAGATATTAAAAAAAGTTGTTAGGGGTAAATTAGTGCTAGGTTAGAAACTACATCTTAGCGTTTAGCGTTTGGCTAATAGAGTATATTCTTAGCTCTAACGCTATATAAAAATATAGTTAGCTAAAAAAAATTTAATTAGTTTATTGCGCGCTGGCGTAATTATATTATATAAGGTTTCTTAGTACTATATAAAAGCGTTTTAAAAAAATATATTAACCTAACAATATAGTTTTTAATTAGGGTAGGGCAGTTCTTAAAGCTACAAAAGCTACTGGTAGTAGTAGAAATATTTAGAAGTAGAGGTAAGGGTGCTAAAAGTTATAGGTGCCCCGCGCGCGTGTAATAGGTAGGAAGCTGCTAAATTAGTAATAAGCTAGCTAGCTAGAAGTGAGATAGCTCAGAGTAAGGGCGCTAAAAGCAATAGGTGCTTACACGTAGTAAGCTAACTAGAGAGCTACTTAACTAGTAGTAAACTAGGCTACCTACTTCTATATTTTAGGGTACCCCTAGGGGTAGAACTAGTTAGGTAACTAGTAAATTAAATTAAGGGCTAATAGTTAGGGGGCAGCCCCTAATTATTAGCGTTCTAGAAGATTTTATTACGCAGTTTACTATCTAATTTATTGCCTAAGTATCTTTTCTATTAAGAGTTAGACTTAGGGTTAATTAGGTTAGTAAACTTAGAGTTATTATTAGAGAGATTATTATAATAGTCAGGCTTTCTATTTTCTAATCTGCGACTATAGTAGATAGTATTATAATTTTCTAGACTATTACTATAGTAAGTAGTAATGCTAAGTTCTCCTTTTATATTAGCATTTTAGTAGGGCAAAAAAGTGCTAACCTAGGTTATTCTAGCTAAGGTAGTTTTAATTAAATAGTTAATTCTGTTAGTAAGAACTATCTAATCTACAGATTAGCTTCTCTAGTAGTTTTATAGTTTTTAGATCTAGAGTTAGAGGTAAGACCTAGATTCTGCCGCATAATTCCTAAGGACTAGTTTTACTAGTAGCTTCCTTTAGTAGTAGGAATAGAATTACTAAAAGGCAATTTATTATCTAATAGTTCTTTATCTAAGAAAGGTAGCTATATAGCCTCTACACTACTATCTTTATTAAAGGCGTCTTTATAGCTTAGTTTCTAATAAGCCTTTAAGTACGTTTTAATAACGAAGATAGTAAAGCTAGGAAGCTAAATAGAGATTTACTTAGAGATTCTTTAGTTAGCTTTTAATAAGTAAGTTATTTAGTAGGTATAGTTCTACTTATTAAGTACACTATCCGATTAAATAGCGTTGTCCTAGTAAGAAGAGTTAAATAGAAAAGAAATCTATAGTAGGACAAAATTGCTAGTAAAGATCAGATTCTTATTATCTTATTAATAAAGGCAGTAGTCCTAAATATTAACTAGGCAGTTAGCTTACTTAAAGAACTTTCTTGTAATACTATAATTATAGTCCCCTATTTTATAAATAATAAAACATATAGTAATACGATATTTAGTAATATTAAGCTAGGCTATAAAATAGGTGTTTACTTTTACGCTTCTCTTCCCTACAAAGTTTTTAAGAGGAATTAGTGTCTTTAGGCAAAGGAGTTCAGCTTTAAGCTATATTTATACTATTTTTATATACCTTAAAGTAATAAGGTTATAAGCGCTAGCACTAGTGTTTATTAAGACTTATAACCTAAGAGCTAACCCTTAGAATATAATTTGCACTAGTATAACTAACTAAGGGCCTTTAAATAGTTTAGTAACCTTTACTATCTAGCCACGTATAGGTAGCAATTTTAGTTTAGCATTTATATATTATAGTAAAATTATAGTTTATTTAAATTAATTAGTTTAGTAGCTTCTATATAAGCTACTAAATTAGAGTAGTCTAGTAGCGTGCATTTAAAGCCTTATTATCTAACAAATTACCTACCTCTAAATTAGAGTAGTAGGCAATACTGAGTTTATTTAAATTAAAATTATTCTCTACTTCTATATTTACTTATATAGCTACCTTAGGATAGTAACACAAGTGTCTACCTTCTAGCTTTTTACTATAGCTAAAGTAGGCGTTATTCTTAATAGACTATATCTTAGTCTAATTATAAAATGTTAAAAAGGGAAGAGCAAGTCTAGAATAAAGTGTTTATTTTTTAGTTACTATATATAAGGGTGTTAATCTAAAGGGTAATACCTTAAAAAGAGTCTTTATATGCGTCTAGAAAGGGTTTATTATATTATTATTTTAGGAACTGCAGCTAGCTATAGTTATCTAGCGTTTAATTACTATGTAGTTAATATTAAAATCTTTTATCTTTCTTTAAAGTATTAACTTAAGTCTTTTAGTTAACTTAAATTATAATTTATTCTTCTAAGTCTTTACGTCTAGTTTTCTCTTTCTAGCTAGGCTCTTAAAAGCCTATAAAAATATTTAGGTATCTATCCTATTAAAGAGAGAAAGGGCTTATAAAACTTCTTATATGCCTATTAAAAAGTAAAGAGATTATTATAAGACTCTTTTAGAAACTTAAAGAATAATTTAGGTTCATAAGTTTTATTAAGGGCCTAATTTATTTAATGCTAATTTTGCGTAGCATCTTAAGGCGCGCCTTTAAGGCAGCCAAGTATAGCTTTTATAAGATTGACTTAATTTTTTATATAGTTATTACCTTAGTAATAGTTTATATTTACCTAAAGCTTATTATATATATTCACTAGCTAATCTATAATACTAAAGCTAGGTTAACCTTTTTTATAGTACTTATTAATATTAGGTAGCTTTATAAAGCGTCCTAGCTTAAATATACTAAAGGTAGTAAAAGCGTATTTACCCTAGAGTATATTTATTTAGTTACTATTAGTAAGCTTAGTTTATATATACATTTAAGTACTAGAACGTAGTAAATGGTTTTATCTAATTATAAAGTAGACACTATAAGCTAAGGCAACTATTAAAATAGATATTATTAAAGCGCACACTAGGGCGCAACTAGATAGAATAAGCTTTACTTAGCTATATAAAGGCGGCGCAAACTATATAGTAAACTAGGTATTTCTAAGCTAGAGTTTTTTAAGAGAATATAAGTGTAGTACTGCAGATTATAATTATCTTTAATAGAAGGGAGAGCTTTGTTAGAGATAAATAAGTCTACTTTAATAGTAGCCTTATTAGCACTATTAGACTAGAAAAAGGATTCTACCTTTATTATATATATTATAGTATAAGGTGTCTATACCTTAAGTATAGTAAAAGCTTATTTAAATATATTAGGGCGCTTATATAAAGCCTACATATTGCTCTTTTATATAGGATTATTTTTAAACTTTATAATAGCTCTAGCTATTAATTTAGTACTATCTTTAAATACAGGCCTTAAGAAAAGCAATATTAAGCCTAAAGCTAATAGGTAGCAAGTAATTATTTTATTTCTAAGCTATACTAGAGTAATAAGTCTAGTTTAAATTACGCTAAAAATATACTAAACTTTCTAATAGCTTTAAGTTTAGCTTTATCTTATTATATAAGCTACTTAAAGTCTACTAGTAAAAAACCTATTACCTAGCTAATCTACTTTAAGTATAATTATATTTTAATTATGTGTGGCGTTAAATTAACTACCTAGGGGTAGCACGACAAAGGCTTTTATCTCAAATAGCATGATAAAATAAGCAGAGCCCCCTGCTTAGTAATCAAAAAGAGCGTGAAAAAGGTAATCACAATAAATTTTAACTATACTTAGGAGTCTTATAAGAAATTCGATTAGGGTAGACCTTTTATAGTAGTTTAATAATACTCTTCTTTTATAAGACTAGGGACAAAGCAGCTAGTTGTCTTAGAAGTAGCTATAGGCTACTTTCTATTCTTAATAGATAATAGATTGCTAGTAGGGGGTTAAGTAGGAAAATTCTATAATAAATATTATATAAACTATTATTAGTAGGGTGCGTATAAACGTCCCCTACTATATTATCTATTATAGAGTTATATTAAGAGAACTTAAGAAACACTCTAGGGGCTAAAGGGGTCTTTTAAATAAAAAGACGGCAGCTTATTATAGTGTAGGTAATAGTAGGGTTAAGTAAAGTAGGATTATAAAAAGGGTGTAGTAAATAAACCTAAGGTAGCAGGTCTTATATAGCGTACGAGCTAGCGCATAGACTGAGTTAAAAAAAGATTAAGTAAAAAATAAAGTGTAAGATAAAGTATATAAAACTTTAACCTCTATATTACTACTATAGCTTAACTCTATTTCTCCTAGCTCTATACCTTGTGCCCTTACTATAATAGTGCTAGAAGGTAGTTATTAGGCAAGATAGCTCTATAGGGTGTAGCGTAGTAGTTGCTATTTATTAATTATTTTTAAAATATTAGGACTTTTAGGGCAGCCTTTCTAAATAGACCTTAGTATAGTATAGCAACTGCCTAGCATATATTAGTAACTAACAAACTAATACACTCTTACTAACTAGTAGTAGGCAGAGGAGTGTAGAAGTAGCCTCTTTTAATAAATCTTAGCATAGAACTACTACCTAGTATAACTAGTAACTAATAAACTAATATACTTTTACCTACTTATAGTAGGTAGAGAAGTTATAATAGCAGTCTTATAAACCTTAGTATAGTGTAATAACTGCCTAGCATAACTAGTAACTAATAAGGTAAAACTTCTACTAATTTAACTGCCTATAGGTAGCGTCTTAAGGAAGGAGTAGATATTATATTACTGTTCACAGCTAAATAAAAAGGTTAACTTTAGAATAATATAAGGGCGGTATATAGTCTTATAGAGATAACCTATTAAGAATAGCTAGAATAGTTATAAAAGCTAGTTAAATTAATACTATTCTAAAATAGTAAATAGGAAAGGGACGTAGAGGGCCTTTTCTTATATAAAGGGCAGTGTAGAGCATAGGCCCACACTAGCTACACGCTAACACTAACTAGAAAAGGCGCCTTTAGGAAGATAAAAGGCGTAGATAGGGGGAAATAGGGTGTAAAATAAAGGTAATAGGGTGTCCTTAGTAGGGAGGCTAGTATAGGACTATTATAAGTATTTTAAAAAATATATTAACCTAACTATATAGTTTTTAATTAGGGTAAGGCAGCTTCTAAAGCTATAGAGGCTGCTAGTTGTAGTAGGAACGTCTAGGGGTAGAGAGGTAAAAGTACTAAAAGTTATAGGTGTCCTATATATACGCGTAATAGCTAGAGAGCTACAAAATTAATAATAAGCTAGCTAGCTAAGAAAAAGATAGCTAGCTAAGAAAAAGATAGCTAGGGGCAAGGGCACTAAAAGTAACAAGTGCCTATACAGAGTTAGCTAGCTAGAAAGCTATTTAACTAGTAATAAACTAGGCTACTTATTTTAGTAGCTTAGGGTGTTCCTAGAGGCAGAATAAGTTAAGTAATTAGTAGATTAGAGTAAGGGATAATAGTTAGGGAATAGCTCCTAATTGTTAGCATTCTAGAAGATTTTATTAAGCAGTTTACTATAAGGGCACTATAGGGGTTATTACGCCATACATAAGATAATAGTAGTAATTAGAATCTAAATATAAGATAATAGTAATACTTATATAAGGTGGATACGTAGGGAGGCTATATATACAGCCTTACTTAGAATCTTACTTACTAACTACGCTAGTTCTAAAAGGGTAAAATAATATAAGTAAGGAGCCCGCACCTTAGATTAGTAATACTAACCCCCCCCCTCCTCCCCTTTCCCCCCCTCCCCCCTTCTTAGCAGCGACTCTAGTGCTACTAAAATTCTCCTAACTATATATTAATTTCTATATAACTATCTTATTTCCTTACGCTCTATTACGCTCTATTATACTCTATTATACTCTATTATATACTATTATACTTAATTGCGTACTATTACGCTCTATTACGATCTATTTCTAACTATTCTAGCCCTTATAGTAATTTATACTAAACTACTATAAATATCTACAAAGTCTATAAGTGTTTATTAACCTAAATTATTAATATCTATTAGAGTTACGTTATTAGTAGCATTGTTAGTGGCGTTATTAATAGCCTTGTTAGTACTATTATTATATAAGTTAGTACACACAATTTTATTAAGAGAATTACTATACAAAGGGTTCTTAGAGGGACTACTATCTATTACTAACTTAAGACCTATATCTATCTATCTCTAGGCATCTAAGTAGGCGTCTATAATAAAAATAGTAGTAAGGCATATAATAACATCCTAATATATAATAGGGTTGTTAAAGTTAGGTAGTATAGTAGGTTTCTTTAGGTTCTTAGCGTAAAACCTAGTAATAAGATAAGGGCAATTAAGTAAGTTATAGTAAGGCTTATATATAGGCTCTTTAAAACTATCCTATATAACTTTATACTTTATAACACTATAGTTAGATATATAAGGGTCTTTCTTTAACTTATCTAACTAGTAGGTAAGTATAGTCTTTACTTTATACTTTTGTGTCGGCTTGCCAAACGCCTTTTTTAACCTTTTTTTAGTTTAAGATTAAAATAAATTAAGATAAAAGCTTATATACACTATATACAGTATCTAATTCTAATTAAAAACTAACCTTAAATACTACCTAATAATGTAGTAATAGTTTAAACTTTAAACTTACTTGCACTTTTCCTACACCTTATAAGCTTTCTACCTACGCAAGATTTACTTATAGCGTATATAGCACACCTAGCTTATTACTACTACTATTATTAGTTATCTGCGCTCGCGCCACTACGCAGCGTACTTAATTAGATAAGCTAACTTAATAGTAATAATAGCTAGAAGGATCTTACGGATTTATATAACACTTTTTCCATACTAAAGCTTATTAACAAAAACCTTATTATCCTCTTATATCCCCTACTAGAGAAATCTATTACTAATAAAAAGTAATTAGGTCTACTAGAGCAGAAATATAGTCTAGCTATCCTTTATAAACTAGATTAGCTGCAGCCTAACTAGTATATAGATAGTGTTATAAATAGTTAAGTATACCTAGTTATTACGCTAAATAAGCATACTATAAATAGGATAAAACTCTAGCATAGCTATATTTTAGTAGTAGTAACGCACAAATCTTTAGTGTGTACTTTTTAGCAATAGCAAGTACTTCTTTAGGGACAATATTAATGCCTAGATAGATAGTAGGGCTTAGAGAAATAGTAGAAACTTTATTAAGAATAATTTTAATATAGTAATAAAGTAATAGTGTATTTAGTATATATGTTACCATTATTCTACTTATAAGTATAGCAGTATATACTTATTAATATATTAACTTATATTATTTGCAACAATCTAGATAGTAGATTTATAATAATTAGAATAGTAGAGGAAGGATAGCTTATAGTGTTACTGCGCTAAAGTTTTATTTCTTCCCTAAAGTTCTAACTATAGCCTTTTTATAAATTAACTTTATATATAGAAGCTGTGCACGCTAAGACTACTAAGCTTGCTTAATAGTTTAAATGCGCTTTTTTTTGTAATTACCTTTTTTACGCTCTTTTTAATTACTAAGTAGGGGGCTCTGCTTTTTTGTTATGTTATTTAAGATAAAAGCCTTTGTCGTCCTACCCCTAGGTAGATTAATTAACGCCACATACTTCTTATCTATCTATTTATCTAGTAGTATATTATCTTTATTATGCGTCTAACTATAGAGTAGTTGCTTATTATATAGGTATAGTAGTTATAGGTAGAAAATGCTATATACACAGCCTATTTTCTTAGATAAGTTAAGCTTATACGCTATATTATTAATAACTTATATAATATATAAAGGTCTCTTATTCTTATAGTTAAGTAAAAAGCTAGGCCTTTTAGTCTTAAAGTTGCGTATATCTAATATTATCTTATTGCTAACTTTAAAAAATAATTTTAGTGCGCGTTCTATATTAGTGTACTTAGCCTACTTAGCTTACACCTATTATAAATTATTATATAAAAAGTTATATACGTAAATCAGAAAGTTAATAAAGTTATCTACGTATTAATAATCTATATAGGCAGGTGCTATAAGTAGGCGCTTACTAGTATTAGCGTCCCTTTTTACTAACTTAATATTATATATTTGTATAGGCTCTATACTATTATATAGTAAGTAGCCCTTAGTAGTAATAAAAGGCGCTATGCTAGTTAACTCTCTAACTAATAAGTTAGTAATAAATTTAGCTATAGGCAAGTATAGAGTTTAGTTCTCCTATTAGTAGTTAATATACATATATATAAGTACTTCTTTAGTATAGTATTAGTAACCTCTGTCTAACTATTAATTTTAGAGTACTAGCTAGTAGATAGTTATAGCTTTATGCTAAGGCATTTGCAAAGTTATTTCTAAAAGTAGAATATAAACTATTAACTATAGTTACTAATAATATTCTTTAGAAAACCCTTCTTACACTAAGTATGTATAATAAAGGCCTCTATAACTAGCTCTACTATAATCTTAGCTATAGGAATAAACTTTTTCTTCTTACTAAACTAGTCTACAATAATTATAATAACTGTATAGACCTTGCTATTATTATATTAAGGTAGCAAGCTAATAATAAAGTCTATTAATATTAATTTCTAGTAATAGTTTAGAAATTAGCAATAGATATAATAAGCTATATTTAGTATTATAGTATAGCTTACTATAGTAATAGAATACGTAGGCGTAAATATAGTAGGCAATAGTGTATATTATATATAGCTACTAATACTAGCGACTAATATATTTATATAAATACTCTTATAACTAAGATATTTAGTAGTAACACTATTTTAAGCTTGCTTAATAACGCGCGTATAGAGTATTTATTATTAGGGATATATAGTTAGTCCTTAATATATAGTAGTCCTTTACTTAGCTAATAGCTAGCAACCTTAATTCTAAGTCCCTATTTAAAGAAGCTTCTTTAGCAAACGCTAGGTCTTAGTTCTTATTATAGTAATAATATCCTAGACTGTTTTATTAAAAGCGTAGGCTATCTTAATATTTTTAAGTAGTTACGCTGTCTTCTTAGTCTCTATTATAGTTATAGCAATAGAATTATTATTATTATTAGCGTTAAGTTTAGCTATATAGCATAATATAGCAATAAGCTATACGCTAAAATAATAACTTTTGTTTAATATAGCGCAAGTAGCAGTAACTATATAATATAACCCTTTGTCTTTAAAGATCTCTAGGTGTAGAACTATCTATACTTAGTGTTATTAGCGAGCGTTATTATTACCTTTAGGTAAGGTAAGTCGCCTAGACAGCGCGTTAAGGTGTTAGGTTTTATATCTTATTTACTAAGGTGGTACTAAATATAAAAGTTAAACTTAGCTAGAAACTTTGCCTATTATACTTATTATTAATTAAGCTACTTACTAGTTATAAAGTATTATAATTAACTACTATTAATAATATACTCCCATAAGAAAGTTAATTACGAATTATTATTATTTTGGGTATATTTTATTACTACTATTATATGCTAGGTACTAGGTTTTAGTGCCTTCTATTCTACTCCTCTCTATGTATAGTATAGACTTAATCTTAGTTAGAATCTCTACATAATAAAGATCTTTAATAAAGCATTGCAAAGCAAGATAATTAGTAATAATATAAATAGAATTCTAGATACCTAATAGCTTAAATCTCTATTCTTTAAAGGCGCGTATTATAGCTAGAAACTTCTTATTATAGATTTTATAGTTACACTCTATAGGGCTAATCTTATATATATAAGTATGTAATAGGCTATAGTACACCTTGCTTATCTTTTTATAATAATACTATAGTAGTAATAAAGTCTAACATATTAGTCTTTAACTAGGTTTTCTTATCTAAGTTAAAATAAAGTAGAATAGGTGCCTTTCTAAAGGCCTGCTTAAGTGCTTTAAATATAGTTACTATAGGAGTTTCTAGTTTAATAGGCTAGTACTTTAGTGTGTTACCTTTTATTAGATTTGTTAGTAGATAGGCAATCGAACTAAAGCTTTTAATAAATTGTTAGTAGAAGTTTACAAAACTAAAAAAAGGTTATATATTTTTTAAGTAATTATAGAAGCTACTAATTATAAACTATCTAAACTTTATTAGGCTCTATTTTAATATTCTTAGTAGTTATAATAATTTCTAGGTACTTAACTTTCTTAATGTTAAATTAACACTTATTAATATTTTAGTATAGACTAGCTTATCTAAGTTTATTAACTATAGCTTATATATATTTAATATAATCCTCTTTAGTTTTACTTTATATAAGTATATTATAAGTAAGTTATATAGAAATTATTTAAGTTCTACTAAAAGCTCTAGTAAGTCTAAATAGTATAATAGTGTATTTATAAGTTTATATTACGTAAGAAACGCTATTAAAAAGAAAAACATTACAGACCTTTTAGTATATAGTATAACACTATAAGAAAAAGCTATAGATATACTAAAAACGTATTAAAAAAGGTAAGCAGCTTAGAAATAAATAGGTTAGACTAGGAATTGTTTATTAGCATGTGCAAATTAGCCCCTTCTACTAGAGGTAGTTAATTATAAGATATACTAGGTACTAAAATAATAATATAATACGCGGTTGCCTATATAAATATATAATAAATTTATAACTAGAGATTAAGTGTTTATCTATGTACTACCTAATATTTATATATTTAATTATTGCGCAAGACCTTAAAATTACTATATCTATCTCTTACCCTAAAGATACTATTACTATTGCTACTAGATATGTAGTGTTGCGCCCCTACCTAAAAGATATAAATAATAACGTAGCTAGATATAATATAGCTAGGTATAATAGCTAGATACTACTTAATATTAAAAACTATATAGTCTATGCTAAGGACCTATATAGTAAGTAGATAGCTGCCACAGAATTAGATTGCTATATTAAGTAGAATATAGATATTAGTAAGCAGAAGTCTAGGATTAAAGGCAAAATAAGCCTTAGAGTATAAAAATTGCCCTATACTAGTTTAGGTGTAAGGTACTTACAACTATTAAGAATAAAAACTAAAAGAATATAAATATATTTATATAAAGTAAAAGTCTAGACTAGTAGCTATATACTACTATATAGCTTATAGAAGTGATTACTACTAAGGGCTATAAGCAATATTAGATTTCTAATTAATAGCTTATTGCTTCTATAATAATAGCTATACTAAGTAGGTGCTAAAGGCGTAGAGGATAACATGTTGGTTCAGCACTTGGCGCGGTTCGGCAAATGGCGCACCCAACCAAATCACGCAGTTTACAACACCTCGTTACTGAGCCATCCACAATAGCTAGAATATTCTAATAATTTATTTAATTACTATATAAATTGCTGCGAAAAGATGTACTACTGGAATTTCGCTGGAAGTTTAATGTTGCGGCTACGGCGCGTTGTTGTTGTGGGTGCTGGATCACGCCCCATTTTATCACCCCTATCCCCCCTACCCTCAGCAACCACCACACGTTGCTTTTTTTTCTGTTTTGGCGCTGCGGCAGGCTTTGAGGCCTTCCTCTTTCCCTTTTGGGAAGTTTGTATAGCCTTTTTGGAGTTTTCTTTCTCCTAAATCCTCTGTTGTTGCTTAGCTTGTTTTTCTCCGCCGCCGCGACCCTCTCCTTTTCCCCCCTTTTCTTAACCCTTAACCTTTCTCTCTCTTTCTTCTCCTGCAGGTTACGTAGCTTAGCTGAGGTTATTTCTGCTGTCTTACGCGCTTTTTTGAGTTCTACTTTCTCTTTCTCCTTATCTACAACGCTCTTGCGTACTCTAGCCTCCCTCAGCTTCCTTGGGGACTAGAAAACTGTGTACCACCGTGGTACTCTCCCTGCGTTGTTGCAGGTCTAGAGGCTTGCTCTTCTTCTACTGCTACTCTTTTCTTAACTTATAGGGCCTTTGTTAGGCCTTGTACCTCAGCGTGGAGGATGTCATTTTGAACAGAGATGTGGTGGAGAGAAACGCTTCAGCTTCTGCACCTCCCTACTGCCCTCCTCCCTCACAGTATTACGCACGAGGGTCTTGATTTTAAGCCAATCCTTGCCGCTAAGTACAGAGGTACTGCTCTCTCTCGAATCCTGCTCCACTAGAGTTAATGGCCTGTATTTCTAAAGGATAACCTTAGCGTTACGGGGCCATATACTAGTGGCCTCAAAGGACTTTAGAATTATTTTCTTCTTAAAGGAGATAGTCTAGGCTTCCTAAAAGAGAGGAAGAAGTCTGCTTTCTTTACTAAGAGTAGCCCCTAGGCCTTGTGGAGATAGGTAGTGAGGGGCTTTTAAGTAGGCTGATAAGAGAGGCTTAAAGAGTACTACATTAAGGGGCTGCAGCGTGTGGGTACTGTAAGGGGGGAATATCATAAGGAGAATCCAATTGTGGTCACAGTAGTCGATAAACTCTCTTATTACGTGGGACCTATAGCCATCCACAATTAGTAGTTAGTAGAATTAATAAGCTTTCGCTTTTGTATACTAATTAAAGACCTACTTAAGCCACGCAAGGCCTATATTGTTGTTAGTCTATCTATTAGGAGATGTAGTGACAAATACCTTATGCTTCCTAGCCTTAATATCCTCTACCTAGACTAATTAGAGAGCGTTATTGGCAGCTACAAATAGTAGCCCTAATAGCAACGCAGTTCTATTAGCGCAGACGCAAGCTAGGATGGTTATCCACTCTTTATTGCTATCTTAGAGGGCTGATTTCACTTCCCCACAGTCCCATATAGCTTTGCTAAAGATCCTTTTGCTTCTTCTAATCACTCCTATAAGGAAGCCCTTCTTATCTATATTGTACGTGTGACGAGGCTCTATATTGTACTCCTCTATTTTCTCTAGCAGAAGTTAAAAGAATTGCTCGTATTTAGCTCCTAAATTAGCTTAGTAGCGCGCGCGCGATCCATTCCAGTAACCTAATAGGGGGTGATTTCGACATTGTAACAGTTTAATGAATTGGGTAACCTAGCTTTTTCCTACTAGTTGTTTACTGTTAGTTTTTGCAGTTAATAAAGCAAAATTCTGCAGCATCTCCCTTGTAGGTAGTAGATAACAGCCTATAAGCTTTTCTATATAGCTTACAAGCTCTAGTTCTTATTAAGGGGTAAGTTTTTGCTGTTAGAGTTGTTGCTCTTTTATTAGCACGTTTTTGCCCTAGTGTATCCTCCTCAACGTAGTGTCTAGTACACCATATTTTTTCGCTATTTTTAATATAAGAATTCTTCTCCTAGTCCGCGCGATTCGATTTCTTCAATTGCCTTGTCAATTGGATCCATATTGGCTGAGTTATGGGTGGGTGAAGGATTGGGTGGAAAATGCGAGGGTGCGCCATTTGCCGAACCGCGCCAAGTGCTGAACCAACATGTTATATAGGTACACGCTTATACTATAAAATTTCTATGAAAGATAGATAGAGTAATAGCTAGGTATCTAAAGGTTAATAGGTTAATAGATTATTAGTAGAGAATAGTAGAGTACTATTTAGTGTTAGAAGTAGGCGCGCGTATAATTTATTATATATTATAGTGGTAGTAGAGCGTGCGTCTAGAAGTTTTAAGTAGTGGATTATTTAGTAACGCAGTAAAAGGTTAAAAGGTAGGTGTTAATTATCTAGTAATATAGTGGGCGGGTAAGTAAGTTAGAGTGTTATTACGTCTTAAAAGCTAGGAAGAGAACATTAGTAAAACTTTAACGCGCTTTAGTTCTAGGGCTTAGCGCTCGCACATAACGTTACGTTATATAGGCGCTAGTAACGCAATAAAAAAAAGTAGTAATTAAATATAGTAGGGCCACTTAAAAACTAATAAGTGGAGGTAGTTTATACTCCTGCCTAGAAGAAGTAAAAAACGCTATTTTTTATTACCTTTTTTAACACGCATATTATTAAAACCTATAATAATATCTATAATAATATATATACCTTATCTTGTTTATACGCGCTAGTGTGTCTTTTAGTAATAGTAATATATTATAATTATACTTTATAATTGTGTTAATTGCGTAATAACTAATATTAATATATAATTTACTTTCTAGTTTTTTAATAATAAGGATAGGTAACGCGTACTAAGACGTACTTATCTATAAGAGACCCTTTATATAGTTATTTTATAAATATATTTCTTAACTACTATAGTCTGTAGTTATATAAGGCTATAAATATATAGTTAGGGTGCTTTATTATTAACTAGGTTAATAGTATAGTTAATTCTAGAGTAATAGAAAGCTGACTTATTAGTCTTTTTTAGATTTAAATACTAATATTTATTTTATAACTAATTAGATAGTAAATACTTCAGTTTATTTACTATGTATAGTTTATTAACTAACTTCTTTATAAACTTATTATTTCTTCTAGGCAGAAGTATAAACTGCCTCTACTTATTTAGTTTTGAAGTGGCCCTACTATGTTTAATAACTACGTTTTTCTATTATATTACTAGCGCCCACATAATATAATATTACGTATTATTATATATAAGCGCTAAGCCCTAGAACTACGACGCGTTAAAGTTTTTCTAACGTCTCTCCCTAGCTTCTAAGATAACTAACCCTATAATAATAACACCCTAACTTGCTTGCCTGCCTACTACGTTACTAGATAATTAACACCTACCTTTTAACCTTTTACTACGTTACTAAATAATTAACTACTTAGAACTTCTAAACGCACGCTCTACTACTATAATATAATAAATTGCACACACGCCTACTCCTAATACTAAATAGCACTCTACTATTATCTACTAATACCTATTAACCTATTAACCTCTAGACACCTAGCTATTACTCTACCTATCTTCTATAGAAATTCTATAGTATAAGCGCATACCTATATATCCTCTATGCCTCTAGTATCTACTTAGTATAGTTATTATTATAGAAGTAATAAGCTATTAATTAGAGATCTAATATTACTTATAGCCCTTAGTAGTAATTACTTCTATAAGCTATATAGTAGTATATAGCTACTAGCCTAGACTCTTACTTTATAAAAATATCTATATTCTTTTAGTTCTTATTCTTAATAGTTATAAGCACCTTACACCCTAAACTAGCATAGGGCAATCTATATTATAAGGCTTATTCTACCTTTAATTCTAGGCTCTTACTTACTAATATCTATATTCTACTTGATATAGAAATCTAATTCTATAGTAGCTATCTGCTTACTATATAGGTTCTTAGTATAAACTATATAGTTTTGAATATTAAGCAGCGTCTAGCTATTATATTTAGCTGCGTTATATCTAGCTATATTATACCTAGCTGCGTTGTTATTTGCGTCTCCTAGATAGGGGCGTAATACTACATATATCTAGTAGTAATAGTAATAGCGTTTTTAGAGTAAGAAATAAATATAGCAACCTTAAGGTCTTATGTAATAATTAAATATATTTTATAGTAGATAGATAAACACTTAATTTCTAGTTATAGATTTTATATTATAAGCGCGTAAGTAACTATATATTATATTAATACTTTAGTACCTAGTATATTTTATAAGTAACTACCTCTAGTAGGAGGGACTAATTTGCACCTGCTAATAAATAGTCCTTAGCCTAACCTATTTATTTCTAAGCTGCTTTACTTTTTTTAATACGTTTTTAGTATACCTATAGCTTTTCCTTATAGTATTATACTATATACTAAAAGGTCTGCGATGTTTTTTTTCCTAATAAACTTATTAGTTAGTCTAACTATAAGCAGCTAAACCTATTATTGCGCAGAACGTCTGCGCATTGCAATCCCTATCTATTAGGTTAGGCGATTAACCTAACTAGTCCTAGTTAGAGGGCTTTAGCTAAGTAATAGAGTCTAGATTATAAATAGCTATTAGGTAGACTGCTTAGCTAGTAATTAGACTAATATTCTTATAAGTTAAGGTAATAGGATATAGTAAACTGGTGGGTGGCTTATTATAGTATATAGTTTTGGATAGTATATTATTAAAGTAATAAACTAGATAATAGTAAGTCGTAAACATTATAGATTAGTTGCGTAATTCTAATCGCGAATTATAAGTAAACATCTAGTTTATACTAAGAATAATATTAAAAGCGCTAATATTAGTAATAAATCACATTATAGTGCTAGTGTAAGTACTATATTATATTGTAAGGTCTATAGCTTAACTAATTTAATATATAACCTTACTGTTCGCGAAATATAGAGTAATAGAATTATTATTATTATATAGTTTTAGCTAGTGTTTTTTAATATATAAAGGACTAATAAACTTATACTAGCGCTAGTATTTATAAGTTGTTACACTTTTGCCTATTTGTAAGGTATAGTAACTTTAATAAGATATATAAACTATAACTATTTAACTTTATCTAGTTAGGATTCTATATTAATAGCGATAGTAGAGATCTATTATATATACTATAGATTAAGGCTAAGCTTAGTAATTAGTTTAAACTTATCTATCTTTTATTATACTACTATAAGATTTCTTTATATATACTGCTAATATTGCTCCCTTATATAGTTTTGCTTACAAGCTATTAAAAATATAACTTATTATTATTCTTATAGTCCTAACTATAATATATATTATTCTTATTAGAATTGTAGATCTTATATTTAGATAACTTATTACGCGAACTATTGTGCTTATAGATTCTATATAGTTAGTTAGAATTTATTTAAATAGCGTAGATATATTATGCGTCTTTGGAGTTAATAGGACTAAAAATAATAATTAAAAGGTACTTAATAGTCTTTACTAGAGTAATTACATTATTATAATAACTAGTAGTAGCGTCTATTACTTAATATTCTATAACTTTATATTTAAAATAAGTGTTTGCCTTAGCTAGTAGATCTAATTCTTATAATATATGTCTATAATTATTGCGTTTAGTAGTCTTATTTATACGTAGAATAAAAGATATAGTATATCTAGTAGTAGTATATCTAGTAGTAGTAGTATTTGTTAAATAAGTTTTTAAATAATTAGGCGTGGTAGTTATAGATATACTAGAGCGACCTATAGTAGACTTATAGTTAAGGCACTTTATATATAAGGCCTAGTCTATATAAGACGCAAAGGATTCCCTAGGCACTAATAATATGTTAGTAGCGTTAAATAATGCAACTATATATAAGTTAGTAGGCTTAACCTATTAGTAGGTAGTTAGGTATGCTTAGAAAATTAATAACAGCTATAAATTGTGTGGGTGATAATTAGTAAGAGTCTCTCTAGGGCCTTAAACTAGAGAGTTGCCTATAATCTTCTCCTAGGCGTCTAGCAATTTATTCATAGATAAGTAGATCTTATTAAGGTAGTTAAGTATGTCTATAATAGTTATAGTAGTCTTAAAATACAAGTATACTAGTGTTTAGGCTTACTTATTAAGTTAGCTACGCAAGTATATCACACGCAACTATTTATTTAGAAGAGTTTAAACCTTATATATTAACGCAATAGACTAATAATTATTAAACATCTTTGTCGTGTAGAGATTCTAACTAAGGTTAAGTCCGCACTATACACAGAGAGGAGTAAAATAGGAGGCACTAAAACCTAGTACCTAGCACACACATACTAACATTTATAATTATTCTTATTTTTATCTTTACTAGAGAAATAATTTACCTTAAGTATATAGATTTAATATAAGTACTAAGGATCTACTATAAGTTCTAGCAATAGAAGTACTTTATAAGAAGATATTAGATAGGCCTATTATTATTATATATAACTTATATAACTTATAGCACGCAGATAATATTATAATCTAGAGTAAGAAAAGAACGTTTACAGTTAATTAATAGATTATTAGTAGGTGTATAACGAACTTTAATATTTAGCAGCTACTTAATAGATCGGATAGACTAATTTGTTAACTATTAGAAGTTATAAGAATAATCTTATAGTATAATACGTACTAGCAGCTAATCTATAAGCTTAGTAATATAGGTATAGGCTATCTTTAACTCTTACTAAACTATATGCTTTATCTCTATAAGTTATATAAAGTAGGTTTTTAAGTCCTAATAATTAATGTGTAGAATGTAGTTATTAAGTAGGCAATTCTTAAGCTCCTTAAGCTATTGTTAAAGTGCTGTATAATAACTAGCAGGGATTTTAGACTTGCTAAGGGCAATAAAGTTCTTTTTTAATAAATTATAATATGCCTGCAACTTAATATTATCCTATTCTGCAATCTAGAAGAAGTTTTTATATAAAAATATATAATCTTCTAGCGTCTTAACCTATTCTAACTTTGTTATAAACTCCTACTCTAATACTTTATAACTAGCCTAAAGCTGCTTAAGCTCTTAGAGCTTAGTCTAGTTATCCTCTAACTTATTAGTAACTTAATATATAGTTGTTAATAGTAACGTGATAATATTAGGAAGAGAAATATCGTAGACCTTTTAGTATATAGTATAACACTGTAAGGGAAAGCTATAGGCGTGCTAACAAAGCATTAAAAAAAGGTAAAGTAGTAAGATAGGTTCAGCTAGGGACTATTTATTAGCACGTGCAAATTAGCACTTTATACTAATAATACGTCGGCTTACTAAATATCTTTTTAACCTTTTTTTTAGTTTAAGATTAAAGTAAATTAAGATAGAAGATTATTATATACTATATACAGCACCTAATGTTAGTTAAAGACTAATCTTAAATACTACCTAATATATGCAATAATAGTTTAAACTTACTTACTTACAACACCCCCTAATACCTATAAGCTCTTAGTCTTAATATAAGGTTTACTTACGCTATATATAGCCTACCTAATTGTTACTATTAGTATTATTAACTATCTACGCGTACACGCCGCTTATGTAGCGTACTTGCTTAAATAAGCTAATATAGCTATAATAGCTAGAAGAATTTTACAGATCTATATAACGCTCTTACTATACTAGAGCTTCTTAATAAGGATCTTATTATCCTCTTATATTCTCTACTAAAGGATTCTAGTACTAATAAGGAGTAATTATATCTACTAGAGTAGAGAAATATAGTCTTACTATTCTTTATAAACTATACTAGCTACTAGCCTAACTAGTATATAAGAATAGCCTTATAAATAGTTAAGTATACCTATTCATCGCGCTAGATAAGCTTATAGATAGAATAGAACTCTAGCGTAGTTACCTTAGTAGTAGCAGCGCGAATTTTTAGCGTGTACTTTTTAGCAATAGTAAGTACTTCTTTAAGAACAACGTTAATGCCTAGATAGATAGTAGGGCGTAGGTGTAGAGAGATAGTAGGAAATTTATTAAGGATAACCTTAATATAATAATAGAGTAATAGTATATTTAGTACGTGTTACTTTTATTCTACTTATAAGAAATAGTATATACCTATTAATATAACTTATATTATTTGCGATAATTAGAATAGTAGAGGAGAAGAAAGGATAACTATAGCGTAGCAGCGCTAAAGCTATTTTATCCCTCCCCTACTAAAGTTTTAAAGAGTCTTTTTTGAAAAAATTTGCTTATAAACGCGCTTTTTTATAATTATTATTCTTACACTCTTTTTAATTACTAAGTAGCGGGCTCTGCTTTTTTTATTATGTTATTTAAGATAAAAGCCTTTGTCGTCCTACCCCTAGATAGATAAATTAACGCCACACATACTAATAATAAGGTGTTTAATTATAAGTTACACTAGATTCTAAAGTTAATAATAAAATAATGTGCGGCGGCTACTACCTACGCAGCAGAAAATGCGCAACTAGATAAAGATTACCTATTTATACTACCATTCTATCCTTATAAACATTTAATTACTAATTAAAACCTTAAGGTTAGTTGCTATATCTATTCTTCGCCCTAAAGAAGCTATTGCCACTAGATATATAGTGCTGTGCCCCTACCTAGAAGACATAATAATAACGCGGCTAGGTATAATAGCTAGACACTACTTAATATTAAAAACTATATAGTTTATACTAAGGACTTATAGATAGCTGCTATAGAATTAAATTGCTATATTTGTAATAGTTTTATGCTAGTCTCTCTACTAAGCACACCCTATTACCTTTCTTTTACACCCTATTTCGCTCTATTTACGTCTTTTACCTTTTTAAAGGCGCCTTTCTTAGTTAGTATTAGCGTATAGCTAGTGTAGGCCTATATCTTACGCTGCTCTCTATATAAGAAAGGGCGCTCTATATCCCTTTCTTATCTACTATCTTAGAATAGTATTAATTTAACTAGCTTTTTTAACTATATTAGCTATTTCTAATACGTTAGCCCTATAAGGCTATATACCGCCCTTATATTATTTTAAGATTAATCTTTTTATTTAGCTATAGATAGCAATATAATATTTACTCCTTTCTTAAGACGCTGCCTATAGGCAGTTAAATTAGTAGAAGTTTTACTTTATTAGTTACTAGTTATACTAGATAGTTATTACACTATACTAAGGTCTATAAAGCTACTATTATACCTTCTCTGCCTACTATAAGTAAGTAAGGGTATATATTAGTTTATTAGTTACTAGTTATACTAGGTAATTATTATACTACGCTAATGTCTGCAAGGCTACTATTATAACTTCTCTACCTACTATAAGTAGGTAAAAGTATACTAGTTTATTAGTTACTAGTTATACTAGGCAGTTATTATATTACGCTAAGGTCTATTAAGAAAGACTACTTCTATACTCCTCTACCTACTACAAGTTAGTAAGGATGTATTAGTTTATTAGTTATTAGTTATACTAGGTAGTTTTTACACTATACTAAGGTCTATTAAGAGAGGCTACTTCTATACTTCTCTACCTACTATAAGTTAGTAAGGGTGTATTTGTTTATTAGTTACTAGTTATGCTAGGTAGTTGCTATACTACGCTAAGGTCTATTTAAAGAGGCCGCCCTAAAAGTTCTAATATTCTAAAAATAAATAATATTTAATAATTAATAAATAGCAACTACTACGCTATATCCTATAGAGCTAACTCGCCTAATAACTACCTTCTAGCGCTAGAATAGTAAGGGCATAAGGCATAGAATTAGAGGAATTAGAGTTAGGCTATAGTAGTAATATATAAAGATTAAAGTTTAATATATTTTGTCTTATACTTTATCTCTTACCTAATTTTTTCTTAGCTTAGACTATATACTAGCTCATACGCTATATAAGACTTACTACTCTAGGTCTATCTACTATACCCTCTTTACACTTCTATTTTACTTAACTCTACTATTACCTACACTATAGCAAACTACTACTCTTTAATCTAGAAGATTTCTTTTAAAATGTTTTCTAAGTCCTCTTAACCCCTAAATAATTCTATAGTAAATAATATAGTAGGGAACGTTTGTACGCACACTACTAATAATACCTTATATAATATTTATAATAAAATTTTCCCTACTTAACGTTACTAGTAATTTATTATTTATTAAGTATAGAAAGTAGCTAATATAAGGCCCCCTTCTCGCTTAGGTAGCTAAATAGGATCTTATGTCTCCTTTAGGTCTAGTAGGAGTTTAGATAAAAATCTCCTCACTTTAGATAAGAGTAGGTAGCAGCAATTTGTCTTATTACTACTTACCTTCTAATATTATCCTATTCTATCTTATTAACTATTAGATGCCCTAGTAACACTCTTATATTTAAATTGCCCCTTTATAGATAGTAGTAGGATTCTTGCCACAATAATAGTAATATAAATCTAGTAGACACTTTGTCTTCGCAAGCTAAGAGCTAGGTAGCCTATTTAGGAATACTTAGTAGCAAGCTAGTGCTATTAGGTAGGCAGAAGAACAAGTAAAAGAACTTAGAAAGGCTACTTAAGAAAAAATTAATAATAGTCCTAAGAGTTTGTAAAGCCCTAAGGTAGAGCTAACTATAATAGGAACTAATAAAGGGCAGCTTATTTTATTAAATTGTCAGATTAGGCGCATAAGTAATAAGAATAATAGGAACTATAATATATTATAAATATATAATAATATTATAAAGCTAGCAATATTATAGCTCTTAATAAGCTTACTAGTATCTTATATATAGCTGTTATAGCCTTATTATTTCTAGTAGTTACTAAATAAAGTATCTTGCTGCCACTACACCTACTATATATTTATAACTATAAGAATTATTATAATTATAACTAATAGAAGTAGAATTATAAGTTTTATTTCTTATAAGCACCTTATTACTTTGTTATAGAAGATTATAAAGTTACCTTTAGTAAGTAGTACCTATCTAAGAATCTTTAAAGCTAGTTTAAGTTGTATTATAATTAACAGTAATAGATAGACTTTAAATAAGCTTCTACCTAGTAGATATTAATAGAACAAATGCTTAATACTCTAGGTACTCTATTAGAACACTAATAGATAGTATTTAAGGCAATAAAGAACTGTTGCTAGAGGGCAAATTAAACCCTAACTAACCTACTTAACTATCTTCTCCCTTTATAGGATAAGGTTAAAAAGTAGAATAAGTATTATAGGGTAGCTAAGTTTATAGCTTCTATACATATTAAGCTATATAAGAAAGTTCTATATTACCTCCCTTCTTAAAGGGAAACCCTTATAAAGGTAGAAGAGATTACTAATTATCTTTACTAAGAGAAATGGCAGTCTACTAAAAGTAAAGGCAAGTCAAAAGACTTATTAAAGAGGCCTAAGTTAACAACACCCCTTATAGAGTTAGCTAAGTTAGCTAAATATAGTAGTAAGGAGCAGAAGGACTATAAATAGTCTAGCTTAATATAGAAGAAAAAGAATAAAGATAATTTAAAGATTACTTACTAGAATTATAGTAAAAGAGGCTATGTTTTTCTTAATTGCAAGAAGGAAAGAAATCTAAACTTACCTTTCTATTCTAGAGACGTATTAGAGTCTATAGGAAAAGGTAAAAGCTAGTTAAACTAGATTTTATTCTATTACCCGTAATTATTAAGTGTAAGAAGAATAAGTAGCTTAGAAAGCTCTATAATATATACTTTACCTAAAGAGGCTAACTGTAATAATAGTGTAGGCTATAGTAGAGGATTTTAGGATTAGTTAAGGCACTAATTAATAGTGGCGCTAAACTTAATATAATCTCTACTTTCTTTGCAAAGAAGAGAGATTTAATAGTAATACTCTTACTAGACTTTATAATAGAGGTAGTAAATAGTGTAAATATTATTATATATAGGTCTGTAGTTACTAAAGTGCACCTAGTAGATACTAGAAGTTATAGAGAGACCTATTAGGTCCTATTTATAGTCGCAGACCTAAGGAAGTATAAAATATATTTAGGATTGCTATAGATTGCTATACAAAATCTAAAACTTAACTTTAGTAAGGGTTAATTGTTATTCTAAGAAAAGTTAGAGTATAATGTGCCTAACTATACTAAAGTAGCCCTTAAAGATATAGAATAGTTTAGTTTAACAATATTAGACTTAACTATAGAATTATAGGCCTGTTATATTAGATATATAAGTAATAGAATATTTATAATTTTAATAGAGGCTATAATACTATAGGTATAATAAGAGTTTGCTAATATAGCAAATAGTAATTAATTAGAGGTACTTGTGAAATAGTCTGCAACTCATCTAAATATTAATCTTTTTTTAAGGAATAATTATCCTATTAGCCCCTTTATAACTTATCTAAGGGCAAGCTAAGTGTTTTATATAAGCATATTACGGATTACATACAATAGGGCTAAATATAATATTTAAAATTATTAGCTAGAGTATTAATTCTATTTATAAAGAAAAAGAATAGTATATTAAGACTATATATAGATTACTATAGCCTTAATAAGATTACTATTAAGAATTGCTATATATTACCTTTAATTGCTAAGTTCTTAAATAAGATTAGTAAAAGCAAAGTTCTTCACTAAACTTAGTATCTAAGAGGCGTATTATAGAATAAGAATTAAGGAAGGTAATAAATAAAAGATAGCTTTTTATATTAAGTGCGGACACTTTAAGTATTTAGTAATACTATTTAGTTTAACTAATACCTTAGCACAATTCTAGACATGTATTAATAAGGTTCTAGTAGGACTAATTAATATAATATGTATTCTCTATTTAGATAATATACTTAACTTCTCTAATATAGAAGAGAAATATAAATACTATATAAAAGAAGTTCTTTAAAGATTATATAAGGCTAAACTACATATTAAACTTAGCAAGTGTAAGTTTTATTAGAAAGAGATAGAGTACCTAGGCTATATTATTAGCTAAAAGGGAGTTAGAGTGTACAAAAACTATATAAAAATAATTATAAAGTAGCTACTCTCTAAAATAGTGCGTAATAATAGAGTGTTAATTAGTTTTATAAATTATTACTAGATATTAATAAAAGGGTTATTAAGAGTAGCTCTACCCCTCACTAAACTTACTTAGAAGAAGTCTAGTACTGCCTAAGGTAGGCATACTTAAAGAAGGGAGGAAAGCTAACCCTTGTACCTTAATATATAGCCAAGAGTAGCTTTTAAAAAGTTAAAGGCTATATTTATAAAAGTGCCTATATTAGTATACCTTAAGTTTAATAGAGAAATAAGGCTTAAGGTAAACGTCTTAGGTAGCGCAATATTTAGTATAATAAGCTAGAATATGCCTAAATCTAATAGAATCTTATAATAGTAACCTATTAGTTTCTTTTTATGAAAGCTAGATAGTATATAACTTTAATATAATATATAATAAGAAATTACTAGGTATTAATAGATGTGTTAAATATTAGTAATACTACCTATTAACTATTCTATTTACTATTCTTATAAATTATAATAACTTGCGATAGTTTATAAATATAAAGAAATTAAACTACTAGTAAGTTAGGATCTATAAGAGGCTAGCAGAGTATAATTTTTTTATTATTATCTACTAGCTAGGAAAGAAAAACCTAGTAGGTAGACTATTAAAACGCCCTAACTATATAAGCGAGCCGCAATACCTAGCAGAAAAAGAGAATAGGGCTTATATAGAGCCTTTAGAAATATTATTAAGTAAGAATACTTTTTAATAAACTAACTACCTAATTAATTAGTGCAATTATAAAATTCTAATAAACAGCACCCTAGAAATAAAGGCAGCTAAGAAGGCGCAGCCTAGGAGAGCAATTATAAAAGAGCTAATATTATTAATAGAGAATAGCTCTAAATCTAACTTAGAGACTAAAGATAAAATTAAGGCTTTAGAAGAACTTTATTTCTAATAGTTAGATAAAAAGTTACTAAAAAAGGCGTAATAGAGTATAATAGAATTAAAGTACTTATAATAAGTGTAGAGAAGGCAAAGGCCCTCTAAATATGCTATAATAGCCCTATAGCTAGGCATTTTAAGGTAAAAAAGATGTTAGAAAAGTTAAGGAGGCATTTCTAATAGAAAGAAACGCAATGTAAAGTTAAGAACTACTATTAAGACTATTTAAAGTGTAGGATATTTATTATGCCTTAACACTAACTATATAGTCTTTTAAGTTCATTGCCTATACTAAAAAGTCCTTAGAAGAATATTACCTTGGATTTTATTATAAACTTACCCTCTAGCTAAATACTTAGCTCAGTCTATATTACTATTCTAGTAATAGTAGACTATCTAATAAAGATAGCTTATTATAGACCTACTAGGGCAGATTAGAACGCAAAGAACTTAGTAGAAGTCTAGATTTAGAATATTATTAGGTTATATGACACTTCTAAGACAATCTTATTAGATAGAAGTCTAAGAATAAACTCTTACTATTAAGACTCTTTTTATTATTACCTTAACACTATAAGAGTATTATTATTAGCCTATTACCTATAAATAGATATACAAACTAAAAGGCAAAATTAGACACTTAAGTAGTATCTTTAGTGCTTTTGCTATCTAGAATAGAATAACTAAATAAGGTAGTTACTAATTATAGAATCTGCGTATAATATTAGCGTAAATATAATAATACTAAAGTAACTCCATTTTATAAATACTATAAAGCAGATCCTTATACGCTAGAATAGCCTAGAATGCTGCTTAGTAGTAGAGAGAATTACTATTAGGTATATTCATTATAGTAAAAGTTATTATACTATAGACTTAATATAAAATAAAGATTATAGCGGCAAATACGTACTAGAAAGAGTACGCTAATAAGAAAAGAAAGCACTTTAGTCCTAAACTAGAGAATTATGTATTTATATTTACTATATATTTAAACTCTGCATAACCTAAGCATAAACTTAATTAGAAGTTTATTAGACTAGGTATAGTTAAGTACCCTATAGGGAAAGAAGCCTATAGAGTTAACTTTCTAGAATTAATTATATACCTAGTCTTTTATATATTATTATTAGAGCTATATAAATAAAGGAGAGCTATTAAGTCTTAAGTAGGTTCTATTATAGACACTAGGCTAGTAAATGGGTTTGGGGTACCTAGCTTAGGTATAGGGTTAGGTTGGGATTGCATAGACCCTAGGTATAGGTTAGGTTAGAGTTATATAGATCCTAGGTATAGGTTAGGTTAGATCGCACAGACTCTAGGTATAGATTAGGTTAGGTTGCATAGACTTCTAGGTATAGGTTAGATTAAGGTACCTATTAGGGTTGCGTAACTTATATTATATAAAATTAATAGTAATAAGATTAGTAATTTTAGTCACTCTCTAAAGGTGTATAAGAAAAGATCTAAGTAAAAGTAAAATTAACGCTATTTTGCTATTAATATATATATTTATTATATTTTTTATAACTGCTAACGCTGTAGTAGCGCTAAGGCCTTAACTACTTTTGCAGTAGCTACCCTTAGTAAGAAGAAGTTAGTAACGTGTTCGATCACTCATCCGCGCAGATCACTCATCCGCGCACCCCACCAAAATCGCGACGCGTCCTCTCACAACTCTCGCAATGCCGCTCCCCCAGCACGTCTAGCAGGCTTAAAAAGAAGGGAGACTTAGTCTCTTAATGCAGGCGATCCAGAATAAGCAGGTTAAGAGTCGCCACTAGGCTGCGCGACTATATAATGTCCCTAAAACGACTATCCGCGACCGTACCAGAGGTGCTCGCCCTCAAGCTATCGCCAACGTTCAGAAACGAAAGCTACACCCTACTGAGGAGCAATCCCTAGTAGAGTGGATCCTAGACCTCGACCGACGCGGATTTCCGCCCCATATTATCAACGTACGACGAATGGCAGACAATCTGCTCGCCGCGCGGGGCCAAGAGCCACCTCCACAATCAGTCGGCGAGAAGTGGGTGTCGCGCTTTGTTAAGCGCCAGGCAGAGCTCTAGACTAAGTGGAATCGCAAGTTCCACTCACAGCGCGCAAGATCTAAAGACCCTATTGCGATCCGCGCGTGGTTCAAGCTCGTAAAGGAGACGCGCCAGTTATACAGCATCCTCGATACAGATATCTACAACTTTAACGAGACTAGCTTCTTAATAGGTATCGCTGCGACGTTAAAAGTCGTTACAAGCTCTAAGACAGTCGGCCGTGCGGCGACTATACAGCCAGGCGATCGCGAGTGGGTAACAACGATTAAGTGTATCAACGCGTCTGGCTAGTCTATCCCACCCTTTGTGATCCTGCAAGGGAAGCTCCACCAAGCTAGCTGGTATCAAGGCCTACCACCTGATTGGACTATCGCTGTTAGCGACAACGGCTAGACTACGGACGACCTAGGCTTTAAGTGGGTAAGCTCGCGCACAAGGAACTCGCGCACCCCTAGTACTCGCGCACCCCACCAAATCGCGCACCCGCACAAAAAAGACGCGTATTTTATTAACGCCTATTCTAATTGCCACTCCATGCACATAGATTGAAAGGTAGTATCAGGCGCTGCCCTCCCTGTAGCTACAGCACGCCTCTGAGCTCTAGGCCTAGAGCTCTGAGCTTCTGCAGCAGCAGCTTGATCAACTGTACGCTTGATACTCTCAATATCAGCAAATCTTTGGTTGTAATCTACAGTGATTCGTTTCCGCTTTTTCTGAGAGCTAGTAGCCTCTAGTTGATACTGTAGGCGAGAGATTATTGATTCCTGCTTTGCTGCTCGACTATTGCTAATAGCTATTGCCTTGCTCATTTTTTGGAATGCCTGGCGCGTAGGTTTTAATAGCTCTTGTGACCTCTCAATATGTTTCTGAGTTGCGTACACGTCCTGAGGTTTCTGAGGGGTGCGATAGAGCGTATTGATCGCGTTGAGGTCCTGAGGTAGGCGTGGCGGCGTTGCTGGCCTGCCTATAACCTGTGAGGATAGAAGTACCTGATTAGGGTTATAGGGAACAAGACCAGCAGCAGCGCGCCAGCCAGCCCGAATCACCCTCTCTGAGAGGCCTTCCTCTCTGGCTAGGTGGTAGTAGCTAATAAAGCGCGCCTTCTTAATAGGCGCGGCGTCGTCGAGGCTCGCCAGGTCGCGTATGTGATTTTTATAGTTCGACTTAATAACCGAGAACCCTGATATAGATCTAGCGGCTGTAGGAGGTGTGTTGAATGAGCTGGTAGAAATAGAAGCTCTACTCGAGCCTGCTTGCAAGCCCAGAGGAACTCAATATTCACATGGCTACTATGCGCGTCGCAGAGGAGTAGCCGGTATTGGCTACCCTTAGGCGCTGATTCTGGTAGAAAGAGCCGGCGCAACCACTCAAGGCCTATCTCCTGCGAGGTCCACCCATTCTCTGAGGTTGTATAGAGCCAATTTGGTATAGATGCTGGAAACCAGGTTGTTTGTAGGCTCTGGCCTTTGAAAATAACAGCGCAGGGCAGCTTCTGCCCTGTAGCTGATACAGCCTCAATTATTGAGACCCACTCGCGATTCTCTGGCGACTTGATGTAAGCCTTTCTTTTTTGGCTATTTGCGAGCACCCTGGAGTTGGTACCTACACCAAGGGCAATACCCAGTCTCATCAATATTCCAGATATTCTCTGCCTGTATGCCTAGCCTGATTCTGACGCGCTCAAATAGCTCAAGAAACGCGTTGATTTGTTCTGGTGTAGCTGCCTCAGCGCGGCTTGTATCTAGCTTTCTCCCTATAACAGAAGCAACGCGTGGGTTGCGCTGTATAAAGTGTTGCATCCACCTTTTGCCTAGAGGCTCTACGTCGCCGTTCATACGGAGAATTCGGGTCGCCATTTCTCGAGCGCGCGCGTGCGAGGGAGGGTAGCCATTGGTATCCTGCTCAAGAATCCACTCTACTAGGAAGCTTTCTTGATCCGGTGTCAATCGCTGCTGGTTGGCGTGGCTGGCGCGTCTGTTCGCCATGCCACCTAGTCGATCGCGTAGGGTGGAGGGAGGAACACCGTAGGCCTTTGCGGCGGCTCGTTGGCTTGTAAAAACGCCAGCATTGTATTGCGCGATAGCAAATTGTATACTCTGCTCGCGTATATCCATATTGAACAAGAAGTGTTGATAAAATACGCGTCTTTGTGAGGGGGCGCGATTTGGTGGGGGTGCGCGAGAACTAGGGGTGCGCGAGTTCCTTGTGCGCGAGCTTAAAGCACTTCCACCGACATACTGAAGCCCGTACGATAGGGGCCTACCAACTACTTATCCTTAACGGCCACGGCAGCTACGCAATAGCTAAGTTCGATAAGTACTACGCAGAGAACAAGATTATTACGCTCTGTACGCCCTCTTATACGTCGCACCTGCTCTAGCCGCTTAATATTAGCTGCTTCTCGCCCCTTCAGGTTGCGTACGGCCACTGTCCAAGCTTGCGCGACAACACGTCTTCTATATTGACAAGCAGGACTTCTTACAGATATACCCAGGCATTAGAGAGACAGTCTTGTTAGAGCAGAATATCCAGGCTGGCTTTCGGGCGACAGGGCTAGTCCCAGCCTGTCCAGAACGCGTCTTGTCGTCGCTAACAGTGGTTAGGACGCCGTCTCCGCCAGGGGCAGCGGCCAACGCTGAGGTCGCATGGACATTAGAGACGCCGCATACTACTGCTTAGCTAGAGCAGCAGGCTCAATTTATCTAGGACCCGCCTTAGTCAGTCTTTGCAAAGCCCTACTACCTAGGCTATCCGCTAGCTTATTAAAGGGTGTTAACTTGCAATAAATTCAGCAATATTCCTTGCAGAAGAGAATAGGAAGCTCTAATAGGCTATTTAGCAGCAGCAGCGTAAAAGAGTAGCAGCGCCAATAGTATATAGCCTATAGAGAAGCTATGCGGGTAGCGGAAGGTCAATTGCTTGCTGCAGAGGCCGAAAGGGTGCTCCAGCAAGTAGAGCAGGCGGGGCAGCTAAGTAGGCCTTAAGCACCGCCAACCTGCAGCAAGTGCCACAAACAAGGTTATACAAGGACTTAGTGTACTACTAGATAGCGCGCACTTAATAAATCTATTTACTACCTATTTTATTGCGTTGTTGAAGAGCAATTGTAGGAAGACGCGTCGCGATTTTAGTGGGGTGCGCGGATGAGTGATCGAACACGTTAGCTTACTATCTAAAATCTTAGAACCTTATATAGTTTTAATAGTCTTTTTATTAGCTAGTAGCTTATATAAATTATTTCTCTTATCTAATAGCGCTATATTTCCTAAATTATCCTCTTCTATATTAGAATCTAATAACTTTATAGATTGCTTATTAGCTATTATAAACTTAACTATTATAACTTTTTAAAATGTTTAAGCAGCAAAATTATGCCTTTAATTTCTAATTATATCCCTACTAGTATTAAAGATACACTTAATACGTACCTATAAAATTTATACTACTAGAATATTCTTTATAACCTATATAAGTTAGGAGTAAGATATTTAATAAACTTTCTACTACGCTAGTATATTAAACCTATTGCCCTTTTTAACTATAGAAGTACTTAGGTATATTTCTTCTTCTATTTAAGTTAGGCCTAAGTTATAATTAATATCTAGCGTAGCTAAACTTTAGTTAAAGATAAAGAGGCTACTAGACTATAAACTAAGTAGCAAAGAAGGCTTTTAAAACTATTTACTACCTTATAACTATCTTAGGTTAGTATTTAAAACTAGAGTAGGGTTCCTAGCTATTAAGCTATTATAGTAATTAAGGTACTCTAGAAACTATTAGTACTATATATACTTATTCTAGATCTTTTATATCTTATTTTTTTATAACTATTAGTATATAACTATAATAAATAGCTATATTTATAGTATCTTATATGCTGTAAGCTTTTATAAAAGATTTAATATTATTGTATAGTTAAAATAAAAAACACTTCTTTCTACCTATTTTTAAGTAATACTTATGCAACTTCTCTTATTCTATCCTAGCTGCAGCCTATATAGATTCTAGCTATCTAATATTGTTTAACTCTTTAATAAGCTTATTATTTATCTTATTTAGAAAATTAAAGAGCTAGTTATATATAAGCTAGATATATAGAACCTAAGATTTCTAGTTCTTACTTAGGAAGTTTGTAGCCTCCTTAAACTTTTAAAGTATAGAGGTAATTAACTTAAAATATAACTATTTTAGGGCTAATAGTTAAAGTTTCTTAAAGTTTATAAAGTCTGCCTTTGCAGTATTACTATAAGTAGAAGTATTTAATCTTCTAGTTATCTTTATTATAATCTTCTTCTTGTTTAGCTATATATTAATATTTGCCTAAAGCTTTAGTGCGCGCTCGCATATATTATATATAGAGGTCTATTTTATTTAGATATTTTAAATTATAGATAATTGCTTTTTTTAGTAGTGTGTTACTTTATATTATAAGAAAATTACTTAAACTACTATAGTAACTAGTTAATTGCAATGCAAATAGTATAGAGTAGCACACTAGTTAGTCTGTAATAACTTTCTATAATAACTTTCTATAATAACTTTCTATAATAATAGCTAACGTATCTTACGAAGGGAATTTAGGACAAATATCTACGCCTAGATTTTGTTTATATATCGCCGCTATAGCGTCTCTTTAGAGTTAAGATTAATAGGCGCTAATAACCTAAGGTAATAAATAATATCTTAAAGTATAAGGTTAATAATATAAATAAGATATATAATTATATTGTCTTTTTAGTTCTAGATAATATTCTCCTTTGATGGTTTATGCTAGACGCTCTAAGCTAGGGTACTATTATTGCTAGGAATATTATATATAATTGCTAGGAGCTTTTATATAGTTTCTATATTCTAAAGGACTTATAGTACCTCTAATACTATTATACTTTAGTATAGCTGCTATATATTAGTCTAAAGTTAAGTAGCTTCTTTTTAAGCTACTAAGTATTATTAATATAGTAACTATTAATAGCTAGGAAGCTAAGGTAATTAGCTACAGACTACGCGTTAAGCAAGATAGAGAGTTTAGTTGCCTTACTAATATTACTAAGAATAGCTACCTTGGTAGTGTTAAATTTATTTAGAATTATCTAGCGAAACTTATATAAGCTAGCTATTGCAGCGTTAGGCCTAAGGAAATAGAGAAAGTATTAAAAGAATAGTTGTTTTACTATTTAAAAGGACTAGGTATTATTAATTACTACTTATATAAGTTTAGTTTTAAAACGCCTATAGAGAATATATCTATATTTTTTTATACTAAGGAGTGAAAGTCCTTTTATAAATAGGCTTATCCTACTATATATATACTTAGGACCTTATATAGTTAATAAGATACTTAGTACTAATTAGCTAGGTACTAGTAGAGTTAACGCTTAGGTGTTATAGTGTATAGCCATAGTTAAAATAGAATATATATAAATAACTAGAGGGGTACTATACGCCCTTCTAAAATATAGTCTAGATAATACCTATATAAAGGTAAGAGTTCTAGCATAGGTTATAGGTTTGTTTATCTTTAGTCTATTAAATATTAGACTACTATGCGTTCTATATGGCAAATGTCTTTTTTTCTATTTCTAACTTTAAAAGTCTAAAAGGGGATATTAGATAAAATAAATTATTCTACTTCCTAATCTATTAGCCTGTAGGACTAGGATTCTATATCTAAGGAGAGTATCTAGTAATAAGGTAATTAGTTTATTAATATAGGGCTGTATATTAATTTCTAGGGTAAGTGTAGCACTTAATATAGCACTTAAGGATATTAGTATAATAAAAAGACGTAAAAACTAGTAAAATAGTTCTTTAAGAGAATAGTAGTTTAAGAAAAGGATAGAATAAACTAAATTCTATAATATTAACTAAAGAAATATTTAATTAATATTAAGCTTAGCTAGAAATAGCGTGTAGCGTATAGTATGCTAATAATAAGCTAGTTTTAGAACTAGACTAGTATATAGCCCTTTGTTATAGAGTTAGTTTTAGGTAGCAATTAGCTTATTACTATACTACTATAGGCGTTATTCTTAGTAACTAGTATATAATTATTAGCTATAATAATTAGCTATAGCGAAATTTTAACTTTAGCTCATCTTATTCTACGCACTAATTCTTATCTACAACCTCCTTAGTACCTAAGCCCCTCTTATTATCTAAAACCCCCTTATTATTTAAAACTCCTTTAGCACCTAAGCCCCCTTTATTATCTAAACTTCCCTTAGTACCTAAGCCCCTAAAGTCTAAGAAACTCTTAAAGTCTATATTTTTATCTATAATATTAGAGTTATACCTATCTAGCAGCTTCTAAAAATAAGCCTTAAACTCCTCCCTATTATTCTTAATTTCCTCTTTATACTCTTTATTATTATTCCCTTTAATATACGCCTTATTACTATTAAGTACACTATTCTTACTATAGTTAATAAGATTAGTAGAAGGACTAGGCTTACAGCAGCTAATAATTATTAGTAAAGGTATATAATAAATAAGTGTAATAAACTTATAGTAGGATGACACAAAAAAAGCGCCTAGTAAAAAGATACCTTTTATAAGTTATATAACTAGGTAAGTTTTAATACTATGTAAATATAAAGTATACCGTTTTAAGGAGAGGGTTTAGAAGAATTAGTATAGAAGGTTAGTAAGAGCTTAGTAATCAGCGCTAACTAGAGGTATCTTAGTAAGTTTAAGAAAAAAATTTCTTAAAATCTTGACCCTATATAACTTTTTTTTCTACGTAGATAAAATTCTATAACTTGTATACATTATAGTTTAGTCTATAAGGACTATATAACTTAATTTTTATTATAGGTTCATTCATAGAAATAATAATTATAAGGAAAAAGATAAAAATTAATTAAAATTAAAAAAAAACAATTAGATAGAACTAGTAAAAAATATATAACTAGTACTTAATATACTATCCTTTAGCCTCTATAACGTTATTATAACGCTTAGGCAAAGATAGTATACAATGATCTATAGCCTCCTGTGGAATTAAATCCCACTCCTCTTGTATAGCTCTTTTAAAAGGCTTCTACACTAGATTTACTAGTGCCAAAGCCTAAAGAAGCCCTATTTCTTTTTCCTAGCCTATCTTTTAATGGACTCCAAACGTTTTATATAGGATTTAAGTCTGGTGAATAGGGTGGATGCCCAAAAACAAAAACTTTATTCCTAGAGAAACCACCTTTTCACCTGTGGAGTTCCGTGGATCTTCGAATTATCCTGTTGAAATTTCCAGCCTAGTTATAATTAGTATAAAGAATAAGATTATCAAAATTATGATATATATTATATATATTAAAAGAAATAAAAAAGAAGAATAAGGGGTACTTTACTTACCTCTTTTTAAAAGAGTCTTTAAGACAGAATTTAAATGCTCGTATATATATCTAGTGTTATTAAAGGTCCTAGTTTTAATAGGGTCCCTTAAAAACACTAGTTTAGCACGTCCTCCTATCTAAATACAGCCCCAGACTAAGATAGAAATATCTCGCGCTTTCAGTGAATTAGTACTAGCTCAAAAAAAGATATTAAAAACGTACAACAACCTAATTATAGAGAAAAGAGGGCTCTATAATTCTAGAATTTAAAAAAAATTAATAACTTACTAGTTGTTCGGTTTTTGCGCTGTTTAGACCCAATTTTCGATTTTTCCCTTTTTCTTATATATTCTTGCCTATTACCATGCCCCCTTTGGATAGTAGACTCGTCAGAAAATATAACTTTCGAGCTCCTTAACTATCTCTTTTTAGCCCAGAATTCTCTTCTTTTAGCTCTTTCTTTAGTTAAATAGGCCTTTTTCTTTAGAGACGTTAAAAGAATAGTCTTCTCCTTTTAAAACTCTCTGTAACGTCCTCTTACTAAAGCCAAAACTATTCTCTTCTAATAGCCTCTTATTTGTCTTCTTAGGGCTTTTAGTTAAATCCCTATTAATAACTCTTTTCTCTCTAGAAGTAACCTTAGTTACTCTCCCTTGTTTTACCCCTTTTAATAAGTTATCTCCCTTATTTTTCTTATTAATACGTCTAATAGCAGTCTTAATAGATTGTAGAGGCTTATTAAGGGTAGTAGCAATAGTAGAATTAGAAGTATTTGCTTTTTTTAAGTAAAGAAACTAAACTTTCGAGTTTTGACAATTTTTGGCTGCATTCGAGGAAATACAAAAGAAAAAATTTACTAGACAAAAGATATTATATTATACTATAATATTAGTAGTAAATCACATGATTTAATTAACTTTTAAAATCACGTATTTTTTTAACCTTAAATAATTACTTAATTAAGTTATATAAGTACTCTGAAATTGTGCTTTACGTAATCTAAACTAGGCCTAGAATAGCTAGTATAAACATTAGCCTAGTAGCATACTAAATAAAACAGTCAAAACGCCTTAAAAATTGACATTTAAGAAACACTAAGTTTAGAGATCGATACCTTAAGGACCCTGCTTAGTAAGCACGTAACTATTAACTAATCATTATCCCCAATATTTCCTCTTTGCAACCGTATACTTTTTATTTAAATAGTATTAAAACTCACGTAGTTATATAACTTTTAAAAAGGTATCTTTTTACTAGGCGCTTTTTTTGTGTTACCCTGCTGTAGTGTTACTAAAAAGTAGTTTAAACCTATAGTGCGGACTTGCAAGAAGCTATAGTAGTAATAAGTATTACTACCTATAAGCAAGTTAACGTGTTATATATACCTATAGTATATAAATATAGAGTAATTACTAATATATATATAGGTATAGTGCACTAAACTAATATTACGTAATTAATAACTAAGCGTATATAATATACAATTACTATAGCTAGCTATCGTCCCTCTTAGTAAGAATAGCCTAATAAAAACAAGTAAGAAATATAGCTAATATATATCGCTCTTCTTAAATACTAAGTAGAAGACTCTACCTTTTTTGTTATGTTATTTAAGATAAAAGCCTTATTATCCTACCCCTAGGTAGATATATTAACGCCACATTGCTAATACATAAATAAGCTTTTATCTATTATAGCTAAGCTTAAAAATATTATATAAGCTCTAAGTATATAACTTTAAAGTCGTACTTCTATAATATATCTTTTAAGTAAGCTATAATAGTAATAAGCCTTTTAAAAGTATGAAAATAAGGTATAAAAACCTATTATAAGCTTATAATAAAGTAGTATTATATTATTATTATTAAATAACGTTTCTATTGCTTCTAAATTTTCTATAAAGTAAATATAGCCATAGGTAAATTGTATAGGTAGACAAGGGACACTTTCCTCTAGTGAAAAAAGCCCTTTAAAGAGGGTTAAGGGAAAACTAACACTATTAGCCTATTATCTATCTAAAGCGTGAATTAAAATTTCCAATATAGTTTTTCCTAAATTAGAAGATAGTAATATGCCTTAATTAACTTTCTTATCCTATAAGTTTAAATCTTAATAACTTATTAAGACTAGTAACTAGTTAAAGATTTCTTAATTATTAGAGGTACTTACTAATAGCTTTTCCATCCTATAAGTTTAATCTAGTAACTTAGTTAAGACGAGCTTAAATAGTTAGAAATTTCTTAATTATTAGAGATACTAGCTTATTTAGGCTTCTTTTCTTCTTATCTACTAAGATTAGTTTTTTAATGTTTAAAAACTGGAGGGGGAAGAGGGCAAGATTTAAACTTGCTAAGGAGTCTAAGTTTTCGCTTATTTCTAGACTAAAATTCTTGCTTATAGTCTCCCACCACGGCGTAGATTTACTATCTAGACATCTGCCATAGCTTTTTTTTTTTGCGACTAAGGGTTTCTAATAAAATTATTACAATAATAGCAGTTATCCCTCCTACTATTATTAACATAAAAAAGCGTTTTAAGGTAGTATTAATAAAAAGAGGTTAGCGCGTTATAAGTAAGCTAAGCTAGCTTAGTAGATTTAGTGCGCTTACTCTAACTAAAAAAAATCTATATATAAACTATACGTAGGGCTATATCGCCATACTAGTTTAAAGTTAGGGGGGGAGAAAAATAAAATAATAGCGCTAGCGCTGCAACTAGTACAACACTATAACTTTTATAATAGTAGGTTTATATACTACTTATACACACTTTAAGTATACTAACGCTCTATTTCTATATTAAAGTTAATCTTAAGAAGACTTTTACTATTACTCTATTTTCTAGCTATCTTTCTAAGCTTTAATACTAATGCTGCTATTAAGGCTGCCTAAAAGTACACTCTAAAGATCTATTCGCTTACCGCTATTGCTAGGTCTACACTAAAATACTGCTCTATCTAGGGCATTATTAATAAAAAGTAAAAAGTATACCTTACTCTATAAAAGGCGATTCTAGTGTCCTAGTTAGGCTAGTAATAGATTAGTAACTATAGGAGTAGTAATAATAGCTATATAGAGTTCTTACCACAGTGCTTTGCGTTGCTACTAGTTAGGAAGGCGGGCAATAGAGAGTAGAATTGAGGAGAAAGAGAAGAAGATATTTATTAATAAGTTACTAGAGGAGGGAAGCGTTGCGTAGATACGTTAGATTCTTATAGTTATTATAGTGTTAGATAAGCGCAACGCGTAAGCAGCGCAATTACTAATAATAGTAACAAGAGAGTAAAAGTTAGTTTGCTATACACGCTTTAAGTAAATTAATAGTATTAGAGCGCTTATAAATAGTAAAGCAAGTGCGTAGTTTATAAACTATTGTAAACTATTATTATGTTAGCAAAGACTTAGTAGACTGTATTTTTAGGCGCTAGACTAGAGCGACCTTTCTATCCCAACCTACGCAGGCTCAAATCAGAAAAAAAATGTGGTTAAAAAAGGATAATCAACACTAAACAAACAATAGAACAGACTTCTGCTATACTTAGACAGCCTTACGCCTATACTTACCATAATACGCCCCTTTATATTATACTATAAGTACCTAAATAGTATATATATATACTAAGTAAAAATTTAAGGCTATACTTTATTTATCTCTTCTTAATTACTAAGCAGAGGGCTCTACTTATTATATTATGTTATTTGTGATCAAAGCCTTTGTTATTCTACTCCTAGGTAGTTAATTTAATAACACATACTTTATTTGCTATTATATAAGTATAAATTGTTTGTATGAATAAAAGTATAAGTGCTTTTCTTAACTCTTTTTTTAAACTTATTTACTTATAAGCTTAACTTATTATTATATAAGCTTTAAGCTTTCTATAACTTTTTTTAGCTTTTTCTTTTTCTTTTCTTTTATAAACCTTATTATCTAATATAGTATATTGCGCTCTTAATCTTTAGCTTCTTCTATTACTAAAAAGTATAGCCTTTTAAAAAAATACTTAAGCTATTAGTATAAAAGTTGCGTAAGCTATACGTGCTTTGTATTATTATAAATATTACGCGGCGGTTAAATAGGAAGCTAGGAAACAGAACTATTATATTATTTAGGTGCTCTAGAGAGCGTTTTATATATAGGATCCCAGAGTAGAAAAAAATTACTTTAGAGCTTATTGCTCTAGAGCTTGTTACTCTAGAGCTTTATAAGCTCTAAGGGCTGTTTACACAACACACACCCCCTAGATTTTAAAAAAGTCTTTAAAAAAAGCTACTAAGAGTAGTAAGAAGACAAAGAGAGAAAAAAGAAATAGAAGAAACTATTCTGTAACACTTTATAGAGTGTAGAAATAAAGGGTAAGTTTATTATTATATACGTAGCTATAGAAAAGAGTATAAGAACTATAACTAACTGCAAAGCTTAAGCGTGCTAGGAAGGCTAGTTCTAAGCCACATATCTATAGGGGCAAAAAATCAACTACTATCGACAATACTGTTGTGCAGAATATTAATAACAAAATTATTATTATTTTGTGTATATTTTTTACTACTACTATATGCTAAGTACTAGATTATAGTGCCCTCTTATTTTACCCCTCTTTATATATAGTGCGGACTTAACCTTAGTTAGAATCTCTACATAATAGAAATCTTTAATAGGGGTAAAAAAGAATTGGAAGTAGTAAAGTCTCTATATAATACTTACTATAATTAGCACACTAGATTATCTACTCTTAAAATATATAGCTATATAGAGCGCTTATACTATAATATCTTTAGGGTTCTAGACACCTTTTTAAACTACCTTTTAAGATTTATTTTTTCTATATTAGCTTAGCTTACAAAGCGCTAAACTAATTATTTCTAAAGGCGATTTTTAGTTTTTTTTACTTCTTTGCTTATTAGAGGGTTGTAAAGCTCCCTTAATAATTATTCCTAAAGCGCGTACTATAACTATAACTATGCGTAGTTAATTAGCTTCTATTAGTATACTATACTTAGGTAATAGGGGTAGCCCTACTAAATTACTTTATTTTATAAATATAGCGTACACGCCTAAAGTGCTCTCTATTTATATTAGGTATAAGAACTACTATATATATTCTTTAAGAGTTATAGTACTAGCAGCTCTAGAATAAGCTAGACAATCTAGTTTAATAATAAGCTTAATTAGGACTATACTTAGTATATAAGCGTAGGAAATCCTTAATTAAGAGCGTGTCTTTAATTTCTATCTAGAAAATTAAGAAGCAGCATATTAACATGTTGGTTCAGCACTTGGCGCGGTTCGGCAAATGGCGCACCCCCCCCGCATTTTCCACCCAATCCTTCACCCACCCATAACTCAGCCAATATGGATCCAATTGACAAGGCAATTGAAGAAATTGAATCGCGCGGACTAGGAGAAGAATTCTCGTATTGAAAAATAGCGAAAAAAATATAGTGTACCAGACACTACGCTGAGGAGGATACACTATAGCAAAAACGTGCCGATGAAAGAGCAATAACTCCAACGGCGAAAACTTACCCCTTAACAAGAACTGGAGCTTGTAAGCTATATAGAAAAGCTTATAGGCCGTCGTCTACCACCTATAAGGGAGATGCTGCAGAATTTTGCTTTATTAATTGCAAAAACTAACAGCGAACAACTAGTAGGAAAAAGCTGGGTTACCCGATTCATCAACCGTTACAACGTCGAAATCACCCCCTATTGGGTTACTGGAATGGATCGCGCGCGCCACTAAGCTGATTCAGGGGCTAAATACGAGCAATTCTTTCAACTTCTGCTAGAGAAAATGGAGGAGTACAATATAGAGCCTTGTCACACGTACAATATGGATGAGAAGGGCTTCCTTACAGGAGTGATTGGAAGAAGCAAAAGGATCTTCAGCAAAGCTATGTGGGACTGCGGGGAAGTGAAATCAGCCCTCCAAGATGGCAATAGAGAGTGGATGACTATCCTAGCTTGCGTCTGCGCTGATGGAACTGCGTTGCCACTAGGGCTACTATTTGCAGCTGCCAATAACGCTCTCTAATTGGCCTGGGTAGAGGATATTAAGGCTGGGAAGCATGAGGTATTCGTCACTATATCTCCTAATGGATGGACTACTAACAACGATATAGGCCTTGCGTGGCTTGAGCAGGTCTTTGATTGGTACACAAAAGCGAAAGCTTGTTGATCCTACCGACTACTGATTGTGGATGGCTATGGGTCCCACGTAACAAGAGAGTTTATCGACTACTGTGACCACAATCGGATTCTCCTTATGATTCCCATCCCCATCCCCCCTCACAGTACCTACACGCTGCAGCCCCTTAATGTAGTACTCTTTAAGCCTCTCTTATTAGCCTACTTAAAAGCCCTCACTACCTATCTCCACAAGGCCTAGGGGCTACTCTCAGTAAAGAAAGGAGACTTCTTCCCTCTCTTCTGGGAAGCCTGGACCATCTCCTTCAAGAAGAAAACGATTCTAAAGTCCTTTGAGGCCACTGGTATATGGCCCCGTAACGCTGAGGTTATCCTTCAGAAATACAGGCCATCAACTCCAGTGGAGCAGGATTCGAGAGAGAGCAGTACCTCTGTACTCAGCGGCAAGGATTGGCTCAAAATCGAGACCCTCGTGCGTAATACTGTGAGGGAGGAGGGCAGTAGGGAGGTGCAGAAGCTGAAGCGTTCTCTCCACCACATCTCTGTTCAAAATGACATCCTCCACGCTGAGGTACAAGGCCTGACAAAGGCCCTACAAGTTAAGAAGAAGTAGCAGAAGAAGAGCAAGCCTCTAGACCTGCAACAACGCAGGGAGAACCACGGTGGTGCAGTTTTCTGGGTCCCCGAGGAAGCTGAGGGAGGCTAGAGTACGCGAGAGCGTTGTAGATAAGGAGAAAAGAGAAAGTAGAACTCGAAAAAGCGCGTAAGAAGGCAGAAATAACCTTAGCTAAGCTACGTAACCTGCAGGAGAAGAAAGAGAGAGAAAGGTTAAGGGTTAAGAAAAGGGAGGAAAAGGAGAGGGTCGCGGCGGAGAAACAGGGCTGAGCAACAACGGAGGATTTATGAGAAAGAAAACTCCGAAAAGGCTATACAAACTTCTAAAAAGGGAAAGAGGAAGGCCTCAAAGCCTGCCGCAGCGCCAAAAACAGAAAAAAAGCAACGTGTGGTGGTTGCTGAGGGTAGGGGGGATAGGGGTGATGAAATGGGGCGTGATCCAGCACCCACACAACACAACGCGCCGTGGCCGCAACATCAAACTTCCAGCGAAATTCCAGTAGTACATCTTTTTCGCAGCAATTTATATAGTAATTGAATGAATTATTAGAATATTCTAGCTATTGTGGATGGCTCAGTAACGAGGTGTTGTAAACTGCGTGATTTGGTTGGGGTGCGCCATTTGCCGAACCGCGCCAAGTGCTGAACCAACATGTTAGCGTAAGCGTGCGTTTAGTTAAGTAGCTAAACTTCTAGTAGCTAGCTTAAAAAAGATAATAGGCACTAGGTAACCTTTTAGTAGGTGTTTTAAACCTGCCCCTTCTATTTATTATTACTTAGGTAGAAGTGCTTTTTTAGTCCTCTAATAAGTATATAGAGTAACTAATTCTTTACTTATAGTATTAAAAGCTCTAGTATTTAAGAATAAATAGTTATATACCCTAGTTCTAGATTATTTAGAGTTTAGTAGTAGCGAGCTACACGTATATAAACGTCCTAATCTAATAGACGCGCAGTGCCTCTAAATTAGTATTATTAGTAGGGGGAGCTTTTAGAGCTTTAACTATAGGTTATACTATAGTATCTAGATTAATCTAGATTTATATGCCTTAAGCTTATGCGTAATACTACTACGCTAAGTGTACTATAGAGGAAAGGGTATTATAATTAAGGAGGTGGATGCTTATTAAAGAGCGCTATTAATAAATATAAACTTATAGTAGTAAAAGAAGAAGAGAATAGCTCTAAAGTATAATAAGGAGTAGAAAATAAAACTACTACTATAATTAAGGCGCGGAGGCGCGTGCTTATAGTATGCGCAAGGCTATACTGCTACTAGACTTATAACTATTATATAGCAGTTAATTAGGGAGCTGCTAGGAAATAGAATTATTATATTATTTAGGTGCGCTTTAGTTTAGCGTTTTATATATAGGATCCTAGAGTGGGAAAAATATTACTCTATAGCTTATTACTCTAGAGCTTATTACTCTAGAGCTTATTACTCTAGAGCTTGTTACTCTAGAGCTTATTACTCTAGAGCTTGTTACTCTCTAGAGCTTATTACTCTAGAGCTTGTTACTCTAGAGCTTATTACTCTAGAGCTTGTTACTCTAGAGAGCTCTATAGGCTCTAAGGGCTATCTACGCGATAATAAATAATTAAAAGCTTAAGCTGCTAAAGCTTAAGCTACTAAACTTAAGCTAACTAAAACTAAGCTACTAAAACTTAAGCTACTAAAACTTAAGCTACTAAACTTAAGCTACTAAAACTTAAGCTACTACTAAAACTATCTAGTTATTATTAAGCTATAATCTTAAAATTCTAATTAATATCTATTTTAGCTACTAAGCCTAATACTTTAATACTAAAGAAGGAAGCCTATAATTTTAAAATAGCTACTACTATAACTATAATATTAAAATATGCTTTTATAGAAGTTTAAGTAGTATTTTATTATAATTATTTAAAGAATCTTTTACTAAATAAATTAAATAGCTTATATTGTAACTTAAATTTTAGTAATAAAGCTTTTATATACTATACTTTCTACTTTATTTAAAGTTACTAGTGTTTTAGTATATAAGCTTAAATTATTAAAAGAACTTTTAGTAGCTACTTATTTTCGCGACACTTAAAAACTAAAAGACTTAGCTTTTATATTAACTATAAAAGTAGAAGAGATTTTTTATATTATTTATATTATTAATAATATAGTATATAAGCTTAACTTACTAAAAAAAATAGATTAACTATATAATATTTTTTACTTATAGCTATTATACGAGCCAAGACCGCCAAGTTCGCTTAGTAGCTTAAACGCGCTTTTTTTTTGTGATTACCTTTTTACGCCCTTTTTTAATTACTAAGTAGGAGGCTCTGCTTTTTTTGTTATGTTATTTAAGATAAAAGCCTTTGTCGTCCTACCTCTAGGTAGATAAATTAATGCCACATGGCTATTATATTCTTATAATAAGTAATTATTGCTTTTTTTATAATTACCTTTTCACGCTCTTTTTAATTACTAAGCAAGGGGCTCTGCTTTTTTTATTATATTACTTAAGATAAAACCCTTTGCTATTCTACCCCTAGATAGATAACTTAATAATATGTCGCGTAGGCCGCCCTTTAAGCTTATAGAGCTCTAGAGTAATATTTTTCCTACTCTAGGATCTCTATATAAAGCGCTCCCTAAAGCACCTAAATAAAATAATAGTTCTATTTTCTAGCTCTGCTCCCTAATTAACTGCTGTGCAATAGTTATAAGCTTAGTAGCAGTATAGCCCTGCGTAATATTTAAGCGCCCTTAATTATAGTAGTAGCCTATTCTCTACTTCGTATTATACTCTTGGAGCCATTCTTTCTTTTCTCGACTATAAAGCCTATATTATTAATAACGCTCTTAATAAGTGTCCACCTTCTTAATTACAATACTTTTTCTATATAGTCTAGTTAGCTTAAGTATTATATATAAGCTTAAGTTATATAAACCTAGATTAATCTAGATGCTATAGTATAACCTATAGTTAAGGCTCTAGAAGCTTCTGTTAACACTGCTAATTTAGAGGCACTGTGTATTTATTAGATTATAATATTTCTATATATCTAGCTTGCTACTAAACTTTAGGTAATCTAGAACTAAGTATATATAACTATTAATTCTTAAAGGCTAAAACTTATAATGCTATAAGTAGATAATCAATAACTATTGTGAAAATCGCGTGAGTGCTTACTTTTTGCCACAGTTATGAGTCCTATTTCCGCTCGTACTAGCGAATCGCTAGAAAGGTAGGGTCCTATTATAGGTATAGGCTTAAGAGCACCCTATGTACTAAGCTACAGCACTATAGAGTTGCGCCCTTTTTTAGTACTAGTAGACTAGGTATAAAGTACAAAGAATTTAGCAAAATAGTAAGACACTACTACTCTTTTTTAGTTTCCTTAGCTTTAGTCTTAAGAAACTAGGAGGTGTATTATAAAAATTGCGTAAGTGTTTACTTTTTACCATAATTACTTTATACGCTTATTAGAGAGCTAAAAAGAAACCTTTGCCTAAGTAATAATAACTAAAAAAGCAGGTTTAAAATATCTACTAAAAGATTACCTAGCACCTATAAATAGGTTAGAACTAGCTACTAAAAAATTAGCTGCTTAACTAAACGTGCGCTTACGCTATTATATTGCTTATTAATCACTTAGAGATTAAAGATACACTTCTAATTAAGGATTTTCTACACTTATATACTAAGTATAGCCCTAATTAGGCTGACTATAAACTAGATTTCCTAGTTTATTTTAGAGCTACTAGTACTATAACTCTTAAGGAATATATATACTAGTTCTTATACTTTATATAAATAAAAAGCACTTTAGGTATATATACTATACTTAGAGTATATAGTAATTAGTAGGGCTACCTTTACTACTAAAGCGTAGTATACTAATAAAAGCTAAGTAACTACGCCTAGTTATAGTAAACGCTCTAGATATAATTATTAAGAAAGTAAAGAAGATTAAGAAGAGCCTCTAGAATAATTAGTTTACTGCTCTATAAGCTAAGCTAATATAAAAGAGATAGATCTTAAAAGGTAGTTTAGGGGTTGTCTAGTACTCTAGAAGTATTATAGTATTTTTATTCGTTTTTATTAGGCTGTTCTTACTAAGAGGAACGTTAGCTAGCTATAATAATTGTATATTATATACGCTTAGTTATTAATTATATAATACTAGTTTAGTGTACTATACCTATGTATTTATTAATAACTACTCTATACTTATATACTATAAGTATATATAACGCGTTACTATAGATAGAACTATTAACTATTAGCTCTCTGCAAGTTCGTATAATAGATTTAAATACTTCTCAGTAATACTTACTTAATATATTCTCTACTCTACTATCCCTACTATATTAAATTTATATACGCTTAAGAAGTTAACGCGCTCTATCCTTACACCTACTAGGGCAGCTAAGCTAAAAGGTGTACATATTAATAAAGTAGCAATACTATAATATACTAAGATACTAAGAGGCATATTTAAAGAAATAAGTATATAGCACCTAAAAGGCCTACTAAATCTGCGCTAGGTGTAGATAAATCTCTAGATTATCTAACTTAAGAAGCTTAGCCTATAGCTACTACATAAGTAATTACTTAGTAATATAATATACGCAGCTAAGCTCTATAACCTCTACTTACTAAAAAAGGACCTTAAGGCTAACTATAATCATACTATATATTACTATGCGTAGTTAACTTCTATTAAAAAGAATAATAATAAGAGGTACACGCACTAGTACCTCTACCTTATTACTACTTATAATACTATATAGATGTAATAATAATAATAATAATATATTCTATTAGTATTCCGAATAGATTAGTCTATTAGATAGTTTTTATTAAGACTATAACACTTCACTACAAATTATAATATCTTAATAACACAACGCGTTATTATCTATTTAAGAAGGCAGAATTAAGCTTGCCCTTTACGCCTATTAGAATAAGTAAATTAAAAGCCTATAACGTGCTACTATAGTATATAATATTCTAAAGTCTACACTAAGCAATGAAATTAATAGAATTATCGCCTAAGTAGATATATAATTAGGTATAGCAAAGCTTACTATAACTAAAAAGCAGACGCTTATATAGTATATTCTTAACCTAGATTTGTAAGAATTTGCACTCTAGCTAGGTAAGGTAGAAAATATAGCTAATAAACTACTAGCTGCGTAGTATAGAGACCCTATAGGATAATACTAGACTTAGCGCTTTATAAAGCGCGTACCTAAGCTTAAAATAGTTTTGAATTAAGTAAAGGACTAATAGAAAATATAATAGAAAGACCTAGAGGTTATAAATATATAGTTTTAGCTAGTAAAGGATATAAAAGCTAAGTATAGAGTGTAGGATAAAGATATTTATAACTTTCATAAGATAGGCTTTTAGATAAGAATTAATAGCTTAATAAAGATTATAACTAGTTTAGAAAAATATTCATAATCTACCCTTATTTAGCTAGGCAACTATAAGTAAGTTATAGTAATTTAGAGTATTTACGCTACTAGATATATTATTCTACTCTTTATTATCTATAAAGGGTAAATTTATATTATAGCGTAGTATAAGAAGACTAGTATCCCCTATAATTAGAAGCTCTTAGTCTCTAAAACTAGCTAGACTAATAATAAGCTTAGAGTTACATAGTTAAAGCACTTTAATACATATATAAGGCTGCGTATAGTAAAGTTATAAAGATTACTTATTCTAAATAGCTATAAGAGCTACTACTCCTAGAATTTTAAGAATTATTGTCTAGAATAGAAGATCCTAATACTTTATATGCTAGGGCACTTATTTTATATTCTCTAGCTACTTAATATAGTATATATTGCGCTACTAAAGCTAAAGTACTCCTAGTATATATAGGACTTAGCGCGCTAACATATCTTTTATATTAATAAAGAAGGCTTTCTACTAGTCTTTTATAACGCGTTTTTTAATATATTTACACTAGAAAATTATAAAAAAGCCTTTAAGGCCTCTAGACTTATTTCTATAGATATATTAGTAGTAGTAAAACGCCTTAATATACTGTGGTGGAGTGGACCCCACTATACGAGGCAGCATGGCTAGGTTACGTGATAGCCGGGACGGAAAAACCTAGTGCCCGATTGACTCTTAGGCACTAGCAAGAGGAGGCTCTTTCACTTACCTGGCCAGTTATCTAAATAATTAACTTATCTTTCTACTAAGTTCTAATTAGGGCTAGGTTTTCCTATAAAATTAGCGACCGACCCGCGACTTAAACCTCTAAAACCTTAACCTTAGGAAGGCTATCGCATTAGTACTCTAATGTAGATAAGTAGTGTTGCCTAAAAAAATAATAGGATAGAATAATAATAGCGCGCAGCGGTGTGCGAAACAACGCACATTAGGAATAAAAAGAAACCCTAAAAGAGACTTAGAGACAAAGCTAGGTTTAACTAAGCACAGCGCTAACCTTAAAATAGAGATACAACCTAAGCTTTAATTAGCTATTACGCTAGCCCTTATTAAACTACACTACTAGGAATAAATAATAAAGTTAATAAACACTAATAACTCTAGCATATATATAGATTATGTATAGAGCGTAGGCTCTAGAACTAGACTAGACTAGACTAGTACTAGACTAGACTAGCACTAGATTAGACTAAGACCTAGACTAGAAAATAACTAGAACTAGGCACTAAACGAGTCTTAGAGTTGAAATATTAAGCCTCTAGAAACAAAATAACAAAAATAATAACCTTAGTATATATATAATATTATGTGTAGAGTATAGGCCTAGGCATAAGAAACATAGAAATAAGAATAAAAATAAAAAGTAGTTAGAACTAAGCGCTAAAAGACGCTTAGAACCAAAATTATATTACTAGGAGCAGATAGTAAGCAATTACAAATTAAGCCCAGGCCTATAAGACTAATCTAGAGTCGAATAAACTAAGGCCTAGACTAAGAAAAGAACTAAAGCTAGACACCACATCACCTCTAGAACCCAAAACTAAGGCGGAATTAGAGGAAAGCTAAAAAGATAATAATAAGTATAGGTACGCGAAGACAGAAACAAGAAAAAAAAAACTAGAATACTAACTCTAACTCTAACCTACCTAAGAAACTAACTAGATAACTAGTAATAATAATGTCCGCCACTAAAAGACTAAACAACTATTAGCGATCCTAGTTAGAGGGCCTAGATTACGGCGAGATGCGTAAGTTCCTTAACGTCCCAGCACTTAGAAAGCGCAAGAACCCAAGCCCAAAATTCCCTTAGGCTGTTAGTTTTGCAGAGACAATAAGCTTAACTAATAAGAGTGTCTATACACCCGCTAGAGAGTCTCTGCCCTTTATAGAAAGTTCCTTACAAGAATCTAAGAGGAAAGCACTAATGCCGCCTTAGCTAGCTAATAACGCTAATGCCCTTATAGCACAGATAGTAATAGCCTTACAGTTCCTTACTAATAAAGCCACTTAGTAGAATCTAGTGCAGAGCCTTATTATAGAACCCAACCTATTCTTAGGCAAGGAGTTGCACTTTGTAGAAGACAATATAACCTAGTTTTTTTAAGACTATAAAAAACGCGCGAACTACTACTAGTACTCTAAGAAAGACAAGGTTGTTAGAGTTAAGGAGTACTATAGCTAAGAGATCTAGAATGTGCTTAACTTCTTAATGCTAGAGTACTCTAAGGCAGAAGAAGAAGGGGTATAGTAGAAGCTATGGGTGGCCATATGTAGGTGTTAGCGGAGTTAAGATTAGGCCTAAACTAAGAAGATAAAGAAAGCGCTAAAGGCGTAGCTAATATAGTGTTAAGTAATAATAAACCTTAATATTTAGAATTTCCTAGACTAATTCGCAATTAGATTTGAAGAATGCCTAAGGGCGGGCACAGTTATAGAAAGGTAAAAGGGTATGCTTCTTATGTAAGGCCTAAGTAAGTAGCTAGCAGGCAACATCCTAATAAAGAACGACTGGTTAATAGAGAGACTAATAGAACTTAACTTTAGCACGATAGAAAAGTAGCTTTTAAGTAGGGCCTAAATCTAATTAGAAGAACATATGCTAGATCTAGCCTATTAAATTTAAGCACTAATACTGTCTTAGACTACTAAGTCGTAAGTACTACTAATATCGCAGAATGTTTTTTAATCTACTAGGCTTAACCTAAACTTTTAACAAGCGAGACTATAAGGAGCTCTAGGCGCACGAGCACCACTAGACTTAACTGTCTCTTAGCACGAAGTGGATAAGTTAACTAAAAGGCTTAAGGGTATAAGGCTTTAGAACGTTCTAGTTTAGAACTAGGACCCCCAAGAGATAGAGATTCTATTAGACCTAGCTATTCGCTAGAAGATTACCACGAAAGAAAGTAGAATATAGGCTCTAAAGTAGATAGCGCCACAGCGACCCTAGTACCACGCGCACTAACATAGTCTTAGGCCTACTTAGCAGCACCTATGCGGGTTAATATGCACGTAGCCGCGGCAGCAATAGACCTAATATAGCGGGAAGATAATTATTTTAAAGGATGCTTTAGATACAGGAAGGACTATATTATTATAAAATAGAGAATGCGAGGAGAGAAATTTGCTTAAGAACAATAAATAGGTGTACTATAATATAGAATCCTAAAAGGTCTAATATAGGGCTAACTAAATAATAATTAAGGCGAAATCTAGCGTATTAGCGCTAGAGACAAGTAGAACTAGATGCTGATCTGTCTAGTGCGGAATAAGTAGCAGATGGATAGATTAGCAGACAAGGCCCTGTAGATGTCTTAGAGCCGAGGGTACGCGATAATAGCGATAACTTACTAGGTAGAATTAGTTATAGAAACTAACAGTAGCTAGTTTACGTGTAACAAAATGGTAGCACCTAGTCTTCTCTCTAAAGAGAAATTTAAAGCGGCTTAAAGAGAGTAAGCTATTCTCTAGACAAAAACACACTAGTAATAGTCTAGCCCCTAAACCTACTGTGCGAACTATAAACCGCGAGCCTAAGCGCCCTAATAACCTAACTAAGCCTTAGAGAATCGCTAAAGACAGAGATAGTCGTGAATGCTAAAGTTTCTAAGTAAGGCATGCCTATAGTCCGCGGAAAGAAGGACAATAATAAGGAGGATAAAAGAAGGACGAAGCGAGTGTCCTTCCTAGAATAGGATTTTCTAATAGAAGGTATGGAGGATGTAGAGATGCGCGGCCCTAACAACATCTTAGGTCTAACCCTAAGGAAGGAGATTTTAGCAGCTAAGAAGAAAACGAAACTAGTTAATATCCTAGTAGACAGCCCTAAAGACATGCTATTCTAGGTAATAAACGCCGAAGTTAACCTAACAGTTTAAGAAGTACTTAGGAATATGCTAGGAGTTAAGAAGGCGATATTTAAGGATGCCTTTAGTAAGGGGAATCTGCACTAGCTGCGGACACTAGTTACCACTATAGAGAAAGAAACTAATAAAGACTTAGATGCTAAGCACGCGCTAACTACGCACCTATCTCTAGAATCTAAGTTCCTAAATAGATGTTAGTTAAATTCGAGAATGGCGTTATTACCCACTGCGGGCCTTATAAACTAAAGTTATCTTAAGCACCCCTATAAGCAAACCAACTATTCACTATGGGAGCGTTAATCGCTAAGGCCTAGTTTGGCACAGTGAGGCCAACTATAACTATAGCTAATAGGAAGAATCTTAAGAGGGCATTAGGGGTTAAATATATAAAGAGGGACTGTCCTTCAGTAATATACTAGGTTAACGAATATTAGATAGCCGCCTTACTTAATATAGAAGCGAAGCTAAACACTATCTGCCTAAGCACAGCTAAAGCTATAGGCCTTTAGATTATCTTAATGCTGCCCTAGCTACAGAGTGTAAAGTTAATAACTACAAATAGAGATTTATGAAAATTTCTAAGAGATTGTGTTCTAGGCCCTAATTAAGGTAGGGAAGATTGTAATTGTGACAATCTTGTTCGTTATAGATTTTTGTCAAGCGTGGTTATTTTAGGGAACCTGTTTCTAGTAGACGTAAAGGCGAAAGTTCTTTTATAAGAACGATAGCAAAACGTATTATAAGCTGTAGGACGATAAGGAACTCTACTCTACGCGATTTATGGCTACTTGCGCTAACTCTTTAAATCTAAAGGGAGTTATTATAACTAAGGGGTAATAGAAAACTATAAGAAAGCGTAGTAGCCAGGATTAGCGCTCCTAGTTATATCGAATGCCTAGAAGAGGACCCTAATAGAATCTTAGAGCAGTGGTCTTGCTGTGGATTAATATCGATAATAAGTGCGCCCGATATTAGGCCTGAGCGCGCATTGGGGCTAAGGGTCTAGAGGCAGGCGCTTGCTTAGGTAGTGCCAGCTTGTGAAGAGGGAAGTGTAAGCGAAGTTAAGCAGCTCGCAATAGACGCTAACGAAGACTAACTAGTAACGGACCCAGGTAGGGATTTTATCTACTACGCCTACTAAGGCACGATCGGGCGGCACATGGATGGTGGGATATTTATATCTAGGACAACTAAGGACTTCTAGTTATTAATTTATTAGGCTGCGATAAAGAAGTTAAATAAAATCCTTTAGACTCTAGCTATGCAGATAGAGTCTAAGAGAGCAACGAGGATTAGGAGTGACGCGTTCTAGTAGGAGGAGCAGATAAGGGCGATTAATGTGATAGGAATAGCTTTTAAAGTAAACACTATGTATAAAAGCAAGAATAAGAAGGTGAACCCTATATATAACTTAGGCATCGCGCCGCAGGAGATTAAAGGCTAACTAGACTAGAAGCAAGAAGCAATAAAGACGCGAAGGAGGACTAATGTGGACCCTTAGCCATTCGACGCATACCTCTCCTTAACTAATAGGCGGAGTTCCTAAAAGAACAAAGGTTAACACCTAAGCGCATTGTAGGAATAAAGATTAGCCTAGACTTACTACCTTAAGAAAGGGAGATGTTACTAGAAGTGTTATATTAAAGGAAGCCGGCACTATCTTTCTACTTTGGCGAATCTGGGAAGGTGCACCCTAACGTGGCCCCGCCTATTAAGATTCATACGGTTGACCACGCAGCTTAGAAGGAATCGCAGTTTCCTATTCCTAGGAAGCTATAGAATGTGGTTATTAATATAGTCTAGCAGAGACTTAATTAGGGCGTGCTAGAGTATAGTAGAAGTGTATACTAGAATCTATAGTTTCTAGTTAAGAAGAAGAATAGAGGATACTAGCTAATTAATAACGCTTAGTGCATAAATAGAGTTATAGTTTAAGATGGCAACTTTCTGCCAAATCCTAACAAGTTCTTAGAGGAGTTTGCTGGCTGCTACCTAGTTTCCCTAATTAACTTCTTTTTAGGATACGACTAAGTAGGCCTTTATAAGGACTCCTAAGCCATAATAGTATTCTATACGCCTCTGGGTCTCGTCTAATAGTGCACGCTACCTATAGAGATAACTAACTTAGTGGCTAAGTTTATAAGAATAGTTATAAAGATTCTCTAAGACTAGATTCCCTCTTAGTGCATGCCTTATATAGACGACATTGTGGTAAAAGGCCTAAAGACTAACTATAATAGCGAAATGCTTAAGAAAGAAATTCGCAGGTATATGGCGAAGTACCTTATAAATATTAATTAGGTTCTAGCGGATATAGAGTTAGTAGGTGTTACTACTACGTTAGGAAAGAAATTAGAGACTAGGGGTATGCCACTATAGACATAGTTAGTTATGTGGTTAACAAGGACAGTTGGCACCTATCTAGAAAGAAAGTAGTTAAGATTACTAAGTGGCCGCCTTGTAACTGCGCCTAAAATGTCTAAATCTTTCTTAGGGTATGCGTGTACTATCGCATCTAGATTAAGAACTTTGCTAAGATTGCTGCACCACTATTTGCGCTACTGCGTAAAGACATTAAGTTTTACTAGGGTACTATAGAGAATGCAGCAATATAGTAGCTAAAGGAGGGCATTATATTAGCTTTAGCGCTAGTGTCTATTAACTACTTAGAGCCCTTATAAAAAGTAGTAATCTTAGTAGATAGGAGTAAAGTCGAATAGAGAGCGTTAATGCAGTAGCGAGGATTAGATAGTCTTCTCTACCTAGTACGGTTTTAAGTTGGGTGTTTAGTCTTAGAGTGAGCGTAACTAGAACTTAGGAAAGCATAAATGCAAAGATCTCCTCCTTATATTAAAGAAATTTCAACCTTAGATCTATGGAATACACTTTGTTGTGAAGACGGACTCTTACACCCTAATTGTCTAGCTAAATTGCAGCGCCACAGATCTGCTAGGAGCCCTAATAACCCGCTAGTTAGCGCTTCTAACGCTTTAGGAGTTTAACATCTACCATATTGTGGGGCGTAAGAACGTGGTTGCTAATACGCTCTTAAGGCGCGAATAGCTAAAAGGATAGGTTTCTCTCTAAATAGTTATAAGAAGATGTTAAGAACTTTATTAAAAAGTATTTAGGGCATATTTGCATCGCATTCTCTGCTATAGGTAAGGGAACTAAAGTGGAAATAGAGTATGTGGAACCTATAACTAGTGACCTGCCTAAAGTCCCCTCTAACTTATACACTAAAGAGCTTCGCAATATCGCAAATTGGCTAGTAACTCTAAGGATGCCTAAAGGCCTGTTAAAGAAGGACTAAAGGTATATTAGATTGTAAGCTTAGAAGTACTGAATTATAAGAGGCATGCTGTGGTATTAAACCACTAGGACTACTAACCGCTGCGCAGAGTGGTGGACAACCCTACCTAGTAGGCAGAGATTCTGCTGCAGCAGCTACACAAAGAATTAGGCTATTAGGGGCAAGAAGGCACCTAGAGGAAGGTTGCGGGCGCGCTACTACTAGCTAAATCTATATTAGAGCGTTAAGGAATATATTAAGACCTGTGTAGAATATTAGGCGCATTTAGCTAGAAGAGTGGTAAAGGAGTTGCACCCTATATAGGGAACGAATGTAATCTAGAAATAGGTTATAGTGGACGTAGTGTATATGCCTAAGAGTAAAAAAGAGAAGCAGTTTATAGTTGTTGCTAGGGATTATACCTCTAGATAGCTAGAAGTAAAGGCGCTTACTAATACTAACTTAGCCGCGGTTAGATAGTTCTTAGAGGAATCTATCTTTAGCAGGTAGGGTATTCCTTTTTGCCTGTTAGTGGATAGAGGGCTGGAGAACAAGGGTCTAGTAGAAGACTTAGCTAAATAGTTTAGGATCTAACGAGTGATATTTAGTGCCTACTATCCGTAAGGGTAGGGCTTAATAGAGAGAGGCCACTAAGAGCTAGTTAGAGCACTACGAAAAATAAAGGGCAACTAGGTGCAAAATCTGCCTAGGGCTCTGTGGGCCGATTAGATCACGGTGAAGCGGTCCATAGGAGAAACACTAGCCTTTCTAATATGTAGAAGAGAGCACGTCCTTCTAATTAAGCTTTGCATTCCCACCTGGCAGACACTCCTATAGGAACAAGTTTACACTACTAAGGATCTTCTAGCTGTCTAAGTAGAGCAGTTTAAGAAGCGCGATTATCAGCTCTAAGAAGCTATTAACCGCACTATCCGCCTGCGAGAAGAAGAAAAGGAATGGTTTAACAACTAACGGACTCTTAGAGAGTGGAACCACTGCAAGAAGGCGACTTAGTGTTAGTATATAATATATTTTAGGCTAATAATATAAGCTGTAGCGTTAAGCTAGCAAAGAGGTACTAATGCCCCTTTAGGATCAAAAGTATGGCGCCGCATAGGGAAGGATAGTATATGCTCGAAGACCTAGATGGCACACTATTTCGCAGCAGGACGCTAGGAGAGACCGCGTTATTTGATACTATGCACGAACAACAGTAGACCTAGGGATAATATTAGAGCCTAACGCTATAAGGACCAACAAGCTCTTAGAAGAAGAAGGAGATTCTTAAGAGGAAGTTAATCTAGCAGAGCTGGACAAAGTCACTTAAAAACGCCTAAGCCTAAGCACCCTATATTCGCGCGCAGATCGCGGCGGCTAGCAAGGTATAGCTAGGACATTCCCAAGCAAATAAAGGAAGTAGGAATCCTACTACTAGCAGTGGGCTTTAACCCTTTCAACTTCATGCATTAGGAGGAGTAGGGCAGACAGAGAGGGCCATCGGGGCGCTATGAGCTAAGGGACAGCTCATTTCTTAAGGGGGGGGGGGGGGAGGAAGTAGCTAGGGAACAGCAGGAAGCCAGTTAAGAATTACGAGACAAAGAGGGAGGACTAGTGCCAAATTGAATTAAAATCTATAAGATAGTGTACATGCAGGACTAGTAGACTAGGACAGAACCCTAACTAACAATTAGGCAGCTAGGAAAGCAAAAATTAAGCACTACCACGCTAACCGCCACAAGGACCCGGGCCTCCACGACCCCTACGACCACCACGGCCCAAGCCATAGTTGGGGTTCGGATTGCGAGTCTGGCGAACGCGAGCCACAGGGCTACCCTAATCTGCAGCCTAACTCTCGCTAGGACCTAAACCCAGACAACTAGCTTAGGTAGAAAGATTAGAAGGCACAGAGGACAAACCTAAAGAAAAAGGAGAGGAGATAATACTGCGGCTAAGGGGAGATAGAGGCGTGCGGGCAGAATTAACAGATTAAACAAAAGCCAGTTGTAGAGGAGAAGGCGAATAAAAGGGCACTTTAGGAAGATTGCCTATAGGCTAGTTAGAGGCTAAATTAGAAGCTAAAGAATTAATCTGCAAGACTGTATTAAGCAGGACCTAACCTAGAGAAGGAGTGATAAAGCCAGAGGCAAGGGCAGCACGCACGGCCCTAAGTGGGAGTAATCTGACCTTAAGCTGTGGGAGGGCTACTGCCGTCGCTGCTAGAGAGGACAATAGGCCGAGCAGAGCGATAACTAAAGGCGAGGGCAGCACGACCTAGAGTAGGAGTAGTTGGGCCTTAAGATAAGGAAGGACTACTACTGCTGCTGCTAGAGAAGACAATATGCTAAGTAGAGTGACAAGAGAAGAGAGGTGTGCGCGGAGAAGGCTTAGGGAAGTTAGAGTCCGTGCCTAATAGGGAAGTAGGCGCCGAAAAGCTCTTAGCAGCTGGGCGAGGTTCACCACAGCGTCTTATAGGGAGCATAGCGGCAGTGGTGCTTAGATTAATTAGCTTACTAATTCTGTTGCGAATAAGGTTGTTCACCTCTTGTCGCTCCTACCGCAGCTCGCGCGCTTGCTTGCTGGCGACCCCGCTTAAATGCGTCTACTTAAGTGTTTATAGCGGAGGCTGGAGCGGAGGAAGCTAGATAAGTAGGTTAGTAGATAGAAGGAGGGCAGTTTAAGAACGAATTAGGGCTTACAATAATAGTTAAAGGAGCAGTGCTAATATTAGGAAGTTGTCTAGCACGGAACATAATAGCCCTTAAGGAGAAGGCGCTGGCTATTATTAAGATACTAGAAGCAAGGGCGATAAAGCCGAACGCAGGCCCCGCAAGCTTAGTTAAGATCGCCCTTAGCAGCACGTAGGTTGTAATTGACACGGCCTTAACCTATAGCAAAAAGAAGAGTAGGAAGATAAGCTGTATAGGAACTTTAACTAGATAGTATGCGTCGCTTAAAATACTACAGCCTTAGTTTGTTAGTGCCTGAATCCTTCTTAGGAACTAAGCAATACAGCTAACAGAACAGAATAGTATAGAGAATAATAGGGGTGTTGTTAGCAGGGCTAGGATTAATTTCGAAGTTGCTAATGCTTTGAGCGAAGTGTGCGAGGTAACTAGAAAGAGGATAATTAGCGTGGACCTTGTGTAGGAGCCTTACAATCTCGCGGATAGTGCTGAAGTTGCATAGCTAGTTTAGTAGGGCTATAACTAGGGCGAGGGTTAGCAGGCTAAGAAGCAATTAGGGTTAGGAATACATACTGCGGAAGAGTAGCAATTGCAAGGAGTTGTTAATAGGTAGCAGCAAAGACTACTACAAACCTTAACTGCCTTTCTTACTATTGCCATTGTCGCCACCTGCACCTAAAGTATAGCTACTAAAGGAGAAATCGATAGTGGCTATGATTAAGGAGAAAAGTCAGACTATTAGAGGGAAAATCTAGGATAGCAGAATAAGGAGGGAAGTAGGAGAGCGTAAGAGTAGGATTATATGCTTCTGGCTGCTATAAGGCTCTACTAAATTGCGACAGGTGAGTCGTTTGCGCAAACGACGCTATTGTCTAAGTAATAGGCGGCAGCCCCACTTTGAGGAAGGTGCGACCACGTCGCCACTAGCGAAAAGCTCTAAGAACAGATTAGGTATTTAAGGGTAGAAATTAAGGGCAAACAATCTATGTGCGCAATTTGAAAAGAGGCATTATAAAAGGAAGAGCGAAAGCATAGCAGTGGAAGGGAATACATTTAGCTGCTAGGAAACTATCTAAAGCCTAAGAGGCCTTTAGTTACAAAGAGGATAACAGAGGGTTTCTTTATTATACTATAGACTTAAGCTACTTCTTTTTCTTCTTACACTTGTTATAGAACTAGTAAGCTTAAGCAACTCTAGCACGCACTTAATAATCTTAAGCTAGTCTTTATAAGAAGTTACGCTCTGCAGCTTAGTTATGCTCTTAGGAAATTTAGAGCTAAATCTTGTTTTCCTTTAAGCTATCTATAGGGGAACTGCTAGGATAGTAGTTAAAGCGAGCCTAATAACATCTTAAAGGTCTTCCTGCTTCTTAAAAGTTAGAGGCTTGGATTGCAGCTGCATAACGGGAGAAGGCTAGAGGTGGAGCTAGGACAGTCTAAGAAGCTAATAGGGCTGGCTCTGGAGTAGGACTGCGGATTAAGGCGGCTTAGGAGTAGGGGGAAGCTAGGCCAGGCGCACAGCTACTCTTAGCGAGGCGGGTGCGAGCAGTAGTAAAGCTTGCGCGAGAAGTAGACTAGGAGGAACTAGGGCGAATAGTGGCTAACGATAGGGAACAAGATAGGAATTAGAGTAGAGAGTTAGGAGTTAACTAGGGTAGGAAGTCAAAATCGTTAGTAATGCTAAGGCCCTTAAACATTAACGCAGCCCCCAGCGAGCTAAGGGCTACTTAGGTCTGAGCGTTAAGGTTTATAAGGCGTGGCGGACAGATAGGAAAAGGGTTAGAAGGTTTAGGATAAAGGCCTACATTATAATTAGTCTAAGAGTTATTAGAGGCGCTAATGCGCAAGGAGGAGGCAATAGGGCATACTAGGGACAAACAAGCACTAGGAGACTTCGTTGCGAAGAAAGTAGGCAACGTAGGCACTGCTAAACAATAGCTGCATGTTATTATTAGCAAACTAAATACACTAGCGCCTTCTTAACAAGCACTAATTATAGGCTAGAAGGTCTTCGCTATTAGTAGTAAAATGGAAGAAGTCTATGCGACCCTAAGTAGCTGCGGCGAAAAGGCTCGGCAGGTATATAGGGTAAGGGCCTTTGTTGCTTAAAGACTTAGATAGTTAGGCTTAGTAGAAGGTAACTCTCTTGCTCCTAGTGTTGTATCTCTGCGCTTCTTAGTCGCAATAGAGAAATTAGAAAAGAGTTGCGTCTATTAAGAGGTTATTAGGGTTATAATTAGGCTAGAGCGCAAAGTTATTATAACCGCTAATCTAAGGCTGTAGGTTTTAAGGCAGGTCGCTGTTATTATCAGAGTGCTAATTAAGGGCTGCGAAATCTAGGCTATAACGCTAAAACTAATGCGGGCATCTAAGAGAGAGATTACTATTTAGGAGTTAGTCTAAGGTAGTATTAGGGCTTAAGTAACTTACACAGAGTTAAGAAGGTGACGAACGCGCTAACTAAGGGCTTTTTAGGTACTATTAGGAAGTTAAAGCCGCTAGAGCCTGCGCTGTTATTGCCTTGGTAAGGAGGCCTATTGTTGCTGCCGCCGCCGCTGTTAGAACTAAAGCGACTGGATGTATAGGCGCCTAGAGAGTAATTAATTTAGAGGGGAGGTATAATAAGGCAGGTTATAGGAGTAGACTAAGGAGGTTTTAGGGTTTAGAAGATTAAAGGGTAGAGTGTCGAGCGGACTGTGAGAGTAGGAAGGATAGCCGGAGGTGAGAGAGTTAGTGACAAAGGCGAAAGGGCGAGTATTTACGGGCGATTGCGTAAGGTTGTATGGGGCAAGGTAATTAGTAGGAGTAATAGTTAGAGGGCCCATACTAGGTTTTGCTAATTAGTAAAAGGAACTAATAGGCGTTTAGGGAGTCTTTAAAGGGCTGTTCGGCAAGAAGCTTAATGGGGCCAAGCTTCTATGGGTAGGAAGGTGTGTGGTGGAGTGGACCCCACCACACGAGGCAGCATGGCTGGGTTACGTGGGTAGCCGGGATGGAAAAACCTAGTGCCTAATCGACTCTTAGGCACTAGCAAGAGGAGGCTCTTTCACTTACCCGGCTAGTTATCTAAATAATTAACTTATCTTTCTACTAAGTCCCGATTAGGGCTAGGTTTCCCCACAATACGTATTTAGACTCTACTTTAGAGTACCCTATTAGATACACTATAGTAAGCTAGGACTCTAAGTAATACCCTTAAGTTTAGATTTTAGTTAAAGCTTATACGCGACTTTTTTATTTAGTCTCTACCTAATACTAAATTAAGCTACTTTTAGCTTATAAAAGGTGCTAAACTTACACTCTACTATAGTATACTTTAAGAAACCTATATTAAAAAACTTAAAAAGTAAATTAAGGTTCTAATAACGTAAAAAACGCGTAAAAGAAAGCGTATTTAAAAAGGTAGAACACTAGGCTTTGCTTAGAAAGTAGATTTAGAAGTAAAAAGCCCTTTTATTAGAGTAAAATTATTAAAAAGAGTATAAGGTAGTAATAAGAAAGAAGTAGGTTTCTTAATATAAACGCCGCTATAGAAGGTGTAAAGAGTCTAGACACAGTATAAGGACCTATTTAATAGATAAAGAAATAGAGAAGAAGTTAGATATTACCTTTAGTAGCTTATTTTTAGATAGTGTTAATAGTAAAGTAGAGTAATTTTATTATAGGTTACTATTAGGCTAAAAATAATAGGTTAACTTTATTTTATAATAGTACGCACTTAGTAACTAAAAATTAGATAAAGTACTACTTAAGATATAGTATACTTTACTATAATTATAATAAGTATACTCTATATTACCTATATATAGTATAGTAGATAATATATTATATATTATAGGGAGTCTTATTATAAGTTTATACTACTAAAAAGACTTCTTTAGTTTTACGTAGCTACTATAGCCGCGTAAAGAGACTATATAATATAAAAAAGTAAATTAAATAGTAACTTAGTATATTATAAGTTACTATAAAGTAATGTTAGTAGTTTTCTATAATAAGTTATAAGGGATCTTAAAGTTACTAAGAAAAACTATCTAGCAGACTAATCTATTCGGGCTACTAATAGAATATTAATAATAATAATAATAATAATAATAATAATAATGTCCGTACACCGTGCGGGCAAGGGCACCTGAGGGTGTTGAGGTTTTAATATTGCCGCACGATGGCATCACGTGGGGATCACACATGATGCCCGTGCGCCGCGGCCCGTGCGCCGTAGGATCTTTTCCTTTCCATTCGCACCCTCTCTAGAGACAAGCAATTAATACCAAAGTCGTTCTGTTATGTTATTTCCTTTCCTCGTACGATTATCCCACACCCTCCACACTTGCTAATGTAGAGAATTAGAATTCGATGTCTGTATAGCTAGCTATACAGCCCATTTACCAAATAATAATAATAATAATAATAATAATAATAATAATAATAATAATAAAATAATAACGCGAACTAAGTCCGTTAAAAGAATAGGTAATAAAAGAAATAAAAGAAGCGTGCGTATAGTATCGCAACGTAATACAGAGTAACCTAAAGGTAATTACTATTATTTATAATAAGATATAAATAATAAACTATTACATTACTATATAATATTCATAATTAAATTTTTTATTAAAGATATTATATTATAAGCGCTCTATACAGCTATGTGTCTTAGAGATAGGTAACCTAGCGCGCTAATTATAGTAAGTGTTATATAGAGGCTTTACTACCTCTATTTTTTTTATTTCTATAGATATATAGCTTAAAACTAGTCTTGTTAATATACTTAAGCTTTATAGTTATAGCCCCTATACTTTTCTTTTATAGCTGCGTGTGCGTAATAAACTTGCCTCTTATTTCTACGCTTTTATAAAGTATTATAGGATAGTTTCTCCTATTTCTTTTATTCTCTTTACTTTTCTACTACTTTTAGCAGCTCTTTTTAAAAGCTTTTCTAAGAGCTAGAAAGTATGTTATGTAGGCCGCCCTCTAAGCTTTTAAAGCTTTAGAGTAATATTTTTTCTACTCTAGGATTTCTATATAAAGCGCTCCCTAGAGCACCTAAATAAAATAATAGTTCTATTTTCTAGCTTTCTAATTGACCGTCGCGCAATAGAATATATAATATAGTAATTACTTAATAATTAGATATTTAATAAAGATAATACACTATTAAATATAAGTACCTTTTTACGCTCTTTTTTATTACGAAGTAGTAGGCTCTGCTTTTTTTATTATGTTATTTAGGATAAAAGCCTTTGTTGTTCTACTTCTAGGTAGATAATTTAACAACACATACTATTAAATAAATAATAAATAGATAAAAACTATAAAATAAAAACTATACTTACCTACTAGTTAAATAGGTTAAACAAAGATCTATATATTATAGACTATAGTATTATAGACTATAGTATTATTAAGTATAAGATTAGAAAGAGAAATATTATAGACCTTTTAGTATACGGTACAACGCTATAAGGAAAAGCTATGGGTATGCTAGAGTATAAGATATTATAAGATAGTTTTAAAAACTCTACCTTAAAGCTATAATATAATTTACTTAATTATTTATATTTTATCTATAATAGCAATTCTAATATGAAAGATCTTTGTCGTGTAAAGATTCTAACTAAGGTCGAGTTCGTACTATACATAAAGAGAAGTAAAATAGGAGGAACTATAATCTAGTACCTAGCACATAGTGGTAGTAATAAAATATACACAAAATAAACGATAATTTTAGTAATTCTAATATAAATATTATATAGTAATATAATAGTTTATTATTAATATCTCTTTATTAATACTACTAGCGCTAAAGCTATTTTATTTCTTTTTTACTAAAGTTCTAAGTAGTTTCTTTTTATAAAAATTTTACGTATAAAAGTCTTACGCTAAAACTACTAAGTTTACTTAGTAGTTTAAATACTTTTTTTTATATGTGTGTTGTTTAAATTAACTATCTAGGAGTAGAATAATAAAGGCTTTTATCTTAAATAACATAATAATAAAAATAGAGCCTTCTGCTTAGTAATTAAAAAAAGCGTAAAATAGATAACTATAAAAAAACCGACTATTTTATTATAATTACTTTATTTATACTTTTCTTAACTACTAGTACTAAGTAGAGGGCTCTACTTTTTTTATTATATTATTTAAGATAAAACTCTTTATTACTCTACTTCTAAGTAGACTTAATTAATACTATATAAATACTACTAGTATACTAGAAAAAGTTTTAAGCGAGCATAAGCATCTAGAATACCTAAGCGGCTCTAAGCACGCCTACACACGCCTACGCACTAAATATACTTAAATCGCACTAGTAATACTACTTTTTTCTTAGTGTGTATATATATAAAGTTGCGTAAGAATACGCACCTATATTACTAGTATACCTAGAATATCTAGGGTATTAAAGATTTTTATTATGTAAAGATTCTAACTAAGATTAAGTTTACACTATATATAGAAAAAAGCATAATAAATAGCACTATAATCTAGTGTCTAGTATATAGTAGTAGTAATAAAATATACACATAATAATAATAATTTTATTATTAGCGTTTTATATAATAGTATTATTAATAGTAGTTAATAAATAGTCTACTATCTAGTATAACTAAGTTATATATTATCTCTTAACTAGTAGAGAAGTAGCTAGGGTATATAGGGTACCTATAGTATTTATACTATTAAAATAATACTAATTAATTAGTAAATAAAGCTCTTTAATTAGCTAGATTTTAAAAAAAGCTTAGTAAGCTACTTAGTAAGTTTTTAAAAAAAGATTTTTTTAAAGTATAAAGTTAAAGTCTTTTACAAGATAGTAATTACTAATTAATATAATAGTACTAATTACTAGCGTATTATATAAAACTTCTACCTAACTCTAAATTCAAGATTTTATAGGTTTAAAAAGAGAAAATATATAGTTTTATAATTATTTAAAAGAATTAGATTAGGCGAAAATTAGTAGCTTAGTAAAGAACAACTATTTTAAAAAATTAAGCTTTAATAACTTTTTAACTAACGTACTATATAGGGATTCGCACTATATAAGAATTTATACTATTTAAGTTAGATCTACCTACTTTATAACCCTATAACTTTTACTATAGGCTATAGAAAAAGCTCTAAGGCAACTTAAAACGAATCTAAGATATAAGATGCAATCTAGGTAATTAAAAAAGAAGACTTCTCTAGACTATACGCTGCTGCTGCGCACTTTAAAGTTTTGCGTTATACTTTAAGCTAGAGGATGGCTAGAGGATAATTACACTTATAGGCCGCTATACATTAACAAACTCTCTTAATTATAAAAGAGAAATTATTAATTAGATAGATTATATATTATACTATAGCTAGAACGTCTCTCTTGCTATTATTATTACTAGAGATAGCTAAATTGCTACGCGCGTATTACGTCTAACGTAACTCTAAATCTAAAGCTATTACTAAAATAACTACACCTATTAGCTATAAATAGATGTATCGCTTTCTAAATTGCTATCCTACAATACAAGGTATCTATGCCCGCTAGCTAGACAATGCGCGATTTAATAGAGCCACGTTTAAGGTAGTAAAAGGCTAGTTTAATACTATTACTACGCTATTTAATAAGTATTTGTACGAACTTTAAGACGTATAGAATATAGACAAGTTAGGTTTTAGGGTTAAAGAGAACTAGACAACGCGCGTACTTGTTCCTATTAACTATAACTAGAAGAATAGGGTTATAGGAGAAAAGTAGAAGTAGATAACTAATATTAAATGTATTAACGCTGCTAGTTAAGCATTTCTACTACTCCTTATCTTTAAGGGCCAGAACCTTAACATAAGCTAGATTCCACCTAAAGCACCTATTAACTAGCACTAGGGAGTTAGTAAGAATAGCTAGATATTAAATGCGCTTAGGCTATATTAGCTTGTGAAGATATTTAAGCTATTAACATAGAGGGAAGAGGTTACCTATTAATAACTTTTAATTATAGATAGCTATAGGAGCTATATTTAAGCTAATTTTATTACGCACTATATAGAGAATAATACTAATCTCCTTATTATACCGCCGCACTACTTGTATATCCTTTAACTACTTAATATTAGGGTGTTTTCTATATTTAAGCGTGCGCACGTATCTAAGACTAACTAGGTCTTCTAACTTAGCTAGTAGCGTATCTTATATTAAAAATAGGTGCGGATGTTTAAAAGGGCTTGTAAGAAGACTATTATAGTTAATAATATTCTAGGTAAATAGAGAGGAGCTAGCCTAATCCCTTTAGATCTAGGGAAGTTTCTAAAGTAGCTACCCTTATTAGACCTACAACAAGCCTCAAAGCCACGCACACTAATAGAATAAGGCGACCTAGACTTTGCCCTACTAAAAGCTCGCCTCTAGATAGTACTAAGCTTCGCAAATTAAACGTGCGACTTAATACTGTGCTTGCAAAAGTACTAGGGGTTTTTATTAGAGGTAAAGCGCTATATTAACTAAGTAACCCACATAATAGAAACATAGAATGCTAAGCTAGTTCTACTTTATTAGTAGCTAGAAAAGAAGAATTAAATACTCTAGTTATAAAAGAAAAAGACTAAAGAAAAGAGAGTTTAATTAGAGAGTAAATACGTGTATAGCACGCTAAAGGTGTTAGGGGTAGCTTAAGATGCTAAGGCGATACTAGTTGCAAAATAACCACGTAGCCGCCTATAAAAGCAGCTAGTAGAGGAAGCTAATAACAGCAATAGAACTAATAAGTTTAAATATCGATTTAAAGTGTTAGAGAAAGAATTAGATAATATAGTAGCGAGTAGGACGTAGTTAAAGAAGGCGAGACTTGCTTAGATAGTGCAAATCCCCATATAATACAAATCTCCATACAGTATGTTACTATAGTATTATTATAACTTTTTTAAGAATTTATATAATAATTTATTAGTACTATATTTTTATGTAATATTATTACATAATATATATAACAACTAGTAAATTAAAGAGTTTTTTATTAATTACTAACTAAATGTATAATAAAAATAGTACTTTAAATTAAATAATTAAAGACTAGTATATTCTATATAAATCTCTGAAGAAAATAAATTCATAGCTTTATTAGTAAAAAAGTTATAAAGCTTTAAAAAAAATTACTTATTTAGACTATTTGTGTATATCTACTATAAGTCTGCTGCGTATGTCTATATATCTCTAAGCATTTTTATACTAGTAAATTGCTTATATAAATATATATATAAATATATAAGTCTACGTGCGTCTACGTATAATTTGTATAGTTAAGTAGAATAACTTTCCTAATATAGTAAAAGCCCTTAGGTTATTTTAAAGGTTTTTTTTATAACTAAAAAGTTTCTAATAAAAATATAATAATAATAGTAGGTCGGTTTACCAAACACCTTTTTTAATCTTTTTTTAGTTTAATATTAAAGTAAATTAAAATAGAAGGTTATATATACTACTATATATACTACACCTAATTCAAATTAAAGACTAACCTTAAACACCTTAATAACTCTATACTCTATAAGCTTCTAACCTATATAAGGTTTACTTATGCTATATATAGTCTACTTAGATTATTATTATTATTATTATTAACTATTTACTCGCTTAGGTAAGCTAATATAGCTATAATAGCTAAAAGAATCTTATAGATCTATATAACGCGCTCTTATTACATTATTAGAGATTATTAATAAATACCTTATTCTCTACCTTTTGCTTTTTCTTTTAGATTCTATTACTAACTAGGAGTAATTATATTTACTAGAGTAAGAATTTAACCTTATAGTTCTTTATAAACTAGATAAGCTGCTAGTCTAATTAGTATACTAGGACTACCTTATAGATAGTTAAGTATACCTACCGCTTACACTAGATAAGTATCTAATAAATAGAATAGAACTTTAGCATAGCTATCTTAATAGTAGCGTTATAAATCTTTAGCGTGTACTTTTTTATAATAGTAAGTATATTAGTGTGTTAGATAATTTAGAGTTAATACTTAAGTAGATAGTAAAGTGTAGAGATATATATAGAGTAGAAGATTTATTAAAAATAACTTTAATATAGCAATAAAGTAATAGACGTATATTTAGTATATATTAATTTTATCTTACTTATAAAGAAATAATAGTATATACCTATTAATATATTAACTTATATTATTTGTAATAATTAGAATAGTAAAGAAGAAATAGCTTATAGCGTAGTAACGCTAAAGTTATATCTTTTCTAAAGTTCTAAGTAGCCTCTTTATAAAAACTTTATATATAGAAGCTATGTGCGCTAAGACTACTAAGCTTGCTTAGTATTTTAAACGCGCTTTTTTTTTTGTAATTATATTTTTTTACGCTTTTTTTTAGTTACTAAGTAGGGGGCTTTGCTTTTTTTTATTGTGTTATTTAAGATAAAAGCCTTTATTATGCTACCTCTAGGTAGTTAATTTAACGCCACATAATAATAGTAGTTATTTCTCTCCTACCATTGTTAATATAGAAAAGCGTTTTAAGGTAGTGTTAATAAAAGTTAGTTAATAAAAAGTATTAGTGCGTTAACCTACGCAGGCTTAAATTAAAAAAAGGGGGTTAAAAAGGGTAATCAACACTAAATAAACAATACAACAAGGTCTTATCTAAGGGAACCTAACTCTAACCTAACCTATACCTATTTACTAGCCTAGCTATACTACAGGCTATAGTACAGCCCATACTACATTACGTTGGCTATGCTGCACCTTCCCAAATCCTCCTAACAATCCAAGCTCCAATTAATAACATATCCTAGCGCCTGGAACTCTAGTCACACAGGCCGCTGTCTAATATATAAGAGTTATGTTTATTTTACTACTACTAGTACTATCTACAACCTACTATAGACGCCACTAAACCTATACAAACCGCAATATATTATAAGCCAAACCTTTATTGAAGATCTTCGTCGTGTTAAGATTCTAACCAAGGTCGAATCCACACCATACACAGAGGAGTAAAACAGGAGGCACTGAAACCAGCCAAACCTTTATAGGGCCATAGCCCGAAAGATATCGTTGAGTATCTGCGACGGAAATCATCCTCGACGAGCTCCTTCCCAAATCGGGAAATTGCTCACCAGCAAGTTGCCAGCAACACTTGTGAATGCCTTGCGAAACATTGGACTCTTGATTCGATCAACCGCATACTTTGCGCGCCCGCTCCTCTCCTAAGCACTATGCTTCTTAAGATATAGGATGCAGCTACGGACTGAATACTTTAGTCTACCGTTTCCATCGCAGTTTGTCCGTCCTTGGTACATCTGACGTCATAAGCTATCATGAACCGTCGCGTTACCCTACTACCACTCGCGCTCCAACGTATATATGAACAATGGGCTACATCGAGTTGACACCGCTACGTTACACAAGGGATTTCGCTCTGCAAACATGGCCACCCCACCCTTCAAAGTCCTTGTCTTCACCAAAACAACCGGCTACCTTCACACTTCGATCCATTCCGGCATATCCATGTTCCAAAACCTCGCCTCGCGCACATCGCCGCCTGCTTTTACCGTGCCAGCCAGTGACGACGCTTCCCTCTTTACCCCGTCAACACTGTCGAATTTCAGCGTCATCGTCCTCCTGCAGACCGTCGGAGAAGACATCTTCTCCGCAGCCCAACTCGCTGCGTTCAAGAATTTTGTACGCCGTGGAGGCGGCGTCGTAGCCATCCACGGCGCTGTGGTAGTCATGTCCCAAGACGAATGGTACACAAACCTACTCGGGGCGAGTTTCGACATGCATCCGCCTGCCGAACTCGGCACTGTGGTCCCTGAAGTAGCCTCTCAGAAACACTACATCGTGAGCGGTTGCGGCGGGCGAGACAACTGGATGGACGAATGGTATAATTTCCGCACGCATCCGCGGGATAACGCCAATTTGCGGATTCTGTTGAAAGGGGATGTGAGCAGTTTTAAGGGCGGGAAGCATGGGGATGATCATCCTTTGGCGTGGTGTCAGGAGTTTGAGGGGGGGAGGGTGTTCTTCACGGCGTTGGGACACTTTGAGGAGGCGTATGAGGATGGGTGGTTTGCGGGGCAGGTGGAGAGGGGGCTGCAGTGGGCTGCGCGGCGGGAGGAGTAGGGTTGGTGGGTAGGGTTGGAAGTTGTGCATTCAGGCATGATGAGCGTTGCTTTACAAAGTATCTCATATTCCATTCATATCTATCTATAATTTATTCAACATTGCACGGACTGTATGGCTTTCATAGTACCAACTACAGCGCAGAGCCGAAAGACAACGCGATGACTGCAAAGCGGCCTAGTAATCAATACAATCGTCAACTTTATACCATGCACTGTGTAGAACTCGATAAAGTGCCCAACGGATCTGCGACGGCAGTTCTGACCTACTCGCATCCGAGTCGGCAGTGTCGTGTCTAAACCGATGATGTGTCTGTTCCACGGCCGACTGCATGGTCGAAAATGAAGCTTTTTTCAAATAGCAAATCACGCAGTAAGGTGGATGGGCGAGAGAGCATATTGTGTTTGCAAGCCTGTGGTATATTTCGCATGTTCTTGAGGTTCAAGATGCTACTCAGCATGATCCACAACAGAGTTGCACCAGAGGAGTTCAAGAGGCCTGTCCCGAGCCACTGAAGTCGTGCCTGATGAATGGGTACAAACCTTCAGGATATCGGTACCACGTGGAATTCATCAATGAAGCAGTACATGGAAGGCCAAGCTTTTCGGCTCCAGAAATGTGTTGCTGACATCACTGTTGGCTACGAAAAGGAGCATTTCAAGCCAGTGTTCGGATACCTTCAATATTCAGCTAATAATGACCCCACATCTGAACGCCCTCGCGTCGCCTTGCTATGCTGACACTTGAATCGTACACAACCGAACCAACAGCCACTACAAAAAAGACCCACTAGAAAGACCCACTAGATTAAAAAACGGGCATACAGTGTTACCGCCTAAGAAAGAAAGTCCGAAAGTTTGAGCAATTACGACCTACGTCGCGTTTGAATGGTCCTCAAAACGTCCATCCATCCACCATCATCTTCTTCATTTTGTTCGTGTCCTATACAGGAAAGAAAGCACACAAATCAGGAACCGAAATTATGACTCAATATTTGGCCACCATGTACTTACCATTATACGCCGTCGGGCCGCTTGCCTGAACGACGATCGGGTTTGAATCGACAATCTGGACTGATTGCCCTCCTGTAACAGAGGCTACGGGTGGGTCTGAGCTCGAGTATCGGATCCGAATGAGCGTGATACGTATTCGATACGTGCCGGCCTGGCGGATAACGAGTTCTGAGAAGCGCATGTAGCCGATAGCACGTGGATCGTTTAGTTCCATGGATGCAATTGAGCCGTCTGCTTCGTCGTCGGCCAGCGTGTGTATGTTGACGCACCTCCGGCCAGCAATGAGTGTGTTGAGCACCGTGGGGTCTGTCGGAACAGTGGAACCGGGTCCAGGCACTAGCGATGCAATAGCAGCAAGATTCGAAGCTTCCTCGGTTGCCTGATTTCTGTTTGGGTTTGTTGTTCGAATGCGAACGATGATGGTTCCATTGATCGAGTCGCCGGCGCGGGCGCTCGAAGGCGGCTGCACAATGATGTCCATGGCGTACCCGTTTTCCTCAGGCGAGAGCGATTGCCGATTTGGTCGTGGCACCCGGTTGTTTCCAGACGGTTGTCGTGAACGAGCTGATCTGCTGTCAAGCGTCCGTGGTCGCGCAACGTAAGCCATGGAGTTGCTTGCTGGTGGCTCAGCGTCACCGTTGAGTTCGCCGTTGAGCAGTTCTGCTATCCGGGCAGATCGTCTTACTGACGCGTTGTGGCGGGTTCGCGGAGTGGTATGGCGTACGCTGGACCTGGACCCTCTGCTCGACGTACCCCGCGAAGGATTTGGATTTCTACCTCTTCCTCGGCCACGGCAACTTCGCATCTGCTGAAGGATAAACCTGGACTCGTTTAGTATAGGTACTTTAGTAGACGCCGGGCAATGCTCAGCTTCTGCTGTTATGCCGGGCGGTAGAAATGAGGTATGAACAATGGTATCTGGCAAAACACATGGGAGAAATGGAACACAGGAAGGCGACCGAGGTGCCAGAAGCTGGCAATGTATACCACGGCCATGATCAACGAGATTGGCGGAATGTTGGATGCAGTGATAGGGAAATGAAGCCCAAGCCACGAGTCAGCCCTCTCATCATAGCTATCTGATGGACAGTATGCTGGCCGACTACCAGAGTCGCTTCGGGCAGACGGAAGCCGACTTTGGTGCCCTTTAATTTCAGCCGGCCGTCTTCTGAGGTGACGAAAGGCCGCGAGCCCATATGTCCAGACGGATATGGATGGTGAGCTGAGGTGAGGTTCAGAAAATGTCTGCTAGGCCCCGGCGTGCCCCACAGGACGGGACGCGCAGTGACGGACGGACCGCCGTAGGGCGCGCCGGGGGCCTGGCGATACGCCGACCTGGGCTAGGGCGTGGCCTTTTGCACGCACACGGAACAGCGAAGAGGCCGCAAAGGGGAACAGCATAACAGAGCGCAAATAAGATGGGTGAGGACGGCGGGGTAGCTGGGGAAGATGGAGCAGAGGGTGTTGCAGCGAGGGCCGTGAGCATTGACAAGCCCCTGCCTGCAATGTGCATGGCCGCTTCCCGGTTGGCCATGTGGCCGGCAGGGGTGGCCGCCGAACACAACTAGGCAGGAACGCGCATCGAAGCGAAATTGAGTGTGCTCACCTTCGTTGCTCGGCCACACACGGCGCTTGCTGGACAGCCGACGACGGCAGCAGTCGTGACTCGGAGCGCGTGCTCGCTTTTCCAGCGCCTCGGACGTCGTGGCTCGTGGCACCCGTGCGAACAGCCTCGACCTTTCACTTTCACCGGCGCGACGACGTCGACGGCGACGATGAATTCCGGCAGCGCGGCACTTCGGGGCCTCTGGACGGCGCCGGCGCGGATGGGAGCCTGCCCTCGATATATCAGCCATGCTTTCCCCTCAGTACCAGGTGCATCCGCCAGCCGCCGCCTGCACACCAGACCGGCGGCATAACCTTGGGGTGCTGCTCAACTCACCGTCTTGCCTCAGGCCCGAGCTCTTTCGACAATCCCGTCTGTCCTGCACCCGGCGACCGAACACTGTCACGACCGTCGCAGCCTCCGCGCTCGGCTGACGCTTCGGATTCTCCCTGGACCGTTGCTGGTGGAGAGGGGGTCTTGTCTCGGTCGTAGAAGCAGACCCTGAGCCAATGCCTGCGAAGCCGGCGCTGCAATCCGCTTTATGCAGTGACGAGGGCCATTGCAGAAAGATGCCGCGGCCATTTATACGCTCCTTCTCCGTCCCAGCACCATGATTGCTCTTGCCTCTCCTGGTGGGGGTTGCGTCTTGCTCGACATGGCGTTCCGCCTTCCGCTATTGGTCTCGACAGCGTCTTCCTGATTTCGGCCGCCCCCCGTGCGTTATATCTCTCTGGGACCCCTGGTGAATCATATGGCGGCGGGGATGCTGAAGCACAAAGACCGATTTGTACGATTCGTGTGCTCCAATGGGAACGTCTTGATACATCTGCAAAATTCACCCGTGCGCTCTATGCAGGTTCCCAGATCGATCCAGGCACTTGTCGTTGTAAAGTGGACGCAGCCTTGGTGATGGCATGATGCATATATGCAGCTTCTCGCCGTCGTTGAGTCGTGGCATCTTTCTCCTGATTGCCGGGTCGACCATTGTAAACCATCTAGCTTGTCTCGTGGACTTTCGAGATCCTTTCCTATGGCTGCGTGTTGACCAGGATCACAAGCGACCAATACCGACTGTCAGGCTTCGTGGACCCAAGGACCATGCTTGTACGACTGCAAAGCCCCTCGATGGAACGCGGTCTTAGTGGTCTCGAAAAGCAAAACTGGTTGTGGCCAAAAGCATCAACATTATGTCCCCAACCCTGTATCCTGCCGCTTCGTGGCTGGCAGATCTCTCAGATCTGCCGCCCGTGGCGATTATTCCGATCAGCTACGCAGTTCACTTTGGGTATCTAAACATAGGCACAGACGCCGAACTACTCCGCACCCAATTTCCTTGCTCCACATGGCTAGAGTTGCGTCGCCGAAGCGGCACAAGCGCAATGGCCGGCCACTTGCATATTTCCAGTGATGTAGACCACCAAATGAAGTTTAAGCTCTCAACCTCTAATCGCCCGGTACCGACGTTATCATTCAAGCAAGTCTACATATCATCTCCCGCATAAATTTTGGGCCCGACATCCGAATGTTGTTACGCATACCGGTCAGAAAACCATGAGGTGAGCTGTCAGTTTTGCAAAAGTGAAAACGAATGACTTACGTACGGTGGTTCAAGTATGTATTAATACGTCTTGTTCCAAGGCTCAGACGCATGCAGAAGCACGATCAGTACCACCGATTCTGCTGATAGAACGGATTATGCGCTAACTTCTCGCATCTGCTGAATCAAGAGGCCTGCCACCCGGTTACGCTCCGCGCATTGTTAAGCTGAGCGTCCACGGACAAGATTTTACGGCGTCGCAGGTATCCATTGTCCTCTTACGATTCCGGACAAGGAAAATCCAATATATGTGAACGCACACGGTCGTGGTGGCTTGTCTTTGCCGCACGTTAACTGTTTGGGCTGTGCCAGATCTCGTATCGAGCGCCTTAGATCCTGGGTGCGATGCACGCAACCATGCTTTTGCGGAAGCGTAGCCGTAGCCGAACCCAAGTCGTTGGGTCCGAAGATGCCTGTCTGGGTCTTCTTCATTCTTTATCACCGAGGTCCTGTTTACCGGTACCTTGTTCTCCACATTACTTATTCTGCTATCTGCAGTTCTTCATTTGCCTTTACATGCATCTTGAGATGCTGCGTCGCTTTCTCTACATTAACGCACAGGCACCGCTATTCGGAAATTAAGCACATGTGGTAGTACACGATCGCTAGGCTTAAGAAGTTCACTGGCTAGCGATAGGTGTCATTACTCCAGGTGTCTCAAGAGAGCGTGACTAGCACTCATACATTCGCCCGAATAATATCGCTTCAACAGTGGTGCGTAATGAGTATCTTTGGACTTTCCCGATGCGGAAGCCCCATAGCCACGCTCGCATCGTATGTTCACGGCTACCCTCAATCACTTCTTATGGTTAGTGCAGCAGCACCTCACACTGCAACAGCACCCGACAAAGCCTGAACACCAACGGCATCCCGCGGCATTTTCGGTGGCAATCTGTCCACCGACAGCAACAAGTGTGTACCTATGGTATAAGCCCTCGTTTGTCGCTTTGCGGAGAGCACGTTGTTCGCAACCACTCTGGATGCCGGTCACTACCAAGGACTCTTCTGGTCTTGTTTTAGTCAACCTAGCGGCCCTTCGAAAAGACCCTGTCTCAGCATTGCAGCACAAGACTGTCGGCCACCTTCCGCCATGCCGAATTGTGAGTGTTCTTCTCTTCTTCTCGTGGACCCAGGGTAACGGAGAAGACCATGGCTTCCCGATCAGGGTTCGCCAGTCTCAGAAGCTTCCACGCATGCATTGCGCTCTTCTGCGCGCCCTGTCAAACATTGCACAAACAGCTGTTCGTAGGCATAGATCCGTTCCCGATAGCATGGTAGGCTCTCCGCCATCGGCGTCTGTCTGCTTCTTGAGCTTTCAGCTAAGATCAGTCTCGGTTTCGCCACCTAGTACTGAGTCGTGTCTGATGCCCGTACGTCTGGAAAGAGATAACATGGCTGGTATGACGGCGTCTGCACGACCGAATCCAGGTCCGAGGGCGCTGGCGAGCACAAAATAGGCCTGCGTGGCACCTGACGCACGCTGCAGCTCACTACGTATTGCAGTCTGAGGGCCCACAAGACGACGTATACATCTGACCAAATCAGGTCCTTGTAACGACCGTTTTGATGAGCACGACAGCACAATCCCCAACCCGACGGCCAGATTCTTGAACAATGAAGGCAAAAGCTTCGATTTTATTCACAGCCATGATCCATGGGCTTTCAAGGCTTTCTTTCACCATGGCCAAGTTTTATAGCACGAGTTTGTCGGTCTATCCGTGGTATATCATACAGTGTACAGTGTATAGGCATGTGTCTAACCGGAAGAGGCTAGCCGCACCAGCGTGCACTGTGCTTGGCGACTCATCGGTGCCCCGCGCGCAGTCTGGAAATTCTGAGCTCCATTGACGCATACCAGGCCGCCCCACCCTCGTTGTCCAGCCTATGCCGCGCCCGCTCCGCCCACCACCCAACACTTTCCCTTCTTCGCTCCGCTTATTTTCGAGGCCGCTGGCGACTCACCCCTGCTTGGCTCATTCACTGACTCACCCACGCGTCACACCTGCGCCGTTTCTCCCTGCGTACAAGACCCCGCGTCCCCTCTTATTCGCACGCCCGTCCTCGCAGATCGACACCCGACCTTTCCACCCGTTGGCGACCATGGACGCGTCAAAGCAAGCGCAGTCGCTCGATGCCTTGACCGACAGGCTGAAGACACTGGGCGTGGACAAGGTGCCCGCCGAACCGAATACCTACCCTGCGCTCAACCCGTTCGACCTGTACCGCTCCCATGTCACCGAACTGATATCGCAAGTCACCGGCATCGAACACAGCATCATATACCCCACGCTGCAGTGGACGGCCAAGAGTGAAAATGGGGACCTCCAGCTGGCGGTGCCGGCGCTGCGCCAGAAGCGCAAGGACATGAAGGAATTCGCGCAGGAGATAGGGGACAAGTTCCCGGAAACTCCACTGGTGAGCAAGGCTGTTGTTACGGGAACCTTCTTGAACTTCTGGTTCAAGCCCGAGGCATTGACCAGCTTGGTGGTTCCGACCGTCTTGAAGGCTGGTGATTCATACGGTTTCAACAGCTCGCATGGTCTCCAAGATCCCGCGGACCCCTCCAAAGGTCGCAAGAAGATGATTGTGGAGTTCAGTTCGCCAAACATCGCGAAGCCATTCCATGCAGGCCATTTGCGGAGCACCATCATAGGAGGCTTCCTCGCAAATCTGTACGAGGCTGCTGGCTGGGACATAATCCGAATGAACTACTTGGGTGACTGGGGTAAGCAGTACGGTGTCTTAGCGATAGGCTTTGACCTATACGGTTCGGAAGAAGAGCTCGTAAAAAATCCAATTGCCCACCTATACGATGTCTACGTCAAGATCTCCAAGACGGCTGCAGACGAGGCGGAGACTGTGAAAACAACAAAGGCAAAGATTGCCGAGCTGAGTGAGAAGGGAGAGGACACGTCTGAGCTAGAGAAGAAGATTCAAGACATTCAAGAGAATGGTGTTGACGAGCAGGCGAGGAAATATTTCAAGAGGATGACTGAGGGCGAGCCTGTTGCTTTGGGTATCTGGAAGCGTTTCCGAGATCTTTCCATTGAGAAGTACAAGCAGACTTATGCACGCCTCAACATCCGCTATGACGATTACAGCGGCGAATCGCAGGTCAAGGATGAGAGTATGGACCGCGCTGCAAAAGTTATGGAGGAGAAGAAAGTCAGTGAAGAAAGTGAAGGTGCCGTCATTGTCGACCTAACCAAGTACTCGAAAAAGCTTGGTAAGGCGGTTGTGAGGAAGAAGGACGGCACGTCGCTATACCTCACACGTGATATCGGGGCCGTGTCGGAGCGATACGAGAAGTATAAGTTCGACAAGATGATATATGTGATAGCCAGTCAACAAGATCTTCATCTTGCTCAGCTGTTCAAAATCCTGGAAGCTATGGGCTACAAGGAGCTGGCTGCTGCTTGCACGCACGTAAATTTTGGAATGGTGCTCGGCATGTCCACTAGGAAAGGTACCGCAAAATTTCTGGACGATATTCTCGAGACTGTTGCCGAAAAGATGCATGAAGTCATGAAAACCAACCAAGCCAAGTATGATCAGGTAGGTCCCATTCTGGCCTTCTGTCCGACCAGCAATGTGCCTACAAACATCTACTGATCACCGTCACTTCTAGGTCGAAGACCCCATCAAAACCGCAGACGTGTTAGGTATCTCCGCAGTCATGGTACAAGATATGAAGGGTAAGCGTATCAACAACTACACCTTCGACATGGACAGGATGACCAGCTTCGAGGGAGATACCGGGCCATACCTCCAGTATGCGCACGCCCGTCTCTGCAGCATAACCCGCAAGGTCACCGCGGCTGTGCCGGAAGTTGCAGACATCGACCTTGCCACCGCCGCAGATCTCTCTCTACTCAAGGAGCCTCAGGCGATAGACCTGGTCCGCCAATTAGCGAGCTGGCCTGATGTTTTCACTACCGCGTTGAAGACACAGGAACCGACGACTGTGCTTACTTATCTGTAAGTCGCCTTCACTTGTTGGCTTGGATAATGCTGATGTGGAGGAAACTAGATTTAAGTTGTCGCACGCGCTATCCTCGTCTTACGATCACATGCAGATCCTCGGATCAGAGAGGGAAATCATGCTTGCCCGGTATGTCGTCGCCCTACCTACCTACTTCATTGCATTACTAACCAATTCTAGGCTGGCGTTATACACAGCGGCTCGACAGACACTGAATAACGGCATGCGCATTCTGGGGTTGAGCCCCGTTCAGCGCATGTAAGTAACTTGCAGCTTATTGACACATTCGAACGTAATCTCCAAATCGTCTGGCGGCCGAGGAACTGTTTGCAGTTCAACGGTACGTTGGGGTAATAATATATGGCGTTTGTGAAAACGAGTATGGTAGACAAGCCGCGAGGATGCGGTTGTGGATTGTATGGGAAGGACTGGACACCACGGAACCAGAGTCGATCTCGGAAGCAATTGTGTTGATACCTAAAGCAGGAGAGGAAAATGAAAAAGCAGTCTGATGATTGTGTTGGGATCCTACAAGATTCGATTGATCTAGCATATTTTGCTATTGCCGTCTCATATGTTGAAGCGCTCAATGCAGACTTACGTGGTGTTGGTTCCCTTCATTACACAAGCAAGGCCATTATGCGACGTGACCTCTTCGGATCCTTGGCCTTGTATCTATTGGTATGTAACATGATACAAGTAGACCCGTGGATGATCCAGACGTCCCTTGCCAATGGCTTCGGTGATCCCACCGCTGTCCATAGCCATCTGCGCATGGATCTACTCTCGCTGTTATCTAAATTTAATGTTGTGTTTTTTTCCTTTGCCTATTCTCACCGAGAGGGACGTTAGCTGGCCATACTAAGCGTGTACGCTTAGTCATATCCAAATTTAATAAAGAGCATTCAGATCATGTTTTCCAACTATGAAAAGAGCTTGCGGTGTTGACACCCAACATTAATAATTCTATGATCAATTGGTGCCGCCCGTTGATTACTGAGGTAGTACAAGGAAATAGGTCGTCAGGTAGTCCCTTGTTGGACCTAACTATCCAAGGTAATGCGGTTAGATGCATTTTCTATTTATACACGAGGGTCTTCAACTTGTTCCCCGTTGAACATCTACATACAGTAATGCTCGCTTCATCGATTGCCTCATGCTAAGTTTCCCTCTGTGAGGCTGGTTTGTATACACGATGCTACCTTTCGTCATCATTAATTCAGTGTGGTGGAGCCACGTGGTTTGCTCGGCGCCTCTCTTCTTGCTTTCGGATGTACACGCACGCTTTTTCCAAGCTTACATGAAAGTTTTCTCTTGGTTGAAGCATGTGAATCAGGCGCGGTATATGTAAGGGATCGATGGAAGACGTTGTAAATAAGCTAAGGGAACTGTATCCATGAGCCAACATTTTTGATATTTTCCTCATGCCAGATGTTCTTGCAAGAACGTCAAGATATCGTCGATTTCTTCCGGAACCTTGTACCAATGCCCCAACTCAGGATACTTCTTCCAAGCAACACCCATTCCAAGCGACGATAGCGTACGCGCAGCCTGCTCACCCAAGCTACAAGGAACTTTGTCATCTTCCGCTCCATGGCCGATGAAAATTGGCGAAGCGAGTGCGTTCCGCGACTCGAGTTCCTTCGCCTCAACGGCGTCGAGAGCAAGCAGGTCTCGAACGAAAGCAAGAGACTGTACAGCAGGGCTCACTTCTTCCGCTTGCTCCTCGTTTCCGAACTGGATTCCGTCTTCCTGCGCCTCTGGACTGTTGATGATATCATCGATATCACGACGAAACGGAAGCCGCCCACTCATCCCTACAAACGCACCGACGGAGAACTCCAAGCTGAGCAACGCCACAAGACCTGTCGCACATCCCTGGCTCAGCCCTCCCAAGACAATATTCTCAGCAGCTACCGCTTTCATCTCTTCTGCAATGATCGATCGCACGTACCCCACCGAATCTGCAAGACCGTCTATCTGCATCTCTTCCCGTGCTGTGCGGTCCGCCAGACTGTAAAAGTCAAACCACATGGTCAAGACTGTTCTGCTAAGCGCAGTGCATCGCCGCCGTTTTGCCTTTGGAAAGACGAACTTTGCGCCGGGGTAGGCGGTCGCGAGCGTCTGGCCTGCTGAGGATGTGCCGTTGGACAAGAGAGCTCGCGTCCGAACTTCTCGTCGTTGCTCCCTAGGCCGTGGAGGAGGATGAATGTATGCGTATGTGAGGACTTGGGCTCGACTGTGAATGGCGGAGGCCACGAGCCTGGTACGGCCTTGTTGTTGTCCATGATGACTCCGTTGTCATTGTGAAGCTGATGAACAGAACTGTCAACCTGTTTGCTTAGCTCTCCTCCCTAGCCTAACATCAGGAAAGTTTTTCTGCTCAACTGTGCGAATTGTGCGCATTTTTATATAAGTAATTTATTAGTACAAAAATGCTTAGAGATACATAGATATGCGTAGACTTATATAGATATATATAAATAGTCTAAATAAGTAATTTTTTTAAAGCTTTATAACCTTTTTACTAGTAAAGCTATAATTTTAATTTTTTAACAGATTTATAGAGAAAATACTAGGTTTTAATTATTTAATTTAAAAACACTATTTTTATTATATATAGTTGGTTAATAATTAACATAAAACTCTTTATTTTACTTTACTATATATATTATATATATTACGTAATATTACTATAATAAATACATAGTACTAATAATATAGTATATAAAATTTTAGAAAAGTTTTATTATAAATAAATTAACATATTCTGTCAGTAGCCCGGACAGATCAGTCTGCCGGACAGTTTTTCTTGGCAACTTCGAGGTCCCTCATAACTCATTATAGAACACCACCAACGTTACTTCTTCATAGTGACTCATAATAACCTACTATAACTTACAATATACCAAGTTACTATTTAATCTACTTTTTACGTCGTGCAGCCTCTTTGCGCGGCTGCAGCAGCCGCGCAAAGCTAAGGAGTCTTTCTTGGCAGTACGAACTTACAACAAGACTCCCTATAATATACGATATATTATCTACTATACTATACGTAGGCAATATATAGTATACTTATTATGATTTGCAGTGAAGCATACTATATCTTAAGTAGTACTTTATCTAATTTTCAGTCACTGAGTGCGCGTACTATTGCAAGATGAAGTTAACCCGTCATTTTTGGCCTTATAGTAACCTATAATAAAATCACTCTGATTTACTATCAACACTATCTAAAAATAAGCCGCTAAGGGTAACATCTAACTCCTCCTCTATCTCTTTATCTATCTAACAGGTCCTTGCGTTGTGCCTAGGCTCTCCGCACCTCCTATAGCGGCGTTGTATTAAGGGGACCTGCCTCTCCCTCACCACTACCACTCGCCTCGCGCCCTTTTCAACAACTTCACCCTAATAGAAGGGCTTTCTACTCCCAAATCTGCTCCCTAAGCAAAGCCTAGCGTCCTACCTTTCTAAATGCGCTTTCTTTTACGCGTTTTTTCGCTTCGTTAGAACCTTAATTTGCTCCTCAAGTTCCTTAATGCGGGTCTTTTGAAGTACACCATAGTAGAGCATAAGTTCAGCACCCTTTTATAAGCTGTGAGTAGCTCGATTTAGCATTAGGTGGAGACCAAATAAAAGAGTCGCGTACGAGCTTTAACTGGGATCCAAACTCGAGGGTATTGCTTAGGGTCCTGGCTTGCCATAGTGTATCTGGTGGGGTACCCTAAGGTGGAGTGTGAATACGCACATTAAGGCGATCTACTACTACTAACGCATCTAAAGGAACAAGCCTAGAGGCCTTAAAGGCTTTTTTATAGTTTTCTAGTGTAAACATATTAAAAAACGCGTCGCAAAAGGCTAGTAGGAAGCCCTCTTTGTCGATATAAAAGACGCGTCGGCGCGCTAAGTCCCGCACGCGCTGGGAGTACTTTAGCTTTAGTGGCGCGAAACAGACCACATTAAGCGGCTAGAGGATATGAGATAAGTGCGCTGGCATACAGAGTGTTAGGATCTTCTATTCCAGGCAATAATCCTTAAAATCCTAGGAGTGGTAGCTCTTATAGCCGTCCAGAATAAGTAACCTCTATAACCCTACTATACGCGGCCTTGTATACGCGTTAAAGTGCTTCAACTACGCGACTCTAAGCTCGTTGTTAGTCCAGCCAGTCTTAGAGACTGAGAGCTTCTAATCGCGGGGGATACTAGACTCCTTATACCACGCTAAGATGTGGACTCGCCCTTTATAGATAATAAAGGGCGGGGCAGCATACCTAGCAGCGCAAATACTCTAAATCACTGTAACCCACTTGCAGTTGCCTAGCTAAACAAGCGTAGGTTAAGAACGTCTTTCTAAACTAGTTACAACCCTTTATTAAGCTAATAACTCCTATCTAGAAGCCTATCTTATTAAAGTTATAGATGTCTTTATCCTGCACTCTATACTTAGCTTTTATGTCCTTCACTAGCTAAAACTACGCGTTTATAACCTCTAGGTCTTCCTATTATATCCTCTATTAGTCCTTCGCTCGATTAAAAGCTATTTTAAGCTTAGGTACGCGCTTTACAAAGCGCTAAGCCTAGCATTATTCTATAGGGTCTCTATGCCGCGCAGCTAGCAGTTTGTTAGCTATATCTTCTACCTTACCTAGCTAGGGTGCAAATCCTTGCGAATCTAGGTTTAAGGATATACTATATAAGCGTCTGCTCTTTAGTTATAGTAAGCTTTGCTATGCCTAATTATATATCTGCTTAGGTAGTAATTCCGTTAATTTAATCGCTTAGTGTAGACTTTAGAATATTATATATGCTATATAGCAGCGCGTCGCAGGCTTGAAATTTGCTTATTCTAATAGGCGTGAAGGGCAAGCTTAATTCTTCTGGCTTCTTGATTAGATGATAACGCGTCGTGTTGTTGAGACATTATGATTTATAGTGAAGTGTTGTGGTCTTAGCAAAAACTGTCCGGCGGAATGATCTGTCCGGGCTACTGATAGAATATATGTTAGTTAAAAAGTTATTAAAGTTTATACTTTTTAAAATAGTATTCTTTACTAAGCTACTAATTTTTGTCAAATTTAGTTCTTTTAAAAATAATTATAACAACTATATTTTTTCTATTTTTAAACCTATAAAACTTAGACTTTAGAACTAGGTAGAAGTTCTATATAATATACTAGTAATTAGTACTATTATATTAACTAGTAATTACTATCTAGTAAGAGATTTTAACTTTATACTTTAAAAAATCTTTTTTTTAAAGCTTACTAAGCAGCTTAGTAAGCTTTTTTAAGTTCTAGCTAATTAAAGAGCTTTATTTACTAATTAATTAGTATTATTTTAATAGTATAGATACTATAAGTGCTCTATATACTCTAGGTGTTCTAGATGCACTAGTAGTATAGGTGTACATTTTTACGCAACCTTATATATACACACACTAAGAAAAAAGTAGTATTACTAGTGCGCTCTAAGCGTATTTAGTGCGTAGGCGTGCGTAGGCCTGCTCAGAGCCGCTTAGGTGCCTTTAGGTGCTTATGCTTAGTTAAAACTTTTCCTAATAAAAACTTTAAAATTTAACTTTAGTAACTAATTTAATAGGTTTATATATATAGTGTTAGCTCTCTTCTAGAGTAAATTTATAATATTATATAATTCTTAACTAGCTATTTAACTAACTACTCTATTATAGAATTAATAATTTCTTTAAAAATATTTTACACTATATATATTAAGTTAACTACTTAGAAATAGAATTATAAAGGGGTTTTATCTTAAATAATATAAAAAAGCAGAGCCTTTTACTTAGTAATTAAAAAGAGCGTATAAAGGGGATTACAAATAATACAAATAACAATAATAATAATAATAATAATAATATAGCGTTAAATTAACTATCTAGAGGTAGCATAATAAAGGCTTTTATCTTAAATAATATAATAAAAAAGCAGAGCCCCATACTTAGTAATTAAAAAAAGCGTAAAAAGGTAGCTATAATAATAATAATAATACTTATAATAGTAACTAATTTAATTAACTAGCTTATTATCTTTATTTTATAGTAAATATTTTTTTATAACTAGTAATATCTATATACTATATAGGTATGGGCCTCTAAGAGTATTAAGATTTTGATATTACCGTATAATAGGTATTATATAAAGATTATATAATATTTACTATATTTTATATTAGTTAGCTTACTAAATACCTTTCTTAACCTTTTTTTAGTTTAAGGTTAAAGTAGATTATAATAGAAGATTATTATATACTATATGTAGTATCTAATTCTAATTAAAAACTAACCTTAAACACTATCTAATAACACAATAATAGTTTAAACTTGCTTACCCTTCTTAATACCTATAAGCTTCTAGTTCTAATATATAATTTACTTACGCTATATATAGCCTGTCTAATTATTATTACTATTAGTATTATTAACTATCTATACTACGCTTACACGCTACTTATGCGGCATACTTACTTAGATAAGCTAATATAGCTATAATAGCTAAAAGAATCTTATAGATCTCTATAATACTTTTACTATACTAGAGCTTATTAATAAAGATCTTATTATCCCCCTTTTATATCCCCTTTTAGAGGATTCTATTACTAATAAGAAGTAATTACGTCTACTAGTATAGAATTTATAATTTATTTTATTCTTAGTGTAATAGTTCGTGCCTACTTCCCTACTAGTTATTTAGTATTACCTTTCTTTTTACATTTTAATAGCGTCTTTTACCTTATAGAAGGTGCCTTTTCTAGTAAATATTAGCGTGTAGTTAGTATAGGCCTATGCCTTACACCACTTACTATATAAGTAAGGGCCTTCTAAGTCTTTTCTTTATCCAATATTTTAATATAATATTAATTTAGTTATCTCTTTTAATTATATATACTAGCTATCCCTAAGAGGTTTGCCTTATAAGGCTATATACTACCTTTATATTATATTAAAATTAAAATTATCTTTAGCTATAGATAGAAATATAATACCTACTCCTTTCTTAAGACGCTACCTATAGGCAGTTAAATTAGTTAAAGTTTTACTTTATTAGTTACTAGAGAGAATTTCTAGCGCTAAGGGGTTTATATTTTACTACCCTAAGGTTTATTAAAAGAGGCTACTTCTAAGTTCCTTTTTTACTTATTATATAAGAGTAGGAATTTTATTAGTTACTAGAAAGAAATCTTAGTGCTAGAGAGTTTATATTTTACTGCTCTAAAATCTATTAAAAAAGGCTACTTCTAAGTTCCTTCTCTACTTAACGTAAAAGAGTAGGAACTTTATTAGTTACTAGTTATGCTAGGCAGTTATTATACTACGCTAAGATTTATTAAGAGAGGTTACTCCGAAATCTAAAATTCTAAAACTCTATATAAATAATAATTAATAATTAATAAATAGTAACTATCGCGCTATACTCTATAGAGCAAAACTTGCCTAATAACTACCTTCTAGCGCTATTATAGCAATAATATAAGGTATAGAGCAAAAGAAATTAGAGTTAGACTATAGTAGTAATATAGAAGTTAAAGTTTTATATATTTATATTTTATACTTTATTCTTTACTTAATTATTTTTTTAGCTTAGACTATACGCTAGCTTATATACTATATAAGATCTACTACTTTTTTCCTAGGGTTAATTTATAATATTATATAATTCTAGACTAGCTATTTAACTAACTACTATATTACGTAATTAATAATTTCTTTAATATTATTTTTTACTACAATAATAATAATAACATATTCTATTAGTAGCCCGGATAGATTAGTCCGTCGAATAGTTTTTTTTACTAAGACCACACAACACTTTACTATAATTATAATGTCTTAACAACACGACGCGTTTATCATCTAATTAAGAAGGCAGAATTAAGCTTGCCCCTTCACGCCTATTAGAATAAGCAAATTTCAAGCCTGCGACGCGCGCTGCTACAGCATATAATATTCTAAAGTCTACACTAAGCAATTAAATTAACAGAATTACTACCTAAGCAGATATATAATTAGGCATAGCAAAGCTTACTATAACTAAAGAGCAGACGCTTATATAGTATATCCTTAACCTAGATTCGCAAGGATTTGCACCCTAGCTAGGTAAGGTAGAAGATATAGCTAACAAACTGCTAGCTGCGCGGCATAGAGACCCTATAGAATAATGCTAGGCTTAGCGCTTTATAAAGCGCATACCTAAGCTTAAAATAGCTTTTAAATTAAGCGAAGGACTAATAGAGGATATAACAGGAAGACCTAGAGGTTATAAAACGCGTAGTTTTAGCTAGTAGACAACATAAAAGCTAAGTATAGAGTGCAGAATAAAGACATCTATAACTTTAATAAGATAGGCTTCTAGATAGGAGTTATTAGCTTAATAAAGGTTGTAACTAGTTTAGAAAAATATTCTTAACTTACACTTGTTTAGCTAGGCAACTACAAGTGGGTTACAGTAATTTAGAGTATTTGCGCTACTAGGTATGCTGCCCTACCCTTTATTATCTATAAAGGGCGAGTCTATATTTTAGCGTGGTATAAGGAGACTAGTATCCCCCGCGATTGGAAGCTCTTAGTCTCTAAGACCGGCTAGACTAACAACGAGCTTAGAGTCGCGTAGTTAAAGCACTTTAACGCGTATATAAGGCCGCGCATAGTGGGGTTATAGAGAGATTACTTATTCTAGACGGCTATATAAGCTACTACTCCCAGAATTTCAAGGATTATTGCCTAGAACAGAAGATCCCAACACTCTGTATGCCAGCGCACTTATCTTATACCGGTATCCTCCAGCCGCTTAATGTGGTCTGTTTCGCGCCACTAAAGCTGAAGTACTCCTAGCGCGTGCGGGACTTAGCGCGCCAACGCGTCTTTTATATTAACAAAGAGGACTTCTTACTAGCCTTTTACAATGTGTTTTTTAATATATTTATACTAGAAAACTATAAGAAAGCCTTTAAGGCCTCTAGACTTGTTTCTTTAGATGTGTTAGTGGTAGTAGATTGCCTTAATGTGCGTATTCACACTCTATCTTAGGGTGCCCCACTAGATACACTATAGCAAGCCAGGATCCTAAGCAATACCCTTAAGTTTGGATCCTAGTTAAAGCTCGTACGTGACTCTTTTATTTAGTCTCTACCTAATGCTAAATTAAGCTACTCACAGCTTATAAAAGATGCTAAACTTATGCTCTACTATAGTGTACTTTAAGAGACCTATATTAAGAAACTTAAGGAGCAAATTAAGATTCTAACAAAGTAAAAAACGCGTAAAAGAAAGCGCATTTAGAAAGGTAGGACGCTAGGCTTTGCTTAGGGAGTAGATTTAAGAGTAGAAAGCCCTTCTATGAGGGTGAAGTTATTGAAAAGAGCGCGAGGTAGTGGTAAGGGAGAGGCAGGTTCCTTAATATAACGCCGCTATAGGAGGTGCGGAGAGTCTAGGCACAACGTAAGGACCTGTTAGATAGATAAAGAGATAGAGGAGGAGTTAGATATTACCCTTAGTGGCTTATTTTCAGATAGTGTTAATAGTAAATTAGAGTGATTTTATTATTGGTTACTATAAGGCCAAAAATAATAGGTTAACTTTATCTTGCAATAGTACGCACTTAGTGACTAAAAATTAGATAAAGTACTACTTAAGATATAGTATGCTTTACTACGAATTATAATAAGTATACTATATATTTCCTACGTATAGTATAGTAGATAATATATCGTATATTATAGGGAGTCTTGTTGTAAGTTCGTACTGCCAAGAAAGACTCCTTAGCTTTACGCGGCTGTAGTAGCCGCGCAAAGAGGCTGTACGACGTAAAAAGTAGATTAAATAGTAACTTAGTATATTGTAAGTTATAGTAGGTTATTTATGAGTTACTATAAAGTAACGTTGGTAGTGTTCTATAATAAGTTATAAGGGACCTCGAAGTTGCTAAGAAAAACTGTCCGGCGGACTAATCTATCCGGGCTACTAATAGAATATATTAATAATTATAATTATAATAGTAACTAACCTAACTAGCTTATTACTCTTTTATAGTAGATTTTCTTCTTATAACTAGTAAGCTATATACTACCCTCTAGAACTTTGCTACTACTATTTATTTTCTCTATACTTTTACTACTACTACTTACCTTTACTTTTACCCTTATTACTTGCAGTTCATTATCTTAATAGTAGCCTAGATAATTACTACTATCTTAATAAGCTTCTTATACTACTACTACGCCTTTAGTATCTTATATATTATAATAAACTCTTTCTCTCTTTTACTCTAGTTCTTGCCTTTCCTTTATAGTCCTTATTACCTTTATTTTTAGTTATATTTTTAAGGTTCTATAATATAATCTCTGCGTTATGCTATTATTGCGTTATAAAGGTTACATCTCTTTTACTAATATTTAGGCACTAAAGGACTACCTTACACTCTAGAATTTAGAGGCATAAAGTGCAGTAAATTAGCCTAAAGATATTACTAATAGGGTACTTAAAGATAAGCTTTAAAGGCCCCTTTAATAATCCTTTTAGTTGCATAAGATTGCTACATCTCTAGAAATTATCCTTATCTTTGCCTAGCTAGTTGTCTATGCCCTAACTAAATTTAAATAATAGCTATATTACTATAGGTATTAGATTTAGATATAATAATTAAAGAGATAAAGATTTAGTTTTCTAGGCGTTTCTAATATTTTAAGAGTAAGTAGACTTTATACGTTGCATATATAGCGAACTATATAGTTATACTATAGCTATAGCTAGTAGATTATAAGTATATTAACTAAACTATAGTTAAGTGTTCTATCGTCTACACTACTTTTGCAGTTGCGACTTTGCAGTCTACTATAGCTCTCTAATAGTCTACTAGTTAAGAAATAATATAACTTAGTTATGCTAAATAGTAAAATATCTATTAACTACTATTAGTAATACTACTATAAAGAAAGGTAATAATAAATTATTATTATTCTATATATATTTTATTACTACTACTATATACTAGGTACTAGGTTTTTAGTGCCTTCTATTTTACTTCTCTCTATGTATAGTGCGAACTTAATCTTAGTTAGAATCTTCACATAATAAAGATCTTTAATAAGACCTACTACTTTAGGTCTATTTACTATACCCTTTTTATAGCTTTACTTTGCTTAATCCTACTACTACTCATACTATAGTAATCTGCCGCCCTTTTATCTAAGGGATCTTTCTAGCCTTTAGAGTGTTTTCTAAGTTCTCTTAATATAACTTTATAATAAAGAATATAGTAGGTAATATTTATACACACCCTATTAATAATAGTTTATATAATACTAATTATAGGTTTTCTCTACTTAATAATACTAGTAATCTATTATCTATTAAGTATAGAAAGCAGTATATAGCTGCTCCTAGAATAACTAGTTGCTTTGCCCCTAGCCTTATAATAAAAAAGCATTATTAAACTACTAAGAAAGGTCTACCCTAATGAAATTTCTTATAAGGCTCCTAAGTATAATTAAAATATTACTATAGTTAAAGCAAATTAGCTAGGTAATAAATTTTTACTAGTAGACTTTAAATAGCCTATACACTAAGATAAAGCTAAACTTAAAGCTACTAAGAAGTTTAGCGCGTTTTTAGCGTAATTTAAACTAGACTTATTACTTGCCACCTATTAGCTTTAGGCTTAATATTACTTTTCTTAAGGCCTACTTTTAGAGATAGTACTAGATTTAGTAGCTAGGGCTATTATAAAGTTTAAAGATAACTCTATATAAGGAAGTATTATTTAGGCTTTATATAAGCGCGCTAATATATTTAAATAAGCTTTTACTATACTTAAGGCATAGACAGCTTATACTATAATATATATAATAGAGAATAGATCCTAATTTCAGTCTAATAGTACTAATTACGCGCAGCTATTAAAAAGATTTCTTTACTTTTAATAAAGCTCTTCCTTTTATTAAAGATAATTCTAATTTATAGTACTATATTTAAGTCCCCTTATAAGCCTCTAGTTTAGAAACACCTAATTTACTATATAGTTTACGCCGCTTTTATATAGCTAAGTAAAGCTTATTTTACTTAGTTACGTTCTAATATATACTCTACTTAGTACTCTACTAAGTTTCTCTAATATTCGCTCTAGCTTATAGTTCCTACTTTGTATCTAAATAAAACTTTTTACTATTTTTCAGTTCTTAGATATATATAAATTAAGCTTGCTATCTTGTAGCAGGTAGACTAGATGGCTAATATTGCCTAGCCAGTTGTTTATGCTAGTTTCGAATTTTCTAGCAGTTGTCTAACCGCGAGTATTAGACGACGCGATCTTAGAACGCTAAAAAGGTGTCGCGTTGCCGCACATAATAAAGAGTTAAATTTAAAAGACTTAGTGTTATGTAAGTTAAAGGTAAAGATTTAGTGTACTAGGGATTACTAATATTATAAGAGATAGACTTTATACACTATACGTATAGTAAACTATAGTTGCGCTACTATTAGGTCGTAAGTGTAATAACTAAACTATAGTTAAGCGTCCTATCGTCTATACTGCTCTTATGGTTGCGACTCCGCGGTCTACTACAGCTCTCCAATAGTCTACTAGTTAAGAGATAATATGTAACTTAGTTTATGCCAAATAGCAGACTATCTATTAACTACTATTAACATTATCGGTGTACAAAATATTAATAATAAAATCATTATTATTTTGTGTATATTTTATTATTACTACTATGTGCTAGGTGCTAGATTTTAGTGCCTTTTGTTTTACTCCTCTCTATGTATAGTGCGGATTTAACCTTAGTTAGAATCTCAACATAATAAAGATCTTTAATAAATTAAGCTTGCTAATAGTAATTAAATTGATATATTCTAGGGTAGACACGCGTTTATTATTTTCTTTAGTTTAATTAATCTAGAACGCCCTATACAGCTACCTATTATTAATAAGTATTATAGAAAAGATTAATCTAGTCTTAGTATTAAAGATTAGCTAGAGGATATACGTAATAAGATCTAAGTTAATATAGACTACTACTAAGTTAATAACTATATAGAAAATTAAGATAACTTTATAAAAGCAATACTTAGCTATCTTAAAGGCGCGCCTTAAAAGGTTACGCAAAATTAGTATTAAATAAATTTAGGCCCTTTAAAAAGATTATAGACCTAAGTTACCTAACTTACTCTTTGATTTTCTAGAAAAGACTTATTATCATTCTTTTACTTTTTAATAGGTATATAAAAAGTTCTATAAGCTCTTTCTTTCTAATAGAATAGACGCCTAGATATTTTTATAAGCTTTAAAAAGTCTAGCTAAGAAGGGTAAACTAGATATAAAGTCTTAAAATAATAAATTATAACTTAAGTTAATTAGGAGTTTTAAGTTAATACTCTAGAGAGAGATAAAAGATTCTATTATTAACTACCTATAAATTAAATACTAGATAGCTACAGCTAGCTACACTCTTTAAGATAATAGTATAATAAACCTATTTTAGGCGTGTATATAGACCTTTTATAAGGTACTACTCTTTAGATTAAAGCTTTTATATATAGTAACTAAAAAATAATCCCCTTGCTCTAGACATTTTATCTCTTTCTACCCCTACCCCTTAATAACTATAATAAAATATAGTATATTAAGTATAATACTTATTTTTAGTATAGTAAGATAGGGAACAAATACTTAAGTTACTGTAACTATTTCTAAAAGATAGCTATATAAGCAAATATATAGGTAGTAGATAATTTTAATTTAAATAAATTTAGTATTGCCTACTACTCTAATTTAAAGGCAGGTAATTTGTTAGATAATAAGGCTTTAAATATAAGCTACTAGACTACTTTAATTTAGTAACTTATGTAAGGGCTCCTAAACTAATTAATTTAGATAAGCTATAATATTAATTATAAAACTTAGATACTAAAATTAAAATTACTACTACCTATAGGGAGTAAGATAGTAAAAGTTCCTAAGCTATTTAGAGACCCCTAGCTAGTTATACTAGTGCAAATTATATTTTAAAAATTAGCTCTTAAGTTATAAGCTTTAATAGATACTAGTACTAGTGCTTATATTCTTATTACTTTTAGGTATATAAAGATAGTATAAAAATAGCTTAAAGCTAAACTTCTCTACTTAAAGATACTAATCCCCCTTAAGAACTTTATAGAGAAGAGAAGTATAAAAGTAAATACTTATTTTATAGCCTAGCTTAATATTAATAAACGCAGCTTTACTATATAGTTAATTGTTTTTTCCTTCTAGGCAAGAGTATAAACTACCTCTACTTATTTAGTTTTTAAGTGGCCCCACTGCGTTTAATTACTATTTTTTTATTACGTTATAGCGCCCACGTAACGTTATGTAATATTATGTAACATTACGTCACATACGCGCCAAGCCTTAGAACCTAGAGTGCGTTAAAGTTTCACTTAACGTTTTTCTCTCCAGCTTTCGAGACAACAAACTTATAACAATAACACCCTAACTTACTTACCTGCCCGCCGCCTTACTAGATAATAGACAACCCACCGCACGTACGCTCCGCCGCTGCTATAATATATAATAAATTGCGCGCGCGCTACTTACTTCTAATACTAAATAGTACTCTACTGTCCTCCGCTAACACCCTATTAACCTTTAGAATACTTTCTTAGCGTTAATCTTACTCTACCTATCTTCTATAAAAATCCTATAGTATAAGCGTGTACCTATATATGCCTAACACCTCTTACAGCCACTCTATATAGATCTTACCCTAGAAATTATGCTATAGCTTCTTTAGGTTGTATAGCCTTACGTTATTCTTTTAGAGCCTCTTATAACCTTTGCCTATCCTCTTCTACTGCTTCTACTTCTACTGCCTTTAAAAATATAACTCTATAATATAGTAACTCTTATTATTATATAGCTAAGCATAAGGTAGCCAAACGAGTAAAGAGTAAGCCATAAGTTAAAATCCACAGTCCTATAGTTATATTATCGCCATAGGACAAGTTAGCTAAGGCAATCTATTCGCCACACAACTTATATTGTGCCGCTATATTATTAGCAACGTTAGGAGGTGTTTAACCTTTACTATACTAATCCTAGCTATCTCTATTGTTTTATATCTTTCTTATTGTACACGTATAGACGTATAACTGCCCACCTCGTAGTAATAGCGTTATTAGGGTAGTAGATGGCTATGTTAGATCGTGACCTTAAGGTCTTATACAAAGATTAAATATACTGTGTAAGAATAGAGTTATGTAAGGGTAGATAAAGACTTAATCTCTAATTATAGATTTTTATGCTTTGTGCGTAGGTAACCGCGTTATAATATTATCGTTAACTTTAGTACCTGTGGACTATAGTACAGCTCGTAATTAACTCTATAAGGGGCTGGCAGATTTGCACATACTCTGTCTCCAAATAGTCGCCAAACTAGTCTTATTACTTACTTTATCTTAATTTACAGCGTTTTTTAGCACACCTATAGCTTTTTCTCATAGCGTTATATACTATATATAGAACGTGCGCAAAGTATTCTTTATAATAGTTAATTGTTTATAAAATAGGGGACAATAATATTATTATTAGTAGGAAATTTTTTTAAGTAAGCTAACTACCTAGTTAACGCTTAAGACTACCACCTTTATTAAAAAGTTAATAAGAATTTAACCTTTACTAGTAATCTTATTCTACTATAGACTTTTTTTTCTCCCTAACCTTTCTTACCAGAATAACACTACTTAATAGAATAGCCTACTTAAAAGTAAAACTATACCTACTAAAAGACTTCCTTATTAAAAGCTAACTAGAGCGTCTTTAAGAAAATTTCTATCTAGCTTTCTAACCCTACTATTTTAGTTATTAGAATGTACTTAAAGGCTTACTAGCAACTAAGCTATAAGGATAACTTTAACAAAGATAGTAGCGTAGAGGCTAAAGAGCTACTTTTCTTGAATAAAAAACTATTAGACAACAAATTGTCTATTAGTTACCTTATACCCACTACCTAAGGAATCTACTAGTAAGACTAGCCCCTAGGAATTATATAGCAGGATGTAGGTATTACTTTTAGCCCTAGATCTAGAGACTATAATCCTACTAGAGAAGCTAATCTATAGATTAGATAGCTCTTACAGAAATTAACTATTTAATTAAAACTACTTTAGCTAGAATAATCTAGGTTAGCTCTCTTCTACCCTACTAAATTACTAATATAGAAGAAGTACTTATAATAGATAAAAAATAAATTATATTAGCAAACCTATTAGCTTTATAGAATCTAGCTAATTTTTTAAAACTTGTTTAGACGTAAATATAGGAATAATTATATATACTACTAGCTTTAATATTAATATAGTAAGTGCGATAGCCTTTACTTTAAATAATAGCTATAAGTCTAATATAATTATTAGTTTTATTAGCCCCTATAAGCTAGCTAAACTTATTAAGAACTATAAAAGCAAGATATATAGTCTAGAAAATAAGTCCTAAGCTAACCTACTTGCTAAAGTAGAATAAGCACTCCCCTAGCTAGGATACGCTAGAGCGAAGCCTACCTATTTTTAAAAATTAGATTCTAACGCCCTTCTACTTTACTAAAAGGGTATTAGTTACTATATTAACCTTACCAAAGATCTATTTATACTTACTATCTTACCTTTATATAATATATTCTTAAAGCACCTTATATCTTTTAAAGCCTATATTAATAACTATATTAAGTATAGGTTTATTATTCCTAGCAACACCCGCATAGTTCCTTAGTATACACTATGCAGTTTTTAATATTAAGCGGCGTCTAGCTATTATACTTAGTTGCGTTGTTTGCGTCTTCTAGATAGGGGCGCAATACTATATATCTAGTGTGGCGATAGCGTCTTTAGGGTACATAATAGATATAGCAACTAACTTTAAGGTCTTAACTAGCAATTAAATATTTTGCAAGAATAAAAAGGTAGTATAAATAGGTAATCTGTATCTAGTTGCGTATTTTATTCTACGTAGGCAGTAGCTATATATTATATTATTATTAACTTTAGTGCCTAGTATATCTTGTTAATTAACTACCTCTAGTATAAGAGACTAACTTGCACGTGCTAATAAATAGTCCCTAATCTATCTTACTACTTTACCTTTTTTAATACGTTTTTAGTGCACCTATAGCTTTCTCTTATAGTGTTTATACTATATACTAAAAGGTCTATAATATTTCTCTTCCTATTATCCCTAGCAACACTAGCTTTGCTTTACTAGTATCATTTACTAAAAAGCTAAATAAAAGTTAGTACTTTTATATTAATTACTACTAGCTTAATACTATTATTAAAAAGAATTTTATAGCAATCCTACTTATTAAAAAGACTCTTTTCTAAGCTTAATATTTGCCAAGTATTCTACTAAACTTAGCTTACTTTAGAGACTAAAGCGCTAACTACTTTTTAAACATAGCATAGAAATTATTATTAGTATAGGGTCTTACCCTTTAGTCTCTATAATAGTCCTACTACCTTTTAATAGTTTATTAATAGCGTTTTAGGCAATTATCTAAATACCTTCTATACTTTATATATTAACAACATCTTTATCTTTTCTAAGAATTCTTTAGAATATAAAGAATATATTTGCAAGGTTCTACTCTACTCTGCTTAAATAATATTAATTTCTAAGTTAATTTTAAAAAATGCGAATTTTCTAAAATAGAAACTAAGTTTTTAGAATCTATTATTAGCACTAAAGAAATCTATAAAGACCCTATAAAGACTACTATAAAGACTTTATAGAAATTTAGAAAGAAAGCCTATAACACTTAAAATATTATAGAGCTTTTTAGGCTTCTATAACTACTACTACTTCTTTTTTTTATTATAGGTAGGCTATTTACCCCCTAATTAAGCTGCTAAAAAATAGTGCCTTTTATACTTTTAGAGACTAGGAACGCGTTACCTTTAAAGCTACAAAGCAACTTGTAGCTAGCAATATCCTAGTTTTATAGTACTTCCTATTTTAGATTACCTATATAGAAACTAACTCTAGTAATAGTATTAATATAGGCTCTTTTAGTTAACTGCAATCTTACAGTACCTAGTGCCTAGTTGCATAGTACTTTAAATTATTAAAGCCTACTAAGTTATATTATAATATTTATAACAAAGAAATCTTAGTAATTATATAAGGCCTTTTACAATAGAGAGTATAACTAATTAGCCTCTAAAATACTAAGCCTTTTAATATTATTACTAATTATTAGACCCTTAAATACTTTAGCACTAAACGTAAGCTCTCTTTATAGTAAGCCTATTAGTCTAAAAAGCTATATAAATACTATTAATAAATTATATACTAACTAGACACCGTAAAGATTATAGCTAATGCGCTATCTAGGAAATAGAACAAGCTAAAGTTATAGAAGAAAAAGAATTAAAAGCCTTAAACTTAGTTCTTTCTTTTGCAACTACTAAATACTGCTAAAGTAGCCCTTTTAGCTATTATAATTTTCTTCCCTAGGGTTAATCTATAGTAATACGTAATTCTAGACTAACTATTTAACTAACCACTATGTTACGTAATTAATAATTTTTTAATAAGTTTTTTTACTATAATAATTATAGTAATAATTATAATAGTAACTAACCTAACTATTTTATCTAACTCTCTTCCTATAGTAGATCTTCCCTTGCAACTAGCGAGCTATATACTACTACCTAGAACCTTACTACTACTACCTATCTCCCTATCCTTATACTTCTACTGCTGCTACTTATCTTTACCCTTATCGCTCGCAGTTCCTTACCTTAATAGTAGCCTAGATAATTGCCACAATCTTAATAAGCTTCTTATATTACTGCTGCTGCGTCTCTAGGCTAGTAAATACCTCTTCTAGGTTAAACGCTAGCTAATAGGCATATTCTATAGCGTCTTATATATTATAACAAACTCTTTCTCTCCTTTGCTCTAGTTCTCGCCCTTATAGTCCTTATTACTTTTATTTTTAGTTATATTTTTTAAGCTTCTATAGTATAATCTCTATATTATACTATTATTACGTTATAAAGCCTGCGTCTCTACTAATATCTAGGTACTAAAGAAGTGCCTTATACTCTAAAATTTAGAGGCATAAAGTGTAGTAAATTAGCCTAAAGATATTACTAATAAAGGTACTTAAAAATAAGCTTTAGAGGCCCCTTTAATATTTCTTTTAGTTGCACAAGATTGCTAAATCTTTAGGAATTATTCTTAACTTCACCTAGCTAGTTATCTACACCCTAATTTAATTTAATAATAGCTATATTGCTATAGATATTAAATTTTATAATATAATATTAGATTACTAGAAAGTTATTACGTTGTTAAATATAATAAATAAAGAAATATAGATTTACTATTCTAGGCGTCTTTAATATTATAAAAGATAGAATTTCTATGCTATATATATAGTAAACTATAATTACGCTACTACTAGATTGCAAGTATAATAACTAAACTATAGTTAAGCATCCTATTGCCTACACTACTTCTATAATTATAACTCTATGTAGGTCTACTATAGCTCTCTAATAGTCTACTAGTTAAGAAATGCTATATAAACTTAGTTATGCTAGATAGTAAACTATTTATTAACTGCTATTAACAATACAGCTATAAAGAAAGTTGACAATAAATTATTATTATTTTATATATATTTTATTACTACTACTATGTGCTAGGTACTAGGTTGTAGTGCCTTCTATTTTACTCCTCTCTATATATAGTGCAGACTTAACCTTAGTTAGAATCTCAAACAATAAAGATCTTTAATAGCTGTTATAATTATATAGAGTAGAATAAAGAAGAAGTTAATATAAGCCTTAAAGAAGTCTATTCTTATATACTTATTAATTGCCTACTATATACTAATTAAATATATAAAGTGTTTGAATTGCTCTAAGAAGTAGACTATTTAGAGTTACTAAGTTTTGCCCTTACCATTTTTAGATTGCTTCTCTATAAAGACCGCCTAGTGGTTTCCTTTATAGACTGTCTCTAGATATATCTAATTTAAATAATATATTCTTATTAGGTTACTATTTATCTAAGTCTATAAAAAACTTTCTAGCTTTTACACTTTATATTACTAGAAAGATATAAATACTAATATTAATAGGTATATCTCTAATTATAAAGACTACTAGTAGAGTAAGCCCCTACTAGATAAAAAGCTAGGCTTATTACACATACTTTCTATTCCTAGAAAAATCTAGCAAAGTATTTTAATTAATTTTAAATTATTCCCTAAAGATAAAAAAGAGTATAATAATATTAAACTACGCGCTAAGACTGCTAAGCTTGCTTAGTAATTCAAATGCGCATTTTTATAATCACCTTTTTACACTTTTTTTAATTACTAAGCAGGGGGCTCTGCATTTTTTTATTATGTTATTTAAGATAAAAGCCTCTGTTGTGCTACTTCTAGGTAGTTAATTTAACGCCGAATAATAATATAATAGTCTCTTATTTACTATCTATCTAAGTATGCCTTTTCTATGCTCTACTATAAGATAGTTACTACTAAATAAGCCGCTAATCTCTCTACTTAGTATATATTTAGAGTCTTTAGCCCCCTTAATTAATTATCTCTAACTATATAGCCCCTAGTTTATTTTCGCTTTCTTAGCTACTTTATAAAAGCTTATAGGTATTAAGTAACTTCTCTTTATAGCGTAGTATTTATAAACTAATAGCTAAACTAACATTATAAAATTTATACCTTAACTAGCGTCTACGTTTGTTTATTAACTTTTATTAAGATAACTAGTTAGACTTACTATCTAGTATAGACTAGGCCTAAGCAATACTACTCTATAATAGTACTAGAGTTTTGCCTGTTAAAATTAAGTTTAGGGATTAGCTATACTTTTACTAGAGCTAGTATAAGTGTGTACCTAACTAGATACTAAATCTCTAAATAATATTACTTTAGAGAAAGCTAAAGTATAGATTAAGGTCTATACTAAAGTCTAGAAATTTATTTATAACACTGCCTGTGCTAATATATTCACTATGTAGAAAATGCAATTGGAGTAGGCTAACAAATATAAATAAGCTATTAATTTTAATATTAAGGACTAAGTTATTATTACTCCGATGAAATTTATTACTACATACCTATTAGTTAAGTTAAATTATTAAATAAAAGGACTATACCTAATTATAGGTAAGTAAGGCCACTTCGTTATACTTAAACTTCTATAATATATAAGAGTTTATCTAGTGTTCTACGCTAATAGGCTTTAAAAGAATTCAAATAATTCCTTACTAGGTTATTTATAACCTCTAAAACTACCTATTAAGGTAGATAGAGTTTCTAAGTAGCTAGTTTCTTATATTCTTAATAGTAAAGTAGCTTTACCTTGTTTTAAAGCGTTTTTCTAGCACCTCTATAGGTTTTATAATAGTGTTATACTATGTACTAAGAGTGCGCGAAGTCTTCTTTCACATAATAGCAAAGTAGACTATAGAACACTAAAGTACTAGATAGCGTAGAAAGGGTGTAACTCTAACCTAACCTACTACCCTACTAATAACTTTATATTAACTCTTTCTTACTAATTAAAGCTCACTATTAAAAGTACCTTAAGAAAGCTAGTTTACTAAAATAGTTACCTATTTAGCTAGGACACCACTCTCTAAAACACCTTTCTAAAGCCTATTTCTAAAAATAATATTTTTTTAAAGATAGGGTTAAAGCGCTATATTAGGCGTACTTAGTTAGGTATCTATTACTTTTTAATACCTATACACTCTTAGGCTTACGCGTATAACTAGATACCTATTACTCTTTAGTACCTTTACCCCTTAATAGCCTCTTTACTCTTAGATATCTCTACTACTACTAGTAGCCCCTTTAGCTTTAAAAGCTACTCTATTCTAATTAAGAACTATATAGTTAGGTTAGTATATTTTTTAAAACACTTTTTTATAGTACTAAGAAATCTTTTATAATATATAATTGCGCTAGCGCGCAATAAACTAACTAGAGAATCTTTAGCTAATTGTTTTTTATATAGTATTAGAGCAAAAAATATACTCTATTAGTAAAATACTAAACGCTAAAATATAGTTTCTAACCTAGTACTAATTTACCACTAAATACTTTCTTTAATATTTCTACTAAATAGCATCTAAAATAATAACTAAGGCTACTACTAGAACTATAGGGGCCTATTACCCCTATTCTAGTCCTTTTTGGCCCTAAAATAGTGCTAGTTATATAATAATCCACCAAAACACTCTATTTTTATATACTTTTCTTCCTAGTCTTAGGCCTTAAAAGAAGGATTATATAATAGTTTGTGCCTGCCTTCCTACTAGTTACTTACTATTACCTTTCTTTATACTCTAATAGCGCCTTTTACCTTATAAAAAGCGTCTGTTATAGTTAGTGTTAGCGTGTAGTTAGTGTAGACCTATGCCCTACACTACCTACTATATAAGTAAGGGTCTCCTAAGTCTCTTCCTTATCCCCTATCTTAGTATAGTCTTAATTTAGTTATGTTTTTTAACTATACTAGCTATCCCTAAGAGGTTTACCTTATACGGCTATATACCGCCCTTATACTTAGTAAACTAAACTAGCTACTAACCTAACTAGTAGATAAGGATAGTGTAATAGTACTTACTAGCCTCTCTACTAAGCACGCCCTATTACCTCTCTTTTACACCTCATTTCCCCTATTTGTGCCTTTTACCTTTCTAAAGGTGCCTTTCCTAGTTCGTGTTAGCATAGTAGTTAGTATAGACCTGTGCCCTACGCTACCCTCTATATAGGAAAGGGCCCCCTATATTCCTTTCTTATCTACTATTTTTAGAATAGTATTAATTTAACTAGCTCTTTTAACTATTCTAGCTATTCCTAATAGGTTAGCCCTATAAGGCTATGTACCACCCTTATATTATTCTACGCTTAGCAAGCTTATAATACGCTAACCCTTTTTATTAACACTACCTTAAAATGCTTTTCTGTGTATATAATAGTAGGAGGAGTATCTGCTGTTATTGTAATATTTTTATTAGAAACCCCTTAGTTATAAAAAAAAATATATTATTCTAAGACTAACTATTTTTATTTAACTATAAATAGTAATATAATATCAACTTCTTTTTTAAAACACTACCTATAAGTAGTTAAATTAGTAGAAGTTTTAGCTTACTAGGTTAGGCTAGAAGTATATTAGTTACTTTAGTGCTAGGTAGTTATTATACTACGCTAAGCTTACTAGGTTAGGCTAGAAGTTTTAGATAATTATTATACTATACTAAGGTTTATTAAGAAAGGCCGCTTTTAAGTCTCTCTTTTACTTATTACATAAGAGTAGAAAGTTTATATTTTACTACTCTAAGGTCTATTAAAAGAGGCTACTTTTAAGTCCCTCCTCTACTTATTATATAAGGGTAGGAAGTTCTGTTAGTTACTTTTATAAGAGAGTAGTTTAATAGGTTACACTAGTATAGTTTATTAAAAGAGATTACTCTAAGTTATAGAAGTAGTAGTACTACTTTATACTAGTAGAATTAAGACACCACTAAGGTCTATTTAGAGAGGCTAGAATTCTAAGTCTACGAGCTACTCGTTATAGTGCGTAGTAGTAGAAAGTCCTATTAGTTACTCCTATAAGACTTTATATACTCCAGTTTAATAGGTTGTACCTTGATTTATTAAAAGAGATTCTTTAAGTCTATTAAAAGGCTACCCTAAACATCTCTAAATAATAACAAATAATAATAAATAACAACTGCGTTACCTTTAAAGACTAATTTGCGTATAATACCTAACTAGTATTAAACTATAAGGGCTAAAGGCAGTAAGTAAGAGGAATTAAAATTAGGTTTTAAAGACGCTATAGCGCTGCCTACAAAGATTTTATATAAATAATACTTTTACTTTCTCTATAAGGCGTCTTACCTTACTTACTAAGTATGCTAGCTTACACTTATAAGATATTTAGACCTACTAAATCTAGGTACCCTACTATACCTAACTATTAACCTTTTAGGTAATTTTTCTTATTATTCTTTATAACCTCTATAACAGACGCCCCTAATAAACCGCTCTAACACTTAGAAAACCTTAACACTAGGTTGTCTTAGCGCTAACCTTACTAAGTAGCTTTATTTAGTTTACTTTAATCTTTTATTACTCTACCTTACTAAGTAGCCTTATACACTTTATCTTAATTTTTTACTACTTTAGACCTTAGTTAAGCTTTTATTTAAACTAGAGTAGCACTAGTTATAGAAATCTACTCTTTTCACTATAACTACTCTAGCCCTTACCTATTACCTATTAAATATTTAGCTAGGCAACTAATTACTAAGCTGATAATATTACCTAGCTACCTTTTAATATAGCTTATTAATAAATTATAGTTAAACGTCTCTATATAATTCTATTTCTATCCTAAACTTACTAGCAGCTAGCCTTTAAAGCTTCTAAATCTAATAACTCTATATTATAATTCCCTAAAGGTGCCAATATTAACGCATATTAGGCAACTCAAATTACTCCTTCTAATAATAGAAACTCTAAAGTAGAGCCTAAGCCTAATTGCTTTAGTTAAGAAGACGCCTAACCTAGTAAGGACTATAGTGATTATACTAGAAATAAGGTACTAAATAAGAATAATTTTTATAAACTTAGTAATACTTACTATAATAATAGTCTAGGAGATAATAATGCCGCCTATTATAGCAATAAATTAGTAGATAAAGAGACTGCCTATTATAATAACCTTTCTAATAGTAACTCTAAATTTACTAACCTAATTAACCTTAAGTCTAACTTCCTATAGAAAAGATGCTTCGGCAATAAATTAGATAGTAAACTGCCTAATAAAGTCTTTTAAAACGCTAATAATTAGGAGCTGCCCCCTATCTATTAGCCCTTACTCTAATCTACTAGTTACCTAACTTATTCTGCCCCTAGGGGCACCCTGAGCTACTAAAATAAGTAGCCTAGTTTACTACTAGTTAAGTAGCTCTTTAGCTAGCCTACTAAGCGTAGGCACCTATTACGTTTAGCGCTCTTACTTCTAGCTATCCCCTTTCTAGCTAGCTTACTACTAATTTAGCAGCTACCTAGCTATTAAGCGTATATAGGGCACCTATAGCTTTTAGTATTCTACTCCTAAACATTTCTAATACTACTAGCAGTCCCTACAGCTTTAAAAGCTACCCTACCCTAATTAAAAACTATATAGTTAGGTTAATATATTTTTAACGCTTTTCTATAGTACTAGAAAATATTATAATATAATTGCGCTTAACTACCGTCGCTAATACTACTGTGCAGAATATTAATAATAAAATTATTATTATTTTGTGTATATTTTGTTACTACCCACTGTGTGCTAGGTACTAGATTTTAGTGTCTCCTATTTTACTCCTCTCTGTGTATAGTACGAACTTAACCTTAGTTAGAATCTCTATATAATAAAGATCTTTAATAATATAATAGCGCCTACGCACTATAAACTAACTAGAAATTTTTTCGCTAACTAAACTATATTTTTATATAGTATTAGAGCTAAGAATACGATCGATCTATTAGTAAAAACCCAAACGCTAAGATGTAGTTTCTAACCTAGTACTAATTTACCTGTAACTACTTTCTTTAATATCTTTACTAAATAGTAACTAAATTAAAAACTAAGGCCACTATTAGAACAATAGAGGCTTATTACCCCTATTGCAACCCTTCTTAGCCCTAAAATAGTGCTAGTTACGTTAAAAATCTGCTATAACACTCTATTTTTACGTACTTTCTTTCTTATTTTTAGACCTTAAAAGGGGGATTATATAATAGTACTTGCTAGTCTCTTTACTAAGCACGCCCTATTACCTCTTTTTTCTATCTTATTTTTCCTATTTACGCCTTTTATCTTTCTAAAAGCGTCTTTTCTAGTTAGTGTTATCGTAGTGGTTAGCGTAGGCCTATGCCCTATACTACCCTCTATATAGAAAGGGCCCCCTACGTTTCTTTCTTATTTACTATCTTATAATAGTATTAATTTAACTAGCTCTTTTAACTTTTCTAGCTATTTCTAATAGATTAGTCCTATAAGGCCGTGTACCGCCCTTACAGATAGACTTATAAATAGTTAAATATAACGTGTTTACAAGCGAGCCGCGCGTACAAGTGAGCCGCACGCCCCACCAAGTCTCTCAGCCTTTTGCAGGCTGTATATCAACAACGCATCAAAATTCTATTAATATAATAGCTATCCTAAATCAAGCAGTATCTATAGAAGCTTTCTTGCACGTACGTGAGTTGTGCCCAGGCTCCCTGCAGCGCGTGCAGCGCGCTGAAGCCTGCCGGCTCGCACCTGACCGCGCCTGGCTATACCGCGTTTCTCCCTCTAGTTGCTGCTCAATAGCCTTCTCTAAGCAATAATATCCTCTCCCTCTGCCTTTAATAGGGTGCCTCGCTTCTAGATCCGCTTCTTTTTGCGCTGTTTACGCGTTGTGGCTGCCTTATTTGCCCTCTATAGACTAGCTATCTTATCGCGCATAAGCACCATTAAATGCGCTATTCTCTTAGCCCCTCTTATAAGCTAATTAAGCAACTGGATAACTAATATAGGAGAGGATCCTTAATACCTTTAGATCCGCTCACAAACTAGAGTTGACTAAGCGCCTAGCTCGCGCGCGTTGCTTAGTGTTGCAGACTCCTATAGGGCCTCTAGTAGGGCTGCTGGCGACGGCGTACGAAGCTTCACATCAAGCTTTAATATCACCGCCTCTAGATCGTGTGGGACTAGCCCAGCGCCTTGAAAGCTTGCGCAGATATTCTCCTTTATAATTGACTGGTCGTAGGCGGCGCGGAAGGCTGGTAGGAACTCAAGCTTGGTGATATGGTTGATGTGGTCGCGTATTAGGCCCTCGACCTGGCGCCCGTACGCCCGCTTCAACGGCGAGAAACAGCCAACGTTAAGCAGCTGCAGAAGGTGTGTGACGAATGTGGCGGCATACAGAGAGTGTAGATCTTATTCTCCTTACAGATCTTCTAGAATTCGAGCGAGTTGTGACTCTCATAGCCGTTAAGTATTAGTAGCTGACGCGCGCCCACTCTACGCTCTACTATATGCTTAATAAAATACCGTAGCCAGGCAACACCAAGCTCGTTCGTAGTCCAGCCATTGTCGCTAAGACCAATAGCCCAGTCACCTGGTATATCGTCGCCCTCGTACCAGGCAGAGAGGTGGTACTGGCCAGCGAAGATGATAAAAGGGCGGGATTGCCCACCCAGTAGCGTTGATTCCGTGGATCGCCGTCACCCACTCACGATTGCCTGGCTGGATCGCTTTTGGCCAGCCACGCCTCTCTGAGCCAGTAACGACTAGCTGGGAGGATATTTTACCCATTAGAAAGCCAGTCTCGTCGAAGTTGAAGGTATCCTCGTCGCAGATACCGTAGGTGGCCTTTGTACGTGCTACTAGCTCAAACCAGGCCTGTATAAACCGTCGGGTCCTCGCAGAGGGGCTCGCTGTCGATCGTAGGGTCGATTAAATCGCGTTGTGAGGCTGTCTGTTCGCTTGACAAAGTTCCTAGGCCACTGCTGGCCAACGTGGCCTGCGCTGCGCTCAGTGAGCAGCTTATTCGCCATATCTCGTACAGCACCTAGAGTGGGCGCAAAGCCTCGCGAATCTAGGTCAAGTATATGCTCAACAATCACCTCCTCTTCAAGCTTGGTAAGCTTCTTTGATTTGGGCTCAGAGTCGCGCGTCGCGCAGCGATTCCTGCGCGTCGGCTGCGAAAGTGTTGTTTCAGGGACGCAAAACGTTGCGGCAGCGCGTTTTATACTTTGTATTTGACTGGAATTGATAGCTAAAAGAGCTAGGTAGATATTTGCTTTCTTTATAGCGCAATTGAGCAGACAATAGTTGAGCTATTGTAGTTTGTATAAGACGCGTTGTAGAAAGTTAGTGGGGCGCGCGGCTCACTTATACGCGCGGCTCGCTTGTAAACACGTTACCTATTCTTTACACTTAATAAGTATCTTATAAATAGAATAAAACTCTAGTATAGTTATTATCTAGGTAATAATTATATAGAACTATAGCATATACTTTTTAGTATTAGTAAGTACCTTAGTATAAGCAAGGCCGCTATTAATACCTAGATAGATAGTAGGGTATAGAAAAATAGTAGGGATTTTATTAAGGATAACCTTAATATAGTAATAGAGCAATAGTGTATTTAGTATATATTACTTTTATTTTACTACTTATAAGGAATAGTATATACCTATTAATATATTAAATTATATTATTTATAATAATTAGAATAGCAAAGAAGAAGAAAAGATAAATATACTATAGTAGCGCTAAAGTTTTTTCTTTCCCCTACTAAAGTTCTAAGTAGCTTCTTTAATAAAAATTTATAGGAGTAGCTCTGCCCTAAGAATACTAAGCTTGCTTAGCAATTTAAACGCGCTTTTTTTATAATTACTTTTTTACGCTCTTTTTACTTACTAAGTAGGGGGCTCTGCTTTTTTTATTATGTTATTTAAGATAAAGACCTTTCTTATACTACCCCTAGGGAGATAATTTAATAATATATAAAAGAATAGTAAATTAAACCTTATAAAGTTAGTAAATAGATATTACTACTATATAATATAAAGAAGGTAATTATACACAATATAAAACCTATTCTTATTTATAAGAATAATAGATTAACTCTTTTATTAAGTTAGTAAGTAGATATTACTACTACATAAAATTTAAGAGAAGATAGTATACTAAGTACACTATTAGTAACTATATATATATATAGTTAGATAATAATTAATTTTAATAAAGTATAACTTTTTATATAACTAATCTATTAAGCAACCTAGTTATATAATAACTACTCTTACTACTTTATATAAAAAACTCCTACTACTTTTACCTTATAAAATAATAGTAATAATATATCTAAATATACTACTCTATATAATTTGTTTATTAAAGGGGATAGAAATATTAGAGAAAACACTATATAGGGAATAAAACCTATATAGTAAAAGAATAAGATTAATATAGTACGTAATTCTTTTTAATTAGAAATATAATTATATTGTATGTGTGTCCCGTTAATTGAATCTACCTAGAGATAGGACAATAAAGGCTTTTATCTTAAATAACATAATAAAAAAGCAGAGCCCTTAACTTAGTAATTAAAAAGAGTATATATAGTATATACTATGATTAAGTATTATATATTATACTAAAAAGAAATAGCGTCTTTAGAATTGTTTTAGAAAGACTTTAAAAAATAAAAACAACTTTATTTTTTTAAAGTTAAGCTATGCGGATAAAAGAGAGATTATAGTAGTTCTAAAAAAGGTAATAAACTAAAAGTAAATAGTAGAGCTATAAGTACTAGTAAACTATATAAAGTAGTCTAAGGTAATATAGATTAGGAAGAGAAATATCGCAGACCTTTTAGTATACAGTATAACGCTGTAAGAGAAAGCTATAGGTATACTAAAAAACGTATTAAAAAAGATAAAGCAGCGTAGAAATAAATAGGTTAGACTAGGGACTATTTATTAGCACGTGAAAATTAGTCCCTTATACTAATACGATAGTTAATTCTATAGTCTATATAGATACTAAAGTTAAAGATAATAATATAACACGACTGCCTACGTATAAAGTATACAACATCTACAACTAGATATAGATTATCTTTATCTATCTATCCTTACACATATATATAACTAATTATCGCGCAAGACCTTAAGGTTATAATCTAATATTAATTAATAGCCTTTCCTTAACTAAATAATACCCTTTCTATAGGGTAGGTAGTTACCTACCTATATATATATATATAAGCAGGATAAGCAGGATAATAATAATATTAATAATAAAAAGTATAATAATAAGGAGCATAATCTAGACGCTAATAATAAATATATATAGAATAGGTATTATAAGGGTTAGACGCCTACTATTCTTCTAAAATATATAGTAGTATAGTATAAGTTATGCGGCAAATAAATTATTATAGCTAGTTTGTCTTATTTCGTTAGGCAATACCTAGGTCCTCTCTAGGAACTATAAATTTTAACTTATAGCTCTCTCCTTGCTAGTTTAAATGCCTAGTACTTAGCTATATTAGTAATAGGTATTACTAGAGCGCTTTTAGAAAGTAAAAGGTAAGATTCAGTTAGATTTAGGAGTAAAAGGTTTAGGTATATTCTAAACTACCTATAGTTTTACTAAGAGAAAGGAAAATATAATAAATAGTTACTAGAAGTATAGGGTATATATAGGTACGCACTTATTCTATAGGATTTCTATAGGTAATAGGTAGAGTAAGGCTAGTAAAGTATTAGGGTGCTATTTAGTATTAGTAGTAGGGAGCGTGTGCGCGTAATTTATTGTATATTATAGTAGCAGAGTAGAGTGAGAGTTCTAAGTAGTTAATTGTCTAGTAACGCGGCAAAAAGTTATAAGGTAGTGTTAATTATCTAGTAATGTGGTAGGTAGGCAAGCAAGTTAGGGGTATTGTTATTATAGGGCTAGTTATCTTAGAAGCTAAGAGAGACGTTAGAAAAACTTTAACACGCTCTAGTTCTAAGGCTTAGTATATATATAATATTATATAATATTATATAATATTATATAAACCCTAGTAACGTAATAAAAAACGCAGTAATTAAACGCAGTAGGGCGACTTAAAAACTAATAAGTAGAGGCAGTTAATACTTCTACCTAGGAGGAAGGTAATATAGATACTACTTATATAATACTACCTTTACTAGCTTATTTAATATTATATATATAAATACTAAGGCTAATTTTAAAGATACTAAAGCTAGTTTAGCTGTTATATAATTTACGTAGAATAAGCTACTCTTACTATAAATATTTATATAGTTACAGGTCCATATAAATATCTTAAAGAACCTTTTTATAGATACTAAAAATAATTTTATTTATATAAGTGACTAAAAAAAACTACTACCTTTTATATATAATACTTAACTACTTTTTATCTACTTATTTATAACTATTAAACACCATTTATAATAAAGCTACTACTAGTTAAATATAAATTATAGGTACTATACTAATCTATATTACTTAAGCCTATACTATAATCTAATCTATATAAGCTTCTACCTAAGTATAACCTACCTCTTTAAAGAGTTCTAGCTAATAAAATCTTTTAGTTTAAAAAGATATTAAATAAGAAGAATAACATTATAAAAGTTTTATATATTATTATAGTAAAAAAAACTAGAATTTTTATAGATCTATATAAACGCCTAAATATTACTAAAAATAATATAAAATATTCTTTCTAAATATTCTTACTAGCTATATAGTATAATACTCCTTATATACTATTAGCTTTAGATAATTATAAAAGTGCTTATATAAAGCACTTTATAGTTACTTTAATACTATTATTAACTATAAGCAGTACCAAATAAACTAAACTATAGTTTTTTTTACGACTAAGAGGTTTCTAGTAAAAATCTTATAATAATAGCAGTTTTTCTTTCTACTATTATTAACACAGAAATGGATGTTAAGGTAGTATTAATAATAAGGGGTTAGCACATTAGCCTAAGCTTACTAAGCGAGCTTAGCACGCCTACTCTAACTGAAAAAAATCTATATGCAAAATATAATAAGGCTATATAGCTAAAGTACTTTAAGAGCATAGCTTCTATACTTATTAACCCTATTAAATTATTATTATAAGCCTAAATACTAACTTAAGGATATACTTTACTTTTTATTTTAAAGCTTAATTATTCTTAGTAAACACTATCTTTAATAGTCCTACTATAGTACACCTTATTAATAATTATAATAGTTTAGTTTTAAGCTTCTCTAAGTGGTTAAATTTGCTTTACAGTATAGATATTAGAACTTAGTTCTTTCTAATCTCTAGTATAGAAAACCGCCTTGTTGAAAATATCTTAAACAGCGCCAAAAAAACTTATACTAAAAACATAGTTTTTAAGAATATAAAGGTAGTTAAAGAATTCTATATTACTATTTTTATAGAAGTTTATTTATAAAAGATAGAAATTTAGTGTTTAAGCTTATATTCTATATTAAGCACCGGTTTTTTTAATTTAAATATTATTCTAATAGAGTTGTGCTATATTTATAACTTATTATTTATTAAAAATAAGTTATTTTTATTTATTCTACTACGATAGCTATTATAGCCCTCCTAGACAGGAGTATAAACTGCCTCCACTTATTAGTTTTTGAGTAGCCCTACTGCGTTTAATTACTGCGTTTTTTTATTGCGTTACTAGCGCCTATATAACATTACGTAATATTATATGTGTGCTAAGCCCTAGAACTAGAGCGCGTTAAAGTTTTTCTAACGCCTCCTTTAGCTTCTAAAATAACCTATAATAACAACACCCTACCTGCCTACCTACCTGCTGCGCTACTAGATAATTAACACCTACCTTTTAACCTTTTACTATATTACTAGATAATTAACTACTTAAAACTCCTACTTTACTCTACTACTATAATATACCACAAATTGCCTACACGCGCTCTCTATTCCTAATACTAAATAGTACTCTAATACTTTACTAGTTTTACTCTACTTATTATCTATGAGTGTTCTATAGTATAAGCGCGTATTTATATATCCACTATATCTGTATTATCTATTTCTAGTAGAATCTATTAATATAACAACTCTTTAGGACTTCTAGGTTAATAGTAGCTTCTTATATTTTATATATCTCTAATAACCTTTAGCAAATCTAGCCTATTACTTTTTAAAATAGCTCTAGTTTAGTTTATTTATATAGCTAAGGAGTAGGCTGCTAAAATAGTAGAGAGAGAGCTATAAGTTAAAATTTATAGTCCCTAAAGCATCTAGGTATTAGCTAATACTATAATAAGATAAACTAGCTATAGTAATCTATTCGCTATATAACTTATATTATACTACTATACTACTAGCAAAATTAAGAGGCATTTAACTTTTGCAATACTAACCCTAGGTGTTACTATTAGTGTTATCTATCTTATTATATATATATAGGCGCGTAACTGTCTATCGTATAGAAAGCGTGTTATTTACTTAAGGAAATACTATTGCAGATAATAACCTTAAGGTCTTAGGCGATAGTATACTTTATATATAAGGGTGAATAAACACTTAATTTAGTTAAAGATTTTTATACTTTATGCGCAGTCTATATTATATTCTTATCTTTAACTTTAACTTTAGTATCTATAGACTATAGTACTATAATTAACTACCTTATTATTAGTATAAAGGGCTATTTCGCACGTGCTAATAAATAGTTCCTAGCCTAACCCATCTTACTACTTTGCCTTTTTTTAACATATTTTTTAGCACACCTACAGCTTTTCCTTATAGTGTTTGTACTGTATACCGAAAGGTTAACAATGTTTCTCTTCCTAATAGCTATTATAAAAGCTTAAAAATAATAATTTTTAATTTTTTAAAGGATAGATAATAAGCACCTTTAGTATTTACAATTAAGATACTTTAATTAAAAGGCGCTGTTTGGCGCTTATTTATAGTGTATAAAATACTAAAATAAGCTTATAAAACACGACTTAATAATATATACTATATAGGTAATTTTAGGCCTTATTATTAACACCTTAAAACGCTTTTCTGTGTATCAACTAGTAGGATAAATAACTACTATTATTATTATCTTTTTATTAGAAACTTATTAGTTGCCAAAAATATCATAGGTAATTTTTAAAATAATTATATAAATAATTACTTAAACATTTTTACTAAATCTTATAGGATTTTTTTTTAATTTTCATTTAAGTATACTTAGAGAAGAATAGTACTTAATTATATGCAAATGAATTTAGTAGTAAGCGTTTTGTCTTTATTTTAGTCTTAAAAATATATTTAAGCTAATTACTAAAATAGGAGAAACTAAACATAAGCTTAGAATTATAGTTATTTACTATAATAGAGACAAAGTAATACTTTTATAAAAAGAATAATTATATTTAAGAACTAAACTAATAAAATATATTAAGCGTTAAGCTATACTATCTTATACTAAAAAACTAAATAGTGCACTTAAATAAGTCATATAAAAGCTTATTATTAAGATTATTATAATATATAAGTATAAATCTTTCTATTAAGCTTAAAGGGAAAGTAGTATTAGTAAGTATATACCTTTATAGAAAGAGCTTATCTACTTTTTATAGTTCTTAATCTCTAAATAAGATTCTGAAAAGCTAGTTTTAATAGTGTTTTTTATTATTATTAAGTAGCTAAAATTAGAGCTATAATAGCAGATCTAAGGCTAAATTAGAGTAGTATTTTTATTTATAGCTACTATACTTACCCTTTAAATAGAAAATAAGTAGCTATATATAATAAGTAAGAGTTTAAAGTAAACTCTAAAGTCTATATTAGATATTTAGTAGGCTATATAGCCTTAAATATCTATATAATATAGGTTCTAACACTTAACTAGGTAATTATAGTATAAAATATTATCTTTCGTAATTTTATTTTATAAAAATAAGTATGTGGTGTTAATTTATCTATCTAGAGGTAGGAAGACAAAGGCTTTTATCTTGAATAATATGACAATAAAAGTAGAGCCTCCTACTTAGTATTTAAAAGTAAAAATATGTAAGAATAAGGCATACCCTAAGAATAAGTTATAAAGCTTATAAATATTCTATATAAAAGTAAAATTTGTAATATAAAAAAGCCTATAATAAAATTCTAGAGATTACCGTAAGTTATCTTATTATAAACTCTAATTTTCTACTAAAAAGTAAAACTTTGATTATAATTAAGTATGTACCTAGCTAACTAGCTACTTAAAACTAAAAAAAAGCAATATATAAATTACTACTAAGTTTATAGTAGGGTGACACAAAAAAAACTAATGATTTTTTTATACTCTTTCTAAAATATAATAACTTACCTATTTAGTAATAGAGAAATTATAGAAATTTTATATATAATAGAGAAGGTTAGTCATTTTAATAAGGTATAGTTACGTAATGCTAACTAATTAGCGTAAAAAAATATTTACCCTTAAATATAAGAAATTTAAAAAGCGAAAATTAAACTATAAAGAACTTTTTTACTAGCATATAAAATCTATTAATATTTAGATATAGTCTAGTTATTAGTAAAACCTATTTATATATAAATTTTTAGTATAAGGTATTTCTAGACTAGTAAATAGGTATAGATTAGATTGGAGTTGGAGTCTTATATAAGGAGGGTTAGGTTAGAGTTAGGGTCTTACGTAATCTAACCCAATCTAACCTAACCCTACTTACGTAAGATCTTAACCCTAATCTAACTCCTACTTACTAGGGTACCTAATTTAACTCTAGGGTACCTCTATAATAAGTAGCTGTTATAATTAATTAAAAATATATTTTAAATAATATTAAACTAAGTTAAATTAAGCTAGGGTCTTATATAATTAGGTTAAGTCTTACGTAATTAGGTTAGGTATAGGTTAGGTTAGGTTTAGAGTCTTACGTAATTAACCTAACCTAACCTAACCTAAGGTCTATACAATCTAACCTAACCTATACCTATAGTCTATGCGATCCCAACCCAACCCTATACCCAACCTGGGTACCCCCCCCGAACCTATTTACCAGCCTAGGTATTTCCTAAATTTTCTTTTATTATTAAATTATTTACTTTTTTTATTTTTAGCTATAGAATTTTTATTTTACAATCTATTTAACTATAAAATAGTATTACCTAATAGCTAAAAGGCTAACAAACCTTATAATGGTAGAAAAACTATAGTATTAAAGTTATTTTTCATATATTATTTAAACTTTAATTTTCTATATAGTCTAAGGCCTTATAACATTTCTATTATATAATCCTATAGTCTATGATTTTAATAGAAGGTTATTTACTAGGTAACCTAGCTTTGTAAAAGTTTCTAGCTTAAGAGTTAGAGTTTTTAAATAATAGTATTTCTTTAGTTTGTTAAGTATACTTTTAGTAGGAAAAAATAAAAACCTTAGATAAGACAATATTTAGAGAGGTAACCTATACTTAAAATTTAATATAATAGTATACTAAACTATAGTATTTTTATACATAAAAATTACCTTTCTTTATATATCTAAAAAAAGTTATAGGGGTTTTATAATAGAGATTTTAAAACCCCTATGTTTAAGTTCCTCTATATACTTAGTTTATAATTACTATGCACAATTTTAATAGCTTACCTAAGACTACTATAGCCCTTCTAGGCAGGAGTATAAACTCCCTCTTCTTATTAGTTTTTAAGTAGCCCCACTGCGTTTAATTACTGCGTTTTTTATTGCATTACTAGCGCCTATATAATATAATATTACGTGTAAGCGCTAAGGCCTAGGACTAGAGCATGTTAAAGTTTTTCTAATATTTTCCCCTAGCTTCTATAATAACTAACCCTATAATAATAAGACTCCAACTTACTCGCCCGCCTACTATATTACTAAATAATAGACAACCTACTCTATATATGTACACACACTCTACTACTACTACTACTACTACTACTACTACTACTACTACTACTACTACTACTACTACTACTACTATAATATATAATAAATTATGCGGGCGCTTTCTACTTCTAATACTAAATATTCATTCTAATACTTTGCTAGCCTTACTCTATTTATTACTTATAGACATTCTATAGTATAATTATATATTTATATATCCTTTACGCCTTTTTAGCACCTACTTATTATAACTGCTATCTTTTAAAGCAAGTAGCTATTAATTAGAGATTTAACTTTAGGTAGTAAATGCTATAGGCTACCTAGTAGTATATAGCTACCAATCTAGACTTTAACTATATAAAAGTATCTATATTCTTTTCGTTTTTATTTTTAATAATTATAACACTCTTATATCTAAACTATAATAGAGCAATCTATATTATAAGGCTTACTCTACTAATTTTAGGCTTCTACGTACTAAAATATATATTCTTCTAAATATAGCGATTTAATTCTATAGTAGCTATTTATAGGTCCTTAGTATATACTATGCAGTTGTTTAATATTAAGCAGCGTCTAGCTATTATATCTAGCTCCGTTGTTATTATTTGCGTCTCCTAGATAGGGGCGCAATACTGTATATCTAGTAGCAATAGCGTCTTTAGGGGGGTAAGGGATAGATATAGTAACTAACTTTAAGGTTTTAAAAAGAGTAATTAAATATTTGCAAGAATAGAAAGGTAGTATAAATAGAAAATTTATATCTAGTTGCGTATTTTATACTACGTAGGCAGTAGTCACGCATTATATTATTATTAACTTTAGTACCTAGCATATTTTATAATTAACTACCTTATTATTAGTATAAGGGGCTAATTTCCACGTGCTAACAAATAGTCTCTCGCATAACCTATTCTGCTACTTTACCTTTTATTAATATGTTTTTAGTACAGCTATAGCTTTCCCTTATAGTGTTATACTGTATACTAAAAGGTCTGCGATATTTTCCTAAAGACTACTATATTGGCTCTATATTATATAAAACATTTTAATTTTAATAATTAGTTAAATAAAAGGTTATGTGTTATATTAAATTATCTACTTAGAGAGGTAGTACAATAATGGCTTTCATTCCAAATAATATAATAAGAAAAGTAGAGCCCCCTACTTAGTAATTAAAAAGAGCGTAAAAAGGTGCTTATAACAAAAGCGTATTTAAACTCGCTAAGTAAGTTTTAGCGCAAAGGCTTCTATAAGTAAATTTTTTATAAAGAGGCTACTTAGTTAGAACTTTAGGGGATAAAACTTAGGCGCAGCTACGCTATAAGCTATCCCTTCTTCATTCTAGTTATTGCAAACAATATAAGTTATATATTATTAGATATGTACTATTTCTTATAAGTAGGACGAGGGTAATATATACTACACATACTATTACTCTATTACTCTATTAAGGTTGTTCTTAATAAATCTCCTACTATCTCTCTCTACGCCCTACTATCTATCTGGGCATTAATATGATTTCTAAAGAAGTACTTACTATCGCTAAAAAGTACACACTAAAAATTTATACTACTACTATTAAACTCGCTATTAAAGTAACTATACTAGAGCTCTATTCTATTTATAAGCTTAACTAGAGTAATAGATAGGTATACTTAACTATTTATAAGGCTATCTTTGTATACTAATTAGGCTAGTAGCTAGTCTAGTTTATAAAAGATAGTAAGACTATAATCCTACTCTAGTAGACGCAATTGCTTCTTATTAGTAATAGAATTATCTAGTAAGGGATATAAAAGGAGAATAATAAGGTGTTTATTAATAAGCTATATAGTAGCAAGAGCGTAATATAAATTTATAAGATTCTTCTATCTATTATTACTATTAAGTTAGCTTATCTAGCGCACGAGCGTAAAAAAACTAATAATAGTAATAGTAATAAGCTAGGTGTGCTAAATATAGCATAAGTAAACCTTACGTTAGGACTAGGAGCTTATAGATATTTGGGGGTGCGAGTAAGTTTAAACTATTATTACGTTATTAAGATATTTAAGATTAGTCTTTAATTAGAATTAGGTGCCGTATATAGTAGTATGGTTTGGTTTTATTTTGCGACTAAGAGGTTTCGAATAAAAATATTATAATAATAGCAGTTATCTCTCCTACTATTGTTAACATAGAAAAGCGTTTTAAGGTAGTGTTAATAAAAAGAGGTTAGCGCATTACGTTCCTTTTCTATAAGCGTATATATAGTTTGGCCCTTTAGCTTTCTTTACTAAATCTAAGATTCTAGCTTATTTTTCTTTAATAGTTATAAGCCTAGCGCTTTAAAGATTATTGGCTAATTCTTCCTACGCGCTTATATATTAGAATTCTAATTTATACACTCTAATTACTTCATACTAATTATTTCTAATTCTTTGATATACTTAAATCTTACCTATAATTAAGATAACTAACACTATAATTCCTACTATAAAGGTGTTGCTTACTAACTAAGTGAGCTAGCCTTTCTAGTTTATCTAGCTCTAATTTTTATGCTTAGTCTAAAAGGATCTAGTATCTTATTAATTCTAACGCTAAAAAGATCTTTAATTAGGATCTAGTCTAACTAACTTATTTTATACTCCTATACAAGATAGTAAGCATAAGTAACACTATATATAATAATTAGATTAAAGTCTATAGTACTTAAATCATAGAATATTAAATAGAAGCACAAAACTAATAGATTAATGTAATAATAATTTAGATTCTTGCCTAATACGTTGACACTATAGTATCCTAAGATCTACTAGCTCTAGCTATAATTATAATAAATAACATAAAAAGACCTCTCTATAAGTACTTATTAAAATAACTTAGGAAAATCTAGCTCTAATAAAAGCAAGTATAAAGAACCTAGTATGCACCTAATACTAAGCACACCTTAAGAAAGCTAAGTATAGAAGGTAATTACCTAAATCTTAGTATAGAAAGTAGTAGCTTCTTTTTAATAAGGCTAAGAGTTTTAAGCTTTCTAATATAAAAGGTAATATAATAGCACTATAGAGATTATCACGCCGTATATAAGATAATAGTATAATTATAATCTAAATATAAGATAATAGCAATACCTACGTAAGGTGGGTACGTAGGGAGGCTATTTACACAGTCTTACTTAGGATCTTACTTACTAATTACACTAGTTCTAAAAGGGTAATATTATATAGGCAAGGGGTCTGCACCTTAAATTAGTAATACTACCTCTCTTATCTTAGTACTAGCTTTAGTACTACCAAGATTCTTATAATTATATATTAATCTCTATATAACTATTATGCTCTATTACACTCTATTTACGCTCTATTACACTCTATTTTTCTACGTTCTATTACGCTCTATTTACGTTCTATTACGCTCTATTACGATCTATTATATTTTATTACGCTTTATTTCTAATTATTATAACTATTATAGTAATTTAGTAGTAATTGCTATAACTTTAACCTAACTTATTAATATCTATAAGTGTTATTATATTAATCTAACTTATTAATATCTATTAGTATTGTTATATTAAGGTAGCTATTGTCGCTAGAGTTATTATTACGTAACATAACATAAGCTACCTTACTAACTAAGAGAATTACTATAAGAAAAGTTCTTAGGGGGATTACTATCTAATACTAACGTAAGACCTATGTCTATCTATCTCTAGGCATCTAAGTAGGCGTCTATAATAAGGATAGCAGTAATAAGATATATAATAATATTCTAAAGCGTAATAAGCTTATTAATGTTATATAGTATAGTAGACTTTTTTATATTCTTAGTATAGACACTAGTAATAAGTTAAGAGCAATTAAGTAGGTTGTAGTAAGACTCCTAGGTAGAATTATTAAAACTATCCTATACAACTTTATACTCTATAATGCTATAGTTAGGTATTTATAGGTTTATTTTTAACTTATTTAAATAATAGGTAAGTATAGTCTTTACCTTATATTCTTTATTAGTGCACTTATCTAGCGGTATATTATCCTTGTTATGTGTTTAACTATTAAGCGATTACTTATTATATAGGTGTAGTAGCTATAGGTAGAAGATATTATATAAACAGCCTATTTTCTTAGGTAAGTTAAGCTTATATACTATATTCTTAATAATGTACATAATATAAAAGGGTTTTCCCTATTTTTATAATTAAGCAATAAGCTAAGCCTTTTAGTCTTAAGATTGCGCGCGTCTAATATTACCTTATTACTAATCTTAAAAACAATAGTACTAGTGCGCGCTTTTATATTAGCGTACTTAGCCTACTTAGCTTATACCTATTATAGATTACTACGTAAAACGTAAAAGTTGCGTAAGTAGATAAGAGAGTTAATAAAGTTATCTACATGTTAACAATCTATATAGGCGGGCGCTATAAGTAGAGACTTACTAGCGTTTCTACTTACTAACTTAGTATTATATATTTACGTAGGTTTAGTACTATTGCGTAGTAAGTATCCTTTAGTAATAATAAAAGGCGCTATACTAGTTAACTTACTAACTAATAAGTTAATAATAAACTTAGCTATCGGCAAGTATAAAGCCTAGCTATTCTATTAGTAGTTAATATACACCCGTAAGTACTCCTTTAGTATAATATTAGTAACCTCTATCTAACTATGAGTCTTAGAATACTAGCTAGTAGATAATTGCGATTTTATACTAAGGCTTTTATAAAGTTATTTCTAAAAGTAGATTATAAACTATTAACTATAATTAGTAATACTATTCTCTAGGAAACTCTTCTTACACTAGACGTATATAATAAAGGCCTCTATAACTACCTTTGCTATAATTTTAACTATAGAGATAACCTTTTTTTTTTCTTACTAAGCTAGTTTATAACAGCTATAATAGTAGTGTATATCTATCTATTATTATAGTAAAGTAGTAGACTAATAATAAAGTCTATAAAAATTAACTTCTAGTATTAGTTTAAAATTAGGAGTAGGTGTAGTAAGCTATATTTAGTGTTATTATATAGCTTACTATAGTAGTAGAATATATAAGCGTGTATATAATAGGCAATAGTATGCGTTATTTATATCTAGTAATACTAATAACGTTATTATAGGCCTACTTAAGGACTTACGTATAGAGTTCTTTATTATTAGAAATATATAGTTAATTTTTAATATATAAAAGTCTCTTACTTAGTTAATAACCTATAATTTCTATTCTAAGTCCTTGCTTAAGGCTTAAGGAGCTTCTTAGGCAAATAGTAGGCCTTAGACTTAATAGTAGCAATAATATCTTAAACTATCTTATTAAAGCCATAGGTAGTCTTAATATCCTTAAGCATTTAGGCTGTTTCCTTCCTTCGTTTCTATTATAGCTATAGTAGTAGGTTTGTTATTATTAGCGGCGAGTTTTATAATATAGTATAGTATAGTTGCAAGATATATACTAAAGTAATAACTTTTATCTAATAGAGTATATGGCTCACTAAATACCTTTTTTTAACCCGTCTTTTTAGTTTAAGATTAAAGTAGGTTAAGATAGCAGGTTATTATGTACTACTATATATAGCACCTAATTTTAATTAAAAACTAACCTTAAAGATCTAGTAATATAATAATAGTTTAAACTTACTTGCACTCTCTAATACCTATAAGCTTCTAGACCTAACGTAAGATATACTTATAGCGTACATAGTATACCTAGCTTAACGTTATTACTACTACTATTATTAGTTATTTACACTTATACGCCGCTTACGCGGCGTACTTACTTAGATAAGCTAACTAAATAGTAATAATAATAGCTAGAAGAGTTTTGCAAATCTATGTAACACTTTTACTACTTTATAGCTTATTAATAATTACTTTATTATCTTTTTTTATATTCTCTACTAGATAGTTCTATTACTAAAAAGGAGTAATTATATCTACTATTGTAGAAATACAATTATTTTATTTTTAGTAAATTAGACTAGCTGCTAATCTAACTAGTAGACAAGAGTAGTCTTGTAAATAGTTAAGTATACCTATTATTTCTTACGCTAGATAAGCATTTTATAAATAGAATAGAACTCTAGCGTAGTTATTATCTAGGTAATAGCTGTGTAGACCTCTAGTATATACTTTTTAGTATTAGCGAGTACCTTAGCGTTAGTAAGGCTGCTATTAACTAAGTAGGTAGTAGGATGTAGAGAAGTAGTAGGAGATTTGTTAGAAGAATAACCTTAATATAGTAATAGAACGATAGTGTATTTAGTATATATTATCTTTATTCTACTTATAAGAAATGGTATATATCTATTAATATATTAACTTTTATTATTTGCGATAATTAGAATAGTAGTTTATAACTTATAATAGTAGAGAAGAGATAGCTTATAGTGTAGCTACGCTAAAGTTATATCTCCCCTAAAGTTCTAAGTAGCCTTTTTATAAAAATGTTACTTATAGAAGCTTTGCGCTAAGACTACTAAGCTCGCTTAGTAGTTTAAACGCGCTTTTTTTATTATTACCTTTTTACACCTTTTTAATTACTAAGTAGAAGGCTTTGCTTTTTTGGTTATATTATTTAAGATAAAAGCCTTTATTATCCTACCCCTAGGTAGATAAAATCACGCTACATCTAATAAAGTATAGGTAGTAGCAATTATATAATATAAACTTTTACCTTTAAAAATCTATAGTTATAAGACTATTTAAACTTAGTATTTCTAGTAAGAGTTATTATTACCCTTAGGCAGATTACTAGGTTGCTTAGTAAGCACATTAGGTTTTATATCTTATTTTCTAGAATAGTATTAAATATAAAAATTAAACTTAGCTAGAAACTCTAACTATTATAACATATTCTATTAGTAGCCCGGATAGATTAGTCCGCTGAACAGTTTTTGCCAAGACTACAACACTTTACTATGAATTATAATGTCTTAATAACATAACGCGTTATTATCTAATTTAAGAAGACAGAATTAAGCTTGCCCTTTACGCCTATTAGAATAAGTAAATTTTAAGCCTACAACGCGCTGCTATAGTATATAATATCCTAAAGTCTACACTAAGTAATTAAATTAACGGAATTACTACCTAAGTAGATACACGATTAGGCATGGCAAAGCTTATTACAACTAAAGAGCAGTCGCTCATATAGTATATCCTTAACCTAAATTCGCGAGGATTTGCACCCTAGCTAGGTAAGCTAGAAGATATGGCTAATAAACTGCTAGCTGCGCGGCATAGAGACCCTATAGGATAATGCTAGGCTTAGCGCTTTGTAAAGCGCGTACCTAAGCTTAAAATGGCTTTTAATTAAGCGAAGAACTAATAGAGAATATAACAGGAAGACCTAGAGGTTATAAACGCGTAGTTTTAGCTAGTAGAGGACACAAAAGCTAAGTATAGAGTGTAGGATAAAGACATCTATAACTTCGATAAAATAGGCTTCTAGATAGGAGTTATTAGCTTAATAAAGGTTGTAACTAGTTTAGAAAGACGTTCTTGACCTACGCTTGTTTAGCTAGGCAACCGCGAGTGGGTTATAGTGATTTAGAGTATTTGCGCTACTACTAGATATGCTGTCCCGCCCTTTATTATTATAAAAGGGCGAGTCTATATCTTAGTGTGGTATAAGGAGACTAGTATACCCCGCGATTGGAAGCTCTTAGTCTCTAAGACTAGCTAGACTAATAACAAGCTTAGAGTTACGTGGTTAAAGTACTTTAACGCTTATATAAGGGCCGCGCATAGTGGGGTTATAGAGGTTACTTATTCTAGACGGCTATAAGAGCTACTACTCCTAGGATTTTAAGGATTATTACCTAGAACAGAAGATCCTAATATTCTGTATGCTAGCGCACTTATCTTATATCCTCTAGCCGCTTAATATGGTCTGGTTCGCGCCACTAAAGCTAAAGTACTCCTAGCGCGTACGGGACTTGGCGCGCTGACGCGTCTTTTATATCAATAAAGAGGGCTTTCTACTAGCCTTTTATAACGCGTTTTTTAATATATTTATATTAGAAAACTATAAGAAAGCCTTTAATACCTCTAGGCTTGTTCCTTTAGATGCGTTAGTAGTAGTAGATTGCCTTAATATGCGTATTTATACTCTACCTTAGGGTACCCTACTAGATACACTATAGCAAGCCAGGACTCTAAGTAATACTCTTAAGTTTAGATCCTAGTTAAAGCTTATATGCGACTCTTTTATTTAGTCTCTACCTAATACTAAATTAAGCTACTTATAGCTTATAAAAGGTACTAAACTTATACTCTACTATAGTGTACTTTAGGAGACCTATATTAAGGAACTTAAGAAGTAAATTAAGGTTCTAATAAAGCGAAAAACGCGTAAAAGAAAGCGTATTTAGAAAGGTAGGACGCTAGGCTTTGCTTAGGAAGCAGATTTAGGAGTAGAAAGCCCTTTTATTAGGGTGAAGTTGTTAAAAAGGACGCGAGGTAGTGGTAAGGGAGAGGCAGGTCCCTTAACACAACGCCGCTATAGGAGGTGCGAAGAGTCTAGGCATAACGTAAGGACCTATTAGATAGATAAAGAGATAGAGAAGAACTTAGATGTTACCCTTAGCGGCTTATTTTTAGATAGTTTTAATAGTAAATTAGAGTGATTTTATTATAGGTTACTATAAGGCTAAAAAATAACGAGTTAACTTTATCTTACAATAGTACGCACTTAGTAACTAAAAATTAGATAAAGTACTACTTAAGATATAGTATACTTTACTACGAATCATAATAAGTATACTATATATTGCCTACGTATAGTATAGTAGATAATATATGTATATTATAGGGAGTCTTGTTGTAAGTTCGTACTGCTAAGAAAGACTTCTTAGCTTTACGCGGCTGCAGCAGCCGCGCAAAGAGGCTACACGACGTAAAAAGTAGATTAAATAGTAACTTGGTATATTATAAGTTATAGTAGATTATTATGAGTCACTATAAAGTAACGTTAGTAGTGTTCTATAATGAGTTATGAGGGACCTCGAAGTTGCCAAGAAAAACTGTCCGGCGGACTAATCTGTCCGGGCTACTGATAGAATATGTTATTAGACTTCCTAGGCTTTTACTAAAGTAGATAAGACTTATTAAGCTTACTATAAGGTCTTAAGACTTTTAACTATATAAAGTAAGCGCGCCTAGAGACTAGGTTTACTACTATACTATACTAGAGTAATTTACTAAGGGTATAGGTCTTACTAACTTAACTTATAACTATGCCTTAGGCTATAAGTTATCTAGGTTATTACTATTTACTATTATTATAGAGGTTTTATGTGTTATCTTTAACTATTATTATAGAGGTTTGATATATTATAACTATCTACCATTATTATAGAGGTCTTATAAAACTATCTATTATTATTATAAAGGTTCTATGTATTATAAGTAATTAGAAAGACGTTATAGTTAGAAATGTTACTATTATTAAATCTAAGTAATAATATTAATATTGTTTTTATTTCTTATTAGTAACATTAATAGGATTATAGTAATTTACTATAACTTATAATAAGTTTTAATTAATAGTTATAACTATAGGTAGCTTATTTAAGTAAACTAGGCTTATAGTTATAATAACTAGATTTACTTACTAGTAGGCTATTCTTATAACTACTATAAGAGTTGCTATATATAAGACTTAGTAAGCTTATAGATTATTATATAGAGCTACGTTACTTATAAGTAAGTTACTCTTTTAGATACTTATTAAAGTAGTACTAGGAGGCTAATATCTTATAAGATATAACCTATATACTACTAAATAAGTAGTAGCTATTCTGTATTTTCTACTATACTTATTATTAATAGGTAACTTATAGATAAGTATTATTATTACTATTAGTTACGTAACACTTTAGAGGAGACATCTATACTCCTAATATATATAAGGTACTTAAGAATATAGGGGCCTATCTACTACGTCTATTAATAGGTATTATTAATAACGCCCTAAAGACAGGCTATAGTTAGTTAAGCTATAGCTTAGCAATTACTACTATAGTATAAGGGCACTATAGAGGTTACTATACTATATATAAGATAATAGCAATACCTATATAAGGTAGGTATGTAGGAAGGCTATATACGCAGCCTCGCTTAGAATCTTGCTTACTAATTATGCTAATCTTGCTTAAAAGAGTAATATAATATAAGCGAGGGGTCCGCACCTTAGATTAATAATAGGTAAGCTTACTCTATATAACTTTTTAGACATACTAATAGTTAAGCTTATACTAAAATAGACCTAATTTATAAACTAGCGTCTTATATAAGACGTCTTACTTAGTAATAAGGTAATAGATCTTACTAATATTAGAAAGGTCTATTCTATACTTATTTAGAAGCACTAGCTTTAATTAACTCATAGTAAGTTATTAGGTATATTTATAATAATTACTAGTTAAAATAATAATTAGATAAAGTAAGATAGTAGAAGATTAAATAAAAAGACTTATAAGTAGAAGGCAAATAACTATTCTTATAGAACAAAGAAGTATATAGAGAACTCTTTAGACTACTAACGTCTTTAGACTGCTATTACTAGTAAATACCTTAAAGAAGTACTATTAATTACTCTTACTAAAAAGGAACACAAGAATATTAATAATTATTTAGTATCTCTATAATAGAAAAAGCTTTGTAGCAAAATTAAAACAAAAAGATAAAAGACTACACCTAACGTATTCTATTAGTAAGCCGGTCAAATTAGTAAGCCGGCTACTTTTCCTTAGCACGACTAACTCATATTATGACTCTTTAATTTTATTGCTATTAAACAAGGAGTCTACGTATGTTGTACTTCTATCTGATTTAGAAGATACCTCTATATCTTTTTTATATATTTGCGCGTTATATCTAGTCTTTCTATAGTTTCTATAGCGCTGTAGAGCTAGTTAGGCTTTTTCTTAATTACCACTACTACTATAAGTCTTCTTTAATCGCTAAGGTGCCTATAACGCCTTAATAGCTACCTATGCTACTATAGTCCTATGCGCTATAGTTCTATCCTATTAGATCCGCTTTCTTTTGCGTAATTTTCCGCTTAGTTATTACTACTAATTGCTCCTTAAGCTTATAGACATAGGCGGTTAAAAGAGCCTTTTAAATATAGTATAAGTTTACTACCTTTTATAAGTTAAGAGAAGCTAGCCTAAGCTATAATAGGTAATTAAGTAAAGGAGTTGCTTACTAGCTTTAATTAGAATCCAAACTTATGCGTATTATCTAGTGTTTTTAAATATTATAGCGTCTTCTATAGTGGGGGTGCTAGTGGGGTACGCAGCTATACTTTAAGGCGATCTAACACTACCTGCGCGTTTAATAGAGATAAGGCCTAATGCCTTAAAGGTTTTGTAATAGTTTTTCTTTATAAACAGGTTAAAAAACGCGTCTTTAAAGGCTAGGAGCAAGCCTTTCTTATTAATATAGAAGACGCGCCTATGTGCTAAGTCTCTAATGCGCTAAGAGTACTAACGCTTTAATAGCGAGAAGTAGACTACATTAAGTAGCTAGAGTACGTACGATAAGTGAGATGGTATGTAGAGGGTGAGGATCTTGTTTTTAAGGCAGTAGTTCTTAAAATCCTAGTTAAGGTGGCCCTTGTGGCTATCTAAAATAAGCAGCCTATACTCTCCTATTTAGCGCGCCTTTATATACGTGTTAAAATACTTTTACTACTCTAGACTAAGTATATTATTAGTCTAGCTATTCTTAGAGACTAAGAGCTTCTAATTGCGTAGCATATCTACCTTCTTATACTACGCAGAGATATAAACGCGTCCTTTATAGATAATAAAAGGTACGGTTACATACCTAGTAGCGTAGATACTCTAGATAATAGTAACCTACTTGCGATTACCTAGCTAAATAAGCTTAGGTTAAGTATATCTCTCTGCGCCTATAACAACCTTTATTAAGCTAATAACACCTATCTAGAAGCTAGTCTTGTTAAAGTTGTGCACGTTGTTGTTATAGATGCTATACTTAGCTTTAGTATCCTTTACTAGCTTAAACCACGCGCTAATTATCTCTAGATTCTTCTAGAGTATTCTCTAGCAGTCTTTAGCTTAATTAAAGGCTATTTTAGGCTTGGCTAAGCACGTTACAAAGCGCTTAGTCTAGCGCTTACTAATAGGCCAGCCACTATATATACTTAGTAGTTTATTAGCCATATCTTCTATCTTGTATAGCCAGGGCACAAATTCTTACAAATTAAGGTTAAGAATATATTAGATAATTGTCTACTCTTTAGTTGCACTAAGTTTCTAAATCATTAGTTAAGTTTAGGCGCATAAAGTGATTCTGTAAAGCAGATTAGAAAGGCGCTAGTGTTTAATATTAAAGGCAGCAGCTGCGCGTTGTAGGCTTTAAATTTAGCCAGAAGTATAGGCCTTAAGAGCAAGATTAATTCTGCCTTCTTAGTTAACTAATATCGCATTGTGCTGTAGAGATATATTAGAGTTACTAAAGTGTTAATTATGCTTAGGAAAAGTGGCCGGCTTACTAATGTGGCCGGCTCACTAATAGAATACGTTATAGTAAAAAGCATAATTACTTCTACCTACTTAGGGTTAATAGCTTACGATCTAATTAATCTATTAGTCTTTAATAAGTAGTTATAAAAGATTCTAGGAGTGTACTTAATAATATATATTCTAGCAATTACCTACTTATATAAAGCACTATTCTTTAATAAAGGGGTAATAGTTTACCTTAGTAATAATTATTTACTTCTAACATCTACCTTTTTTAAGAAAGTAAGCTTAACCTAGAATATTAAAGCTAGCACTTAGGCTCTCTTAATTTTAGAAATAGAAAATTAACTTATAAAGAGTGTACTTACTAGTAAGCATAGGGCGTGTATAAAGAGTTTTTACTTAAGGAAAATAAAATTATCAAAGGATTTTATATTAATATTATCTCTAAAGCTTGCCTATAAAAGGTAGAATTCTAGTACCTAAGTTTAGATAGATTATTGCGTATAGAAACTGTTACTTAAAAATATTATTTTAGTAGAACTAAGTAGTATCTATAATCTTACCTTTATTAAATATAAGCTTCTTTCCTACTATTCTTTAGCTATAGTTATTAGATAATTATACTATAATTTTTTATAAATAGATACTAAGAAACTTAGACACTTTTAATTAGGTTGCTTAGGCTAGTAAGCACTTTAAGCTCTAGTTTAAAACGCGTAAAATATGTATATTCCTAGCACTTAAAGAAAGGACTATTAGTACTACTTTATAATATGTATAATAAAAGTAATCTTAAGACGGCTAAGGGAATAATTTCTAAGACTATTCTACTATATTTTATAGGATCTATTTAACTTTCTAATAGAATAGCTTAGAGAGCTATAAAGATTAATTATTAAAAAAGAACTTAGTAAAAAAATCTATAATAATAACTTTTTATCTCTAGCTTGCGTAGGCTAGCAAATAGGTATAGGTTAGGTTGGGGTTAGGTTCCCTTACCTAAGACCCTAACTTTGACCTAACCTTTACCTATAGATTTTGCGCTAGTAATAACTATAGGTTAGATTAGAGTCGCATAGACTATAGGTTAGGTTAGGATTGCATAGACTAGATTATATTAAGTCTAACTAATTATAATTTTTATTAGCTATATATAATTTTTATAGTTAATTACTAAAAAAAATGCCCTTATTATTATAGTAGTAATTATTACGTTTACTTAAGAAAGAGAAAAAAAATTATAGACCTTTTAGTATATATAGTATAATATTATAGGAGAAAACTATAGGTATGCTAAAAACGCATGAAAAAAGGTAAAGTAGTAAGTATAGATAAGTTAGGCTAGGAACTATTTGTTAGTGCGTGCAACTTAGCCCCTTATACTAATACTAATAAGGTAGTAGTTAATTATAGTGTACTATAGTCTATAAAAACTACCAAAGTTAAAGATAATATAATAATACGTAGTTACCTGCGCGCGCAATATATAATCCACAACTAGAAATTATCTTTATCTATTCATCCTTACACACACATATAACTAATTGTTATACGCAAGACCTTAAGGTTACAATCTAATATTAATTAATAGCCTTCTCTTAACTAAACAACGCGCTTTATATAGAGTAGGCGGTTTACGTGCCTATACATATATAATAAAGATAATAAGTAAAAAACTACGCTAATAACAATGCTAATAATAATAAGAAGTACAACCTAAACGCTAATAATAAATATATATAGAATAGGTATTACAAAAGTTAAACGCCTACTATCCTTAAAGGGCGTATAGTGGCATAGTATAAGTTATGCGGCGAATAGATTACTGCAGCTAGTTTGTCTTATTATAGTATCTAGTAAAACCTAGGTGCTCTAGAGACTATAAAGTTTAACTTATATAGCTCTCTCTCTGCTAGTTTAGCTGCCTAGTCCTTAGCTATATTAGAGATAGTTATTACTAGAGCGCTTTTAGCAAGCAAGAGGCAAAGTTTAATTAAATCTAGAAGCAACGCAGTAGCAAAAGATATAAAGAAAAAGTTAAGTAGTATATCTAAAATAGCTAGTAATTTGCTATAAGAAAAAAATATTTAAAAAATAGTTACTGAAGGCGTAGGGTATATATAGGTACGCGTTTATCCTATAGAATTTTTATAAAAGATAGGTAGAGTAAAGTTAACGCTAAAAAAGTGTGCTAAAGGTTAAAGAGTTATTATTAGGGGATAGTAGAGTGCTATTTAATATTAGGAGTAGAGAGTACGCACACGATTTATTATATATTATAGTAGCAAAGTAGAGTAAGGACTCTAAGTAGTTAATTATCTAGTAAGGTAGCAAAAAGTTAAAAGGTAGGTGTTAATTATCTAGTAACGCGGTGGGCAGGTGGGTAGGTAGAGTGTTATTATTATAGGGTTAGTTGTCTTAGCAGTTAGGGGAGGCGTTAGAAAAACTTTAACGCGCTCTAGTCCTAGGGCTTAGCGCTTATATATAATGTTAGGTTATATAGGCGCTATAACGCAATAAAAAAACGCAGTAATTAAACGCATTAGGGCTACTTAAAAACTAAATAAGTGGAGGCAGTTTATACTTCTGCCCAAAAGGGGTTATATTTACTTATTATAGTAAATGTATAGCTTTAGTGTTAAATATATATATTAAATCTAATTAAGCGCCTAGATATTCAAAACCTAACTAAGCTCTTTACTATTTACTTAGTATCTATATACTTCTTATATTACCTATCTGCTAGCTATATATCCTTAGCCTCTACAGTAATCTATTTTATATAAATAGCGTTAATATTAGTATTTAAAGGTATTAGTACTTATTTATAGTAGGAGTAGAGTAGCATAAACAAATACCTTTAAAAATTCTAATTAAAAAAATCTCTATTACCTCTTAAAGAGCAGCTAGCATAGTAGACTAGAAGCGCAGATCTTTTTTATTATTATCTTACACTATTTCCTTAATAAGGCGGCAGAATAGAATAGCGTTTTTCTAATAAGGGGCTTTATACTCTTTTAGTACTTTTTAACTTTTCTAAGTATAATAGCTATATATTATTAGAATATATATATAATAAATAGCTATAATAATAATATACTGCCTAGCTTCTAGTAGTGCTTCCTTTTTAGCATAGCAGGTAGTGTTTTGCAAGGCGCCTTTTACGTAGCCTTAGTAACTAGTAGCTTCTATTTTTTTACTTAAAATTTGCTAGTAATTAGTTTAGAGTATCTAGCTAGCCTAGTGCGTGCTATTATTTTAGAAATTAAGGTTTTATAGTAGTTAAGGCTATAAAGTATTAAAAAAGTAGCTAGGAGGGCAGTAAGTAAGGTAGAGTAGCTAAGTAGGTAGTAAGGTAAGTAAAAAAAATACACTAGTAATATTAGCGTCTTACTTATGCGTATAGGCTTCTATAGCTACTTTTTATAATAATAATAATATTTTTATTATTTCTATAATATTAACTATAGTTATTATATACTATTATTACACTCTATACTATAGCGTCTATAAAGGAAAAGGCTTCTAATATTTTAGAGGGCCTCTTAGATACTAGCCTATAGATACTAGCAAATTTTAAGTATAATAAGTAGAAGGATCTTACTAAAGTACCTAGTAATTATAGCCTTTTATTATACTATATACTAATATAAATAGAGCTTTATATATAGAAATAAAAAGGTTAGCTCTATATCTTTTATATTGCAGATAAGGTAGCTCTTAGAAAGATTATCCTACTAACTATAAAGTACTATTTAAAAGGTGCGCTTAGTAATAAAGCCTATATTATTATATAAAGGTCTTGTAATGTACATTATAGTAAAGAAGAAAAGGCACTAAACTTTACTAGATTAGCGAATTAAGCTATATAATATTAGCTTAAAAAGAAGTTTTATAATAATAAGAACTACTAACTATTCTTTAAAGCACAAAAGTATTAATAGCTTTTATATAAAAAAAGAGCTTATGTAGTCCTACCTTAAGAACTATAAAAGTAGTATATTATTATATCCTATTATTATATATTAGTTAATTAATAAAAAGTAGGCAACTAGTTACAGGCGGCGAAACTAATAGCTATTTATAAGAAGTAGAGTAAGATTAGAAATAAAGTTAATCTAAGGGCATACTAAGCATCCCTAGCTAAGTGTAGAATTGCCGCTAGTAAGGAAAAAAGCCCTTCTATACTATAGAGTTATATAGGTAAATAAATCTTTAGTTATAGTAGTATATATAAGAAGCTTTTGCGCGATATATATAAGGTAGGCCTAATAAAGCTTTAAGGCTAATAGCTTTAAGAGGAAGGCAAATAAGAAAAAGTAAAAGGACTTTTGTAATAGCATAGGCAATATAGGTCTAATTACTAAGGAGTTAGTAATAGTTACTAATAAAGAATAGTTATAAATTTATTACACTTATTTATTATATATCTTTGCTAATAATTATTAGTTCCTATAAGTCTAGTCCTTCTACTAACCTTATTAACTATAGTAAGAATAGTATACTTAATAGTAATATGACGTATATTAAAAGAAATAATAATAAAAAAAAAGTATAAAAAGAAAATTAGAAAATAATAGAAAGGAGCTTAAGGCTTATTTCTAAAAGCTACTAGACAAGTATAACTTTAATATTATAGATAAGGATATAGACTTTAAAGGTTTCTTAGACTTTAGAGGCTTAGATACTAAAGGGAGTTTAGATAATAAAGGGGGCTTAGGTGCTAAGGGGGTTTTAGATAATAAGGAGGGTTTAGATAATAAGGGGGGCTTAGGTACTAAGGAGGTTTTAGACAATAAGGGGGTTATAAATAATAAGGGGGACTTAGGTGCTAAGGGGGTTTTAGACAATAATTAGCGCATAGGATAAGATAAGCTAGAGTTATAGTTTCACTATAGCTAATTATTACAGCTAATAATTATGTACTAGTTGCTAAGCATACCGCCTATAGTAGTATAATAATAAGCTAATTGCTACCTAAAACTAACTCTATAACAAAGGGCTATATACTAGTCTAGATTTATAACTAGCTTATTATTAGTATACTGTACGCTGCACACTGTTTCTAGCTAACCTTAATATTAGTTAAACACTACTATAGTTAATATTATAGAGTATAGTTTATTCTATTCTTTTCTTAAACTACTATTCTCTTAAACAACTATATAACTAGTTATTACGTCTTTTTATTATACTAATATCCTTAAGTGCTATATTAAGTGCTACACCTACTCTAGAAATTTATATATAGCCCTATATTAATAAACTAGTTACTTTACTACTAGATACTCTTCTTAGCTATAGAATCCTAGCCCTATAGGCTAATAGGTTAGAAAGTAGGATAATTTGTCTTATCTAACGTTCCTCTTTAGACTTTTAAGAATTAGAGATAGAAAAAAAACATTTGCTATATAGGACACGGAGTAGTCTAATACTTAATAGGCTAAAGATAAATAAAATCTATAACGTATACTAGAACTCTTATCTTTGTATAGGTATTATCTAGACTATATTTTAGAAGGGCGTAAAGTATCCCTCTAGTTATCTATATATATTCTATTTTAACTATAGCTATATACTATAACACTTAAGTGTTAACTCTACTAGTACCTAGCTAATTAGTACTAAGCACCTTATTAACTATATAAGGTTCTAAGTATATATATAGTAGAATAAGCCTATTTATAAAAAGACTTTTACTCCCTAGTATAAAAAAAAGTAAATAGCTATTTTATATCCTATATACTCTTTATAGGTGTTTAAAACTAAACTTATATAGGTAGTAATTAATAATAACTAGTTTTTTTTAAATAGTAGAGCAACTATCCTTTTAACACTTTCTCTATTTCCCTAGGCCTAATGCTGTAGGAACTAGCTAATATAGATTCTACTAGATATTCCTAAATAAATTTAACGCTGCTAAGGCAGCTATCCTTAGCAAAATTAGTAGGATAGCTAAACTCTGTATCTTGCTTAACGCATAGTCTATAGCTAATTATCTTAGCTTTCTAGCTATTAATAGTTACTATATTAATAATGCTTAGCAGCTTAAGAACAAGGGTACTTAACTTTATACTAATATATAGCAGCTATACTAGAGTATTAATAGTATTAGAAGTACTATAAGTCCTTAAAGATATAGAAACTGCGCAAGAGCTCTTAGCAATTATATATGTATAATACTAGCTAGCAATAATAGCACTCTATCTTAGAGTGTCTAGAACAAACTATTAGAGGAAAAATATTCCCTAGAACTAAAAAAAACACAATCCTATATCTTAATTATATTATTAACCTTATAGGTCAAGATATTATCTATTACCTTAAGTTATTAGCGCCTATTAATCTTAACTCTAAAGAGACGCTATAGCAGTAATATATAAATAAAATTTAGGCATAGATATCTATCCTAAATTGTCTTTGCAAGATATGTTAGCTATTATTATAGAAAGTTATTATAAAAAGGTATTACAGACTAACTAGTACGTAGCTTTGTTCTATTTATATTATAATTAACTAGTTACTATAGTAATGTAAGTAATTTCTTATAATACAAAGTAACGCACTACTAAAGAAGTAATTATCTATAATTTAAGATATCTAAATAAGATAGAACTCTATATATAATATATATAAGCGCGCACTAAAGCTTTTGGCAAATTAATATATAGCTAGAGAAGAAGATTATAATAAAGATAACTAGGAGATTAAATACTTCTACTTATAGTAACAATGCAGAGGCAGACTTTAAAAACCTTAAGAAACTTTAACTATTAGCCCTAAAATAGTTACATCTTAAGTTAATTACCTCTATACTCTAAAAGTTTAAAGAGGCTATAAACTTTCTAAGTAAAAACTAGAAATCCTAGGTCCTATACGTCTGGCTTTTATATAACTAGATCTTTAATTTTCCAAATAAGATAAATAATAAGCTTATTAAAGAGTTAAATAATATTAGATAGCTAGAAGCTATATAAGCTATAGCCAAGATAGAATAAAAGAAGTTACGCAAGTATTACTTAAGAATAGATAGAAAGAAGAGTGTCTTATTTAACTATATAATAATATTAGACATTTAGCAAAAGCTTATAGCATATAAGATATTATAATTATAGTTATTTATTATAGTTATATGCTAATAGTTATATGGGATAAGATATAGGAGACCTAGGATAAGTATATATACTACTAATAGTTCCTAGAGTACCTTAATTACTATAATAGCCTAATAGCTAGAGACTCTACTCTAGTTTTAAATACTAACCTAAGATAGTTACAAGGTAGTAAATAGTTTTAAAAGCCTTTTTTACTATCTAGTTTATAGTCTAGTAGCCTCTCCACCTCTAGCTAAAGTTTAGTTTAACTAGATATTAATTATAACTTAGGTCTAACTTAGATAGAAAAAGAAATGTACCCAAGTACTTCTATAGTTAAAAAGAGTAATAGGTTTATTATACTAGTATAGTAGAAAGTTTATTAAATATCCTACCTCTAACTTATATAGACTGTAAAGATCATCCTAGTAGTGTAGATTTTATAGATAGGTATTAAGCGCGTCTTTAATACTAGTAGGAATATAATTAGAGATTAAAGGCATAATCTCGCTGCTTAAATAATTTAAAAGGTTATAATAGTTAAGTTTATAATAGCTAATAAGTAATCTATAAAGTTATTAGATTCTAATATAGGGGAGAATAATTTAGGGGACATAGCCCTATTAAAAAAAGAAATAATTTATATAAGTTACTAGATAATACAAAGACTATTAAAACTATATAAGATTCTAAGGTTGTAGATAGCGAGCTACTAACTCCTTTCTACTAGGGGTAGCTACTATAAAAGTACTTAAGGCCTTAGCGCTACTATAGTATTAGTAATAATAAAATATAATAAATATACGTATTAATAGCAAAACAGTGTTAATATTACTTTTACTTGGTTTTCTTTTCTTATACACCTTTATAAAGTAACTAAAGTTACTAATCTTATTACTATTAATTTTATATAATATAAGTTACGTAATCCTAATAGTGTAAGGGTGCTAGCCCGAGTTAAAAGTTAATTATTAAAATCTACAGTGCCGTACTAATAACGGCTCGACAAGTCACTATATCGGTGGCTAAGGCCGCGCTAGTGCCTAATTAGGTGCTAGCGTCGGAGCGTCGATGCCGACCCCCGGGCGATTTCATAACAAATAGGTAGTCTAACCTAACCTATACTTAGGAGTCTGTATAATCTAACCTAATCTATACCTAGGGTCTATGCAATTCTAACTTAACCTATACCTAGGTTTATGCCACTCTAACCTAACTCTATACCTAAGCTAGGTACCCCGAACCCATTTACCAGCCTAAGCTTACGCGATAATTAAATATATAATATAGTAAATAGATAAACACTTAATCTATATATCTAGTTATAGATTTTATATTGCGTGTGCGTAGGTAACTACGCGTTTTATTATTAACTACTTCTAGTATAAGGGGCTAATTTATACGTGCTAATAAATAGTTATAATAAATAGTTTCTAGCCTAACCTATTTCTAAGCTGCTTTACCTTTTTTAATATATTTTTAGTACACCTATAGCTTTCTCTTACAGCGTTATACTATTTACTAAAAGGTCTATACTATTTCTCTTCTAGAATAACTTTCTTATTAAAATCTCTACTAGAGATTATATAAGTAATAACTAAGTTTAATTAATAGGTAGAAAATAAGTATAAGCTTAGAATTATTATAATCTATTAGGATATAAAATCCCACTACTTTTTTCTAGAGGAGACAATTAGCCTATAAAAACTATATAGATAAGTAAGAAATTAAGATTAGCTATATCCTAGTATATAAATATAAAAACTAAATAGAGCACTAGCATAAGTAAAATAAGAAATTATTACTAACGCTATAAAAATAAGGAAAAGCGCAAATCTGCTGCCTAAATTATAGCCTAAGATTCTAAGTATAGCTACTTACCTCTATGGTAAGAGCCAATTAGCTCTGTATACTTTTTAAGCACTGGATAAAATATTTAAAAATTAGTTTAGATAGTATTTCTATTAGTATAAGCTTACTTAAGTATAAGTATAAACAGCCAATTGTTATTCTAATTAGAGTAGAATTTATTGCTATAGCTATTAAGTATATCCCTTAAAAAGGATGTAAGTAGTAAAGGAGAATATGCGAGGATTTTAAGTAAATCCTAAGGACTATATTAGATATCTAGTTTATTATAGAGTATTAAATCTTTATACAATATAGATTCTAGTATTTAATTAGGTAATTACTATATATAATATTATATTAATATAAATATTATTCTATAGACGTAAAGCTAATTTAGGTATATTCTATAAAGAAGTAGTGAAGATTATTAAAGTCCTATATAAGGAGCAGATTAATAATCTAAAAGAAGAGTTAATAGATATTCTAAATCTTCTCACTATACTAAATAAATAAGCAAGTACTAAGTAAGTAGAGAATAGTGCTCCTATCTAGTAATCTAAGAGCTTAGCTAGCTAGGCTAGTAATTAAGTAGCTAATAGGACTAATATATAGGCAGCAAGCTTAGCTAGTAAGTAGCTAAGAATTATATAGTTTAAAGTAAGTATATAAAGTTTATAACTTCTAAATAAACGCTAAAGCTAGGCAATCTAAGGTATAACAAGTTAAAGATTTATAGGGAGACTAATAGCCACTAAAGTATGCACTAATTTAGGTAAGCTAGCCTATTATATTCTAGATAGTGTTTTTTTCTAAAGTGTAAAGACTAAGAGCTCTATAGCTACCTTATAATCTAGCCCTGGAAGCTTAACTACGCTAAAAGAAGTAAAAATAACCTACTAGGAAGCTAAAAGTAAAGCTAAGATTAAGCATCTATAAAATTAAGTAGGAGACTTTAAGGAGGTAACAACGCAGACACGCGCATTTAGGACTATTTGCCTCTTTAATAATAAAGAGATTATAATTAATATAATAATACTACTAATTAGCTAGGGGAAAGGTTAGGTATATATATACTAATTACTAGTTTTGTGTATTATTAAATTATCTACTTAGGGATAGAATAATAAAGGCTTTTATCTTAAAAAATATAATAAAAAAGCAGAGCCCCCTACTTAGTAATTAAAAAGATTATAAAAAAGGTAATTATAAAAAGAAGCGCGTTTAAACTGCTAAGCGGGCTTAGTAGTCTTAGCGCGCGCAGCTCCCACATACAAAGTTTTCACAAAGAGGCCACTTAGAACTTTAGGGGAGAGATAAAACTTCGGCGCGGCAACGCTGTAGTCATCTATCCTTTCTTCGATATTCCGTACTAGTTATATAATAAATATTTTCTAAGATAAGTTTCCATTTATATATATTTTAGAAGTATTCTCCTAGAGTTAAGCCGTATTATTACGTAATTCTAGACTGGCTGTTTAACCAACTACCGTGTTACTTAATTAATAATTTCTTTAGTAATATTTTTACTACAATAATAATAATTATAATTATAATAGCAACTAAACTAACTATTTCATTACTCTTCTATAATAGATCTCTCCTTGCAACTAGTAAGCTATATACTACTCCTAGAACCTTGCCACTACCTATCTCCCTCTATACTCCTCCTACTACTACTTACCTTTACCTTTATTACACTACTACCTTCGCTTTTATTATTCTTATATACCTATAAAATATTAACTACTACTACTAGGAGCTTTTCCTATTATAGCTGCGCGCGCGCTCTAGTAATATATAAGAAATACTCTCTTCTTTTCTAAAAGTTGCCTACTACTTTTTCTTAGTCTATTCTTTAGTCTTACTAATAATAAAAATAGTAAGAAGCTATTATTATTATATAATTATTATTATATTATTACTTAGGCCTTTATATAAAAGAATAGCCTTACACTTATGAATCTAAAATTACGTAAAAATAGTATATAGCCAAATAAAATTATTAGTTATAACTTTTAAAATAGTACAATTAATCTAGTCCTCTAGTAGGCCTGCCTTAACTATATCTTATAGTAGGTAGGCTAAATAGCTAATGTTATATCTAGCTAGTTATCTATACTAGTTTTAAATTCTCTAGCAGCTGTCTAACTATAGGTATTAGATAACTTAATTTTAGGACGCTAGAAAGCTAGCTTGCTATATATATTAAAAAGTTAAATTTAAAAAACTTCGTATTATATGTGTTAAAGTGGAAGAATTTTTAGATATTATAGATATTATAAGAGTAGGCAAACTTTTGTAATATATATATAGCAAACTATAGTTGCAACTCTGCGTCCTACTATAGCTCTCTAATAGTTTACTAGTTAGGAGATAAAATATAACTTAGTTATGCTAAATAGTAGACTATCTATTAACTACTATTAATAATGCTATTATATAGAACGCTAATAATAAAATTATTATTATTATATATATATTTTAATACTACTACTATGTGCTAAGTACTAGGTTTTAGTGCCTTCTATTTTACTCCTCTCTGGATATAGTGCGGACTTAACCTTAGTTAGAATCTTCACATAATAAAGATCTTTAATATATTATAGAAGTATAGGAAGCCTAAAATAAGCACTAAAAGTACTCTATAATAAATTCTAAAATTACTATAGTATTACGTAAAAAGATACTAATAGTATTATTTTCTACATATCTATATAGAGACAAGCTACTAAAGCTGCCTACCTTATAGAAACACCTTACTAAATATCGACTTTAAAAAGCTTTTGAAGTAAGGCTTTTATTAAACATCTTTGTTGTGTAAAGATTCTAACTAAGGTTAAGTCCTCACTATACACAAAGAGGAGTAAAATAGAAGGCACTAAAACCTAGTATCTAGCTCATAGTAATAGTAACAAAATATATACCAAATAATAAAAATTTTATTATTAGCTTACTTTATAGTAGTATTATTAATAGTAGTTATTAGATAGTCTACTATCTAGTATAACTAAGTTATATATTATTTCTTAACTAGTAAACTATTAGAGAGATATAGTAAACTATATAGTTGCAACTATAGAAGTAGTATAGGTAATAAGATACTTAACTATAGTTTAGCTATTATACTTATAATCTAGTAGCTATAGCGTAATTATAGTTTGCTATTTATATAGCGTATAAAGTCTATTTTTTATAATATTAGTAATACCGAGTACACTAAATCTTTATCTTTAATATATAACTACTACTACAATTTTTTAAATCTAGCTTTTTATCTATTATATTTAGCGACGCAATAATATTCTAGTAGCCTAACTATAGTACTTCTTTTATATAGGGCGGCATAGCTATAGTAGAGTTCTAAGAGTATATAGAGAATTAGCTAGGCAAAGTTAAGAATAATTCCTAGAGATTTAGCAATCATATATAGTAAGTAGGGTTATTAGAAAGGCCTTTTAATTTTAATAATTTTAACAACACCTAGCCCTAGCTATTTAGACCCTATTAGCTAGTTCTATAACTCTAGATTCTAAAGTGCAAAGTACTTCTTTAGTACCTAGATAAAAGGTTAGGTTAAGCGTTTTTATACTATAATAATAGGACAAAGTAAAAACATTACTAAAAAAGCTTAAAGATAAGAACTAGCAAAGTAAAGGCATAGAGTAGCTACTAGATGATAAGTAGTAGTTTTTCTTAAGGACTATAGAAGTTTAAAAAAGCGTAGCTGTAGTGTAAAAAGTTTATAGATATAGTAGTAATTATCTAAAGTACTACTAAGGTAAGGGACTATAACTAAGGAATAAGGGTAAGAGTAAGCGGCGATAGCGGGAGCATAAGGGAGATAGGTAGTGGCGAGGTTCTAGGGAGGTAGAATACAGCCTGCTAGTTCGAGGAGAGATCTACTATTGAAGAGAGTTAATAAAATAATTAGATTAGTTACTATTATAATTATAATTATTATTATTGCAGTAAAAATATTATTAAAGAAATTATTAATTACGTAATACAGTAGTTAGTTAAACAGCCAGCTCGGAAATACGTAATATTACAGATTAACCCTAGGAGAGAGAAAAGTAAGCCTTGTATATTAAGATTAGTAAACTTAAGAAAAAAGAAATCTAGATAGTAATTTATTTAGTATAAGCTACTAGATAACTACTTCTATTAAAGTAGGTTTAGACCTATAAATCTAATTAGAATAAGTTCTTTCTAAAGTATAAGACTTAAATTATTATACGGAGTAATCTTTAGAATAAGAACTTGCTATTTTTAACCTACGCAGCAACACTTATAGAATAGTTAAAGCACTTTTCTATATATATAACAGTATAGGAGTAATAACTACTATTATTATTATCTTTTTATTAGAAACCTATTAGTCGCAAAAAAAAAACTATAGTATAGTTACATAGAACTATAATAGCCATTATAGTAAACAATAATCTAGAGATTATTTAATATAATATAGTAGGAGCGGTTTTAAACGCTTATAAAATAGCTAAAAACCTAGTTATTAATGAGCTTCTGGATAGGTTTAAGCAATATAGCAAGTGCGTGTCCCTTAATTAAGCTCTATATAGATTAAGAGACTTGCTACTACTCTAGTATAAGACGTTTTTAGGATTGCTAAAACTATAGCATTTACTTTAGCTAAAAACAACAACCTTGTTTATTTATAAGTAAAGATTATAAAACATTAGTACTCTTATATAATAATAATATACTTTTAATTTTTAACAAAGCTCATAAAGTAAAAATATAGAATCTTTAGAGTTAGGTTAATATATAATATATAGATTAAGAACTATAGACTAGTTAAATAATTTCTAGATGTAAAAGTAATCTAAGATTATAAGAATAGAATAATTACGCTTATTTATAATATGTATATTAATAAGATTATAAAGAAGTTTAATTTTAACAATAGTAAAAGCTCCTCTATAACGCCTCTTTAATTAGAAGAGCTTATAAAGAATACTAGAGAAGCGACTAAGCAGGAAATTAAGAGCTAGTAGAAATGTGTTAGCTTAGTACTATATATAGCTATTATACTTAGGCCTAATATTATATTTACTATTTTAAAGCTTTTATACTTCCTAATAAATTTAAGTACATAACACTTTGTTATAGTTAATTAAGTAATTGTATATCTTTAGAAAACGCACTAGTAGTCTATTTAGTATAGCTAATATAATAGACCTAATGTCATAATTTATAGTAATACGTTATTTATGAATAATTTAGAAACTTAAAAATTATCTTATAGCTATATAGTTATACTCTATAGTAGAGTAATACTCTAAAAGGCTACTTATTAGACTATAGTTATAACCTCTACTACTAAGGCAAAGCTACTTGCACTTAAGTATATTGATAAAAAAGTTATAGTACTAAAGTAGTTCTTTAAGGAACTTAAGCTTAATTTAGGATATGTGTAGAACGTTTTCTATAATAATTATTAAATTATCTAATTAGTTATTAAAAAGAATAAGTTTATAAAACACTTGCCTGCGCTATATTAATATTTAGATTATATAGCTATATTAAAAGTATTATTAATAACGTTTCTATTGCTTCTAAATTTACTATAAAGTAAATATAGCCATAGGCGAATCGTATAAGTAGACAAGGGACACTTTCCCCTAATAAAAAATAGCCTTTTAAAGGAGGTTAAGAGAAAACTAACACTAGTGGCCTATTGTCTATTTAAAGCGTGAATTGAAATTTCTAATAAAGTTTTTCCTAAATTAGAAGATAGTAATATGCCTTAGTTAACTTTCTTGTCCTATAAGTTTAAATCTTAATAACTTATTAAGACTAGTAACTAGTTAAAGATTTCTTAATTATTAGAGGTACTTGCTAATAGATTTCCCATTCTATAAGTTTAATCTAGTAACTTAGTTAAGACTAGCTTAAATAGTTAGAAATTTCTTAATTATTAGAAATACTAGCTTATTTAGGCTACTTTTCTTCTTATTATATAAAGATTGGTTTTTTAGTGTTTAAAAACTAGAGGGGGAAGAGGGCGAGATTTAAACTTACTAAGGAGTCTAAGTTTTCGCTTATTTCTAGACTAAAATCCTCGCTTATGGTCCCCTACCACACCGTGGATTTACCATCTATAGTAGGGTGACAAAAAAAAAGAAAAATTTTTTATACCTTTTTTAAAATGTAATAACTTACCTATTTAGTAATAAAAAATTATAGGACTTTTATGTATAATAGCGAAAGTTAGTAACCTTAATAAAGTACACTTACGTAATGCTAACTAATTAGCGTTAAAAGGTTTTTTAGCCTTAAACATAGGTAATTTTTAAGATCTCTTTAGAAACGTAAATAACGTTTTTATTACGGTATTAAATTTTTTATACTATAGTATAGTTTAGGTATATAAAAAACCTATATATATTCCATTTTTAAGTATAGGTTATTTCCTAAAACTATTTTTTATTTTTGATTATTTACTTTTTTAATTTTTCGCTATAGTATTATATTATAATAATCTATTTAATTCTAGATAGTATTATCTTATAGCTAGAAGCGTAATCCTAACTTTAAGGTTAAAAAAAGTACAATATTACATGTATTATTAATTAGTTTTTTATTTTTATTTTTTATTTTAGTTTAAGACCCTATAACTTTTCTATTACGTAATCCTATGCTCTATAATTGTTATATAAGGTTATTTACTAGGTAACCTAACGATATTATAATTTATAGCTTAATAGCTATAGTTTTAAAAAATAGTTTTTCTTTAGTTTTTTAAGTATACTTTTAGTAGGAGGAAAAATAAAAACCTTGGATAAAAAAATATTTAGAAAGAAAACCTATACTAAAAGTTTAAAATAATACTATGCTAAACTATAGTATTTATATATATAAAAATTACCTTTTTTTATACGTCTAAAAAAAGTTATAGGGGTTATATAAAATAGAGGTTTTAAAACCTCAATGTTTAGGTTCCTCTATATACCTAGTTTATGATTACTAAGCAAAATTTTAATAGATTACCTAAGACTACCATATCGTTTCTATAATATATAAAAAATTAAAATTTTAGTAACTAGTTAAATAAAAAAAGTTATAAGCATTAAAAAAGAGTTACAAAAACATTAGTTTTTTTTTTGTCACCCCAAAGTAGACTTCTACTATACTTAGACGGTCTTACGCCCGTACCTACTACAATACGCCCCTCCATATTAGAAGTATATAAGAGGATTATTTCAGGTTACCTATCTAAAAATATGTAATATGCTAGCAGATAGGCCTATAAAAGCGCTTAATTAATAGTAGTTTACTTGCTTTAAAAAGCTTCTAAATCTTAAGAATATAAATAAACTTATTATAAAGGAAGTATAAGTTATAAATTTATTATAAATTTAAGGTTTATAGAGCTACTATCTATTTACTAAACTTATGTAAATATAATTCCAATATAAGGCTTTATAAGTGCAAACTAATATTTATTTACTATATATAATTTAAAATAGATTTTTTTAATTATTTTTTTAATAGAATATAAAATATTGTACTAAGAAACACGTGCTAGTTTGCAATTAGAGTAGCTTAATAAGTAGATAAAATATTATAATTAGCCTTATAATACTCTAGGCTAGATTCCTCTTAACTAGTCTAGCTATACTAAAGAGCACTTTTTAGGTCTAATAGTTTCTTTATTAAGTTATAAGGAGATAATCCTCCCTCTAGATTAATATTATTATTACTAATAGAGTTACCTTTTTTTTGTCATCACCTTTTTTACGCTCTTTTTTAATTACTAAGCAGGGGGCTTTGCTTTTTTTATTATGTTATTTAAGATGAAAGCCTTTGTTGTGCTACCCCTAGGTTGTTAATTTAACGCCACAATAAGGTTAGAGCGCTTAGGCTAAAATTAGGGCTGCTTAATAGATAGTGCAACATTTTTTAGTAACTTATTAGCTAGTTTAGAGCTAGCACCTAGAGGTCCTAAAAAATTAGCACTATGCTAAAAAGAGTCCTATAGTAGGGATAAGGGGATTTATAAGCAAATTAAATACCCTATCTACTACTTTAGTAAGTAAAACTAATAGTCCTAGAGCAATTATAAGGAATATATAGTTGATTACTAAATGCTAAAGCGCGCTAAGCTAAACACAATTCTAAGGATTTATACTACGCTAGCTAAATAGATTTTTAAAGTTCTGTAGTTTCTAAGATTATTATTATTTACTAGAAAAACCATAGTGCTTAAGTTATACTTAAAGATTATTAGTAAGAGCACTAGTATTAGCCATTTTAGAGGTTTAATAATTCGTTCCTAGAAAGTTATATTAATTAGGATTATAAGCTGCAAAGTCAAAGATATAGACTTAGATCCTATATTATTAGGCAATTAAGAGGAACCTTAATTAGACACAATTATATAATCCTAATTCTCTTAAACAATTACTACTAAGAATTAAACATAAGTATTAATATCTCCTTTAAGATAAGCAATAGAATTAATTAGATCTATAACTTTCTACTAAGAGGGTGTCCCTAATCCTTGATTGTATTAAGCAGTTAATGCGCTAGCCTATTTAGTTAAGTCTAAAATGCGCACTATAATATCCTTTAAGGGCAATAACTATATAGCTTTAATTAAAGTAGATTAAGCTTTACTTACAAGAGTGTAATAATTAATTATAGCTAGAGTATTAAACCTGCGCTTTAAGGAGTTATTAGTTTTATAAAGCAATCTATTCCTTTAATAAGTAAGGCTAAGCAATCTTAAATAGAGTAGACGTAGGTAGATAAAATAGATTATAAATACTAGTAACCTAAGCAGATTACTACGCGTTAATTATAGCTATAGGGATACTAATACACTAATTAGAAGGTTAGTTAATTAACTAGTTTATAATCATATAACCTTATAGCGCACCTAAACTAGTCTAAGTAGCACTATACTAAATACCCTAACACTATTTAGAAGTATAATTAAGTGTTAATATAGAATAATTTATATTATAGAATAAAAGCGCTTAATTAGGTAGACCTAATTAAGTAAAATCAATCTAACCTATAGGGGCATTCTTAACTAGTATAATAGCGCTACAATCTTTTATAAGAGACTAGTACTTACAACTCTTACCTAAAAGAGAATTAAGAGATAGAGCACTATCCTCCTTTATTTTCTTCTTACTTAAACATATCTTTAAGCGATCCTTAAAAACACTTTATAAAATTAAGGTAAGAAGATTAGTACTACGCAGATTAATAAATAATTAACAAAAATATATATAATTATATACTAAAATCTTGTTTTAGTTATATACCTTTTTACGCTTTTTTAATTACTAAGCAGGGGGCTCTGATTTTTTGTCATGTTATTTGAGATGAAAGCCTTTGTCGTCCTACCTCTAGGTAGATAAATTAATGCCACACATATACTAGAATATTATTTGCGTAACACTAAATAAACTAGCGCGCCTTCTTTTTAAGCTTCTTAGGTCTAGAAAATATTAGTAAAGAAGAAGTACTAAAAAGAATTAAGAGTTTATAAAAAGACTTATATATATAACTAGACATATAATAATAGTACCGTACCGTATATTAAGTGTTTACTTAATATATTATTAAAACACCTACTATTTAAGCTACTATAAAGACTAGATTTAAGGTACCTAATATATAAATACCTATGCTTAGGCCTATATATTTAAGTAAAAGCTAAACTAAGCTTATTTTTCTTACTCTTCTTACTTATAAGAGTTTTAGAATTAATTATAAACTTAGATTTACTGAAGGATTTAGCTATGAAGGTAACTTAATTATTATTTTTTAACTTTAGAGTTTTCTTATATAATTAGGCAGGCTCCTTAATACGCTTAAACTACTTAGGTTATATAGTTTAAGCGTGTTTCTATTTTAACGCCTTCTTCTTAGTTATTATTAAACATCTTTGTTGTATGGATATTCTAACTAAGATTAAGTCCGCACTATATATATAGAGAGGAGTAAAATAGAAGGCACTAAAACCTAGTACCTAGCACATAGTAGTAGTAATAAAATATATATAAAATAATAACAATATTATTATTAACTTTCTTTATAGCAGCATTATTAATAGTAGTTACTAAATAGTCTACTATCTAGCATAACTAAGTTATATATTATCTCTTAAACTAGTAAACTATTAGAAAGCTATAGTAGACTACAAAGTCGTAACTATAGAAATAGTATAGGCAATAGAATAGCAAAACTATAGTTTACTATACAGATAGTGTATAAGTCTCTTATAATATTAGTAACGCCTAGTATACTAAATCTTTATCTTTAATATATAACTACTACTACTATCTTTTAAACCTAGCTCTTTATCTATTATATCTAGCAATATAATACTACTCTAGCGCCCTATGTACACTACTTCTATTTAGGGCAATATAGCTATAGTAGAGTTCTAAGAGTATATAATCAATTAGCTAGTCAAAGTTAAGGATAATTTCTAGATATTTAGCAATCTTATATAGTACGTAGGATTATTAAAGAGGCCTCTTAATCTTAGTATCTTTAATAACACCTAGAACTAGCTATTTAGGCCCTATTAGCTAGTTTTACAACTCTAAATCTTAAAGTGTAAAGCACTTCTTTAGTACCTAAATAAAAGAGAAATAGATTAGTCCTTCATACTATAATAATAAGGTAATGTAAAGATCTTACTAGAGAAGTTTAAGAATATAAACTAGTAAAGTTATAGTATAGAGTAGTTACTAAATAAAAAGTAGTAGTAGTTCTTTAGAAACTATAAAAGCATAAAAGTGTAGTAGTAGCGTAAGAAGCTTATTAAGATAGTAGCAATTATCTAGGCTACTCTTAAGGTAGGGGACTGTAAGCAATAAGGGTAAGGATAAGTAGTAGTAGTAGAAGCATAGGGAAGATAAGCGCCGGCGGCGAGGTCCTAAATAGTAGTATATATAGCTTACTAGTTATAAGAGGAGATTTACTATAGAGAAAGAGTTAGATAAAATAATTGGAATAGTTACTATTATTATTATTATTATTATTATTATTATTATTATTATTATTATTATTATTATTATTACTATAAGTCTAATTTAATAAGCAACTAAACTAGCGTATTAAAGAGGAAAATTAAGCAATTTAGTCATATAATTTTCTAGCCTTACACTTAAGCTTTTCTTAACTAAGCTTTACTTAAAATTTTATAGAGTTGTAAATTAGTACCTCCTATATTCTTTTTAATAGTTAATAATTGTTAAAAGAAAAATAGGGGGTAGGGCAATTAACTTACTCCTATAGAAAAACTAACTAGAGGAACTAAAAGAAGAGATAAAGAGTAAACAAGCAGAGTTTATTATTAATAAAAAGCTATTATAGACTTATATAACTATAAATGCTAAAGGAATTACGCTATTATAAGCAATTAGTCGCTTACCCAGGTACTTAATTTGTAAGCTAATTAGAGGTAGGATTATTTTAAGCCTTATTGTATAAGCAGGCGCGCTACTTACGCAGCCTACCTAAGGGGTATATTGCAGAAATAAAGCTCTAACTAGGTGCAATTATATACCTATAATTAGATAAGTAGTATTATTATAGTCCTACTCCTTTTCTATAAGCGTATGTATAGTTTAGCCCTTTAGCCTCCTTTTTCCTATATAGTAAGCGTATCTACTTCGCTTACTAAATCTAAGATTCTAGCTTATTTTTCTTTGACAAGAATTTATATATCTTAAAATAAGTAGAGACTAGTAACTCTAGGTATATTACCTAAACAAAAAGATAGTAATTATACTTTAAAGAATAACTATTTAAATAGTATATAAAAAAGTAATTGCTTATAAAAGGTATATCTTTTTATAAATAATAGCTTATTATATCTTCTAGAAAGGAATTTTTCTTTTCTACCTAAGCTCAGCAGCTTAGGACCTACTTATTTTAGTAATTTTAATGCTTTTATAATATTAAATAGTAGGAAGCCTCTACCTTAACTACTTATAACTAGAACTATAGGCCTACTAGTAACTTATTTAAGTAAATAAGTTTAAAGTTAAGTTATAAATTAATATATATAAGACTATTCACTACTTAAAGAATAAGAGTGTAATTAAAATTAGGATACTTAGATAGGGGGTAGAGCTAGTATATATACACTAATTCCCTCCTAGATAGGAGTATAAACTACCTCCACTTATTAGTTTTCGAGTGGCCCTACTATATTTAATAACTGCGTCTTTTATTACGTTACTAGCGCCTACGTAATATTATATAATATTATATATATGCTAAGTCCTAGGACTAGAGCGCGTTAAAGTTTTTCTAACGTCTTCTCTAGCTTCTAAGATAACTAACCCTATAATAATATTACGTTGACTACCTATCCGCCTACTACGTTACTAGATAATTAACTTCTACCTTTTACCGTTTACTACTACCTTACTAGATAATAAATTAATTTTATCCACTACTCTATTACTTAATAATTAACTACTTAGAACTCTAAAATATACTACTACTATAATATATAATAAATTGCGTGTACTCTACTCCTTACGTCTAATGCTAAATAGCACCTTAACACTTTACTAGCCTTACTCTACCTATTACCTATAAATATTCTATAGTATAAACGTGTATTTATATATTTGCTATGTCTCTATTATTTATTTCTAGTAGTATCCTTTACGCTAGTAATTCTCTAGGCCCTTTAGATTAAATAGCAGATTGTTGTGTTTTATATATCTTTATTAACATTTAGCATTTCTAGCCTATTGCTTTTTAATATAGCCTTAGTACTTATTATTAATATAGCTAAGTAGTAGGCAGCTAAATTAATAAAGAGCAAAATATAACTTAATGTTTATAGTCCCTAGAGTACTTAGATTTTCCTTAGTATAGTGTAATTAATTTATTAGGCCTATTTATTTACTATATAAAGTGTAGTTTTTACTACTATATAGTTAGTAATATTAAGTAGCGCTTATTCTTTATAATACTAGTTCTAGTTAGCGACGTTATTAGTGTTATTAGTATTATTAGCTTTGTTATATATATATAGTTGTAAGACTATTCGCCTAAAAGTAATAACGTTTATAAGGTAAGAAAAATAGCTATACTAAATTATTATCTTAAGATCTTGCGTAATAATTAAATATACTATTATATAAGGATAGATAAAGACTTAATTTATGTGTCTAGTTATAGATGTTTATAAGATACTGTATAGGCAACTACGTGTTCTATTATTATCTTTAACTTTAGTATATCTATAGACTATAGTACGCTGTAATTAACTATCTTATTAGTATAAGGGGCCAATTTGCAGGTGCTAACAAATAGTCCCTAGCCTAACCTATCTTTAAGCTACTTTACCATTTTTTAATATATTTTTAGCACACACCTATAGTTTTTTCTTATAGCGTTATACTGTATACCAAAAGGTCTGCGATATTTCCCTTCCTAATATACACTAATTACTAATCTTTTAAGCTTAGAAAATTTAAAGTATAATTTTAAGCATATAAGTTAAAATCTAGAATCTAATCTAAAGTATATAATTTTTAGGTATTTTAGTAGTCTATAATAATGAGTAATTTCTATATAATATAGTTAATACTATACTTATAGTAGAAATACTTAGAAAAATAATAAACTACTATTACAGACTTGACTTTATACAAATTAGTTTCTTAAAAAGCTAATATTACAAAATTAGCTTACTAGCTATATGCTTAGGTTATAATTTAAGAATATCATATATATTAAAATTAATACACTTGAGAAAAAAAGGGCTTAGGTAGTAATTCTATACTTAAAAACTACATCTATACTTTTACTACTTAAGTAGGTTTACACCTATAAAATAACTTAAAATAGTTTTTTTAAAAAGTATAAAGCTTAAATTATTATAAGGAAAGATTTCTAAAAACCAAATAAAGTAAATTTAACCTATAGAGCTATATTAGTAGCTTATCTGCTTAGAATAGCTATAGCAATAGTAGCAGAATTTAAGCTACAGATTTATTAATATAATATTATAGGCGCGTTGTTAAATACCTATAATATAACTTAAAATTATATAATTTATAAGCTTTTAAATAAATTTAAGTAGTATAAAAAGTTATAAAACTAAGTAAAGGCTTAAAATAGATTAAAAGAAGTACTACTCCTTTAGTATAAGAAGTTTATAGTAACTCTTTAAGCTTATAAGCGTAAGGCTACTAAAAAAACCCTGCTTATTTATTACACTCAACTATAAAATAATTATTCTTTTCTCTGTACATAATATTTTCTACTTTAACTATGAAGATTATAGGCTTAAATATAGTATTCTTTAGCCTATAATTATAAATAAGTATAAATTTAAAGATTAAGGCCTTATTTAATAGTTTCTAGGTAGTTAAATACTTAAAGATTATAAGAATTAGTTAATTAAGCTTATCTATAATACCTACATTGAAAAATTATTAGAAGATTTAGTCTTAAAAGTAGTAAGAGCCTTTTAGTAACTTTATTTCCCCTTATAAGAACTTCTTAAGAATAAAAGTAAAGCCTCTCTATAAGAAAATAAAGCACTTTTAGAAGTATATAGGCTTAGTTCTCTATACTACTATTATACTTTATTTAGATATTATATTATAGTTTTAAAGCTTTTACACTTTTTATTAATTTAAGTAGATAATATTTTAAGATAATAGAATATATGTGTTGTTAAATTATCCACCTAGGGGTAGAACAACAAGGCTTTTATCTTAAATAACACAATAAAATAAGCAGAACCCCCTACTTAGTAATTAAAAAGAGCGTAAATAGAATATATAATTATCGATTTATATATAGTTTTCTTTTAGCAGGAGGCTCTGTTTTTTTTGTCATGTTATTTGAGATGAAAGCCTTTGTCGTCCTACTCCTAGGTAGATAAAATAACATTACATAGTTTTCTTTTATAACTAAGGAGTTTGTCATAAAAATATTATAATAATAATAATTATCTCTCCTACTATTTTATACACAAAAAAGCATTTTAAAGTATTAATAAAATAGAGTTATATATTTATATATAAGACATACTAGTAGACTATTTAGTATAGCCTATATAATAGTTCTAAGCTTATATTTTAAAGGGATACTTTATTTATAAATAACTTGTAAGGGAAGAGAAATATCGCAGACCTTTCGGTATATAGTACAACACTATAAGGGAAAGCTATAGGTGTGCTAAAAACACATTAAAAAAGGTAAAGCTACTTAGAGATAGATAGGTTAAGCTAGGAACTATTTGTTAGCACATATAAATTAGCCCCTTCTACTAGAGGTAGTTAATTATAAAATATACTAAGTACTAAAGTAATAATACAATATATAGTTACCTACGTGCATGTAATGTAAAATCTATAACTAGAGATTAAGTATTATCTATCTACTATATATTATATTTAATTATTGCGCAAGACCTTAAGATTACTACATTTATTCCTTACCGTAAAAACGCTATTACTATTACTACTAAATATATAGTATTACATTCCTACCTAGAAGATATAAATAGTATTTTTTTGTAATTACCTTTTTTACGATCTTTTTAATTACTAAGTAGGGGGGCTCTGCTTTTTTTGTTATTTTATTTAAGATGAAAGCCTTTGTCGTCCTACTCCTAGATAGATAAATTAACGCCACACATAAATAATAACGTAGCTAGGTATAATAGCTAGACGGTACTTAATATTAAAAAACTATATAGTTTATACTAAAAACCTATATAGTAAGTAGATAGCTACTATAGTATTAGATTGCTATATTAAGTACAATATAGATATTAGTAAGTAGAAGCCTAGAATTAAAGTCAAGATAAGCTTTATAATATAGATTACCCAATACTAGTTTAGGTGCAAAGTGCTTATAACTATTTAGAATATAATCTAAAAAAATTTAAATATTTTTATATAATAAAGGCTAGACTAGTACCTATATACTACAATATAGCTTATAGAAGTAATTATTAATAAGGGCTATAAGCAATATTAGATCTCTAATTAATAGCTTATTGCTTCTATAATAATAGCTATACTAAGTAGGTGCTAGAGGCGTAGAGAATATATAAGTACGCGCTTATACTATAGGATTTCTATAAAAAATAGGTAAAGTAATAGCTAGGTATTTAGAGGTTAATAGGTTAATAGGTTATTAGTAAAGAATAATAAGGTACTATTTAGTATTAGGAGTAGGTGCGCGCGCAATTTATTATATATTAAAGTAGTAGAGTATATGTCTAAGAATTCAAAGTAGTTAATTATCTAGTAATATAGTAAAAGGTTAAAAGGTAGGTGTTAATTATCTAGTAACGCAATAGGCAGGTGGGCAGGCAGGGTGTTGTTGTTATAGATTGTCTTAGAAGCTAGATGAGGCGTTAGAAAAACTTTAATGCACTCTAGTCCTAGGGCTTAGCATATATATAATACTATATAATATTATATAGGCGCTAATAACGCAATAAAAAATATAGTAATTAAACCTAGTGGGGCCACTTAAACACTAATAAGTGGAGGTAGTTTATACTCCTACCCAGAAGGGTTGCAAATAACTTAAAAACTTAATATTTTTTATAGCTATAATAGTATATTATTTAAAAGCGCAATTCTTTAGAAGATAACTTAATATTTTATAGTTACTATATTTACTACTAAGGTAAAAATTTTAGCACTTAAATATATTAGTAAAGAGGCTATAGCCCTTAAATATTATTTTAATTAACTTATTTTCGACCTTAAATTGCTATGAATAATATTTTATAATAATTAGTAAACTATTAAACTAGTTATTAAGAAAAGTAAGCGAATAACTACGTAATTCTAATATATTAATATTGGTAATATATAGCTCTATACAAACACATTAAAAGGTTATTTAAGGTGCACTACTTAAAAATAAGTAAAAAACTAATAAATAGTCTTACTAAAGCTTTCTCTTAGCAGCAATTTACTAGGTTTAAAAACCTTTTAATTTTTAAGATATAAGAAAGTATATTATAAAAGATTTAAGTTTTAAAGTAATATAAAACTAATTATACTCCTTTCTATTATATATAGAGAAGAAGCTTAAAAAATAAAAACTAAAATTTAGCCTAAACTTTAGAAGAAATTTAAGTATAGCTACTATTTAGGCTATATATCGAAAGGTTCTAAGCCCTATTTCTAACACTTAAATAGTAAGCTAATAATATTATTTATATAACTATAAATTAGAGCACACCTTTAAGTATTATTTATAGCTTAAAGCTTCTAAAGTTTAAAATTATTCTCTTCTCTACTTAAACTATACTTAAAAAAGGAATTTTGTAAAGCTTAAACATCTAAAATATACATTTAAAAAGGAGAATAATATAAAGAAGAAGCTACAGAATAATATTAATAATATTTGTCATAATACTTAGCGTCTTAAATATATAAATTATCCTATTCTTATTACTACTATAGCCTCTTTTAAGCTTAAAACACGTATCTACTTTTTTTAATAATTAACCTTACTAATAAACATAATTATAAATCTTAGTTAAATTAGCCTTCTAATTTTTAGTATGTACATATTATTTTAAAAAAAGTATATTATAGTCTACTTAGAAACAACTTAGAAATAACTAAAAAAGGAGTATATTTTGTAAGCACTATCTTAGAATTATATACCTTAGAAGGATTAGAACGCGCTATAACTAGAGAAGTATATTAAAATCTAAAAACAAAACTTTTAAATATATACGTCTCTAAACTATAGAATATTATAGGCAAAGAGATAAGCAAAGCTAGACGTTATAGATAATACATCCCTTAGACTTAACTTTAATATTAAAATGTTTAAAATTATAAAGCTTTAAATTGCAAAGCTTTATAATATAAAAATAGACAATATTATTTGTAAAAAGTTAACTTAAAAAAGTAAAATAAAAATTTTATTTTAAGCCTAAGCTTACGAAATAAAATTAAGAAGACTATAATAAAATAAGTAGCTATTAAAACTCTTTTTAAAAATTTAATCTTATATATTAAAGTACTAGTAACTTTAATAAAGTAGTAAGTATAGTGATTAAAAGCGCTACTACTATAAAAATTATAATTATCAATTATATAATTTAATTTACTAAGTAAAAAACTCTTTAGATAGTTAGTATACTTTACACTCGAGTTAATTATTCCATTAAGTCGATTACTTTGCTAAGACTCTTCTAAAACGTACTATTAGCAATAGTATAACGCGATGCCTTAACTATATAATAAACTACTGACGTTAAAAGAAGCGCGTATATAGCTTGTAATCTAGGCTATTAAATAAGACGCAATACTCTCTTAGCGACGCACTATAGCCCTCTATAATGTCTCGTAAAGTACACTTAGCAACTAACGCGCAAGAAAGATGTTTAGACGCAACTGCGCACCTAATAAAATAAGACTTACTATAAGATAGGAGCAGGTGATTGTGCAGCATATACTCGACCTAGACGCGCGAGAATTTTCGCCCTAGCTTAATGCTATAAAAGATATAGCCAATTCTTTAATAGCTGCACGCCACTATAAGCTTGTCAGATAGAACGAGCTGTGGTGAGGTTAGATCTGTACAATCGAGCAGGGACCACCTAGCTTGGCACACTAGCGAAGAAGTTAGAACCAGCTAAACACGGTTAGAACAGAACACAACACAATAATCATTATCTATCAAGACGCTACATCGCATTTTTTACCATCAAATCTAACAATTAAGAGTCTTACTACCTTAACTAATACAAAATAGCGCAATAACTATACCGCGATCCTATAGTAACGCTAAGGGATCATACCAACTATATAGGATAGATAACGCAGCTACAGGCGAGATGCGTTGTCTACAACATCTAGAATAAGGTTAATCTAAAGTTAATAGTCCCGCTAATATTAAAACTAGTAGTTGTTAGAGCTCTAGTAGTTGCTAATTACACACTAGCCGCAAATGTTAAAATCCTAATAAGACTAACCACGCTGTTAGTAACTGGACAGAAGGCGTTTAAGGAAGACCTTAAATATTACAAGATTCTTATTAAATAATATAAGAACAACTAGCACAACTTTAAGAAGGAAAGCAATAAGCAAGCCTCTAACACATTATGGCATTTATCTAGTTAACTGTATCCCTACACCTGTTGCGCACATACTGCCTACTAGAGAAGCTACTATAATAATAGATTATAGACCTACAACTAATAGTTAGAGTTAACGAACAAATTGAACAAGAATAAGCTCGCGAGTGATATCTTGCCTTACTAAGGCTAATAAGGAGTGCGTCGCAATAGGACACATGGCTAGTAGAGTACAACTAAGCAGCCACTAAGGTGTGGAGACATATTAAGTCGCTAAGCTATTACAATTAAATGTGATTACAAACAACTTCCTAGTAGCTGTGAACAAAGTTGCTCCTATATAGTTTATAAACTTTTAAGACAATAGTTAATTTGCAACTAGTATAAGCTAAAAGGAGATAATAAAACGCTTCTAAGAACACATAATAACAAACTATCCCCTTAGATTAGGGAAGCACAAAGCAGCTTTTGTGACTAATAATGCATTATTTCTCGCTAAAGGTGGTGCAACCACCTAGGGCAATAATAGGGACGCCTCTTATGCTGAAAGCGCGCCATCTAACCAAAACTGGGGCAGACCCCGTAATCAACGTATAGCTGACAAGAAAGATGTTAAGCTTAAGCGGCCTTTAGATTAAGAGCCAGCTATGACAGGAGGAGCAAAATGCCCTGCCTGTGGATAACGCCACAGTATTAGGGACTGCTATTATGTCAACCTAGACAAAGCTCCTAAGTAGTAGAAACCTAATAAGATTATAAATAAGCTTATTAACTTTAAGCGTAAGAACGACGCAACTTTCTAAGGGCTAATCTGCGGACAAAGCAGAACCTAATTACAAACACCAATTATTAAACAATCGCACACGCCCACACACTGAGATCCTTAAGTCCCCTAAGGACTAACTAGAGGGGTAGAGAATATCAAACGTCAACGCTGCGTTTACATCAGCGCTAATAGGAACAGAAGTGTCTAATTACCCGCTAAAGCGCTTGTTTATTCTTAATTTAGGATTAACTTGCTATATTATAAACACCCCCCTAACTGTATCTACAACTTCTGTCTACCTACGTCTAGAGATTATATATAGGCTAGGAATACAAAGATATGGATAAAAGGCTACAGCTCTATATTAACTTAACACTAAGAGGTTAATATAGAACAACTACATTAATTCTATATAATATAGCTATCTGTCCAGACCTCCTGTGCAACCAAGTCTCCTTTCAACTACTAAGGTATAGAGGAATCTGGTAGGATACGCAAACGGACCTAACTACGCTAAAAGGACTAGATAACAAGGTTATTAGAAAACTATCTAAGATACACGGTTAATAGGTACTTAAGTATGATCCGCTACTACCTACTTTATATCACATCTGTAAGAATACATTACGAACAAAAGGAGCACTACAAAGGGCCTTAGCCGAATTATGGCACAAGAGACTAGGACACCCTAGACTAGCAGCTATCGAACATCTTGTGCAGCAAGCTAAAGGGGTGCGAGTTAAGGGAGTTACAATAGTTTAATGCGACTCCTATAGGAAAGCAAAGATCTAGCGACAAATTAGCCAAGCACCGCGAATTAACAATAAAGGACTAGGAGAAAGACTAGCTATTGACTTTTATGCCTACAAGGCGCAAAGTAGCACTAGCGAAAGGAGCCAGATGCTTGTTACTAATAGGTACTTAGGCCTGTAATAGGACTTTTATTTTAAAGATAATTAACTAGCAAAGTTAGTTATTAAAGTTCTATCGAACTTCTTTCTTTTCCTTAAAAACTATTACAACATTACGGTTAAGGTCATTAAAGCAGCGGACAACGAGATTACAATAGTGAAACCAGAAATTAAGCGCTAGTTGGCATTACAAGGAATTACTATTAAGCCTTTTGCCCTAGATACATAAGCTTAAAATAGAGGTGCTAAACGCTTAGGGGGTGTAAACAAAGAGAAATCGCGTGCAATGCGACTTAACGCTAACCTATTCTAGGAACTATAGCCTAAAGTAATAAGAGCTGCAGTATACCTCTACAATCAAACACTAAATTATGCGAACAACTAGAAAACGCCATATAAGATATTCTTTACACGAGTCGCGTTTAGTAATAGGATTGTCACTTCACTATAAAAACCTAACCTCGCCTATCTAAAGGCGTACGGCTGCAAGGCATTTGCAATAACTGATAATACTCACTAAGGTAAATCACGCCTACAACGCCTTAATCTAAAGGCATAGATTAGTTATCTAGTTAGATACTAATTATTAAACATCTACTAAATATGGATACTATTGCTTAGTAAGGTGATAAGCACCTAAGACGTTGTCTTTGACGAAGAGTTAGTATTCAACAGGAGGGTTAAGGACCTTATAGACAGTCTTATGCACAGCACGCTTTAAGAAATAGCAACGCACGTAAGAACTATTAAGCTACTAACTTCTACCTAATAACTATAGACAGACTCCTTTTATGAGGATGAAGCCACTATAGATTTATTAGAACAACAAGACAAAGCAGATCTACTAGGCTACTATTAAGGAAGGAAGATTAGGGATAGCTACCCGACTTCTCCAACAACACACCGCCACCCGTAGCGTTACTTATACGGTTGATAGCTAGAGACTAAATAAGTCTAACGCAACAAACGTCCTTAATAACTGTCCCCTAGGCAGCAGCTTTTATAGTGGGAACCTAAGCCAGCTGTATTAGAAAATACAAAGGAGAAGTTATAGACAAGGCAAAGATAATAAGAATGCTTGCTAAAGGCTTAAAGCCCTATTAAAGTTAACTTCCACCTCTGCTAACGTGCTAGACCAAGCTTGAGGATCACCTAATAGGCGAGATGTTCTAAGAGGCTGAATAAGTGCACCTCGCAAGCCACTAAGAGATAAAATTATAGTTAGAAATACTATTAAAGAAGATTAAACTAATAGGATAATAGATCCTTAACTGCATATAGGTATACACCTATAAACTTAATAAGTACTATTGCTTGCTAAAGTGCAAGGCGCGACTAGTCGTCCGAGGCAATTAACAACGCAACATTACCTCGCAAGACACTTACGCAGCCACGCTTGCTAGCTAGTTATTCCGAATAATGATGGCAATAGCAGCTTACTATAATATAGAGCTTAAGCAATACAACGTAATAAATACGTTTGTCTACACAACAGTGGATTAAGAGGTTTATATAAGAATGCCTTAGGGCTATTAAAAGCCTAGAACAATACTGCAAGTAAACAAGGCACTATATAGCCTTCGCATTTCACTACTTCTCTAGCAGAAAGAATTCACAACAACGCTTAAAGCACTAGGCTTCCAGACAGTGCCTTATAAGCTGTGCTGCCTAATTAAGGATAAAGTTATTGTATTCTTCTACGTTAACAACAGCATACTCGCGTATTACAAGAAGAAAGAAGAAGAAGCTTAACAAGCAATTAAGCGCTTATAAGACAAGTATACTTTTACTAGAGGAAACAACCTCTAATATAGTTCCTTAGCATAGAAGTTGTACGGGACCGAACAAACTGCAAGATTTAACTGTCACAGGCTGCCTACTTGGACAAGATTAGCCAATTAGCAGACAGAACGGACATTCGACATAACACTCCTATAGCTGCAATTAAATTACAGCTAAGGAAGGGGTTAGCAATGCTAACTAAGATTAATAAATTTTAACGTAAGATTGGATTATTGCTCTTTGCTATAGTCACTATAAGGCCAGATATTGCCTTCGCAACTTCACAACTAGCTCGATTTCTATTAAACCCAGGGCCCGATTACTAAGACGCAACAGACCAAGTTCTCCTATACCTTTAAAGCACAAAGCAGCGAGCCCTACAGCTTAGAGGTGACACTGGACTTTAGATTGCAAGCGACGCATCCTTTGCTAATAACATAATAGACCGCAAGAGCTCCTAAGGCTACGCTATTAAGCTCTTTGGCGGACTTATTGCCTAGAAGGCTAATAAACAAGATACTATAACAATATTAACTACTAAGGCCGAACTGCTAGCTCTTTCTTAGGTAGCTAAGGAAGCACTCTTTGTTTTAAGACTACTCTGCGAACTCTAGATCGAACTAGACGCGCGCACTATTACTATTTAGTGTATTAATAAACAAACTATACGCTTAGTAACTAAGGAGGTTTCCCGCCTCTAAACTAAGCTTTGTTATGTGGACATCTATAACCACTAGATCTAATAAGAAGTATCTAAGGGCAGGATTAAGGTGGAGTATATACAGTTAGCAGATATGATCGCTAATGGCCTTACAAAGGTGCTCCCTAGGAGCAAGTAGGAGGGTTTCCTCTAACAACTTGGATTAGTTAATGTGGAGACTAAGGAGGTAACGAATACTATACCTCTTAAGGAAATTTAAGAGCAACTTAAAGACCTCATAATCGCATAAGTACTAGCTTGAAGAGTTTCTAAGCTAAGGGGGTGTGTTAGATAGAACGAACTGTGGTGAGGTTAGATCTGTACAATTGAGCAGGGACTACCTAGCTTGGCACACTAGCGAAGAAGTTAGAACTAGCTGAACACGGTTGGAACAGAACACAACACAATAATCATCATCCATCAAGACGCTACATCGCATTTTTTACCATCAAATCTGACAAAGCTAGTTGGCTAGAGGTGGCCTTATAACTTTGTTAAGTGCTAGCTAAAGCTTTAAGTTAAGTTTAATCGAAAGTACGACTATAAGAAAGCTCTCTAGAAGGATCCTAAGGTGATATAATGCTAGTTCTGGTTTGTGGAGAATATAAAGGCTAAGTATAGTATTCTAGATAAGGACACATACAATTTCGACGAGTCTAGCTTTATAATAGGCATAATATTAACTAGAGTAGTAGTTATAGGCTCTAAGCGTTAAGGATGGCCAAAGCAGGTGCAGTAGAGTAATAGGGAGTAGATAATAGTTATTATCTAAGGCATTAACGCAATATGGTGGTAGATCCAACCCTTTATTATCTTTAAGGGCAAGCACTACCTCTTCGCCTAGTATAAAGAGAAGGATCTGCCTTATAATTAGGTTATTATAGTCTCTAAGAACAGCTAGATAATAAATAAGCTTAGTCTATAATGGCTAAAGCACTTTAATAAGCATACAAAGAGGCGTACTACTAATAGAGCACGTTTAGTTATTATTAATAGTTACGAAAGTTATAACTCGCTCGAATTCTAGGATTACTATAAAAATAGTAATATTATTACTCTCTATATGCCTCCACATTTATTGTACCTCTTATAGCCACTTAATGTGAATTATTTTGCGCTGTTAAAGAAGGCGTATAGGCGCTAAGCCAAGAATCTAATACGCAACCACATTACACATATTACTAAAATTAAGTTTCTATCTTGCTTTATTACTGCTTTTAAGGCTTTAATTACTAAAAGTAATATTAAAGAAGGCTTTTAAAGTGCTGGCCTAGTGCCCCACAACCCAGAAGCTGTAATATTGCAGCTTAACGTCCGCCTGCGTACGCCTCTACTTTGTACTATTCGCGATAGTATATAGGAGTTACAAACTTTGCAAAATAGTATAGAACTTAGGTTGTAATTAACGCTAGTTAGGTAGAGAATTTAAAGACATATAGATAGTTCCCTAACTTATATAGTTAAGGCGGTGGAAAAGCTTATTAAAGGCGCCAAACTAATAGGACATTCTTTAGTGTTAATAACTAAACGTAATACTAAACTTTAAGTTACTAATAAGGCCGCCACGCAATATAAATTGCATAAAAGAAAGAGAGTACAATATAAAGAAGTCCTTATAGCTAAAGAGGGCCAGCGGCTAGCTACTCTAAAAGAGTTTGGGGCGCGTAGTAATAGGCAAAAGGCGAAGAAGAGGGTGCGCACTAATAGAGGCAAATCTACTTAACAGCGCTGTGGACGCTGCGGCAAGCCTAGGCATAATAAAATAATCTGTAGGCAGCCTATAGAAGTAGATTCTAAATAGATTGGCCTATTTAGACTATTAAAAATAGTTCGTATTAACTCTGTACTATTGTGAATAGTATAGAACTTAGTAAGGTCTTGGCAAAGTAATTAACTCAACGGAATAATTAACTCGAGTGCAAAGTACGTTATAGTAAGACACTACTTGCAGTTCTATAAAAGCTTATTTTAACTTTAGCTATAATAGTAGTTATTTTAGAATTATAAGCTCTTGTCTTTAGTATTAGAGTATTAGGCTTAGTGGATTAAATAGATATTATAGAAAGAAAACGAGCTAGAAATAGTAATTAGAGAGCTAAGTGTAAATTTAAGCTATACAAAAAAAGAAGGCTGTTAGGGCCAATATATAGATAAGTTCTTAGCTATTTTAGCTAAGCTTAGGAATATTATATAAGCTCTAAGCATATAACTATAGAGTCTTATTTCTATAATACACTTTCTAGATAAGCTATAATAGTAATAAACCTACTAAAAGTGTAGAAATAAGCCGCAAAAAACTATTATAAGCTTATAATACGGTGGTGTTGCGCTATAAGTACCTAAGTGGCGCGCGTACGCTAAGTAAAAATTTAATACTATGCTCTATTTATTATTATATAAGCGTAAATAGTTAGTGTAAATAAAAGTATAAGCGCTCTTCTTACCTCTCTCCCTAGACTTAGTTACTTATAAGCTTAACTTATTATCGGGTAAGTAGGCTAGTAAATAGGTTCGGAGTATCTAGGTTGGGTATAGAGTTAGATTGGGGTCGCATAGACTATAGGTATAGGTTAGGTTAGGTTAGATTAATTATATAAGATCCTTAACCTAACCTAATGTAACCTAACCTAATTATGTAGGACCCTAGCCTAATTATGTAAGACTCTAGCTTAATTTAACTTAGTTTAATATTATTTAAAATATACACTTTTAATTATTTATAACAGATATTTATTATAGACTAAATAGGTACCCTAGGGTTAGGTTAGAGTAGAGTCTTATATAATCTAGGGTTAGGTTAGGGGTAGAGTCTTATATAAGTAGGGTTAGGTTAGAGTTAGGATGTTATGTAATCTAACCTAACCCGAACCTAACCCTACTTACGTAAGACCCTAACCCCAACCTAACCTATACCTATTTGCTAGCCTACGCGTAAGCTTAGAGTCTTTTCTAGCTTCTTCTTCTTATTCTTTAGAAACTTATTATCTAACATAGTATATTATGCTATTAATCTCTAGCTCTTTTTATTACTTAGAACTATAGTCTTCTAAGAAGAATTCTTAAGCTGCTAACCTAGATATTGCGCGAGGTGTAAGTGCTTCTCTTACTACTTATTATTAAGAAGAGTTAGAAGCTTTAAGCTACTAAACTACCTACTACTTATTATTAAGCTATAACCTTAAAATCTTAGTTAATATCTATATTACCTACTAAGCCTAATACTCTAACACTAAAGAAGAAAGCTTATAATTCTAAGATAGCTACTATTATAGCTATAAAAGTAGAATAAGCTTCTATAATACTCTAAGCAGCAGTGCCTTACTACAACTATCTAAAGAGTTCTCTACTAGGCAAATTAGATAGGCTATACTATAATTTAATTCTTAATAGTAAATATTTTGCGTACTATGCTTACTACTTTATTTAGAGTTACTAGTGCCTTAGCCTATAAGCTTAAATTCTTAAAAAGACTTTTAATAGCTACTTATCCTTATAGCCTTTCTTAATTTATTTAGTAGGCTTAGGCTTAGATAGTTCTTAAGAATAATCCTGCCTTAAAGATAAGCATTCTAAGCTATAAGATTAATACTATTACTAATATAATATAGCCTAAGAATATTACCACTTTGCGTTTTAAGCTCTATACTACTATAAAGAACTTTAAAGAGAGTTTTATTAACCTTAGTTCTCTATAGCCTACTTGCAAACTAAAGACTTTAATATATCAATAGGCCTTATATTCTACTCTTATAGGCGTATATCCTTCTAGATAGTATTCTTTAGTTTTGTATTATTAGGCTCTACAGTTCTAAGTTCTGCAATTTTAGAATTAATACTTTTAACATAAATAATTTTAAGCTGTGCAAGTATAAGCTTTGTATATTTAAGCTCTATATTTCTAAGGTTAAGGCTAAATCTTCTATTATCTATAGCATCTAGCTCTATTTATTACTCTACTTCTAATACTCTAAGGTCTAAGCGTATATATATTTAAAAACCCTTACTTTAGTTCTAAATATACTTTTCTAGTTAAGATGCGTTCTAATCCTTTAAAAACACTTTATCCTAAGATAGTGTCTATAGAATAGATATAAGAAGATTATAAGGCGCAGTACTTTTAAGATAGCTAGAATATATAAAAAGAGTACAAGGGTAGTTAGACTAAGCTTTATAATTTTATTATTAGTAAGCTTAGTTATTAAGAGGAGTAGATATATAGTTAAGCTTATAAGACATTATAGTAGTAAAATAAGTAGAAGAATCTATATAGGTAAAATGCTAGGCGCCTTTATAAGTAGTGCTAGCGTTTTTTAGCTCTGCCTCTATATTATTCTTCTCTTTAAGGCTGCGCTTCTAATATTTAAGCTCTTAAGAAATCCTATTCTAAACATAGTTTAACCAGAGAAGAGAATAGTTTTAAACTTTAGAAGCCTTAAGCTTTAACTAATGCTTAGAGGCGCGCTCTAATTTATAGTTATATAGATAAGATTATTAGCTTACTATTTAGACGCTAAAATTAGGGCTTAGAACTTTTAGATATATAGCTTAACTAGCAGCTATACGTAGATTTCTTCTAAGGTTTAGGCTAGGCTTTAGCTTAATTTATTAAGCTTCTTCTCTATATATAATAGATAGAAATATAATTAATTTTATATTACTTTTAAACTTAAATCTTTTATAATATAATTTTTATAGCTTATAATAAAAAAGTTTTTTTAAACCTAGTATATTGTTGCTAAGAGAAAGCTTTAGTAAGACTGTTTATTTAGTATTTTACTTAATTTTAAGTAGGATACCTTAAATAACCTTTTAAAGCATTCTTAACAAAGCTGTATATTCTAGATAAAAACAATTAGAGTTATATAGTTATATGCTTATTCTTACTAATAACTAGTCTAATAGTTTATTAATTATTGGAGAAGATTATCTATAGAAGTTTAAGGTCTAGAGTAGGCTTAATAAAGAAATATTTAAGCGCTACAGCCTCTTTACTAATATGTTTAAGCGCTAAAAGTTCTACTTCTATAGTAAAGGTAGTAACTATAAATTAATAAGCTGCCTTCTAAGGAATTGCGCCTTTAAATAATATAATAATATATTTATAAGAAGAGTATTAAGTTTCTAAATTATCTGCAAATAAGATATTCCTATAGATTATAAGCTTAGAACTATTATATAAGCTATACTAAAGAGCCTACTAGAGTGTTCTATAGAGATAAATAATTATATATTTCACTATAGCAAAATATTATCTACTTAAATTAGTAAAAAAGTATAAAAGCTTTAAAACTAAAATATAATATTTAGATAGAGTATAATAGCAGTATAAAGATCTAAGCCTACACACTTATAAAAGTGCTTAGTTTCCTATAAAAAGGCTTTACCTTTATTCTTAATAAGCTTCTTTAAGGGAAATACGGTTGCTAGAAAGCTTTTACTACTTTTAAGTCTAAACGTCTTAGTAATATTTTTCATATAGGTATTATAAACAAGCTTAATTAATTAACTTTTGCAATCTCTAAGCACGCTAACACCTAGAAACTATTAGATAGGGCCTTAATTCTTAAACTTATACTTAGATATAATCTTCTTCTAGAGTGTACTATATTTAAGCTTATAATCTCTATATTTAAAGTAGAAAGTGTTATCTATATAGAAAAGAATTATTATTCTATAGTCTAATATAATAAATAAGCTTCCTTAGGAAACTTAAGCCTATAAGCTTAAAGGGTTAATAAGAACTCCTTATATTAAAGAAGTAGTAATTATCTTAAGCTATGTAAGGCTTTCTCGTGCCAACACCGCCAAGTTCGCTTAGCAGTTCGAACGCGCTTTTTTTGTGCCCAATTACCTTTTCACGCTCTTTTTTAATTACTAAGCAGGGTGCTCTGCTTTTTTTGTCATGTTATTTGAGATGAAAGCCTTTCTCGTTCTATTCCTAGGTAGATAATTTAACAATATATATAAGGCTTTATTAAGCCTTATAACTTTTCTAGGCTGCTTAAATCTATTTAGAAGCTTATAGATTATTAGATTCTAAGCTATAATATAAGCGTTTAAGAACACGCCTATAATATTATATTAATAAATCTTTAGGTTAAAGCCTACTACAACTACTATAGCTATTTTAAGGAATAAGCTGCTATTATAGCTGCATAGGTTAAATTTAGCATATTTAATTCTTAGAGATCTCCCCTTATAACAATTTAAGCTTTTCACTTCTTAAAAAGACTATCTTAATTTATTTTATTGGTATAGACCTCTTTAAGTAGTAGGGGCGTAGATATAGCTTCTAAGTATAGAATTACTACCTAAGTCCGTTTTTTCTTGAGTGTCTTAGTTTTAATATAAGAGGCATTTTTAAATTACAGTCTAAGTATATAGCTAGTAAGCTACTTCTATAATATTAGTTTCTTAAGGAGCTAACTTCTCTAAAGTTAAGTCCCTAATAGCAATTTTGCTAATTTTCTAAGTATTCCCACTATAACTATAGTATTAACTATAATATATAGTGACTGCTTATTATTATATGCTATTAAAACGCCTAGAAGAAATATATACTTAATATTACGCCTTAAATCTTAAATTATGTACTTAAAATTACACGTTAATTTTTTTAAGCTTAAAAGATTAGCAATGAGTGTATATATACTAGCCCTATCCCCTATTAATTATTTTAATTTTAATTACACCTTTATCACTTAAGCGGCAAATAATCTTATATGTGTTAATGTATAGCTTAACCTTAAAGTTGTCTACTTAAATAAGTTACTAGCGGGTCTATAGTTTTAGTTTTAGATAATTAAGGTAGAGGCTTCCTATCGCTTAATATTATAATAGTATTTAAATTGTTATAATAAGTAGGCCCTAGGTTTCTAAGATTAGGGGTAATAGAAGTATTACTTTCTGAAAGAAGTAGTAAGCTACTATATATAGAGTAGTGCACCTTCTCTAAGCTATTACTCTTTATACCTAGAGTGTAATTACTACTATTTAGTTTAGGTATTATATCTAGAGTTACTAGTTCCTACTTATTCTAAGGTGTATAGTTTCTGTACTTCTTACTAGATTTAGTAGTAGTTTATATATTACTTTCCTCTTAGTTCTAAGTAGCTAGTTAGCTAGCTAACTACTTATCTATCTTAGAAGTTCTACCTCCTAGTTTAAGTCTAGGATTTATAATAAGACTTAGATTTAGAGTAAGCTCTAGAATCTTATTATAGGCTTTTTTAGCGTCCTAAATTTTGCCCTTATATAGAATGTTTATAATCCTTAGAGCTTATTTCTAGAATATTTCTTATTTATACTCATCTTTTTAATATAAAAACTTCTTAAAGGTAATATTTTATGTTATAATTATCTAGTTAAGTGTTAGAACCTATATTCTATAGATATCTAAGACCACATAGCCTACTAAATACCTAATATAGCCCCTTAGATTTACTTTAAAACTGCGCTTATTACGTCTAGCTACTTATTCTTTATTGAGAGAATAAGTATAGTAGCTATAGGTGTAAATACTACTTTAATGTAGCCTTATAGTAGCTGTTATAGCTCTAATTTTAGCTAGTTAATAGTAATAGAAATACTATTAAAACTAGCTTTTAAGAATCTTATTTAGAGACTAAAAACTATAAAGAGTAGATAGGCTCTGCCTATAAAGGTATACACCTATTAACACTACTTTACCCTACCGCTTAATAGAAAGATTTACACTTGTGCGTATCTTAGTAAATTTATTAATAAGCTTTTATTCTGCTTATTAAGGTGCACTATTTAGTTTCTTAGTATATAGTAGCATAGTGTAGCGCTTAATCTCTTTATTATTAGTCTAGTTCTTAAATCGCAAGTGTCCTCTCTATAGAAGCGTTGCTTTGCCCCTATTCTAGTAGATAACTATAATTTTAAGCTTATATTTAGTTTCCACTATTTTAGCAAATGGCTTAAAGACGTTTATAATCTTAGAAATTAATTTTAAGACTAGAGTAAAGGTAAAAAGCTTGCCACTAACTTCTTCTTTCTTAGTAATTAAGCACTATTCTTCTCTAAGTATACCTAAAGCAAAATTTAAAAGATTTTATAAGATTTAATAGAAAAGTCTAGGTAATTATTTATAAAGTTATTTTAAAAAATTACCTATGGGTTATTTTTTACGACTAATAGGTTTCTATTAAAAAGATAACAATAATAGTAGTTATCCCTCCTGCTATTATATAAATAGAAAAGCGATTTAAGATGTTAATAAAAAGGATTAGCATAGTGTAAGCTCGCTAACTAAAAATTACCTATATAGTATATAGTATTAAGTAGTGTTTATAAGTTTATCATAGTATTTTATTAATGTATATATTCTGCGCACTATAAATAAACGCCTATAGCGCCTTTTGCCTAAGATATTCTAATCTTAAATACTAAAGGTGCTTACTATCTATCCTTCAAATATTTACAAATGATTATTTTTAAGCTTTTACAATAGCCATTATGGGTAGAATAAATAGGAAGTAGCTTATATATAATAAATATTGGGTTATAAATGTAGTATAACCTTATTAGAATAATACTTAAATTAAGAAAACTTACATATAATATAGAATTTAGACTTAAATACTAGATTCTAGTCTTTTATAAACAAGCTTCTAATACAAATATTAATATAGAATCCCTTAACTAGTTTATATTCTTAAGAAGTAAGTTTTTAGTATAAGCTCCTTTTACGCTATATAAGATGTTCTAAATAAGGCAGTCTTTTATTCTAGAGATTAGAAAGAACTAAGTTCTAGCATATACGCTCTAAAGCGCATTTAACCGCTTAAATAAGCTAGGAACTAGAATATTATGATTATTAATAAGGTGCACTATAGTACTACTACTAAGAATAGTACTTACTAAAAATAGATAAACTTAATAGAAGAAGTAGAATATACCTCTAAGTTACTATCTAAGCTTATAATAATAATCTTAGTAAAGTTTAATAAGCGCATAGGCTATATTCCCTAGGTACTCTAGCTAACTTAGGGCACTAGATATTTTAGCTAATAAAGTTTAACTAGCCTCTTTAATCTTATCTCTAAGCTTATTCTATTTAGATACAAGGTAATTAAGGATCTTCCTTTTTTAAGCTACTAAAAGAATAACTACTAGTTATTATTTTAGGCTCATTTTAGTGTACGCGTACTTAAGAGCTTAATATTTAAGTAGATACTAGTTATACTTATTATCTAAATATAGCTTGCATAGATAAAAATATAAGCGTTGTTTGCTATAACGACTATCTCTAGTTTAGTTTTTAGTGCTTAGAGTTATACTTACTCTCTAAAAAGTTGTAAAGACTAAACTCTTTTTACTATAAGTAGACTTAATAGAATACTTCTATAAAAGTACTAAGAAGATTATTTTAACTTTATTAAGCTTAAAAAGCGGCTTTCTAAGTGTGCTATATTTTAAATAAGCTTCTAATTTATAATATGCGCCTAGTTTAAAGAAATTTTGCTAAGATAGTGTTAAGAAACTTATAGGTAGTAAGCTTTCTATTAATTTCTAAAATTAACTAAGTTTTAGCTTTACTATAAAGTACTAGCTAAGTCTTAAACTAAGTCTTAAGGTTCTATCTTCTATACTTAGCTTTATTAAGGTAGGCCTTATACTAAGCTTAGAGTAGATTCTGCGTACTCTAGTTAGTAGGTTTAAGGTTCTTTTAAAGGGCCTAAATTAGTGCCTATAAGATTAGCTACCTATTATTTAGCAGCTTTATTATAGCAACAGCTATAAGCTTATATAAGACTATAGAACGCACCTAAGTTTAGAGATTTTTAAGCTTAGAGATACTATTACCTATTAGTCTAAGGAAAGAGAGCTTAGTATTCTATAAATATATAAGGTGTATATCTTATTATTAGTCTTAAACCTCTTAAGCTCTATCTAGTAAGTAAACTTTTTAGACGAGCCTACTATGCTGCAAAGAGTTAGTTCTTTTAGAATTTATAGTTAAAGTGGCTTTTAAGCTTTAATTAAGAGCGTATCTTCTGCGTTAGAATTAATCTAGTTCTATATTTCTTTATTCTAAGCGTAAAATTAGAAATAAATATACTAGTCTGGCTAGCTTGCTTAGTTAATAAGCTAATAAGTAGTTAATAAGGTAGAATTTAAGGTTGTTATTACGCAAGGTAAGCTTAAAATAAAGAGAAAATAATAAGAATACGACTCTCCTAGGCAGGAGTATAAACTGCCTCTACTTATTAGTTTTTAAGTAGCCCTACTACGTTTAATTACTACGTTTTTTTTTATTGCGTTACTAGCGTCTATATAATATAATATTATATGTAAGCGCTAAGCTCTAGAACTAGAGCGCGTTAAAGTTTTTCTAACATCTCCCCCTAGCTTCTAAGACAACTAACCCTATAATAACAACACCCTAACTTGCTTGCCTACCTACTATATTACTAAATAATTAATACTACTTTATAACCTTTTACTGTGTTACTAGATAATTAACTACTTAGAACTCCTACACTACTTTACTACTATAATATATAATAAATTACGCGCGCGCTTTATACTCCTAACACTACATAGTACTTTACTATTCTTTACTAATAACTTATTAACCTAATAACTTTTAGTATACTACTCTTTTAGTATTAGTCTTACTCTACCTATCCTCCTATATAAAATTCTATAGTACAAGCGCGTACCTATATATGCCTAATACTTCTTATAGTTATTCTTTATAGATTCTACTCTAATAATTACGCTATAGCTTTTCTAGATTATATAGCCTTATTATATTCTTTTAAAGCCTCTTATAACCTTTGTCTATCCTCTCCTATTATCTTTAAAAATATATTTAATAATCCTTATTAATATAGCTAAGTATAAGGTAGCTAAACTAGTAGAGAGTAAGCTATAAGTTAAATTCTATATATATAGTCCCTATATACTTATTAAGATAGTTGGAGTGTAACAAACTAGCTAAGATAATCTATTTGCTGCACTACTTATATTCTACTACTATATAGTTAGTAATATTAGGTGTTTAATTTTTGCAATACTAATTCTAGCTAGCTTTATTATTATTATTGTTTTTCTTATTGTATATATATATAACTACCTACCTAGTAGTAATAGCGTTATAAGGATAAGGGATAGCTATATATATTAAATTATAATCTTAAGGTCTTACGCGACAATATATTTTATGTGTAAGGGTAGATAAATACTTAATCTAGTTTCAGATTTTTATATTTTATATCCAGGCTGTGTTATATATTCTTATCGTTAACTTTAACTTTAGTATCTATAGCCTATAGTATATAATAATTAACTACCTTATTAGCATAAGGGGCTAATTTGCATGTACTATCTTTAGCCTAACCTATCTTACTTTACTTTACTTTTTTTAATGCGTTTTTAGCACACCTATAGCTTTTCCCCTTATAGCGTTGCACTATATACTAAAAGGTCTGCGATGTTTCTCTTTCTAATAAGAATAAGAATAATTAGAGTCCTAAATTAAAATTCTAGCAAAATATACTGCGTAGAGAGAATTATCCTATAGTTCTAAAGCACTAGACTTATAACTATAGAAAGAAAACAAGCTAGAAATAGTAATTTATATAGCTAAGTGAAAATTAAAGCTACATAAGAAAAGAAGACTATTAGGGCTAATATATAGATAAGCTCTTAGCTGTTTTAGCCAAGCTTAGGAATATTATATAAGCTTTAAGCACATAACTACAGAGCCTTATTTCCGCGATAGTTATTAATAGACTTTAAGACGTTTAAGATGCTTTAAAAATATATTATATAAAGGTAAGGTAGTAAGCATAGATAGGTCTTTAGTAAGGTTAATATAGTAATTAACACTCTTTTAGTAAGGTAGGAGGGCGTTAGAATCGAATTTTAAAAAATAGGTAGGCTTTACTCTAGCATATTCTAGCTAGGGGAGCGCTTATTCTATCTTAGTAAGTATGTTAGCTTAGGACTTATTATTTAGGCTGTATATCTTACTTTTATAGTTCTTAACGCTTAGCAAGCTTATTACGCGCTAACCCTTTTTATTAACACTATCTTAAAACGCTTTTCTATGTATACAATAGTAGGAGAAATATCTGCTATTATTACAATATTTTTACTAGAAACCCCTTAGTCGCAAAAAAAAACCATAGTTCTTAATAAGTTTATCTAGTTTATAAGGACTAGTATATTTAATAATTATAGTAGGCTTAAAGCTACTATTTAAAGTAAAGATTGCGGTACTTAGTATATTAATATTAAAGCTAGTAGTATATAATTATTTCTTTAATGGAAAATTCGACTATGGATATTATATAGTAATATAACCATTTATTATTTATATCTTATTATAGATAATAGAAATTACTCTTAGGTTACTTTGCGTCTCGTAGTGTTACTATATATACGCTTATTTTGTTTCTTTTGCTACCTATTCTTTTAAAGAACTTAGTTTGTATTATTATTTTATTATTTACATTATTATTTTATTATTTACATTATTATTTTATTATTTCCATTATTATTTATTATTATTATTATTATTTTTTATTATTATTATTATTATTATTATTATTATTATTATTATTATTATTACTAGCATATCTATATAGTATTACGAGTAGTAATAAAGTAGAGGTACTACTACGTGTACCTGTTATTATTATTCTCTTTAATAGTAGTTAACTACGAATAGTAATATATAGTAAGATTGTAGTTATAGTTATCCTAAAGGTGCTTCTTTAGTAGGCAAAGGTCCTAGAGCTCTACTACGTACGCTGCGTATACTAGACTATTACTATTATATAACTATTTATATAGTAGCTATAGGCTAATCTTTTTAAGCTAGATAATTTAGAAATCTATTTACATCTAGTGTATATTTAGCAGCCCCTCTTAGGTGGGTATATATCTATTTCTTTAAATATGCCTTTTAGCGTCTCAGTATATTATAGTATTGCCGCTTTATTAATACGTACACTTTATAGCTAGGGTGCTATAGTAAGGGTAAGGCGTGTTCACTTTTAGAGTAATTCTAATATAGTAGAGGAAGGTAGAGAATGTAATAAGGAAGTGTTACTAGGTATTCAAACCTATAGTGTACACTTACGAGAAGCTATAGTAGTAATAAGTATTACTATCTATAAGTAAGTTAACGCGTTATATATACTTATAGTGTCTAAGTATACAGTAGTTACTACTATATATATAGGCATCGTGCACTAAACTAATATTACATAATAATAACTAAGCGTATAATATATATAATTACTATAGTCGGCTAACGTCCCTCTTAGTAAGAATAGCCTAATAGAAACCAATAAAAAAATATACAATTATTTCTATATTAGCGCCTGAATAAGTTCTAGAAGGTTAGCTAGATTCTGTAGGTTTACTAGGTCTGCTAAACACAATTTATTGTTTATCTTTTATAAGTTCTTCTTCTATACTAGTAATTTAGTAGGGTAGAAGGAAGCTAATCTAGGTTACTCTAGCTAGGGTAGTTTTAATTAAAGTGTTAATTTCTATAAGAGCTGTCTAATTTGCAAATTAGCTTCTTTAGTAGGATTATAGTCACTAGGTCTAGGGCTAAAGGTAATACCTAAATTCTACCGCATAATTCTTAGGGGCTAGTTTTACTAGTAGCTTCCTTAGGTAGTAAAAATAAGGTAACTAATAGGCAATTTATTATCTAATAGTTTTCTATTTAAAAAAGGTAGCTTTTTAGCATTAATACTACTATCTCCATTAAAGTTATCTTTATAGCTTAATTTCTAGTAAGCCTTTAAGTATATTCTATTAACTAAGATAGTATGGCTAGAAAGCTAGATAGGAATTTCCTTAGAGACACTCTAGTTAGCTTTTAATAAATAAGCCTTTTAGTAGATAGAGTTCTACTTTTTAAGTAGGTTATGTCTTTAGGTACTATTAATCTAATAGAAAGGTTATATAGGGAAGAAGTTTATAGTCGGATAAGATTACTTATAAAGGTTAAATTCTTATTATCCTTTTAATAAAGATAGCGATCCTGAATATTAACTAGGTAGTTAGCTTGCTTAAAAGATATCCTACTAATAATAAGATTCTAGTCTCTTATTTTATAAAAAAAAAAACTATATAGTAATACTATATTTATTAATAATAAGCTAGGCTATAAAGTAGGTATCTACTTTTACACTTTTCTTCTCTATAAAGTTCTTAAGGGGAATTAGTGTCTTTACGCAAAGTAGTTTAGCCTTAAGCTATTTTTATACTATTTTTATATATCTTATAGTAAAAAGCTTATAAGCACTAGCACTAGTGTTTATTAAGGCTTATAACCTAAGAGCTAACCCTTAGAATATAATTTGTACTAATAGGACTAGCTAGGAACTTCTAAATAGCTTAGGAACCCTTACTATCTTGCGACCTATAAGCAATAATTTTAGCTTAGTATTTACGTTTTATATTAGAATTATAGTTTATCTAGATTAATTAGTTTAGTAGCCCTTATATAAGCTACTAGATTAGAGTAGTCTAGTAGCGCATATTTAAAGCTTTATTATCTAATAAATTGCCTATCTCTAAATTAAAGTAGCAGGTAATACTAAGTTTATTTATATTTAGATTATTCCCTATTTTTATACTTACTTATATAGCTATCTTCTTAATATAGAAATAGCAGCGCAAGTGTTTATCTCCTATTGTGCTATACTTAAGGTTGGTGGTATTTTAGATATACTATAACCTAGTCTAATTATAGAGGTTAGAAAAGAAAATAATAGATTAATTATTAGTAGTAGGTCTAAAGTAGGGTGTAGATTTAGTAGGTGCTATGTATAAGGGCTTTAATCTAATAAGTAATACCTAGAAAGACGTTTTTATATACGCCTAAGAAGGGTTTATTATATTATTAAATTAGAGAGTGCAGCTAGCTGTAGTTATCTAGTGTTTAATTACTAAGTAATTAATACTAGAATCTTCTATCTCTCTTTAAAGTCTTAACTTAAAACTCTTAGTTAATTTAAGTTATAATTTGTCCTTTTAGGTCTTTGCGTCTAGTTTACCCTTTCTAACTAGGCTCTTAAAAGCTTACAAAAGTATTTAGGCGTTTATTCTATTAAAAAAAGAGCTTATAAACCTTTTTATATACCTATTAGAAAGTAAAAAAAATATAGTAAGTTTTTTTTAACAAATATAAAAAGTGTTTTAGATCTATAATTATTTTAAGGGCCTAATTTATTTAACACTACTTTTGCGTAGCCTTTTATAATACACTTTTAAAGTAGCTAAGAATTGTTTTTATAAAATTATTTTAATTATCTGTGTAGTTATTTGCTTAGTAATAATTTATATTTACTTAAAGCTTATTATATATATTCTCTAGCTAATCGTTAATACTAGGACTATAGTAACTTTATTTATAGTACTTATTAATATTAGAGAGCTTTATAAAGTATTCTAGCTTAGATATACTAAAAGGGATAATAAAAGTATATCTTCCCTAGAGTATATCTATCTAGTTACTATTAGTAAGCTTAGTTTATATATAATTAGGGACTAGAAAATAATAAAAAGTTTTATTTAAATAAAAAGTAGGCATAATAAGCTAGGATAGACGTTAGGATAAATATTAGGGCGCACACTAGGGCGCATATTAGGGCGTAACTAAGTAGGATAAGCTTTACTTAGCTATATAAGGGTAGTGTAAACTATATAGTAAATTAGGTATTCTTAAACTAAGTTCTTTTAAGGGGATATAAGTATAGTGCTATAGATTAAAAGTATCTTTAATAAAAGGGAGAGCTTTATTAGGGATAAATAAGTCTACTCTAATAGTAGTGTTATTAGTACTATTAGACTAGAATTAGAATTCTTTCTCTATTATATATATTATAGTGCAAAGTGTCTCTACCTTAAGTATACTAAAAGCTTATTTAAATATATTAGCGCGCTTATATAAAGCCTAAATAAAGCTTTTCTTTTTAGAATTATCTTTAGACTTAATAATAGTACTATCTTTAAAAGTAGGCCTTAAGAAAAGTAATATTAAGCTTAAAGCTAATAGGTAGTAAGTAATTATTTTATTTCTAGGCTATACTAGAGTAATAAGTCTAGTTTAAATTATACTAAAAACGCGCTAAACTTTCTAGTAGTTTTAAGTTTTAGCTTTGCCTTAGTGTATAAGCTACTTAAAGTTTACTAGTAAAAATTTATTATTTAGCTAATTTACTTTAAGTTATAGCAATATATAAAATTTGTTTTAGAAGCGTTATAAGTAATTCTATTAGAGTAAATATTTTTTAGTAGTTTAATAATACTCTTTTTTGTAAGGCTAGAGGCAAAGTAACTAGTTATCTTAGAAGTAGCTATAGGCTGCTTTTTATACTTAATAAATAATAGATTACTAATAGAATTAAGTGGAAAAATTCTATAATAAATATTATATAAACTATTATTAGTAGAGTGCGTATAAATATCTCCTACTATATTATTTATTATAGAGTTATATTAAGAGAACTTAGGGAATGCTCTAAAGACTAGAGGGGTCTTCTAGATAGAAGGGCGACAGCTTGCTATAGTGCAGATAATAGTAGAGTTAAATCAAGTAGGATTATAGAAAGGGTATAGTAGATAGACCTAGGGTAGCAGATTATATATAGCGTGCAAGCTAGCGCATAGTCTAAGCTAAAAGAAATTAGGTAAAAAATAAAATATTAGAAACTGCAACTTCTATACTGTGTCTTTATAGCCTAACTCTAATTTCCCTAGCTCTATATTTTATGTCCTTGCTATAATAGCGCTAAAACGTAGTTATTAGATAAGTTAGCTCTATAGGGTATAGTGTAATAGTTGCTATTTATTAATTATTAATTATTAATAAGTGTTTATTTTTTAGAAACTTTCTACCTAACTAGGTAAGCAACCTTTCTAAGTAGGCCCTTAGCGCAATATTATAATACTACTTAGCACTAAAGTAACTAATAAACTTCTAGCCTAACATAATAAGCAATAGCCTAACCTACCTTAGCGTAGTGTAATAATACTACCTAGCACTAAAGTAACTAATAAACTTCTAGTCTAACCTAGTAAGCGATAGCCTAACTTACCTTAGCGTAGGGTAATAATACTATCTAATACTAAAGTAACTAATAAACTCCTAGCCTAACCTAGTAAGTAATAGCCTAACCTACTTTAGTATAGTATAATAATACTACCTAGCACTAAAGTAACTAACATACTTCTAGCCTAATCTAGCAAGCCAAAACTTTTACTAATTTAACTACCTATAGGTAGCGTCTTAAAGGAGTAGATAGTATATTGCTATCTATAGCTAAAGAAATTTAATCTTAGTATAATATAAGGGTGGTATATAGTCTTATAGAGTAAACCTCTTAGAAATAGCTAGTATAGTTAAAAGAGGTAACTAAATTAAGACTATACTAAGATAGGGGCTCTTCCCTAGTGTCAATCCGTGATGTCACGTGATTCTGGGCCGGCTGTTTGACTGACTACCGTGTTACGTAATCGATGATTTCTTCGATAACATTTTTTGCAGCAACAACAATAAACAACAATCACAACAGCAACTAACCCAACTATTTTGTTACTCTCCTATAGTAGATCTCCCCTCGCAACTAGCAAGCTATATACTGCCCCTCTAGGACCTCGCTACCGCCGCCTATCTCCTCCATGCTCCCACCACCGCCACCACCCTCACTCCTCATCGTCCTTATACGCCCGCACGATTTTAACTACCACTAGAAGCTTCTCCCACCATAGCTGCGCGCGCGCGCTCTGGCAACATATAAGAAACATCCACTCCTCCTCTAATAGACGCCCACTGCCATATCTTAGCCTATCCACCAGCCTTGCCAGCAACGCAACAGCAAGGTGCTATTATTTTCTTACAAAGGTTGCTGCATCTCTTTCTAGGTCTTTGTATGAAAGGATGGCCTAGCACTTAAGGATTTAGAGTTGCGTAAAGATCGTATATGGCCTGAATAGTAGATTATTAGACATAACCTCCAGGATAGTGTAATCATAATTAATTTGGTCCTCCAGCAGCCCTGCCTCTTAAAACCTTATCTTGCAGCAGGTAGGCTAGATGGCTAACGTTGCTTAGCTAGTCGTTCATGCCAGTTTCGAATTCTCTGGCAGCCATCTGACCGTGGGTATCAGACAACGCGATCTCAGGACGCCAGAAAGGTGTCGCGTCGCCGCACATAATAAAGAGTTAGATTTAAAAGACTTAGTGTTGTGTAAGTTAAAGGTAAAGATTTAGTGTACTGGGCGTCACCAACATCGCAAGAGCAGGCAGACTTTATACGCTGTGCGTATAGTGAACCATAGTTGCGCTGTAGCTGCCAGATCGCAAGCGCAACAACCAAACCATGGTTAAGCGTCCTATCGCCCACACTGCTCCCACAGTTGCAACTCTGCGGTCCACTACAGCTCTCTAACAGTCTACTAGTTAAGAGATAACATGTGACTCAGTTATGCCAGATCGTAGACTGTCTATTAACTGTTATTAACAATGCCGCCGTGCAAAACGTCGATAACAAAATCATTGTTATTTTGTGTATATTTTGTTCCTACCACTGTGTACTAGGTGCTAGGTTTTAGTGCCTCCTGTTTTACTCCTCTCTGTGTATAGTGCGGATTCGACCTTGGTTAGAATCTTAACACAATAAAGATCTTCAATACTAAGATAGGGGATAAGGAAGGGACCTAGGGGACCCTTACTTATATAGTAGGTAGTATAGGGTATAGGCTTACGCTAACTACGCGCTAACACTAATTAGAAAAGGTGCCTTCTATAAGATAAAAGGCGCTATTAGGGTGTAAAACTAAAGGTAATAGTAAATAACTAGTAGAAAGATAGGCACAAACTGTGTATATAAAAGCTATAATAAGAAATTAAGACTCTATTAAGAAACTAATTAATAGTAGTACTAAAAACTTAATATATTTTTTTTATAACTAAAAAGTTTCTAATAAAAATATTATAATAATAGTAGTTATTTCTTCTACTATTATATATACAAAAAAGTGTTTTAAGGTATTAATAAAAAAAGAAAACTTAATATAATCTTTGCTCGCTTTATAAAAAAAATTTAATAATAATACTTTTACTAAACTTTAGAGTAAAAGTAATAATAAATATTAAATATTCTTATTATGTAAAGATTCTAACTAAGGTCGAGTCCGCACTATACATAGAGAAAAGTAAATAGAAGGTACTAAAATGTAGTACCTAGTATATAGTAGTAGTAATAAAATATATATATATAATAATAATTTTATTATTAACTTTTTATATAGTAGTATTATTAATAGTAGTTAATAGAGAGTCTACTATCTAGTATAACTAAGTTATATATTATCTCTTAACTAGTAGACTATTAGAAAGCCGCAATAGACTATAGAGTGTAAGGGGCTAAGCGCTCTTCTATAGTTACTCGGCCTACTACCTTAGAATTCTAGATCTATGCTTCTGCTAAGCTAGAAGTATATATAAGTCTATAGCTAGAGTTACTATTAAACTCTATTAAATTTATAAGTTTACTTAGGCAACTCTAATCTCTTAGTGTAAAGCCTCTTATATTAAATTTAATTAACCTCTTATAATAGAGAAGCTTGTAAAATCTCTCTAATACGCTAAGAACAACCCTACAAATAAACACGCAGTTAAGTTAGATACTAAGATCTCTTAACTCTATAGAATAATAATATATTTAAGTTAGATATTAAGATTCTTTAACCCTATAAATAAATACATAATTAAGTTAGATACTAAGATTCCTTAACCCTATAGATAAATATAGTTAAGTTAAATACTAAAATCTTTTAACTCTATAAAATAAATATAAGTATAATAAAGAAAACACTAAAGTCTTTTTATAAAAGGGAGAATACTCTTATTTTTTACTTAGCGTAATAAGTTACTAAACTCTAATAGTAAGGAGCTATAAAGGTAGATATTACTATTAACCTTACTAAGAAACTATGTATAGAAGGTTGTAATAAAATAGAGAATATATAAACGATTAAACTAGTTTACTAGTATCTATAAGACTAAATATTAATAGGGCCCTAAGCACCTCCCTAAAGAAGAGAGAAGGCCTAGAATATAAAAAGGAGCGCTCTTTAAGACGCACTAACGCAAATTATAGACTATTTTACTAGCTTAAAATAACTTTAAGTTATATTAGTAGCTTAATAAAATACTAGTAAATAGCTTTAGACCTTAATAGAAGTAATTACTAATTAACTTACCTAATTAGAGTAATGCGCTAGTGTAAAGACTATGCTCTTAGTCTCCTTTTAAATAATAATAGTAATACTAGCGCCTAGCAAAGCGCTATTAGAGCGCTAGCGCCCCTAACTCTCTAACCTAGAGTTATTCTCTAGAAGCTATTAGGATTACTAATATTAGGAATATATAATAAGGCTAAATCTATAAAGATTGTCCTCTTTTAGAGAACGCAGTTAATTATATTATAAGTAGGCTAAGAGGTAAGGTAATAGATATTGCACTAGCCTTTATAAAAAAAGGAACCTATTCTAAAAATAAATTTTAGAGTTTTTTAAATAAAAGCTTCTATAATAAGTTAGTAGAGAGGTAAGCATAAAATAGGCTATTTCTTAGCTAATAGGATAAAACCCTACTAACTAAGTTTAATACTAACTTTATGCGCCTAGCTACTAAGGCTAATAAAAATAACAAATAGAACTTAAAGAATATTTACTAGAGAGCCTTATATATAGACTTATAGGATAGACTAATTACGCTAGAGATTCTTAACGACTGGGACCTTATAATACTTATAGACAGAGTTAATATAGTTAAGAAAAATATTTACTAACGTACTTTGCACTCGAGTTAATTATTTTATTAAGTCGATTACTTTGCCAAGATTCTACTAAGTTCTGTACTATTCACAATAGTATAGAGTTAACACAAACTATTTTCGATAGTCTAAATAGGTTAATCTATTTAGAATCTACTTTTATAGACTGCCTATAGGTTGTTTTATTATGCCTAGACTTGCCGCAGCGTCTATAGCGCTGTTACGCAGATTTGCCTCTATTAGCGCGCACCCTTTTCTTCGCCTTTTGCCTATTACTACGCGCCCCTAAACTCCTTTAAAGTGGCTAGCCGCTAGCTCTCTCTTAGCTATAAGGACTTCTTTACGCTGTACTCGCTTTCTTTTATATAATTTACGTCGCGTGGCGGCCTTATTAGTAGCTTAAAGTTTGGCGTTGCGTTTAGTTATTAATACTAAAGAATGCCCTATTAGCTTGGCGCCTTTAATAAGATTTTCTATTTCTACCGCCTTAACTATATAAGTTAGAGAACTATCTACATGCCTTTAAATCCTCTAGTTAACTAGCGTTAATTGCAACCTAAGTTCTATACTATTTCGCGGAGTTTGCGACTCCTATATACTATCGCGAATAGTACAAAGTGGAGGCGTACGCAGGAAGATGTTAAGCTACGATATTATAACTTCTGAGTTGTGGGGCACTAGGCCAGCAGCTTAAAAGCCTTCTTTAATATTACTTTTAGTAATTAAAGCCTTAAAAGCAGCAATAAAGCAAGGTAGGAACTCGATTTTAGTAATGTGCGTAATGTGGTTACGCATTAGATTCTTAGCTTGGCGCCTATACGCCTTCTTTAACGGCGCAAAATAACTGACGTTAAGTAACTGCAAGAGGTGCGACGAATGTGGAGGCATATAGAGAGTAATAATATTACTCTTTTTATAGTAATTCTAGAATTTAAGCGAGTTATAACTTTCGTAGCTTTTAATAATAAGTAAACGTGCTCTACTAGTAGTACGCCTCTTTATATTCTTATTAAAGTGCTTTAGCTAATGCAGACTAAGCTTATTTGTTGTTTAGCCATTCTTAGAGACTGCAATAACCTAATTATAAGGTAGATCCTTCTCCTTATACTAGGCGGAGAGGTGGTGCTTGCCCCCGAAGATAATAAAGGGTGGGATCCACCACCCCATTGCATTAATGCCTTGGATGACTATTGTCTACTCCCTATTGCCCTGCTGCACCTACTTTGGCCGTCCTTAACGCTTAGAGCCTATAACTACTACTCTAGTTAATGTTATGCCTATTATAAAGCTAGACTCGTCGAAATTGTAGGTGTCCTTATCTAGAATACTATACTTAGCCTTTATATTCTCTATAAGCCTAAAATAGTCTTGTATTACCTTAGAATCCTTCTAGAGAGCTTTCTTATAGTTGTACTTTCGATTAAACTTAACTTAAAGCTTTGGCTAGCGCTTAACAAAGTTATAAGGCTACCTCTAGCTAACTAGCTTATAGTGGCGTGCAGCCAGTAAAGAATCGGCCATATCTTTTTATAGCATTAAGCCGGGGCGGAAATTCTCGCGCGTTTAGGTTAAGTATATACTGCACAATTACCTACTTCTCTCTTATAGTAAGTCTTATTTTGTTAGGTGCGTAGTCGCGTCTAAACGTCTTTTTAGCACGTTAGTTGTTGCTAAGTATACTTAAGAGAGAGACGTTATAGAGGGCTGTAGCGCATTGCTAAGAGAGTGTCGCGTCTTATTTAATAGCCTAGATCGCAAGCTATATACGCGCTTCTTTTGACGCTAGTAGTTTATTGTGTGGTTAAGGCATCGCGTATTGTAATAGTACGCTAAGCTAATTAACTTAATAAGTAATTAACTCGAGTGTAATTATGTTACGTTATAATAGTTAAGTGTGGTGTAAGGCATCGCGTTTTTATATAAAGAACGTTAATTAAAGCTTTATAGTAACTCTGCAAACGCTAAAAATTAAGAAAAGAATATTATAAGAAGCCTAAGAACTACTATAAGATATTTAAAAATATTTTAAAGCTAAGCGCACTAAAAGAATCTATTAAAATTTATAGTATAAAGAAGCGCTATAAAAAAAAAGTAAACCATTCTATAATAAGATATTTAAAAAATATTAAAGCGAAGTCTAAGAAGTATAGAAGTAAAAGTCTTCTATTATAGTAAAAAGGAATATAGCGTCTAGAGTTAGTATCTTTAAGCCGTAATACTCCTAATATAAGTTAGGGCTAGCAAGGCCTAGAAGATAAACAGTAGTAATAAGGATATTAATAGCTTTGTAGAGTTAGAAAACTAGCTTTTCCTCTTAGAAGTTATTAGAGAGAGGAGATAAAACAGGTTATTAAGGAACTAAAGGAGAACTTTAATATATATATAGAAAGATATAGCTAGATTTAAGACTAATTATTATAAATACTTTTATTATTAATATTATCTAAGTGAAAGAAGACTTCGCGCACTCTTAGTACACGGTATAACGCTATTATAAAAGCTATAGGAGTGCTAGAAAAACGCTTTAAAATAAGGTAAAGAAGTAAAATAGGTTTAGCTGTTTAGAAAGAGCATATGCAAATTAGCTAGCCCCTTATAGAGTTAATTATAAGCTATACTATAGTCTATAGGTACTAAAGTTAATAATAATATAACGCGTGGTTGCCTACGCAGCATAAAATTAGCCACTAAATTAAGTGTTTATCTATCTACTATATAATATATTTAATTATTACGCAACACCTTAAGGTTATATAATCTAGTATAGCTATTCCTTAACCTATTAATGCGCTTTCTACTAGGCGGGCAGTTAGATGCCTATATATATAGAACAAGTAGGACAACTCTAAAGTTAAGTAAAATAATACTACTAATAAGTAGTACTATGCTAATAATAAGTAGTATAATAATATATATATATATATATATATATAGAACTACTATTATAGAGAGTAGACACCTATTATCCTTATAAAAAGTATAGTAGTATAGTATAAGTTATGCGGTAAATAAATTACTATAGCTAGTTTGTCTTATTATAGCGTCTAGTAATACCTAGATACTTTAGGGACTATAAATTTTAACTTATAGCTCTCTCTCTCTGCTAGTTTAGCTGCGTAGTTCTTAGCTATATTAGAGATAGTTGTTACTAGGGCGCTTTTAGTAAGTAAGAGGCGAGGTTTAATTAGAGATCTAGGAGTAATATATAGTAGTAAAAGGTATAGAGAAAAAAGTCTAGTATAATCTAGAATAGCTAGCAATTTGCTGCAAGAAAAAAATATATAGAGAATAGTTACTAGAAGTATAGGGCATATATTAGTACACGCTGATTCTATAGAATTTCTATAAAAAATAAGTAAAGTAATAGCTAGGTGTCTAGAGGTCTATAGGTTATTAGTAAAGAAATAGTAGGATGCTATTTAGCAGCGAGAGTAGGAAGCGCGCACATAATTTATTGTATATTATAGTAGTAAAGTAGGGGTTTGAGTTATTAATTATCTAGTAAGGCGGCAAGGAAAGGTAGAATCTATTATTTAGTAAGGTGGTAGGTAGGCAAGCAAGTTAGGGTGTTTTATTATTATAAGTTTATTTATTGTCTTAAAAGCTAGAAGAAGAAACGTTAGTAAAATTTTAACGCGCTTTAATCCTAGGGCTTAGCACTTACACATACTATTATATAACGTTATATAATATTATATTACGTAGGCGCTAATAATATAATAAAAAAACGTAGTAATTAAACGCAGTGGGGCCACTTATAAACTAATAAGTAGAGGCAGTTTATTTTCCTACCTAGGAGGGTAATATTACCTTTATATATACTATATACTTAATTTAGGATGTTTAACTATTACCTTTATATCTAAGAAGTTTACTAGAAAAGCTAACCCTATAATATATTAGTTTAAATATTTCTTATTAAGTAATAGAATTTAAAGAAAGTAACCTTCTTATTTTATAAAGCTACTTATATACAGATAGATATTAAGAGAGGTATATTAAAATAATATAAGCTTATATTAATAGAAAAGAGGAGAACTATAAATCTTAGGTTACTATAGTAGAAGAAGAACGCTATATTAGTAGCCCTAGAGAAATTGTCTATATATATAGGATCCTTCTATATAAAGAATTAAAGATAAGTAGAGAAGATAAACTCATGCCTTTAGTTAATAAGTCTTTACTATATTATTTATTACCTTAAATAGGAGAAATATACAAGAAAAGAATAGGCTAATATTCTTTGCCGCCTTTCTTACAAATATCTAGAAGGCCCTAGCCCTAAAGGCTAAGGTAGACCTAAGAGACTATCTTCCTAAGTAGCTTCTAGACTAAGTAGAAGTTTTCTTAAGAGAATAAGCTAATAAACTTCCCTTATTATAAGGACCTAGAATTAATTACTTAATCCCCCTTATTGAGAAGAATAAAAAAGACTTTAAAAATCACTTTTAGCCGCCTCTATAGTATATTAAAAGAGAATTGCTAGTTCTTTATAAGAAACTAATAGAGTACCTTAACTATAGCTTTACTTAGGTAAGTAAGTCTAGTGCTACAGCACTAGTATTATTTATAGAGAAACCTAAAGAAGATTTATAGTTGTATGTAGACTATAGAGCGTTAAAATACCCTATTAAAGAAGAACCACTACTCTCTCCTCTTTATTAGGGAGATATTGTAGCTTTTGGCTAAGGCTACGAAGCTAATAAAGTTAAACATAATTTAGGGCTTTTATAAGTTAAAAATAGTAAAAAAAAAAATAGCCTTCTAAATCTAGTTTAGGTTAAATAAGTAGCTAGTAGTCCCCTTTAGACTAGCTACTACACTAAGTATCTTCTAGAAATATATTAACTATATTCTAAAAAAGTACTTAGATAACTTCTACTCTCTACCTATATAGATAATATCCTTATTGTTTCTAGTAAATCTTTAAAGAACTATTAGAATAAAGTATAATAGGTAGTAAAGAAGTTAGGTAAAATAGAGCTATACTTGGTTATTAAGAAGTGCAAGTTTGTACTTACTAAGACTAAATATCTTAACTTTATTATAGAGAGTATAGTATAGAAGGGAATTAGTATAGACCTAGAGAAAGTTAAAGCTATCTAGAATTAGGCTTCTTATATAGATATAAAGAGTATTTAGATTTTTTTAAAGTTTGCTAATTTTTACTAAAGATTTATAAAAAACTTCTTAAAGGTAGTATCTTTATTAATAAAGTTAACTATAAAGGAAACTCTCTTTTTATAGGGGTAAGAGATAATAGTAGGCCTTTAACTACCTAAAGAAAGTATTCTACACTAAGCCTATACTAGCCTACTTTAATACTAAAAAGGAAAAAGTATTAAAGGCTAACTTTCTAGGCTAGGCCTCTAAAGCCTACTTCTTATAGTTTAATATAGAAGAAGTCCTTAGACTAATTACCTACGTCTTTACTAAATATACTTTTATAAAGGCAAAATATATATATTTCATAATAAGGAGATACTTGCAGTTATTAAAGTAACTAAGAAGTAGTATAATATACTTTATGCTATCCTCTATACACTTATGTATACTAATTATAAGAACTTTATATATTTTATAGAGTCTAGAAGGTTAAATAAAAGGTATATACACTAGGCTAATACTCTTAGTGAATATAATATATGTTTAGATATAAGGGTAATAATTTAATAAGATAAGATAAAAGTAATAGATTTAATATTTTTAAGAAGATCTTATTGTGTGTGTTGTTTCGGAGAAGCTCTGCTATCGCGAGAAGTTTCTATCTATGCCAAGGCGCTAGTACCATTAGGGATAATATAGGGGCAGTGTAACACAGTAGTGCGCTAGCCTCCTTAGTATATTTTATAGTAATTTTATAGTAAAATTAGTGTGTAAGAAGGCTATATAATCGGTTACACCTAACCACTATATTTTATAGTAAAAATTACTATAATTTATAGTCATCGTATATGTAATAAACATAATAGTCTAATATAAACTAGAAACTATTAATTTAAAAGTAGATACCCTTTTATAACACTAGTAGAATATGCCTAATAATACTAAAGATAACTAGATTAAGTTCTATAAAATCTAACTTCTTAACAAGGTTCCTTAGAAAATAGAAATATTAGACTTTAAATATTTATAGCCCTAGCAATATAAGCTTTACCTAGGAGGCTTAACCCCTTTAAAAAAAAGGGAGCTAGGCTAAACATAAAGAATACTAGTCTCCTTCTTTCTACTTACTAAAAGAGCTTCCTCTCTTAGACTAGAAACGCATCTCTTAGTAGACCTAAACTTAAATAAACTATAGTTTTATATCTTAGAGGAAGATTTTATATTAAGAGAAGTAAAAAAGTATATTCTTTACTATAGGCGCACTTTCCCTTCTTTCCTAAACCTAAAGATTGCTATATAAGAATATAATATTAATAACACTAATTACCTTTAGTACTAGAAATAAAGTTAGATTCTAGACTAGGAACCCTTATAAATAATACTAGTTACTATAGTCTATAATCCCCCTATATCTAGGAACCTAGAGAGAGATTACCTATAAAATAATAATTACTAAATTATATTTTTTTCTAGGAATATTAAATTTTATTTAAAAATTCATTAAGAACTATAATATATATAAAAGAACTAAGCTATAAAGAGATATAAAATAAGGACTACTAAAACCTTTTCCCCTTATAAACGAGATATAGAAGAAGATCTTTATAGACTTTATTACTAAGCTCTCTATAAGTAGAAGAAATATAAATATAATAGTAGTATATAATAGGCTAGGAAAATATAGTAGTTTTAGTCCCTTTACTAGACTTAGAAGTAGAAATAACAGTAGAGGCGTTTTTCTATTATTTTATAGCCTACTATTAGCTCTCTAATACTATAACCTCTAAGTACACAAAGATTAATTTATAAGTAATTTTTAGAGATATCTATATAAAAAGATAAAGATTTAAAGAAGATTATCCTTCTTTAAAACACTGAAAGATTAATAGCACTATAGAATATATAAATTTTATAATTAAGACATACTTTTACGCCTTTATATAATAGTACTAGAAGAATTAGACCCTATACTATTCTATAGCGCAAATAGCTATTAATAGGTAAGAAGCTACCTCTACTAAAGTAGCACTATTCTTTCTCTAGTATAGATATAGTATAGACCTATCTAGGCTAAATATAAAGTTAAAAGCTATTAATTATTACTAGTAAGATTTATAGCTAGTAAAGTCTACTAAAGCTTTACTATAAAAGTTTTAATTAGTTTTTATATTTATCTAAGCTAAAATAGCTAAATTCTAATAAGAGTAGAAGCGGTAAGTAAACTAGCACTAAAGAGACACTCCTATATTAAAGGAAAAAGATAAATTCTAGCTTTAGTATAAAGACTACCTATCTAACTTCTACCCTAATAAGAAGTTAGACTAGAAAAACATAAAGTTTATAGTTATATAGGTAGTAAATTTCTATAATATAAAACTAAATATTTTATTTAAAGTTCACTTAGTATTTTTAGTAAATTATCTACGCCTAGCTAAAAAAAACCCTCTCTCTAGCTAAGCTATAAATAATAATAAACTAAAGGCTATTATTATTAAAGAAGAAGAGAAATAAGTTGTAAAAATTATCTTTGCTAAGAGACCTATATAAAAGGAAAGGAGGCTATAGAGATTACTATACTAAGTTAAGTAGTTAGATAATACTAACCTAACTTAAGAACCTACTCTAAATCTCTTTACTATAACGGTATTAAATTACTAAAGAAATACACCTCCCTATTCTAAAATAATAATAAAAAGTTAGTTATAAACTTCTATAGAAACTTTCTAAACTAGTAAATATGCTATAGCTCCTAGTATAGGAGTTATATATTCTTAGTAGAGAACTTAGAAAGCTTTTACTAAAGAGAGGTTAGATTAAGCTTAGACCTCTAGCCCCTTCCTACTAATTATTTAAGAATTAGTAGGAAATAACACTATAATTTGCTTAAATAAGTAAGAAATATATAAGAAAGTACTATAAATTATTTAAAAGTATTAGCTCTTGTATAAACTAGTAAAAAAAGAGAAAATTATCCTTCCTATAATAAAATAATATAGATTCTAAGTAATAGGAAGTAGGGTAATTAGAAAGAGGAGAAGAGAGGGCTATTTAGAGGACAATATTATAAAGAAGGGAGAATAGATATAGTATAACTAAAGGGATTAAAGTATTCTAAAAGTTAAGTTTATAGTTTAGCTATACCTATAAAAGTAAAAACTATATAAGGAAATACCTTTAAACCTCTATAATAAGGCTAGATATAAGAATAGAAAAATTCTAATACTCTAAAAGAATAAAAAAGAATACTACTTCTTCTCTACAAGCTTACTCTTACCTATAGTAGAATTAAGATTTATTCCCATAACCTTTTTATAAAGGATAGTAATTTAATTAACCTAATAGTTATAAAACTTAGAACATATTTAATATACTCTAGAAGAGCAGTAATTTTATATTCTTCTAATATCATACTAGCGCAGATAGGCTCTAGAATATCATGAATAAGCTTAACTAAATTCTAATATGAAGGCTCTAGAATAGGCAAAGTAAAAGTAGCAATTGACTATAAATAATATTAGCTAAAGAAAGATAAACTTTAAAAACCCAGAACTTATAGTAGGTTTATTAGGAAAAGCTTAGGGAATAGTATAAGTATTCTACTAAACTATAAGAATCTAATATAGAAGCTGTACATCCTATCTAGACTATCTCTAGTATTAGTATTATCTATCTTCTAGAGCTTAACTTAAGTACTCTAGATAGTAAAGCTATACTTATACATAAAGATATTAAGATAAGCTTATTAGAAATTTATAAAAAGCTTACTAGTACAACTATTACTATAACGAATATCTTCTAGAATAAGGCTAGCAAATTTAGTTTTAGTAAAGTTCTCTCTATAAGCTATTCTAAATCTATAATATAAATTAGTAAGAAAAAGGTTTACTAAAGAATTATTATATTTTGTCTAAACACTTACTAAAGTAAATAATATAAGCCTTATAGTTATACTTCTTTTCTATAAGCCTCTATATATAGAAAATAAGCTACTTAAAATAGTACTAGTAGGTTTTCTTTATACATATAGGCAGTCTTTAAAGACGTACTTCTTCAATATTATATAAATAGCCTTAAGGGTCTTTAATTAAAGCTTAAGTTCTTAAAAAACTACTTAGAATTAGTAAGAAACAATATAAAAGAACTAAGGAACTAACTCTATAATAGTTCTTTATAGTCTTATTACACATAAACTTCTTAAAGTTCTTAGCACTATAGAAATTTAGAGTAAGTAGCAAAAACTTACTATTATATAAGTAAAAGTATTATAAGTTATAATTTTTATAAGGAAATACTAAGCTATAGTTAAGCTAGCCTTTAGACGCTTGCTTAGAGTTATATAAAGGCTACTATAAGGTATTGCTTATTAGCTCTAACTATAATAGAGATTAATAATAGAAAAGATACTAAAAATAATACAAAGGTAGAAGTAGCAATTAGAATATAGCACAATATTAATAAGAAGTATCACAGATATAGTAGTAAAGTAGAGAAGAAAAGCAGAACTAAGGTAGAAACCTTTTTATTTATCTTAGCTAGAGCAAACAACACTAGCGTAAATTCTTAACTAAAATAGACAGCTACACTATAGAAACTAAGAGAGATAAATATAAATATATTAAATATAATAGCTAGATTACCTTATATAACCTAAGAGATATAAACACAAACGCGTTAGATATATAATAACTAAGTTATCTTACTAAATATATAAGGATAGAAGTCTAGTGCTTTCTTTAGCTAAAGTACGCTTAGAACCTTATAAAGACTTAAAGCACTATTACTAGTACACGCCGTATTAGATTTATTCTTAAGACTTTAAGCGCGTAAAAGGGGGATTAGTGCTACTACTATAAAGAGTATACAATATAACGCTAGAATTTTTTTAAAGGGGAAAGAAGATATATAAGGAGCTAAGCGTCCTTCTATAGTTACTTAGCCTACTGCCTTAAAGTTCTAGGTCTATACTCCTATTAAGCTAGGAGTATATATAAGTCTATAGCCAAAGTTACTATTAAACTCTATTAAATTTATAAGTTTACTTAGGCAACTCTAACCTCTTAGTATAAAGCCTCTTATATAGAGTTGTAAATATTAAAGTAGTGTAGGTAATAGAATACTTAACTGTAGTTTAGTTGTTATATTTACAATCTAGAAGTAGCGTAACTATAGTTTACTATATATGTAGCGTCTAAAGTCTGCCTCTTATAATATTAGTAATACCTAGTATACTAAATCTTTATTTTTAATATATAACTACTACTACTATTTTTAAAATCTAGCTCTTATGTATTATATCTAGCAACGCAATAATATTCTAGTATTCTAACTATAATACTTCTTTATTATAGGGTAGTGTAGCTATAGTAGAGTTCTAAGAGTATATAAAGAATTAGCTAGGCAAAGTTAAAGATAATTTCTAGAGATTTAGCAGTTATATATAGTAAGCAAGATTATTAAAGGGGCCTCTTAATCTTAATATCTTTCTTTAACAATATCTAGCCCTAGCTATTTAGGCCCTATTAGCTAGTTTTATAACTTTAAATTCTAAAGTGCAAAGCACTTCTTTAGTACCTAGATAGAGGGTTAGGTTAGGCGTTTATACTATAAAAGCTTAAATATAAGGACTAGCAAACTAAAAGTATAAAATAGCTACTAGATAATAAGTAGTAGATTCTTAAAAACTATAAAAGTTTAAAAGCGTAGCTATAGTGCAGGAAGCTTATAAATATAGTAGTAATTATTTAAACTACTATTAAGGCAAAGGACTACAACTAAGTAATAAGGGTAAAAGTAAGTAGTAGCAGTGGGAGCATGAGAGAAATAGGCGACGACAAGGTTCTAGGGAGGCAGAATATAGCTTACTAGTTACGAGAGAAGATTTACTATAGGAGAGAGTTAATAAAATAGTTAGGTTAGTTACTATTATAATTATTATTATTATTATTATAGCAAAAAAAATTATTAAAGAAATTATTAACTACGCAATATAGTGGTTAGTAGTTAAATAGCTAGTCTAGAATTACCTAATATTATAGATTAACTCTAGGGGAGAAATATATATAGATATAGTATATTTAATTAATATAACTAATAACTAAGTATATACCCTTAATATAGCTAGCTAATATCTCTCTTAGTAAAAGTAACTAAAAAACAATACATAATAATTCGCTACTTAGAGTCCTTAATACTTTGGCTATTTATAGAACTTTTATTATCAGCTTGCCAAAAACTTTTTTTAAACCTTTTTTTTTGTTTAAGGTTAAAGTAGGTTAAGATAGAAGGCTATATTATATACTATATACGGTACCTAACTCTAATTAAAGAAAATCTTAAACACTTAATAATACGATAATAGTTTAAACTTTAAACTTACTCGCACTTTACCTATACCCTATAAGCTTCTAACCTATATAAGGTTTACTTATAGCGTACACAGTATACCTAGCTTATTGCTATTACTATTGTTAGTTATTTGCGCTTACGCTACTACGCGGCGGCATACTTGCTTAGATAAGCTAACTTAGCAATAATAGTAATAATAGCTAGAAGTATCTTATAGATTTATATAATGCTCTTGCTATACTAAAGCTTATTAATAAAGACCTTATTATTCTTTTATATTCCCTACTAGAGGATTTTATTACTAATAAGGAGTAATTACGTCTACTAGAGTAGAAATATAGTCTTGCTATTCTTTATAAACTAGATAAGCTACTAGCCTAACTAGTATATATATATAGCATTATAAATAGTTAAGTATACCTATCTATTAAGCTAAATAAGTATCTTATAAATAGAATAGGACTTTAGTATGGTTACATTAGTAGTAGTGGCATAAATTTTTAGTGTGTACTTTTTAGTAATAGTAAGTACTTCATTAGAAATAATGTTAATGCCTAAATAGATAGTAGGGCTTAGAGAGATAGTAAGGACTTTATTAAGTAGGGCCTTAATATAGTAATAGAGTAATAGTATATCTAGTATATATTACTCTTATTCTGCTACTTATAAGAAATATATCAATTAATATATTAACTTATATTCTTTGTAACAATCTAAATAACAGTTTATAACTTAGAAGAGTAGAGAAAGAATAGATAACTATAGCGTTACTGCGCTAAAGTTTTATTTCTTTCCTAAAGTTCTAAGTAGCCTTTTTATAAAAATTTTAAGGAGGGACGTATTATAGTGGATACAGGCGTAAGGTCGTCCAAATATAGCAGAAGTCTGGATGGTAAATCTACGCTGTGGTGGGGGACTATAGGCGAGGATTTTAGTCTAGAAATAAGCGAAAACTTAGACTTCTTAGCGAGTTTAAATCTTGTCCTCTTCACCCTCTAGTTTTTAAACACCAAAAAACTAATCTTTGTAAATAAGAAGAAAAGTAGCCTAAATAAGCTAGTATCTCTAATAATTAAGAAATTTCTAACTATTTGAGCTAGTCTTAACTAAGTTACTAGATTAAACTTATAGGATAGAAAAGCTATTAGCAAGTACCTCTAATAATTAAGAAATCTTTAACTAGTTACTAGTCTTAATAAGTTATTAAGATTTAAACTTATAGGACGAAAAAGTTAATTAAAGCATACTACTAGCTTCTAATTTAGGAAAAACTTTGTAGGAAATTTTAATTTACGCTTTGGACAGATAATACGCCACTAGTGTTAGTTTTCCCTTAACCCCCTTTAAAGGGCTTTTTTTACTAGGGAAAAGTGCCCCTTATCCACCTATACGATTTGCCTGTGGCTGTATATACTCTATAGAAAATTTAGAAGCAATAAAAACGTTAATAATAATAAAAAAATTGTATATAGAAGCTTTGCGCTAAAACTACTAAGGTTGCTTAGCAGTTTAAACGCGTATTTTTAATTACCTTTTTACGGTCTTTTTAGTTACTAAGTAGGGGGCTCTGCTTTTTTTGTTATGTTATTTAAGATAAAAGCCTTTGTTTTTGTTCTACGCCTAGGTAGATTATTTAACAATACATAGAACTTTTATAAAAACTTAGTATTCGTAATTAATAGTAATAGAAGGCTATTTATATTAATATTTATATAGTTTTTATTATTAACTATTATTATTTTTTTATTACTATGTATTATTAACTTAACTATCTAGGAGTAGAATAATAAAGACTTTTGTCTTAAATAATAGAATTAAAAAAAGTAAAGCCCCATACTTTGTATTTAAAAAGTGTGTAAAAAGAATAATTACAAAAAGTTTATTTAAACTACTAAGTAATCTTAGGAGCTTTAGCGTATATAGCTTCTATATACAAAGTTAATTGATATAAAAAATGCTATAGTTAGAACTTTAGAAAGGAAATAAAACTTTAGTGTAGTAAAACTATAAGCCATTCTTTCTTTACTATTCTAATTATTATAAATCTATTATCTTAATTATTATAAATACTATAAGTTAATATATTAATAGATATATACTACTATGCTTATAAGTAGTAAAATAAGAATAATATATACTAGATATACTGTTACTCTATTACTCTATTAAGGTTATTCTTAATAAATCTTCTACTATCTCTCTACGCCCTACTATCTAGTAACAGAATCAAAGAGGAAAGTCAAAAGGTAGAGAGTAAGGTATTTATTAATAATCTCTAGTATATAAGAATATTATATAGATCTATAAAATTCTTTTAGCTATTATAGCTATATTAGCTTATTTAAGTATATATATACTATATACGTAGTGTAGGTATAAATAGTTAATACTAATAGTAATAATCTAGATACTATATATATTATAAATAAAATTTGCCTAGAGTTAAAAGCTTATATAGTATAGGTAGACTATAAGTAATATATTCTATTAGTAGTCCGGACAGATTAGTCCGCTAGGTAGTTTTTGCTAAGACTATAACACTTTACTACAAATTATAATGTCTTAATAATATAATGCGTTATAATCTAATTAAGAAGGCAGAATTAAGCTTACTCTTTACACCTATTAGAATAAGCAAATTTTAAGCTTATAACGCGCTACTGCAGTATAAAATAATCTAAAGTCTACACTAAGCAATTAAATTAAAAGAATTACTACCTAAGCAGATATATAATTAGGTATAGCAAAGCTCACTCTAACTACAGAGCAGACGCTTATATAGTATATTCTTAATCTAGATTTATAAGAATTTGTATCCTAGCTAGGTAAAGTAGAAGATATAGTTAGAAAACTACTAGCTGCTGCGTAGTATAGAGAGACCCCCATATAATAATACTAGTCTTAGCGCTTTATACAGCGTGTACTTAAGCTTAAAATAGCTTTTAATTAAGTAAAGAACTAATAAAGGATATAATAAGAAGACCTAAATGTTATAAATACGTAGTTTTAGCTAGTAGAGAACACAAAAGCTAAGTATAAAGTATAGAATAAAAATGTTTATAACTTTAATAAGATAGTCTTCTACATAAAAGTTATTAGCTTAACAAAGGCTGGAATTAGTTTAGAAAGATATTCTTAATCTATACTTATTTAGCTAGGCAATTATAAGTAGGTTATAGTAATTTAGAGTATTTGCGCTACTAGGTATACTACTCTACCTTTTATTATTTATAAAGGGCAAGTCTATATCTTATCGTAGTATAAGAAGACTAGTATCCCCTATAATTAGAAGCTCTTAGTCTTTAAGACTAGCTAGACTAATAATAAGCTTAGAGTTACATAGTTAAAGCACTTTAACGCGTATATAAGGCTGCGTATAGTAGGGTTATGAAAATTACTTATTCTAGATAGCTATAAGAGCTACTACTCTTAGAATTTTAAGGATTATTGCCTAGAATAAAAGATTGTAACACTCTATATACTAGCGCATTTATCTTATATTCTTTAGCTACTTAATATAGTTAATTTTGCATTACTAAAGCTAAAGTACTTTTAGCGCATGTAGAACTTAGCGCGCTAACGCGTCTTTTATATTAATAAAGAAGGCTTTCTACTAGCCTTTTTTAATGCGTTTTGTAATATATTTATAATACAAAAACTATACATAAGCCTTTAAGACCTCTAGACTTATTGTTTTAAATGCGTTAGTAGTAGTAAATTGCCTTAATATATATATTTACACTCTACCTTAGGGTACCCTACTAAATACACTATAGTAAGCTAGAATCCTAAGTAATACGCTTAAGTTTAGATCTTTGTTAAAACTTATATATAACTATTTTATTTAGTCTTTACTTAATACTAAATTAAGCTACTTATAGCTTATAAAAGGTACTAAACTTATACTCTACTATAGTGTACTTTAAGAGACCTATATTAAGAAACTTAGGAAGTAAATTAAGGTTTTAATAAAGTAATAAACACATAAAAGAAAGCGCATTTAAAAAGGTAGAACACTAGGCTTTACTTAGGGAGTAGTTTTAGAAGTCAAAAGCCTTTCTATTAGAATGAAGTTATTAAAAAGGGCGTAAGGTAGTAGTAAGGAAGAGGTAGATCCCTTAATATAACACTACTCTAGAAGTTATAGAGAGCCTAAACATAACGCAAGGACTTGTTAGATAAATAAAGAGATAAAGAAGGAGTTAGATATTACTCTTAGTAGCTTATTTTTATATATTATTAATAGTAAATTAGAGTAATTTTATTATAGGTTACTATAAGGCCAAACATAATAGGTTAACTTTATCTTATAATAGTACGCACTTAGTAACTAAAAATTAAATAAAGTACTACTTTAGATATAGTATGCTTTATTGCAAATTATAAATAAGTATACTATATATTGCCTGTATATAGTATAGTAAATAACATATTATATATTATAGGAGTCTTATTATAAGTTTATACTACTAAGAAAGACTTCTTAGCTTTGCGCGGCTACTATAGTCGCGTAAAGAGGCTACACAAGTAGATTAAATAGTAACTTAGTATATTATAAGTTACTATAAAGTAACGTTAATGGTGTTCTATAATAAGTTATAAGGGACATTAAAGTTGCTAAGAAAAACTATCCAGCGCACTAATCTGTCCGGGCTACTAATAGAATATGTTAAGTTTAAACTATTATTATATTAGTATAATTAATATTAGTCTTTAATTAGAATTAGATGCTATTCATAGTATATAATAACTTTTTAATTTAATATATATTAATCTTAAACTATAAAAAAAGAGTTAAAAAAGGTATTTAAATACCTAACTCTTTATATTAGTAACTAGATTATTATTAATATTATATAAATATATAAAAAAGACACTTACTAAGCTAATTATAGTATAGCCTTTACCTCTTCTAGGCAAGAGTATAAACTAATTCTACTTATTTAGTTTTTAGGTAGCCCTACTATATTTAATTACTACGTTTTTTATTACATTATAGTGCCTATATAATATTATATAATAGCTAAGCCCTAGGACTAGAGTACGTTAAAGTTTTTCTAATACCTTTCCTAGCTTTTTAGATAACTAACCATACCTAATGTGTCTTATAATTAACTACCTTATTATTAGTATAAGGGGCTACTTTGCACATACTAATAAATAGTTTCTAGCTAAACCTATTTTATTACTTTACCTTTTTTAAATATATTTTTAGTATACCTATAGCTTTTTCTTGTAGTGTTATGCTATACACTAAAAGGTCTATAATATTTCTCTTCCTAATTGTATAGTCTTTACTATATTTCACTAGTATTTTTATAATAGAAATAGCTACCTATATATATATACTAAAATAGTGTATATTTTATATATATAATAATATAGTCTATTAGTAGCCCGCACAGATTAGTCCGCCGAATAGTTATTCTTGGCAACTTTAAGGTCCCTTATAACTTATTATAGAACACTACTAATGTTACTTTATAGTGACTCACAATAACCTACTATAACTTACAATATACTAAGTTACTATTTAATCTACTTTTTACGTCGTGCAGCCTCTTTGCGTAGCTACTACAGTCGCGTAAAGCTAAGGAGTCTTTCTTAGCAGTATAAACTTACAATAAGACTCCCTATAATATATAATTTTATTATCTACTAAACTATACATAGGTAATATATAGTATACTTATTATAATTTATAGTGAAGTATATTATATCTTAAGTAGTACTTTATCAAATTTTTAGTTACTAAGTGCGTACTATTGCAAGATAAAGCTAACCTATTATTTTTAGCCTTATAGTAACCTATAATAAAATCACTCTAGTTTACTATTAATACTATCTAATAATAAGCCGCTAAGAGTAATATCTAACTCCTTCTCTATCTTTTTATCTATCTAATAGGTTCTTACGTTATGTCTAGGCTCTCTCTGCACCTTCTATAGCAGTGTTGTGTTAAGGGACCTGCCTCTCCCTTACTACTACCTCGCGCCCTTTTTAACAACTTCACCCTAATAGAAGGGCTTTCTACTCCTAAATCTGCTCCCTAAGCAAAGCCTAGCGTCCTACCTTTCTAAATGCGCTTTCTTTTACGCGTTTTTCGCTTCGTTAGAACCTTAATTTGCTCCTTAAGTTTTCTTAATATAGGTCCCTTAAAGTACACTATAGTAGAGCATAAGTTTAGCACCTTTTATAAGCTATAAGTAGCTTAATTTAGTAATAGATCAAGACTAAATAAAAGAGTCGCGTACAAGCTTTAACTAGGATCTAAACTTAAGGGTATTACTTAGGATCCTGGCTTACTATAGTATATCTAATATGGTACCCTAAGGTGGAGTATAAATACGCATATTAAGGCGATCTACTACCACTAACATATTTAAAGAAATAAGCCTAGAGGCCTTAAAGACTTTTTTACAGTTTTCTAGTATAAATATATTAAAAAACGCGTTATAAAAGGCTAGTAGAAAGCCCTCTTTATTAATATAAAAGACGCGTTAGCGCGCTAAGTCCTATACGCGCTAGGAGTACTTTAGCTTTAGTGGCGCGAAACAGACCACATTAAGCAGCTAAAGAATATAAGATAAGTAGGCTGGCATATAGAGTGTTAGAATCTTCTATTCTAGGCAATAATCCTTAAAATCCTAGGAGTAGTGGCTCTTATAGCTATCTAGAATAAGGAACCTCTATTACCTTACTATGCGTGGCCTTATATACGCGTTAAAGTGCTCTAAGCTTATTATTAGTCTAGCTAGTCTTAGAGACTAAGAGCTTCTAATAGCGAGGGATACTAGTCTCCTTATACCACACTAAGATGTGGACTCGCCCTTTATAAATAATAAAGGGCGGGGTAGTATATCTAGTAGCGTAAATACTCTAAATTACTATAACCCACTCGCGGTTATCTAGCTAAATAAGCGTAGGTTAAGAATATCTTTCTAAACTAGTTATAACCTTTATTAAGCTAATAACTCCTATATAGAAGCCTATCTTATCGAAATTATAAATATCTTTATCCTACACTCTATACTTAGCTTTTGTGTCCTCTACTAGCTAAAACCACGCGTTTATAACCTCTGGGTCTTCCTATTATATTCTCTATTAGTTCTTTGCTTAATTAAAAGCTATTTTAAGCTTAGGTACGCGCTTTACAAAGCGCTAAGCCTAGCATTATTCTATAGAGTTTCTGTACCGCGCAGCTAGCAGTTTATTAGCTATATTTTTTACCTTATCTAGCTGGGGTGTAAATTCTTATAAATCTAGGTCAAGGATATACTACTATATAAGCGTCTATTCTTTAGTCGTGGTAAGCTTTGCCATGCCTAATTGTGTATCTGCTTAGGCGGTAATTTTGTTAATTTAATTGCTTAGTGTAGACTTTGGGATATTATATACTATAGCAGCGTGTCGCAGGCTTAAAATTTGCTTATTCTAATAGGCGTGAAAAGTAAGCTTAATTCTACCTTCTTGATTAGATAATAACGCGTCGTGTTTTTAAGACATTATAATTTATAGCAAAGTGTTATGGTCTTGGCAAAAACTGTCTAGCGGACTAATCTATCCCGGGCTACTAATAGAATATGTTTCTATGATAATAATTTTTAAAATCTAACTTTTATATAATTTTATTTTACTTTTTAGCAACTTTTAATAATTCTTCTTAATAAATTTTAATAACTTTTAATATTCCATATTATATTATAATTACCTTCTCTAGATAGAAGTATTATAAGGGGCTTCAGACTATAGGGTTAGAGTTGCCTAAGTAAACTTATAAATTTAATAGGGTTTAATAGTAACTCTAGCCATAGACTTGTATATACTTCTAGCTTAGTAGAAGTATTATAATAGTACTTACTAGCCTCCCTACTAAGCACGCCGTATTACCTCTCCTTCACACTCTATTTCCCCTATTTGCGCCTTTTATCTTCTTAAAGGCGCATTTTCTAGTTAGTGTTAGCGTAGTAGTTAGTGTGGGCCTATGCCCTACACCACCCTCTATATAAGAAAGGGCCTCCTATGTCCCTTTCCTATCTACTATCTTAGAATAGTCTTAATTTAACTAGCTCTTTTAACTATTCTAGCTATTCTAGAGAGGTTTACCCTATTAGGCTGTGTACCGCCTTTATATTATTCTAAGACTAACTATTTTTATTTAGCTATAGATAGCAATATAATATCTACTTCTCTCTTAAAACGCTGCTTATAGGCAGTTAAATTAGTAGAAGTTTTACCTTATTAGTTACTAGTTATGCTAGGCAGTAGTTATACTACGCTAAAGTCTATTAAGAAAGACTACTTCTACACTTTTCTGCCTACTATAAGTTAGTAAGAGTGTATTAGTTTATTAGTTACTTTAGTGCTAGGCAGCTATTATACTATGCTAAGGTCTATTAAGAAAGGCTACTTCTAAGTCCCTCTCTTGCTTATTATATAAAGGTAGAAACTTTATTAGTTACTAAAAAAGGATCTGTAGCGCTAGAGAGTTTATATTTTACTACTCTAAGGTCTATTAAAAGAGGCTGCCTCTAAGTCCCTCCTCTACTTAATATATAAGGGTAGGAACTTTATTAGTTACCCCTATAAGAGACTAGTTTAATAGGTTGCGCTACTATAGTTTATTAAGAGAGATTACTTTAAGTTACAGAAGTAGTAGTACTACTTTACACTAGTGGGATTAAGACACTACTAAGGCCTATTTAGAAAGGCTAGAATTCTAAGTCTACTAGCTACTAGTTACAGCGCAAGTAGTAGGAAGTTCTATTAGTTACCCCTATAAGACTTTATACTCTAGTTTAATAGGTTGTATCTAGATTTACTAAAAGAAATCTCTCTAGTCTATTAAGAGGCTGCCCTAAATATCCCTAAATAATAATAAATAATAACTGCGTTACCTTTAAAGACTAGTTTACCTATAACACCTAACTAGTATTATATTGTAAGGGCTAAGGGCACAGAGTAAGGGGAATTATAATTAGGCTCTAGAGACGCTATAGCGCTGCCTGCGAAGATTTTATATAAATAATACTTTTACCTTCTTTATAAGGCGCCCTATCTTGCTTACTAAGTATACTAGCTCGCACTTATAAGATACCTAGACCTACTAAATCTAGGTACCCTACTGCGCCTATCTATTAACCTTTTAGATATTTTTTCTTATTATTTCTTACTACTTCTATAATAGACCCCCTTAATAAACTATTCTAACACTTAGAAAATCTTAATACTAGGTTACTCTAGCGCCAACCTCACTAAGTGGCTTTATTTAGTCTACCCTAATCTTTTACTATTTTAGACCTTAGTTAAGCTTATATTTAAACTAGGATAGCACTAGTTATAGAAATCTACTCTCTTTGCTATAATTGTCCTAGTTCTTACCTACTACTACCTATTAAATATTTAGCAAGGCAACTAATTACTAAATTATTAATATTATTTACCTATCTTCTAGTATAGCTTATTAATAAATTATAGTTAAATATTTCCTATTACAACCCTACTTCTAGCCTAAACTTACTAGTAGCTAGCCTTTAAAGTCTCTAAATTTAATAAACTCTATACTATTATCCCCTAAGAGTGCCAAAATTAACGTATATTAGGCAACCCTAACTGCTCTTTCTAATAATAGAAACTTTAAAGTAGAGCTTAAGCCTAATTGCTTTAGTTAAGAAGATGCCTAACCTAGTAAGAACTATAGCAATTATACTAGAGAAGAGGCGCTTAATAAGAATATTTTTTATAAACTTAGTATTACTTACTATAGTAATAGTCTAGAAGATAATAATACCACCTATTATAGTAATAGATTAGTAGATAAAGACTGCCTATTATAACAACCTCTCTAATAGCAACTCTAAATTTACTAATCTAATTAACCCTAAGTCTAACTCTTTATAGAAAGGATGCTTAGGTAATAAATTAGATAGTGAACTGCCTAATAAAGTCGCTTAGACCGCTAATAATTAAGAGCTGCCCTCTAACTATTAGCCCTTAGTCTAATTTACTAGTTACCTAATTTATTTTACCTTTAGAAGCACTCTAAGCTACTAATATAGGTAGCCTAGTTAACTACTAATTAAGTAGCTTTCTAACTAGCCCACTATATATAGGCACCTATTGCTTTTAGCGCCCTTGCCCCTAGCTATTCCCTTTCTAGCTAGCTTATTACTAATTTAGTAGCTACCTAGCTATTGCGCGCGTGTAGGGCACCTATAGCTTTTAGCACCTCTACCCCTAGCAGCCCATATAGCTTTAGGAGCTGCTTTACCTTAATTAAAAACTATATAGTTAGGTTAATATATCTTTTTTTAACGCTTTTCTATAGTACTAGAAAAATATTATATAATATAATTGTGTCTACGCGTAATAAACTAACTAGAAAAGTTTTAGCTAAGTAAGTATTTTTCTATAGTGTTAGAGCTAAGAATGCGCTCTATTAGTAAAACGCTAAACGCTACAATATAGTTTCTAAACCTAGCACTAATTTACCTCTAACTACTTTTCTTAATATCTCTACTAAATAGTAACTAAATTAAAAACTAAGGCTACTATTAGAATTATAGAGGCCTATTACCCCTATTATAATCCTCTTTAGCCCTAAAATAGTGCTAGTTATATTAAAAATTCGCTAAAACACCCTATTTGTATATACTTTCCTTTCTATTTTTAGACCTTAAAAGGGGGGTTCTATAATAGTACTTGCTAGCCTTCCTACTAAGTACGCCCTATTACCTCTTTTTTATATTTTATTTTTACTATTTATGTCTTTTACCTTCTTAAAGGCGCCTTTTCTAGTTAGTATTAGCGTAGTAGTTAGTATAGGCCTGTGCCCTACACCGCCCTCTATATAAGAAAGGGCCCCCTATATTTCTTTCTTATGCACTATCTTAGAATAGTCTTAATTTAACTAGCTCTTTTAACTATTCTAGCTATTCTAGAGAGGTTTGCCCTATAAGGCTGTGTATCACCCTTATAAGTATTATAAGGGCGGTATATGGCCTTATAGAGCTAACCTATTAGAAATAACTAGAATAGTGATTAAAAAATAGGCAGACTCTTTATTCTCTAATCTACTACTATAATAGGTAGCGCTATAATCTTTAGGGCTATTACTATAGTAAGTAATACTAAGTTCTCTTTCTAGATTAGTAATTTAATAGGGTAGAAGAAGAGTGCTAACCTAGGTTATTCTAGCTAGAGTAGTTTTGTTTAAATAGTTAATTCTATAGGTAAGAGCTACCTAATCTGCGGATTAGCTTCGCTAGTAGTAGGTTTACAGTCTCTAGGTCTAGGGTTAGAAGTAAGACCTAGATCCTACTATATAATTCCTAGGGACTAGTCTTACTAGTAGCTTCCTTAGATTGTAGAGATAACGTAACTAAAAGGCAATTTATTATCTAATAGTTCCTTATTTAAGAAGAGTAGCTTAATAGCCTTAATACTACTATTTTTATTAAAGGCGTCGTCTTATAGCTTAGTTTCTAGTAAGCCTTTAAGTATAATCTAATAACTAAGATAGTAAGACTAGGAAGCTAGATAGAGATCTCCTTAGAGACACTCTAGTTAGCTTTTAATAAGCGAGTTATTTAGTAGATATAGTTCTACTTTTTAAGTAGACTATTCTATTAAGTAGTGTTATCCTAGTAGAAAAGGTTAGGTAGTAGAGAGGTCTATAGTAGAACAAGATTGCTAGTAAAGGTTAGATTCTTATTATCTTTCTAATAAAGACAGTGGTCCTAGTGGTCCTAAGTGTTAATTAGATAGTTAGCTTACTTAAAAAAATTTCTAGTAATAATAAGATTATAGTCCCCTATTTTATAAAAAATAAAACTATACAGTAATGCTATATTTATTAGTATTAACCTAGGCTATTAAATAGGTGTGTCTACTTTTATACTTTTCTTTTTCTACAAAGTTCGTAAGAGGGATTGGTATTTTTAGATAAAGAAGTTTAGCTTTAAGCTATTTTTATACTACCTTTATATACCTTAAAGTAATAAAGTTATAAACACTAGCACTGGTATCTATTAAGGCTTATAACCTAAGAGCTAATTCTTAGAATTTAATATGCACTAGTATAACTAGCTAGGAGAGCCTCTAAATAGCTTAGGAACTCTTACTATCTTACCGCGTATAGGTAGTAATTTTAGTTTAGTATCTACGTTTTGTAATTAAAATTATAGTTTATTTAGATTAATTAGTTTAGTAGCTCCTATATAAGGTATTAGATTAGAGTAGTCTAGTAGTGCGTATTTAAAGCCTTATTATCTCATATAATTACCTACCTCTAAATTAGAGTAGTAGGCACAACTAAGTTAATTTAAATTAAGATTATTCTTTGCTTCTATATTTACTTATATAGCTGCCTTAGGGTAGTAGCGCAAGTATAGGGCTTTAAGTTTCTTACTATAACTAAAGTAGGTATTATGTTTTATACACTATACTTTAGTCTAATTATAGAAAGTTAAAAAAAAAGAAGTAGGTCTAGAATGGGGTGTTTTAATTTCCTATTACTATATATAAGGGTATTAATCTAAAGGGTAGTACCTTATAAAGAGTTCTTATGTGCGTCTATTAAGGGTTTATTATACTATTATTATAAAGAGTATAGCTAGCTATAGTTATCTAGTGTTTAATTACTCTATAGTTAATATTAGGGTTTTTTATCTCTTTCCAAAGTATTAACTTAAGACTTCTAGTTAACTTAAGTTATAATTTATCCTTCTAGGTCTTTGCATCTAGTCTACCTTTCCTAGGTAGGATCTTAGAAGCCTATAGAAATATCTAGGCGTCTATTTTATTAAAAAGAAAAAGCTTATAAAACTTCTTATATGCCTATTAGAAAGTAAAGAGATTACAGAAAGTTTTTTTTTGAAATTTAAAAAGTGATTTAGGTCTATAATCTTCTTAAAGGGCCTATTTTATTTAATGCTAATTTTGTGCTATCTCTTAAGGCGCGCCTTTAAGGCAGCTAAGAATAGCTCCTATAAGGTTATTTTAATCTTTTTTATTATTTATTGCCTTAGTAATAGTCTATACTTATACAGATTTTATTGCGTACATTCTTTAGCTAGTCTTTAATACTAGGGCTAGAGTAACCTTTTCTATAGTACTTAATAATATTAGGTAGCTTTATAAAGCGTCCTAGCTTAGATATACTAGAGGCGATAAAAGTGTGTCTGCCCTAGAGCATATCTATTTAGGCGCTATTAGTAAGCTTAGTTTATATATATCTAGAAACTAAAAAGTAGTAAAAAGTGTTATCCTAATATAAAGTAGGCACTATAAGCTAGGATAAATATTATAGTATATATTAGGGCATAGCTAGGCAGAATAAGCTCTACTTAGCCACCTAAGGGCAGCGTAAACTATATATATAGTAGATTAGGGATTTCTAAATTAAAGGGTTTTAAGAGGACTTAAGTGTAGTGCTGCAGATTATAACTATCTTTAATAAAGGAGAGAACTTTCGTAGAGCTAAATAAGCCTTATTTAATAGCTGCTTAATTAGTAATATTAGGCTAAAAGTAGAGATCTTCTAAAACTGCGTACACTATAGTATAAGATGTTATTACCTTAAGTATAGTAAAAGCTTATTTATATATATTAGCGCGCTTATATAAAGCCTAAATAAGAACCTTCTATTTAGAGTTTTTTTTAGACTTTATAATAGCCCTAGTTACTAAATCTAGTGCTATTTTTAAAAATAGGCCTTAAGAAAAGCATTATTAAGCCTAAAGATAATATGTAGTAAGTAACTATCCTATTTCTAAGCTATTCTAGATTAATTAGTTTAGCTTAAATTTTTCCTATAAATATATTATACTTACTAGTAGCTTTAAGTTTAGCTTTACTTTAGTGCGTAAGCTACTTAAGGTCTATTATTAAAAATTTATTACTTAGCTAGTCTACTTTAAGTGTAGTAATATAGTAATTATAGTATATATTGTAAAAGATTTCTTTAAAGTAGACCTTTTTTAGTAGTTTAATAATAATGCTCTTTTTTTTATAAAGCTAGGGGTAAAGTAACTAGTTATCTAGGAAGCAGCTATTAGCTAGTTTCTACGCTAGATAGATAATACCTTGCTAGTAGAGTTAAGTAGAGAAATCTTCTTAAGGTAAGCATTATATAGACTATTATTAGTAGGGTGTAGTCAAATATTTACCTTTATATTATTAATTCTAAAACTGTCGAAGAGAGAGGATAGAGAGGATATAGGGAATGTTCTAGAAGTCTTTTAAATTAAAAGGTGGCCGCTTACTATAGTATAGGCAGTAAGCAGTAGTAATAGAGTTAAGTAAAGTAGGGGTTGTAGAGAGGGTATAGCAAATAGACCTAGGGTAGTAGATTTTATATTGCGTACCAGCTAGCGTATAGTCTAAGCTAAGAAAAGATTAATTAAATAATAAAGTATAGGATAAAATGTGTAAAACTTTAACCTCTATATTACCTATATAGCCTAACTCTAATCTCCTAGCTCTGTGCCTTGTGCCCTTACTATAATAGTGCTAGAAGGTAGTTATTAGGCAAGTTAGCTCTATAGAGTATACCGCAGTAGTTATTATTTATTAATTATTATTCATATTTATAATATTAGGACTTTTAGGGCGGCCTCTTTAAATAGACCTTAGCGTAGTATAATAACTACCTAGTATAACTAGTAACTAATAAACTAATATACTCTTACTAACTTATAGTAGTTAGAGAAGTGTAAAAGTAGCCTCGTAAATAGACCTTAGCGCAGTATAATAGCTACCTAGCACAACTAGTAACTAATAAACTAATATATCCTTACTAACTTATAGTAGGCAAAGAAGTTATAGTAGTAGTTTTATAGACCTTAAGTAGTATAATAACTACCTAGTATAACTAGTAACTAACCTAATACACTTTTACTAACTTGTAGTTGTTTAAGGAGTTATATTAGTAGTTTTATAGACCTTAGGTAGTATAATAACTACCTAATATAACTAGTAACTAACCTAATATACCTTTACCTACGTATAGTAGGCAAAGAAGTTATAATAGTAGTTTTAGAGATCTTAGTATAGAACTACTACTTAGTATAACTAGTAACTAATAAACTAATACACCCTTATTTACTTATAGTAGGTAGAGAAGTTATATTAGTAATCTTATAAATTTTAGGCAACTACGTAGTATAACTAGTAACTGATAAGGTAAAACTTCTACTAATTTAACTACCCATAGGTAGCGTCTTAAGGGAGAAGTAGATATTGTATTACTGTCCACAGCTAAATAAAAAGATTAATCTTAAAATAATAAGGGTAGTAGTATAGTAGTATAGTTATAGGGCTAACCTATTAGAAATAGCTAGAATAGTTAAAAGAGCTAGTTAAATTAATACTATCCTAAGATAGTAGATAAGAAAGAGACATAGGGGGCCCTTTCTTATCTAGAGGGTAGTATAGGGCACAGGCCTACACTAGCTATATGCTAACACTAACTAGAAAAGGGCGCCTTTAGGAAGGTAAAAGGCGTAAATAGGGGGAAATAAGGTATAAAAAAAAGGTAATAGGGTGTCCTTAGTAGGGAGACCGGTACAGGACTATTATAAGTATAGGTCTAGAATTTTAAGGCAACGGGCTAAGTAACTATAAAATAGTGCTTAGCCCCTTATATATTCTTTCTTCTTCCTTCTTCCTCCCTTCTTCTCCTCGTCCCTTCTTCTCCTCCCCCCCCTCCTCCCTTTTAAAAAATCCCAGCGTTATATTTTGTATTCCCTATAGCAGTAGCACTAATTTCTCTTTTGCGCACCTAAAGTCTTAAAGATAAATCTAATACTATGTATATTAGTAATAGTGCTTTAAGCTTCTATAAGGTTCTAAGTATATTTTAGCTATAGAGAGCACTACGCTCCTATCCTCCTACCTTTAGTAGGGCAACCTAGTTATTATATCTAACGCGTTTATATTTATATCTCCTAGGTTCTATAAGATAACTTAATTATTATATCTAACGCGTTTATATATTATATCTTTTAGTTTTTATAATATAAACTACCTATTTTAGTTAAGAATTTACGGTAGTGTTATTTGCTTTAGCTAAGGTAAATAGAAAGGTCCCTACCTTAATTTTACTTTTCTCTTCTACTTTACTACTCCATTTGCAACGCTCTTTATTAATATTATATTATATTTCTAATTATTACTTTTACTTTTATACTCTTTCTATTATCTTCCTTATTATTAATCTCTATTATAGTTAGAGCTAATAAGTAACACCTTATGCTAGCCTTTATAACTTTACGTAAGTGTCTAAAGTCTAGCTTAACTATAACTTAGTATTCCCCTATAAAAATTTTAACTTATAGTACTTCTATTTATAATAGTAAGCCTTTGCTTTCTACTTTAGATTCCTATAGTGCTAAGAACTTAAATAGTTTATATGTAATAAGAGTATAAATGACTATTATAAAGTTAGTTTCTTAGTTTTTCTATATTATTATTTACTAATTCTAAGTAGTTCTTTAAAGACTTAAGCTATAATTAAAGGACCCTTAAGGCTATCTATATAATATCTAAGGACTTTATCTTTAAGACTACTTATATTTATAAGAAGTCCTACTAGTGCTGCTATAAGTAGCTTATTTTCTATGCGTAGAAGCTTATAGAAAGAAAGTATAACTACTATAAGGCTTATATTATCTACTCTAGTAAGTGCTTAAGTAAGGTATAATAATTCTCTAGCAAACCTCTTTCTTACTAATTTACGCCTTAGGTCTAGAATAGTATATAAAAGAACTTTGCTAAAACTAATATTATTAATTTTATCTTAAAGTATATTCTTTATAGTAATAGTTATACTAGTAAGCCTTTTATTAATTTAGTAAGTTTATATTAACATTTTTATTTATAAGCATAGCTGTATTATTTAGAGCGCTTTAGTTAAGCCTTAAAAAATAGATAATACTAATACTAAATAGTCTAAATAGGATGTAGAGCTTCTCTATTAGATTCTTATAGTTTAATAGAATACTTGTACTATTCTTTAAGCTCTTTCCAATAAACTTGCTATAAGTTCTAGATTTTAAAGTTTATCTTCTTTAGCTAATATTATACTATAGTTACTTACCTCTCCTACTCTATCTATTTTAGAGCCTCACTATTAAGATCTAGTTAATCTTGTCCTAAATATTATAAAGACTATTTGTGCTAGCAAAATATTAAAAGGTTATAAAATTACCACTCTTTTAGAGTGTATTAAGAGAGTTCTATATTTTGTAGTAATTAGCCCTAATTAAATTACTATCCTTTGTAAGAAGGTTAAGAGAATAGACCTTAATTCTAATTTAGGCAAGAGTAAGTTTACAAGGAAGAAGTAGTATTCTTATTTATTATTTAGATTATTAGGATTTTTCTATTTCTATATCTAGCCTTATTATAGAGGTCTAAAGGTGTTTTCTTATATATAGTTTGCAATTTTATAAAAAATAGCTAAGCTATAAGCTTAGCTTCTTAAATATTTAGATTCTTTAGTTATATTATATTTATTTCCCCTTTTATATAATATTCTCCTCTAAATAGCCCTCCTTTCTTCCTTTCCTATTTACTCTACTTCTTATTACTTAGAATTTATATTATTTTATAATAGGGAGAATAATTCTCCCTTCTTCTACCTACTTATATTAGGGCTAACACTTCTAAATAGTTTATAGTTCTTTCTTAAGTGTTCTTTACTCTTCTAATTAGATTATAGTTTTATTTTTTACTAATTTTTAAGTAATTAGTAAAAAGGGCTAGAGGGTCTAGACTTATCCTAATCTCTCTTTAGTAAAGACTTTCTAAGTTCTTTACTAGAAATATAACTTTTATGCTAGAAGCTATAGCGTATTTATTAGTTTAGAAAGTTTCTATAAAAGTTTATAAGTAACTCTCTATTATTACTTTAGAAAAGGAAAGTTTATATTTTCTAGTAGTAATATAATACCTCTATAGTAAATAGATTTATAGTAGGTTTCTAAGTTAGGTTAGTATTATCTAACTACTTAACGCAATAGAGTAATTTCTATAGCTCCCTTCTCTTTTAAGTAGGTTTCTTAGCTAAAATGTTTGTTATAATGTATGCCTCTTCTTTTTTAATAATAATAGCCTCTAGTTTCCTATTATTAATAATCTAGCTAGGGAGAGAGTCTTTTTTAGCTAGGTGTAGACAATTTACTAAGAATACTAAGTAGACTTTAGATAGAGTATCTAGTTCTATATTATAGAAGGCTACTATTATATAACTATAAAATTTGCGTTATTCTAGTCTAACTTTTTATTAGAATAGAAGTTAGATAGGTAGTCTCTATACTAGAGCTAAACTTTATCTTCTTTCTCTATTACTAGAGTGTCTTTTTAGTACTAGTTTACTTGCCGCTTTTACTTTTATTAAAAACTTAGCTATTTTAGCTTAAATAAATATAAAAACTTCTTAAAACTTCTATAGGAAAGCTTTAGTAGACTTTACTAGTTACAAATCGTATTAGTAATAATTAACAGCTTCTATTTTTAAATTTAGCTTAGCTAAGTCTATATTATATTTATGCTAAAGACAAAATAGTGCTACTTTAGTAGAGGTAGCTTGTTGGCTATTAATAGCTATTTGCACTATAAAGCAGTAAAAGGCCTAATTTTTAGTTCTATTATATAAAAGTATGTGTTGTTAAACCTAGAAGTAAAACGATAAAGGCTTATATCTTAAATAATATAATTAAAAAAGCAGAGCCCTCTGCTTAGTAATTAAAAAGAGCGTAAAAAATAAAAGTATAAATGTATGCCTTAATTATAGAATTTATATACTTTATTCTTTTTATTATTACCTTTTTACGCATTTTTTAATTACTAAGCAGGGGGCGCTACTTTTCTTGTCATGTTATTTGAGATGAAAAGCCTTTGTCGTCCTACCCGTAGGTAGATAAAATAATGCCACACATATACTTTATAGTGCTATTAGTTTTTTAAGTGCTTAAAGCAGAATAACCTTCGTTAAATTTTTATTCTTTTGTATAGATATTTTTAAAAGTTACTTATAAATTAATCTCTATAGTTATAGGTTATAGTGTTAGGGAGCTAATAGTAGGCTATAATATAATAGAGAAACGTCTTTACCATAGTTTCTACTTCTAAGTCTAGTAATGGAACTAAAACTATTTTTTTTCTCTAGCCTATTATATACTACTATTATGTTTATATTTTCTCTACTTATAGGGAGCTTAGTAATAAAGTCTATAGAGATCTTCTTTTATATCTAGTCTAGGAGAGAAGGAGGTGTTTTAGTAGCCTTTATTTTATATTTTTTATAGCTTAGTTCTCCTATACATATTATAGTTTATAATAAATTTATAGATAAAATCTAATATCTCTAACAAAGTATAATTTAGTAACTATTTAATTAGTAATCTCTTTTCCTAGGTACTAAGATATAAGTCAGTTGTAAACTGTAGCAACTAGTATTATTAATAGAGGTTTCTAGTTTAGAACCTATCTTTATTTCTAGTACTAAAGGTAATTAGCGTTATAAATATTATATTATTATATAGTAATCTTTAGGTTTAAAGAGAAGGGAAAAGTGCGCCTATAGTAAAGAATACACTTTTTTACTTCCTTTAATATAAGATCTCCCTCTAAGCTATAAAACTATAGTTTATTTAAGTTTAGGTTTGCTAAGAAGTATATTTCTAGTTTAAAAGAAAACTCTTTTAGTAAATAAAGAGAAGGAGACTAGTGTTTCTTATATTAGCTTAGCTCTTTTTTATCCTAAGGGGGTTAAGCATTTTAGGTAAAGCTTATATTGCTAGGGCTATAGATATCTAAAGCCTAATATTTCTATTTTCTAAAACAACTTTTTTAAGCAGTTAAATTTTATAGGACTTAATTTAGTTATCTTTAGTATTAGTAGGCATATTTTACTAGTGTTGCAAAAGGGCATTTATTCTTAAGTTAATAGTTTGTAGTTTATATTAAAATATTATATTATATTATATAAAGGTATTAGAATAGCGTATATGCCTTTTATTTAATCTTTTAGACTTTATAAAGTATATTATACTACCTTTTAGTTTACTTTAATAATTATAAGTATTTTCTTATTATTAATTATATAGTTTCCCTTTATAAGGGTGTGTTTAGTAAAGAAGTAGATAATTAGCTTAAAGACTTCTTTTATATTAAACTGCAAGAAGTAGGCTTTAGAGACCTAGCCTAAAAAGTTAGCCTCTAATACTTTTTTTTACTTTAAAATAGGCTAGTGTAGGCTTAGTGCAAAACACTCTCTTTAGATAATTAAAGGCCTACTATTATTCCTACCTCTATAAAAAGAGAGTTTCCTTTCTAGTTAACTTTATTAATACAAATACTACTTCTACGAAGTTCTTTATAAACTTCTAATAGAAGTTAGTAAAACCTAAAAAACTCTAAACACCTTATATATCTATAGAAGGAGCTTAATTCTAAATAGTCTTAACTTCTTTTAGGTTTATATTAATTTCTTTCCTATACTTTATAATAAATTTAAGGCATTTAGTTTTAGTAACTATAAACTTACACTTGTTAATATTTAGGTATAGTTCTATCTTATCTAACTTCTTTACTACCTATTATACTTTGTTCTAATAGTCTCTTGAAGATTTACTAGACAATATAAGGATATTATCTATATAGGTAGAGTAGAAGTTATTTAAGTATTCTCTTAAAATATAGTTATTATATCTCTAGAAGATGCTTAGTGTATTAGCTAGTCTAAAAGGGACTACTAACTACTTATATAATCTAAACTAGGTTTAAAAGCCTATTTTCTATTTCTTTTTTGTACTATTTTTAATTTATAAAAGGCCTAAATTATATCTAATTTTATTAGCTACTTAGCCTTAGTAAGGAGCTGCAATATCTTTTTATTAAGGGGAAAAAAAGAGTACTAATCTTTCTTTAATAAGGCATTTAGCCCCCTATAGTCTATATAAAATTATATAGACCTTCTTTAGGTTTTCTTATAAATAATACTAGTGCTATAGCGCTAGACTTACTTTCCTAAATAAAGCTATAATTAAGGTACTCTATTAGTTTCTTATAAAGAACTAGCAGTTCCTCCTTTAATATACTATAAACGAAGCCTAAAGGGGATCGTTAGGGTCTCTCTATTCTTCTTAATAAGAGGGATTAAGTAATTAATTCTAGAGCCTTATAATAGTGGAAGTTTATTAGTTTATTCTCTTAAGAAAACTTTTATCTAGTTTAGGGGCTACTTAGGGAGGTGGTCTCTTAGGTCTACCTTAACCTTTAGGGCTAGGGCCTTTTAGATATTCTTAAGACAGGTAGTAAAGACTATTAGCCTATTTTTTATATTTCTCTTATTCAAGGCTATAAATAATATAGTAGAGACTTTTAAACTAGAAGTATGAGTTTATCTCCTCTACTTATCTCTAATTCTTATATAGGAGGACTCTATATATATGGAGTGTTTCTCTAGGGCTACTAATATAGCGTTCTACTTTTACTATAGTAAACTAAAAACTAGTTTATAGTCCATCTTCATCCTATTAATATATGCCTATATTATTTTAATATACCCTTTAATATCTATCTCTATAAAAGCAGCTTTATAGACTAAGGAGGTTACTTCTTTAAATTCTATTACTTAATAGGGATTTTTTTAAACTAATATATTATAGGTTAGCTTTCCTAGCAAACTTTTTAGATATAAAGGTAGTAGTTAAATACTTTAAGCATAGTATATATAAACGTAATATTATTAATAAAAGTGTTTATAGTAATTAGTAATAAATCTAGCTATATTTTTTTATACATATTAAGGTTCTTCTTTAGTTCCTTTATAACCTACTTTATCTTCTTTTCCTAATAACTTTTAAAGGGAAAAACTAGTTTTCTAACTCTACGAAGCTATTAATATCCTTATTACTATTATTTATCTCCTAGGCCTTACTAGTCCTAGTTTACGTTAGGGGTATTATGCTTAGAGGTAATAATTCTAGACGCTATATTCTTTTTTACTATAGTAAAAGCATACTCTTTTCTTATAGCGCTTTTCTAACTCTTTTTTGATGACCTATTTAGCCCGCTTTTTAGTTTTTAAAGGGTTCGCTTTAGTAGTCTTTATAGTGCTAAAATATATAAGTTCATAATTTATAGTATTAGTAGACTTAGTAGAAAAGAAGGCTGCTATATAAAAGGGCTTTATTATCTTTATATAGTAGATATTCTTCTTAACTATATTAACTCTATCTATAAGTATTATAAGGTTCTAGTTTTTAAGGATCTCTAGTATAATTATCCTATTCTATAAGTCTATATAGAAGGCTCTTTAGTAAATATTCTTTAAGTTCTTCTAGTTATTTTTGTTAGCCTTAGTAGCTAGGCGCATAAAATTAGTATAAAACTTAGTTTGTAGGGTTTTGCCCTATTAGCTAAAAATAGTCTATTTTATACTTACTCCTTTACTAATTTATTATAAAAGCTTATATCTAAGAAACTCTAGAATTTATCTTTAGAATAGATTCCTTTTTTTATAAAGGCTAGTACAATATCTACTACCTTACCTATTAGCCTACTTATAATATAATTAACTAGATTTTTTAGAAGGGGGCAATTGTTATAAATCTTTGCCTTTATTATATAGTTCTAACGCTAGTAATTAGAATAGCTTCTAGAGAATAACTTTAGGTTAGGGTGTTAGGGGTGTTAGCACTCTAGTAGCGCTTTTCTAAGCGCTAGTATTACTACTATTATTTAGAAGGGGGCTAAGAGCAAAGTCTTTACTTTAGCATATTATTCTAATTATGTAAGTTAATTAGCTATTACTTCTAGTAAGGTTTAGAGCTATTTATTAGCGTTTAGTTAAACTACTAGTGCAACTTAAAGTTACTTTTAGCGAGTAAGATAGCTTATAATTTGCGTTAGCGTGTTATAAAAGGGTGTCTCTTTTTATATTCTAGGCCTTCTCCTTTTTTAGGTAGGTATTTAGGGCCTTATTAACCTTTAGTTTTATAAGTACTAGTAGTCTAGCTTAATATTATATATATATTCTATCTTATTATAATCCCCTATACGTAGTTTCTTAGTAAAATAAGTAGTAATATCTACTTCTATAGCTTTTTACTATTAGAGTTTAGTAACTTATTACGCTAGATAAGGGATAAGAATATTCTTCTTTTTATAAGAAGACTCTAGTATTTCCTCTATTATATTTGTGTTTATTTATAGGGTTAAGAAATTTTAATATTTAACTTAACTGTGCATTTATTTGTAGAGTTAAGAGATCTTAATATCTAACTTAACTACTTACTAAAGACCTATCTTAAAGGTACTATAGACTAGATTATGGCTTTCTGCGCCTTTTAAGGCTAAGGTATAGGGTTATTTAGGCACAAAGAAGTGTACTACAACTCCTTTCTTATATTTGTTTTTAGTGTAGTAGAGAGATTTTGCAAGCTCTCCTATTATAAAAGGTTAATTAAATTTAACAGAAAGGGCTTTAGACTATAAGGTTAGAGTTGCCTAAGTAAACTAATAAATTTAATAGGATTTAATAGAGACTCTAGCAATAGACTTATATATACTTCTGGCTTAGTAGAAGCATAGACTTAGAACTCTAAGGCATCGGGCTAAGTAACTATAAAATTGCGCTTAGCCCCTTATAAGTATAAACTATCTCCACTTATTTTCCTTTTAAGTAGCCCTACTCTATTTAATTACTATATTTTTTATTATATTACTAGCGTTTATATAATATTATATTATATATATATTAAGCCCTAAATCGTATTACAGTTTTTTAATATCTTTTCTAGCTTCTAAAATAACTTATAGTAATAATCCCTTGCCTACCTACTATATTACTAGATAGTTAACATCTATTTTTAATCTTTTAGTAGTATATTACTTGATATTTAACTACTTAGAACTCTTACTTTACTTTACTACTATAATATATAATAAATTATATATATAGTTTATTCTTTTTGCGACTAAGAGGTTTCTAATGAAAATATTATACTAAGAGTAGTTAATTCTCTTACTATTATTAATATAGAAAAATGTTTTAAGGTAGTATTAATAAATTATATATATATCTATACACTATATAGGCAAGGGCACCTCAGAGTGTTAAGATTTTAATATTACTATATAATAGTATTATAGAAGAATTATATAATACATATGCGCTATAGCCTATACGCTATAGAATCTTCTTTGTACTATCTGCATCCTCTTTAGAGATAAGTGTTTAATACTAAGTTAGTTCTATTATATTATTTTCTTTCCTTATACAATTATCCTATACACCCTTCATACTTGCTATTATAGAGTATTAGATATTAATATATCTATATAGCTAGCTATAGAGCCTATTTAACACTAATTAGTAGTTAACTAATTCTTAACTACACATTAGTAAAAGTAAAGATAGATTATATAAGTTATTATTAGCTATATAGTTTATTTTATTATACTCTATCCTCTATACATAAAAGAATAATAATTTAAACCTTTAAAAGTTAGTAATTAACTAGTACTATTATATAAAATAAAGATAGCGATTGTACAAGACGTATAAAACACATCTTTATTTATAGAAATAGTAGATTAACTCTTTTATTAAGTTAGTAAGTAGATATCGCTACTATATAAGATTTAAAAGGAGATAGTGCACTAAGCATACTACTATTTTTTTTGTGAACAAAGTTGCATTCCATAACTATACTATAGCAAAAAAGAAAATTTAGCTATAACCTATTTTTCTGTGTGTACTAGCTCTATAAGATCCCTATATAGACTATATAAATACACGTGACTAAGTTAATAGCGCGCTTATTATTTAGCACCCTATAAGGCTGTTAAGTACACTAGTAGGGTTAAACTTAACTATAGTTTAGAACTATTATTACGTAGTAACTTATCTTGCCTATATAGGCATTAATAAGATTAGAGTGCTTATTACCTATATAAAAAAGAGCCTAATTCTACTACTATCTTGCGCACTACTATAACTAATAACTATAGCTAAATTAAATAGGATAAAGATGCGACTGCGCTATAAAGTAAAGTTTAACCTTAAGTATGCCTAATCTACTATAGACCTCTTCTTATATTTCTAAAACTTAATTAATAAGCTTGTAATTATTACTAGAAAGAAGCTAAAGCTTAAAATAGCTAATAGTAGTAATAAGCTTTTAGTTAAGTTACTTATACTAGATTGCTACGCAATATACGTATATAGTCTATGCCACTATTTACTAGCTTAGGTTGTGTGTATGTATTAATAATGCGCGTAGGGACTTCTTAATAAACTAAGACAAACCTAGAATATACTGCATAGTAGAGGAAGAACCTAATAAGGCTGCTTAACACTATAGATAATAACAAGTTCCTTTAGGAGCTAAGGAAGTGTAATAATAGAGGTGCTAAGTAGTTAAATAATGTTTAAAAGCTGCTAAACTAGCTATAGGTAGTAATTACCTATAACTGCGTTATTTTTAAAATTAAAAAATTTAATTATGTGATCTGACTATAAAGTGCCTATGGGTCTTAGTCGAGACTAGAGCGTACTACTAGTAACTATACAAACACATAGTTAGATAATAATAAACTCTAATAAAACGTAACTCTTTATATAACTAACCTTTTAAATAAACTAGTTTTACAATAACTACCTCTACTGCTACTTTGTATAAAGTCTCTACCTTTACTACCTCTACATTATAAAATAATACTACTATGCCTAATAATACTAGACTATATAATAAGTATACTAAAGGGATAGAAATATTTAATGTAACACTATGCAAGGGAATAAAACCTAAGTACTAGAAGAATAAGATTAACTTAGTAAATAATTCGTCTCTATTAGAAATATAATTGTACGCAGTATATACTATTACTATTAGCTTTTTAAATACCTTTTCTAACCTTTTTTTTAGTTTATGGTTAAAGTAGATTAAGATAAAAGATTATTATATACTATATATAGTACCTAATTCTAATTAAAGACTAATTTAAACACTACCTAATAACGCGACAATAGTTTAAACTTACTTACACCCTATCTATACCTTATAAGCTTCTAACTTATATAAAGTTTACTTATAGTCTATATAGTATATCTAGCTTATTACTATTACTATTATTAATTATTTGCACTCGCGCGCTAAATAAGCTAACTTAATAGCAATAATAATTAGAAGAATCTTATAGATTTACGCAACGCTCTTACCACACTAGAGCTTACTAATAAAGATCTTATTCTTCTTCTTTTACGTCTCCTACTAGATTCTATTACTAATAAGAAGTAATTATATCTACTAGAGTAGAAACGTAACCTTATAGTTCTTTGCAAACTGGATAAGCTGCTAACCTAACTAGTATACTAGAACTGCCTTATAGATAGTTAAGTATACCTATCTCTTACGCTAAATAAGTATCTAAATAGAATAGAACTTTAGCGTAGTTACTTTAATAGTAGCAGCGCGTGTCTTTAGTGTATACTTTTTAGTAATAGTAAGTACTTCTTTAAAAATAATATTAATGCCTAGATAGATAGTAGGGTATGGAGTAATAGTAGGGGCGTTATCTAGAATAACCTTAATATAGTAATAGAGTGATAGTGTCTCTAGTATATGTTACCTTTATCCTACTTATAAGTATAATAATATATATCTATTAATATATTAACTTATATTATTTATAATAATCTAGATTGTAGTGTATAATAGTTAGGATAGTAGAGAAAAATAGGACGTACAGCGTAGCTACGCTAAAGCCTTTTATTTCTTACCTAAAATTCTAACTATAGGCTTTTTATAAATTAACTTTATATGTATAAGCTATGCGCACTAAGACTGCCAAGCTCGCTTAGCAGTTTAAACGCGCTTTTCTTTTATATTTTACCTTTTTACAGTCTTTTTTAATTACTAAGTAGGGGGCTCTACTTTTTATATTATATTATTAGGAAGAGAAACATCGCAGACCTTTTCCTATATAGTATAACGCTGTAAGGGAAAGCTATAGGTGTGCTAAAAACGCATTAAAAAAGGTAAAGCAGCGAGACAGAGTAATTCTTATATTATTTAAGATAAAAGCCTTTGTCGTCCTACCCCTAAGTAGATAAAATAACGCCACACATACTATTGCTAATTATTATATATTATATTAAAAAGGGATAGCTTTCTTAGAAATATTCTAGGAAGACTTTAAAGAATAGAAAGAACACTATTGTTTAAAGTTAAAATATGCGTTTAGAAGAGAGCTTATTATAGTTCTAGGAGAAAAGAGCATTATACTAAGAATAGATACTAAAGCTATAAGTGCTAGTAAACTATATAAAGTAGCCTAAGGTAATATAGATATTACTTATATATTACTACATTAACTGGCTTACTTAACTTCTTATACACAAATACTAAAGCTAATCTTAAAAATACCTAAGCTAGTTAGGCTATTACACAAACCTAAAGAGAGTAAGCTACTACTACTATAGGTACCTATATAGCCATAAGTCCTTATAAATATTTTAAAAGAACCTTTATATAAGTACTAAGAATAATCTTATTTATATAAATAACTAAATAAACTACCACTCTTTGTATATAGTACCTAACTACTATTCTACCTACCTACTTACGATTATTAAACACTATATAGAATAGAACTACTACTAGTTACACGTAAATTATAGGCACTATATTAATCTATATAATCTAAGCTTATGCTATAATTTAACCTATATAAGCTTCTATCTAAGCATAACCTACCTCCTTAGAAAATTCTAGCTAATAAAATAATTTAATTTTAAAACGCATTAAATAAGAATAATGACTATACTAGAGCTCTATATAATATTTTAGTAAATAAGACTAGAATATTTATAAATCTATATAAACGTCTAGATATTAATAAGAATTAATGCCTAAAATTTTTTCTAGATATCCTTACTAGCCGTGCAGCATAGTAATACCTCTATACTATCTAGCTTAGACAATTACAGAAGTGCTTATATAAAGTACTTAATAGTTACTTTAATACTACTATTAACTATAACTAGTATTAGATAGACTAAACTATAATAACTTTCGTATAATGCTAGCGTAAAAAAAACCCTAATAAGAGTCTATACAAAGTCCTAAAGGTAATAATTAATAGGCTTGCTTTTACACAAAGAGTATTAGGTGTAGACTTTGCTAAGAAAATTTCTCTCTATACTATTATTATATAAGTATGCTATGGATACCTAGAGCTAGAGTAGACTATATTTACTTCTAAGCCTACTTATAAAGCTCTATTTACTAATCTCTATATATTAATCTAAGTTATAATTAATTATTAATCTAATTAGTACCTATAAGAGGCTAATGCGTACCACATTAATCGCAAATATAACTTTTCTTTATAAATAAGAAGATTACTAGGCCCTTATAAATTAAGATTTTATAGACAATTTTGCACTATTATTATTATAATTTAGATCCTAATTAAATAATATTTATATAAGACTAAGGAAGTGTTTTATATATTATAAAGAATATTGTTAGTCATTTAACTATCTACACAATAAGTGTACTCACGTAATAAGGTAATATATTACCTTTTATAAAGAGTATAATAATAAAACGCCTTTGTATAAAACTGTTCAGTCCTATATTAAGGATATAGAAGAGTAAAATACTAAGAAACCTACTTTGCATAAAGAAGAGAAGTAAGGTAAAGATAATAAGAAGAGCAATAATTAAGTATTCTACCTAACTATTACTACCTATCTTTACTATATAACTAGTAAATATACTTATAAGGTAGAGCTATAGGAGTATACAGAATAGTTTATTGCTAAAAATTAATACTATATAATATACTAAGGAAAACTATACGATATAAGTATAGCAAGAATTTTCACTATTAATAAAGCACAACTAGAGGTTTATATATAAGAGAACTCCTATATAAAGATTAATTAGACACTTAGTAACACTAGTATTAGCTTTAGAGATTAGAACCTATCAGGATTTTTAAAACTATAAAATTATAAATCTAATAGAAATAGTTACCTACTATATTATAGACACTCTAATATTAGTTCTACTATTATTAGTAGATACTAATAAGCTAAGTGCCTACTTTAATAATACTCTAGATATTATTATATAAAAGGATAGTATAACTATACCATATGCAAATAGGAACAATCTTTCTTTAATAATAATAAGAAAGAAACTATGTCATTCTTTACTAAACAAGAACTCTCTATACCTTTATTAACAATTTAGATATTTCTATATAGAAAGATTTTAGAAAATGCTTACTAATACTAGCTATAAAGTAGACACTACTATACTAGATAAAATTTAGAAGTTTTATTACTACTACTAATTGTATAAATAAGCCCTACGTCGCTTTAAGTTTATTATTAAGAATAACACCTACTTTAACTATAAGATTATTATTAATATTATAAATATTAGAACTAGAGACGTACTATATATTATAGATATAGATATATTATTTTAAGCTACAATTTTCTTAAAATTAATATCTGTATAAGATGCATAGGAAGCCTTTTATAGATGCTAAATTAATATCTACTAAGGTCTACCTAACTATATTATATATAACTTAGGTATAAACTTTATATTAGATAAATTTAGGAACTACGCAAAAATTATTAGTATAACCTATAGACAGATGCCTATAGAAGTATATTAGGTAATATGGAAGGTTAAGTAATTATATATACCTCTTTACATAGTCTTTAATATTCTTAAAGCTAAACTAGAAAATTATATAAATAAGGAGAATATTCTTTAAATAGCTGCTGTTAAAGCTATTAATAATACTATAGGCCTAGATAGCCTTATACCTACACTACTAGTCTTTAGCGCATATTCTAGAATTAGTATAGATTCTTTTCTATTACCTAATATTATTATATGTACAAATGCTATATAAAAGGCAATAATAATATTATAAAAAGAAAAAGATAAAACTAATATTAATTATGCGCTAAATACCTATAATAGTTTATTAGTAGTGCATAAACTCCTTAAAGCTCCTACTTAAATCTAAGATTATAGTCCAGAACCAAAAATGTAGATAAATAGGCCTATATAAGATTAAGGGTATTACGGATAAAGATATAATTTTTAATCTAGAGAATAGTCTAGTAAAGTTTTACTATATATAAGTTAAGCTATACTATTATAAAAAAGATTATACTCTTTTACTATTATATAAAATAGACAATATCGCCCCTATATAAAGGAATCCTTTAGAAAAGAGAAAGAGAGGCTACCTAAGAAAAGATACTATATTTCTTTTTTAGAAAAAGATAAGCAATTAGAAACTATCTCCAAAGCTTTATATAAAAAAGTATAATTATAACACCTAGAGTACCTTTTAAAGAGTTAGATTGTATAGAAATAGACGCTCTAATTACTATTAGTAATGTATTAGACTACCGAGCTAGTTAGACTACTAAGCTGGTTAGTTTTGCTAAGATTATTACTACTACACTTTTCTAATAATGTCTTAACAACACAACGCATTATTATTTAACAAAGAAGGCAAAGATAATTTTACCCTTTAAGCCTATTAAGAAAAGCAATTTTTAAGCCTATAACGTGCTGCTAACGCGTATAATATCTTAAGATCTACTCTTACTAATTAGTATAACAGAAATTAACCTAGAGTAAACACCTACCCTAATATAGGCCTTCTTACTGCAACTAAAGAGAGTAGACGCTTATCTAATATATTCTTAACCTTACTTTGTAAGAATTTGCGCCCTAGTATTATAAGATAGAAGATATAGCTAATAAACTACTAGCTATTAGGTATAGAGGCCCTATAGATATAAATTAGAGTAAACGCTTTATATTGCGTACGCCTAAGCTAAAAATAGTCTAGAATTAAGTAAAAGATTAATAGAGGATATAGTAGAAGAATCTAGAGGTAATAAATATATAGTTTTAGCTTATAGAGGATATAAAAAGCTAACTATAGTATGCTAGATAAAGATATTTATAACTTTAATAAAATAGGCTTCTAAATAGAAGTTATTAGCTTAAGAAAAATCATAATAGGTTTAAAAAATAATGCTTAACTAATAATAGTTTAACTAGGTAATTAGAAGTAAGTAATAGTTATCTAAAGTATTTGCGCTACTATATATACTACCCCGCTATTTGTTATCTATAAAGGGCGAGTCTATATTTTAGCATAGTATAAAAAAGCTAACGTTCCCTATAATTAGAAGCTATCTGTCTCTAATAATAGCTAGATAAATAATAAACTTAGAGTTGCGTAGTTAAAGAACTTTAATGCGTATATAAAGGCGCGCTAGGTAGGGTTATAAAGGCTGCTAATTCTAGATAGCTAGCTATAAGAGCTACTAATCCTAGAATTTTAAGAACTACTGTCTAGAATAGAAGATCCTAACACTCTCTATACTAGCGAATTTATTATATATCCTCTAGCCACTTAATATAGATTGTTTTGCACTACTAAAGCTAAAGTACTTCTAATATATTTAAGACTTAGTAAGAAAATACATTTCCTATATTAATAAAAAGAGCTTTTATCTAGTCTTTTACAACACGTTTTTTTAATATATTTATACTAGAGACCTATAAAAAGGCTTCTAAGGTATCTAGCCTAATTTTATTTAGTCTAAGTGTAGTGCTAGATTGCCTAGATATGTAATTACGCACCCTACTAGAATAACCCCTTCTTAAGGCACTTTAGCAGTCTAAAACCTTAAGTAACACGGCCAAACTTAGGTCCTAGATAAAATTAGTAATAGAATTTATTAGAAAATTATCTACTACTATCCCTAATAGGCTTATATAGCTTATAAAGGGTGCTAAAACTTTTATATACTAAGGTATATTAAATAATAAGCTAGACTATGGAAGTGTATAAGTAAATAGAGGTATTAACTAAGTAAAAATTGCGTAAAAGGAAGCGGATCTAGTAAGGAGGCACCTTAGACTTTAGATAGGTAGTAGATTAGGTAGCTGTAAGTCTATTTATAAGGGCAAATTTATCTAAAAAGGCGCGTAGTAGTAGTGCCTCTAAAGAGGCACCTTTAATATAACACTAATAACAAGTGTCGAGAGACTAGGCATAATATAAGGACCTATTAGGAGGCGAAAGAGTTATCTTCTAAATTAGATATTACGCTTATAGAGATATTTTTAGATAGTGTTAGTAGTAATAATACTAATAGGGAATCTTAAGTTGTTGTTGCTAAGAAAAACTAACTAGCTTGGTGGTCTGACTAGCTCGATGGTCTAATACGTTATATTTAAAATTCTTCTTTTTAATCTATCTAAGTATAAGGGTAGAATCTATAACCTCTGCCTTATATAAGAAGTTAAGAGCAAGACTACTTAACTATATAAGAAATCCTACCTTATATTTACTAGGTACTTTAATAAGAAGAAGAATAAAATTCTTACTTAATTACCTACTCTCTAAAGAATAAGCTAGCGCCTACTTCTTAAATTAGAAGTAAGCCTTTAGGTAATATATAGAATATATTTTAAACTATAAAATATTACCTAAGCCTATATTTAGTTTACTAATAAACTAAATTACACACTTTATACTAGACTACCTAAGAAACTGCGCATAAATTTTCTATAAGATATAATCTTCTATATTATAACTACTCTATAGTGCATCTAAAGTAGGTCTTTAGTAGTTTAAAAAAAACCTACTATAACTACTATAAAAAGAAACTTAGTATAAAGACTTTATTATATAACCTATATTTACTTATTACTAATAAAGGAGAACACACCTTTAGATTACTAGCCTTTGGACAGATAATACCCTTAGTATAATTAATAAGAACTTCGCATAAAAAGAAGAAGAAGAGATAAAAAAGACAGCCTTCTATGCAAAGAAAAAAGACTATTTTTACTAAGAACTAACCTATTAAGTTTAATAGTAGCAGAGAAATTAGCTTAATATAATACTATAGTTCTTATATAGAATGATTAAGCAAAAGGCCTTTATATAATTAATCTAGAAGATAAGAACACTACTTAGAGGTATATAGAGTAGTGTGTAAAAAGGCGCCTATATTATATTTATATACTAACTAGAAGCTGTATTTAATTTGTCTATTACTACTTAGACTATATTATCCTTATATAAAGATATTAAAGTATTAAACGTATAAATTTAATACCAGATTAATAATAATAAGTGTGGTTTTTTACCTTTATACTATTAGATCTCTATTGTGCGAAGCTATTTATCTTTACTAATAGCTTATTTGCTAATAATAAGGATCTAAGATTATAGCTAGAATTTCTAATTACTCTAGGCAATATGTATTATATAGGTAATAGTAATAACTTTAATATTCTAGCAAATAAAATATACTAGAATTTAACTAAGTATAAAAGAGTAATAAGAAGTGTTCTTGCTAGTAAGCTATATAGTACAGTAGGAGGCTTTAATAATACTATTATTATTAGCATAACTCTCTAGAAGATTATATGCACGCTTAGTCTATTACTAATTTCTATAGTTGTCTATATAGATATAAATTCTCTGTATAACTAGCTTATATAACTAGGAACTATAAATAAGAAGCGCCTTATAATTAATATTACATTACTTTGTAAATTATATAAGCACTATAAGATCTCTAAGATTAGATAGATTAATAGAAAGGATAACCCTACTAATACCTATATAAAGAAGGCCTTAAAGTAGGCTCTAGAGTTCTTAATCTCTAAGAACACCTTAATAATTACTATTAAAGCATTAGTAGATTGCCTTACGCTTGCCTGCACAAGCTCTTCCTAGCCTTTATATAAGACTGTTTCCTTATTATTTATTTATTCTTTTGCGTAATATTTTTATTTAATTCTTTCTATACGCACATATTACTTAAAAATACGTATTTTTCCTATCTATTATTTGTATAGAAAGAGAAGAGATATAATATATACTTATTTAGAAAAGAGTCTTTTTTTATTTTAGTATTAATAGACAATATCTAGCATTATTTACTCTATTACCTTAGCACTATAGCTCTACTATATATAAGAACTATATAATTCTATCTAAAGGCTTACTAGTGTGTAACACTTAGTAAAGGTCCTAGGCCTAGTTGTACTACTATAGTAGTAGGCGTATAAAGTGCCTCTAAGGCAACTATATAACTATACTAATAGTGTATAGAAATATCCTTTATACTAAATAACCTTAGCAGTCTATAAATACAGGTCTTTACTTGCTAGAATAATAATATTAATATTATGCGAAGACATATGCGTAATATTAAGTTCCTAAATCTATTTTAAAGTGAGTATCTATATAAAAGTAAACCTACAAGGAATAAGGGAACTTATATTAATAGAGATATTCTAGAAGAATGTATAGTTTACATAAGAACTAGTAGAAAGAGTAATATATATTCTTCTATCTAAAAGATTATGCACAATATATAAGGGGCTTTAGACTAAGAGGTTAGAGCTGCCTAAGTAAACGTATAAATTTAATAGAGTTTAATAGTAACTCTAGCTATAGACTTATATATACTCCTAGCTTAGTAAAAGTATAGACTTAAAACTCTAAGGTAGTAGGCTAAGTAACTATAGAAGGGCGCTTAGCCCCTTACATATCTCCGTCCCCCTAAAAAAAATTCTAGCGTTATATTCTATACTTTTTATAGTAGTAGCACTAATTTTCCTCCTATGCGCCTAAAGTCTTAATGATAAATCTAATACTGCGTATACTAGTAATAATACTCTAAGCCTTTATAAGATTCTAAGTATACTTTAGCTAGAGAGAGTACTAGACTCGTATTCTTCTACCTTTAGTAAGGTAACCTAGTTATTATATTTAACGCGTTTATGTTTATATCTCTTAGGTTCTATAAAGTAACTTAGTTATTTTATTTAATATAATTATATTTATCTCTCTTAGTTTCTATAGTATAGCGACCTATTTTAGTTAAGGATTCGCACTAGTATGGTTTGCTTTAGCTAAGATAAATAAAAAGGTTCCTACCTTAGTTCTACTTTTCTCTTCTACTTTACTACTATATCTATAACGCTTTTTATTAATATTACACTATATCCTAATTACTACTTCTACTTTTATACTATTTTTACTATCTTTCTTATTATTAATGTTTATTATAGTTAGAGCTAATAAGCAATACCTTATAGTAGCCTTTATAACTCTAAGCAAGCGTCTAAAGGCTAGCTTAACTATAGCTTAGTATTCCCTTATAAAGATTGCAACTTGTAGCACTCTTATTTATAATAATAAGCTTTTACTACCTACTTTAAATTTCTATAGTACTAAAGACCTTAAAAAGTTTATATATAATAGGACTATAAAGAACTATTATAAGTTGGTTTCTTAGTTCTCCTGCGTTATTTCTTACTATTTCTAAGTAGTTTTTTAAGAACTTAAGCTATAATTAAAAGACCTTAAAAGCTATCTATATAATATTTAAGAAGTGCGTCTTTAAAGCTACTTATATTTATAAAAAGAACTACTAGCACTACCTTAAGTAGCTTATTTCTATAGGTAAAGGCTTATAGAACAAAAAGTGTAACTATAAGGCTTATATTATTTACTTTAGTAAGTGTTTAGGCAAGATATAATAATTCTTTAGTAAATCTTTTCCTTACTAATCTATATCTTAGATTCAGAATAGCTTATAAGAAGACTTTACTAAAACTAATTTTACTAATTTTATTCTAGAATATATTCTTTATAGTAATAGTTATACTAATAAGCCCTTTATTAATCTCTAGTAAGCTTATCTTAATATTTTTATCTATAAGTATAGCTCTACTATCTAGAGTACTTAAGTTAAGCCCTAAAAGATTAATAATACTAATACTAAATATTGTAAATAGGATATAGAGCTTTTATATTAGATTCTTATAGTTTAGTAAAATACTTATACTATTATTTAAGCTCTTTCTAATAAACTTACTATACGTTCTAAATTTTTAGAGTTTATATTCTTTAGCTAATATTATGCTAGAGTTAATTACTACTTCTACTCCGTCTATTCTAGAGCCTCTTTATTAAGATCTAATTAAGATTCTTTTAGATATTATAAAGACTATCTATACTAGTAAGATATTAGAAGGATATAAGATTACTACTCTTTTAGAGCGTATTAAGTAGGTTTTAGATTTTATAGCTATTATTTCTAATTAGATTGCTATCCTTTATAAGAAGGTTAAGAAATATATCTTAATCCTAATTTAGGCAAGAGTAAGTTTATAGAGGAGAAGTAGTGTTTCTATTTATTATTTTAGAATATTAATATATTTTATTAGTAGCCCGAATAGATTACACCGCCGGACAGTTTTTGGTAAGACTATAACACTTTACTATAAATTATAATATCTTAATAACACAACGTATTATTATCTAATTAAGAAGGCAGAATTAAGCTTGCCCTTTACGCCTATTAGAATAAGCAAATTTTAAGCCTGCGACGCGCGCGCTGCTACAGTATATAATATCTCAAAGTCTACACTAAGCGATTAAATTAATAGAATTACCGCCTAAGTAGATATATAATTAGACATAGTAAAGCTTACTATAACTAAAGAGCAGACGCTTATATAGTATATGTTTAACCTAGATTTGCAAGGATTTGCACCCTAGCTAGGTAAGATGAAAGATATAGCTAACAAACTGCTAGCTGCGCGGCACAGAGACTCTATAGAATAATGCTAGGCTTAGCGCTTTGTAAAGCGTGTACCTAAGCTTAAAATATCTTTTAATCGAGCGAAGAACTAATAGAGGATATAATAGGAAGACCTAGAGGTTATAAACGCGTGGTTTTAGCTAGTAGAGGATACACAAAAGCCAAGTATAGAGTGTAGAATAAAGATATCTCTACAACTTTAATAAGATAGGCTTTTAGGTAAGAGTTATTAGCTTAATAAAGATTATAACTAGTTTAGAAAGACATTCTTAACCTACGCTTGTTTAGCTAGGCAACTGCAAGTAGGTTATAGTAATTTAGAGTATTTGCGCTGTTAGGTATACTACCCCGCCCTTTATTATCTATAAAGGGCGAGTCTACATCTTAGCGTAGTATAAGGAGACTAGTATCCCCCGCAATTAGAAGCTCTTAGTCTCTAAGACTAGCTAGACTAATAACACGCTTAGAGTTCCGTAGTTAAAGCACTTTAACGCGTATACAAGGCCGCGTATAGTAAAGTCATAGAGGTTACTTATTCTAGACAGCTATAAGAGCCACCCCTTCTAGGATTTTAAGAATTATTGCCTAAAACAAAAGATTCTAATACTCTATATACTAGCGCACTTATCTTATATCCTTTAGCTACTTAATATAGTCTGTTTCGCGCTACTAAAGCTAAAGCACTTCTAGCGCGTGTAGAACTTAGCGCGCTAACACGTCTTTTATATTAATAAAGAGGGCTTCTTACTAGCCTTTCGCGACGCGTTTTTTAATATGTTTATACTAGAAAAACTATAGGAAAGCCTTTAAGGCCTCTAGGCTTATTCTTTAGATGTATTAGTAGTAGTAAATTGCCTTAATATGCGTATTTACACTCTACCTTAGGGTACCCTACTAGATACACTATGGCAAGCTAGGACCCTAAGCAATACCCTTAAGTTTAGATCCTAATTAAAGCTCGTACGCAACTCTTTTATTTAGTCTCTACCTAATACTAAATTAAGCTACTTATAGCTTATAAAAGGTGCTAAACTTATGCTCTACTATATGGTGTACTTTAAGAGACCCGCATTAAGAAACTTAAGAAGTAAATTAAGGTTCTAACAAAGTAAAAAACGCGTAAAAGAAAGCGTACTTAGAAAGGTAGGACGTTAGGCTTTATTTAGGGAGTAGATTTAGGAGTAGAAACCCCTTTTATTAGGGTGAAGTTATTAAAAAGGGCGTAAGGTAGTAGTAAGGAAGAGGCAGGTCCCTTAACACAACACTGCTATAGAAGGTGCAGAGAGCCTAGTCATAACGTAAGGACCTATTAGATAGATAAAAAGATAGAGAAGGAGTTAGATATTACCCTTAGTAACTTATTTTCAGATAGTGTTAATAGTAAATTAGAGTGATTTTATTATAGGTTACTATAAGGCTAAAAATAACAAGTTAACTTTATCCTATAATAGTACGCACTTAGTAACTAAAAATTAGATAAAGTACTACATAAGATATAGTATGCTTTACTGCGAATTATAATAAGTATACTCTATAATACCTACCTACGTATAGTATAGTAGATAATATATTGTATATTATAGGGAGTCTTATTGTAAGTTCGTACTACTAAGAAAGACTTCTTACCTTTACATGGCTACTGCAGCCGCGCAAAGAGGCTACACAATATAAAAAGTAGATTAAATAGTAACTTAGTATACTGTAAGTTATAGTAGGTTATTATGAGTCACTATAAAGTAACGTTAGTAGTGTTCTATAATAAGTTATAAGAGACCTCGAAGTTGCTAAGAAAAACTGTCCGGCGGACTAATCTATCCGGGCTACTAATAGAATATGTTAGAATCTTTTTATCCCCACATCTAGCCTTATTATAAAGGTCTAGAGATATTGTATATATAGTTTATGACTTTATTAGTATAGCTAAGCTATAAACCTAGCTTTTAAAATACTTTAATCTTTTTAGTTATACTATATTTGTTTCCTCTTCTTTATAATATTATTTTCTAAATAGCTCCTCTTTCTCTTTTTTCTAATCGCCCTATTTCCTATTACTTAGGATCTATATTATTTTATTATAGAGAGGATAATTCTTTCTTTTTCTACTAGCTTATAGTAGAGCTAACGCTTCTAAATAATTTATAGTACTTTTTTATATAGTCTTTGCTTTTTTAAGTAAATTATTGTTTTATTTTTTACTAATTCTTAAGTAATTAGTAGGAAGGGCTAGAGGTCTAGGCTTATTCTAACCTTCCTTTAGTAAAGGTTTCCTAACTTTTCTGCTAGAAATACAACTTCTATACTAGAAGCTATAGTATATTTATTAGTTTAGAAAGTTTCTATAAAAGTCTATAAGTAACTCTTTATTATTATTTTAAAATAGAAAGGTATATATTTCCTAGTTATTTAATACTACTTTTATAGTAGAGAATTTTATAGTAAGTTAAGGTTAGGTTAGTATTATCTAACTACTTAACTTAGTATAGTAATCTTTATAGCCTTCTACCCTTTTAGATAGATTATTTAGCTAAGATATCTTTTATAATTTATTCCTTTTCTTCTTTAATAATAATACTCTCTAGTTTTCTATTATCTATAGCCTAGCTAGAGAGAGGGTTTTCTCTACTCTAGCTAGGCGTAAATAATTTACTAAGAATACTAGGTAAACTCTAGATAAAATAATTAGTTCTATATTATAGAAGTTTACCACTTATATAACTATAAACTTTGTATTTTTCTAGTTTATCTTCTTATTAAGGTAGGAGTTAGATAGGTAGTCCCTATACTACAGCTAGACTTTATCTCCTTTCTTTAATATAGGAGCGTCTCTTTTAGTACTAGTTTACTTGCTACTTCTACTCTTATTAAAACTTAGCTATTTTAGCTTAAACAAATATAAAAACTTCTTAAAACTTTTATAGTAAAGCTTTAGTAGACTTTACTAGCTGCAAATCCTACTAGTAATAATTAATAGCTTTTATCTTTATATCTAGCTTAGATAGGTCAATATTATATATATACTAGAGAAACAATAGTGCTACTTTAGTAGAAGTAGCTTCTTATCTATTAATAGCTATTTACGCTATAGAATAGTATAGGGCCTAATTCTTTTAGCTTTATTATATAAAGGTGTAAAGGTATGCCTTAATTATAGAATTTATATATTCTATAGTACTATTAGTTTCTAAGTATTTTAAAAAGAATAATTGTCTTTAAATCTTTATTTTTTTATATAAATACCTCTAAAAGTTGCTTATAAATTAACCTTTAGAGTTAGAGATTATAGTGTTAGGAAGCTAATAGTAGGCTATAATATAATAAAAGAACGCCTCTACTACTATTCTTACCTCTAAGTCTAGTAAAGGAACTATAACTATTTCTTTTCTTAGCGTATTATATACTACTATTATATTTATATTCTCCCTACCTATAAGGAGCTTAGTAATAAAGTTTATAGAAATTTTCTTCTATATTTAGTCTAAAAAGAGAAAGGGTTTTAGTATCCCTTATTTTATATCTCTTTATAGCTTAGTTTTTTATATATATTATAGTTCTTAATAAATCTACAAATAAAGTTTAATATTCCTAGAAAGACGTATAATCTAGTAACTATTTTATAAGTAATTTCTCTCTCTAGGTGCCTAAATATAGAAGAGTTATAAACCGCAGTAATTAGTATTATTTATAAAGGTTCCTAGTCTAGAACCTAGTACTAAAGATAACTAGCGTTATTAATAATGCATTTTTATATAGCAATCTTTAGGTTTAGAAAAAAAGAAGTACGCCTATAGTAAAGAATATACTTTTTTACTTCTCTTCTCTTAACATAAATTTGTTTTAAGCTATAAAACTATAGTTTATTTAAGTCTAGATTTACTAAGGGGTGTATTCCTAGTTTAAAAGAAAACCTTTCTAGTAAGTAGAGAGAAAAAGACTAGTATTCCTTATATTTAGCCTAGCTCCCTTCTTCTCTAAGGGGGTTAAGCCTTCTGGACAAAGCTTATATCGCTAGGGCTATAAATTTTTAGAGCCTAATATTTCTATTTTTTAAAAGAGCCTTTTTAAAAAGTTAAATTATATAGATTTTAACCTAGTTATTTTTAGTATTAGTAGGCATATTTTATTAGTATTGCAAAAGGGCATTTGCCCTTAAGTTAATATTTTCTAGTTTTTATTAGAATATTATATTATATTTGCTAAGAGTATTAGTCTAGTATATATACCTCTTATTTAATCTTTTAGACTTTATGTGGCGTTAATTAATCTACCTAGGAGTAGGACGACAAAGGGCTTTTATGTTAAATAACATACTAAAAAAGTAGTAGAGCCCTTTGCTTAGTAATTAAAAAGAGCGTAAAAAAGCTAATTACATAGAAAAAGTGCGTTTAAACTACTAAGTAAGCTTAGTAGTCTTAGCGCGCATAGCTTTTATATATAAAGTTAATTTACAAAAAGGCTATAATTAGAGCTTTAGAAAAGAGATAAAACTTTAGCGTAGTAACGCTGCAAGCTATTCTGTCTATACTATCCTAATTATTATAAACCTACTATCTAGATTATTACAAATAATATAAGTTAATATATTAATAGGTATATACTACTATACTTATAAGTAGAATAAGAGTCCTATATACTAGATACACTATTGCTCTATTACTATATTGAGATTGTCTTTAACAAAGTTTCTACTATCTCTCTAAGTCTTGCTATCTATCTAGGCATTAACGTTGGTTCTAAAGAAGTACTCGCCATCGCTAAAAAGTACACGCTAAAGATTTGCGCCGCTGCCGCCAACGTAGCTACGCTAGAGTTAACTTTTAGACTTTATAAAAGTATATAAGGTTTTATAATTAGTGTATATAAGTGTATAAGAGATAGTCTAAAGTATATTATATTACTTCTGAGTTACTTTAAATAACTATAAGTATCTTTTTATTATAAATTATATAGTTTACCTTTATAAAAGTGTGTTTAGTAAGAAAATAGGCAATTAGCCTAAAGAATTCTTTTATATTAAACTGCAAAAAGTAGACTTTAAAGGCCTAGCCTAAGACGTTAGCCTCTAATACTTCTTTCTTCTTAATATTAAAGTAGGCTAGTATAGGCTTAATACTAAACACTTTTTTTAAATAGTTAAAGGCCTACTATTATTTCTACCCCTACAAAAAGAAAGTTTTTTCTCTAGTTAACTTTATTAATAAGGATACTACTTCTAAGAAGTTCTTTATAAATCTCTAGTAAAAGTTAGCAAACTTTAAAAAACTTTAAATACTCTTTATATTTATAAAAGGAGCCTAATTCTAAATATCTTTAACCTTTTTTAGGTCTACACTAATTCCCTTTCTACACTCTATAATAAATCTAAGGTACCTAGTCTTAGTAATTGCAAACTTACACTTTTTAATATCTAAGTATAGTTCTATTTTGCCTAACATTTCTACTACTACCTATTATACTTTATTCTAATAGTCTTTTAAAGATTAACTAGAAAATATAAGGATATTATCTATATATATAGAATAGAAGTTGTTTGAGTACTTTTTCTTAGAATATAGTTAATATATCTCTAAAAGGTACTTAGTGTATTAGCTAGTCTAAAGGGGACTACTAGCTACTTATATAACTTAAACCAAATTTAGAAGGCTATTTTCTATTTTTTTTCTTTTACTATTCTTAACTTATAGAAGGCTTAAATTATATCTAACTTAAATAGCTACTTAGCCTTAGTAAGAAGCTATAACGTCTCCTTAATAAAAGGAAGGAGGTAGTAGTCCTTTTTTAATAGGGTATTTAACGCCTTATAGTCTATATAAAACTATAGACCTCCTTTAGATTTCCTTATAAATAATACTAGTACTGTAGCGCTAGACTTACTTACTTAAATAAAGCTATAGTTAAGGTACTTTATTAGTTTCTTATAGGGAACTAGTAATTCCTTCTTTAATATATACTATAGAGGGGGCTAAAGGGGATTTCTAAGGTCTCTCTATTCTTCTTAATAAAGGGGATTAAGTAATTTATCCTAGGGCCTTATAATAGGGGAAGTTTATTAGCTTATTCGTTTAAGAAAACTTCTACTTAGTTTAGAAGCTACTTAAGAAGATAGTCTTTTAAGTCTATTTTAGCCTTTAGGGCTAAGGCTTTCTAGATCTTCTTAAAAAAGGTAGTAAAGACTATTAGCCTATTCTTTTCTTTTATATTTCTTCTATTTAAGATTATAAACAATATAGTAGAGACTTTTTAACTAGGAGTAGGGGTTTGTCTTCCCTACTTATTTCTAGTTCTTATATATAAGAGGACCTTATATATATAAACTATTTCCCTAAGGCCACTAATATAGTGTTCTTTTTCTACTATAGTAACCTAAGAACTAATTTATAGTCTTCCTCTTTCCTATTAATATAAGTTTATATTATTTTAATATACCTCTTAGTATCTATCTTTATATAAGTGGCTTTATAGACTAGGAAGATTACTTTTCTAAATTCTATTACTTAATAGACATTATTTAAACAACAAATATATTATAGGTTAGCTTTTCTAGTAAACTTCTTAAATATAAAGGTAGTAGTTAAACACCCTAAATTAAGTATAGTATACGCAAAGATAATATTATTAATAAGAGTATTTATAGTAATTAGTGTTAATTTAGCTATATCTTTCTATATATATTAAAGTTCTCTTTTAGTTTCTTTATAACCTATTTATCTCCTTTTTTTAATAACCTCTAGGGGGAGAAGCTAGTTTTCTAACTCTACTAAGCTATTAATATCTTTATTACTACTATTTATCTTCTAAACCTTACTAGCCCTAGCTTATATTAGGGGTATTATAGCTTAGAGATAAAAACTCTAGATATTATATACTTTCTTACTATAGTAAAAGCATACCCCTTCTTTATAGCGCTTCTCTAACTCCTTCTTAGAGACCTATTTAGCGCGCTTGTTAATCTTTAGAGGGTTTACTTTAGTAGTTCTTATAATACTAGAATATATAAGTTTCTAATTTATAGTGTTAGTAGACGTAGTAAAAGATAAGGCTACTAGGTAGAAGGGCTTTAATATCTTTATATAGTAAATATTTTTCTTAACTATATAACTCTATCTCTAAGTATTATAAGGTTCTAGTCTTTAGAAATCTCTAGCGTAATTAGCCTATTCTATAAGTCTATATATAAGGCTCTCTAGTAAATATTCTTTAAGTTCTCCTAGTTATCTTTATTAGCCTTAGTAGCTAGGCGCATAAAGTTAGTATTAAACTTAGTTAGTAGGGTTTTACCCTATTAGCTAAGAAATAGCCTATTTTATACTTACTTCTTTACTAACTTATTATAGAAGCTTATAGTTAAAAAATCCTAGAATTTGTCTTTATAGTGTGTTTCTTTCTTTCTTTATAAAAGCTAGTGTAATATTTACTACTTTACTTATTAGCCTACTTATATTATAATTAACTATATTTTCTAGAAGGGAATAATCTTTATAGATTTTAGCCTTTATATATATTCTTAATATTAGTAACTTTAAAACTTCTAGAGAATAACTCTAGATTAGAAAGTTAAGGGCGCTAGCGCTCTAGTAGCGCTTTACTAGGCGCTAGTGTTACTATTATTATTATTTAGAAGAAGGCTAAGAGCATAGGCTTTGCTCTAGCGCGTTATTTTAATTAGGTAAGTTAATTAGTAATTACTCTTAGTAGGGCCTAGAGCTATTTACTAGTGTTTTATTAAGCTACTAGTATAACTTAGATTTACTTTAAGCTAGTAGGATAGCCTATAATTTATATTAGTATATCTTAGAGGGCGCCTTCTTTTATATTCTAGACCTCCTTTCTTCTTTAGAAAAGTGCTTAAGGCCCTATTAACTTTTAGTCTTATAAATACTAGTAAACTAGCTTAACCTTCTATATACACTCTATTTTATTATAACCTCCTATACATAGTTCTTTAGTAAGGTTAGTAGTAATATCTTTCCTCTATAGCTTCTTACTATTAGAGTTTAGTAACTTATTGCGTTAGGTAAAAATTAAGAATATTATTCTTCTTATAGGAAAACTTTAGTGTTCTCTTTATTATACTTGTGTTTATTCTATAGAGTTAAGAAAGCTTAGTATCTAACTTAACTATGTATTTGTTTATAGAGTTATGGGATCTTAATATCTACCTTAACTACGTATTTATTTATAGGGTTAAGGGATCTTAGTGTCTAACTTAGCTGCGTGTTTATTTATAGGATTAAGAGACCTTAATATCTCACTTAACTCTATATTTATTTTATAAGGTGAAGAGATCTTAGTATCTAACTTAACTACGTATTTGTTTATAAGGTTATTTTTTTAGCGTATTAGAGAGATTTTACGAGCTCTCCTATTATAAGAGGTTAATTAAATTTAATAAAAGGGGCTTTAGGCTAAGAGGTTAGAGGTACCTAAGTAAACTTATAAATTTAATAGAGTTTAATAGTAACTCTAGCTATAGACTTATATATACTTCTGGCTTAGCAGAAGCACAGATCTAGAACTCTAAGGCAGTAGGCTAGGTAACTATAGAAGAGCGCTTAGCCCCTTACACAACAAAATTAAAGCTAAGAAAGCTAACTTAGTTGCTAGCTAGTATAAGTATTATTATTTATGGCAAGTTAGCACTATACAAAGATAAGATATTATATAATAATAGGTATAGTTTAGCACTATATAAAATAGAGAATCAGCTTAATAAGGAAAAAAAAAAGCTAGGGAGAAGGGATAGGTATAAAGAGATATTTAAAGTAGAAGGTAAAAGAAAAGGATAAAGGGAGGAAAGCCTACCTTATATATCCTTCCCTTTTATCTAAAGCCTTAATTCCTACCCCTTACTAGCGTTTATTTTTCTCTTATCTAATGTTGTATAATTGCCTATTATCGCTCCCTAAATAAATAAGACAAATAGGTCTATCGATTACATAAGAAAAAAACTAAGTAAAAAGAACTTTATATAAATAATATATTATTACCGTAATATTATTATTAATTACGTACTTTTACTCTTAACTACTAACATATTCTATTAGTAGCGCGGATAGATTAGTCCGCCGAATAGTTTTTCTTAGTAACTTCGAGGTCCCTTATAACTTATTATAGAACACTACTAACGTTACTTTATAGTAACTCATAATAACCTACTATAACTTACAATATACTAAGTTACTATTTAATCTACTTTTTATATTGTGTAGCCTCTTTGCGCGCGGCTACTGCAGCCGCGTAAAGCTAAGAAGTCTTTCTTAGTAGTACGAACTTACATCAAGACTCCCTATAATATATAATATACTATTTACTATACTATATATAGGCAATATAAAGTATACTTCTTATAATTTATAGTAAAGTATACTATATCTTAAGTAGTACTTTATCTAAATTTTAGTTACTAAGTGCGTACTTTTGTAAAATACAGTTAACTTGTTATTTTTAGCCTTATAGTAACCTATAATAAAATTACTCTAATTTACTATTAACACACTATCTAAAAATAAGTTACTAAGAATAATATCTAACTTCTTCTCTATCTTTTTATCTATCTAATAGGTTCTTACGTTATGTCTAGGCTCTCTACACCTTTTACAGTAGTGTTGTGTTAAGAGACGTACCTTTCTTCTCTACTACTACCTCGCGCCCTTTTTAATAACTTTACCCTAATATAAAGGCTTTTTACTTCTAAATCTACTCTCTAAGCAAAGTCTAGCGTCCTACCTTTCTAAATATGCTTTCTTTTACGCGTTTTTAACTTTATTAGAACTTTAATTTGCTTCTTAAGTTCCTTAATATAGGTCTCTTAAAGTACACTATAGTAGAGTATACGTTTAGCACCTTTTATAAGTTATAAGTAGCTTAATTTAGTAGTATTAGGTAAAGACTAAATAAAAAAGTCGCGTATAAGCTTTAACTAGGATCTAAACTTAAGAGTATTACTTAGGGTTCTGGCTTGCTATAGTGCATCTAGTGGGGTACCCTAAGGTGAAGTATGAATACGTATATTAAGGCAATCTACAACTACTAAAGCATTTGAAAAAATAAGCCTAAAGGCCTTAAAGGCTTTCTTATAGTTTTCTAATATAAATATATTAAAAAACGCATCGCAAAAGGCTAGTGTAGGAAGCCCTCTTTATTAATATAAAAGATGCGTTAGCGCGCTAAGTCCCGCACGCGCTAGGAATACTTTAGCTTTAGTAGCGCGAAATAGACTATATTAAGCGGCTAAAGAATATAAGATAAGTGCGCTAGTATAAAGTATTAGGATCTTTAATTCTAGGCAATAATCCTTAAAATTCTAGAAGTTGTGGCTTTTATAGCTATCTAAAATAAGTAACCCCTATAACCCTACTATACGCAGTCTTGTATACGCGTTAAAGTACTTTAACTATATAACTCTTAGCTTATTATTAGTCTAGCCAGTCTTAGAGACTAAGAGCTTCTAATCGCGAGAGATACTAGTCTCCTTATACTACACTAAAATATAAACTCGCCCTTTATAAATAATAAAGGGTAGGGCAGTATGCCTAGTAGCGCAAATACTCTAAATTACTATAACCTACTCGCAGTTGTCTAGCTAAACAAGCGTAGGTTAAGAATATTTTTCTAAACTAATTACAACCTTTATTAAGCTAATAACTCCTATCTAAAAGCCTATCTTATTAAAGTTATAGATATCTTTATCCTACACTCTATACTTAGCTTTTATATATTCTCTACTAGCTAAAACCACACGTTTATAGCCTCTAGGTCTTTCTATTATATTCTCTATTAGTCCTTCGCTCGATTAAAAGCTATTTTAAGCTCAGGTACGCGCTTTACAAAGCGCTAAGCCTAGCATTATCCTATAAGATCTTTGTACCGCATAGCTAGTAGTTTATTAGCTATATCTTCTACCTTACCTAGCTAGGGTACAAATGCTCACAAATTTAGGTTAAGAATATACTATATAAGCGTCTGCTCTTTAGTTATGATAACCTTTACTATACCTAATTGTGTATCTACTTAGGTAGTAATTCTATTAATTTAATCGCTTAGTATAGACTTTGAAAAATTATATGCTACAGTAGCGCGTTGTAGACTTAAAATTTGCTTATTCTAATAGGCGTAAAGGGCAAGCTTAATTCTCTACCTTCTTAGTTAGATAATAATGCGTCGTGTTATTAAGACATTATAATTTATATAGTAAAGTGTTATAGTCTTAGCAAAAACTATCCGGCGGACTAATCTATCCAGGCTACTAATAGAATATGTTATTAGCTAAACTACTACTCTACTACTAATAAGCCTAATTATACCTTTAATAAATAGTAGTAAAGCATAACAAATAGTTACTTAATAGAATTATTCTATTAACTAAAGTAAACTAGCTAGAGCAAAAGGCGTATAAATAGGAGAATAATAAATAGATAGAATAAATATTAGTAAGTAGATAGTTTGTGCAAAGAATATAAGAAGTACTAATAGTAATATTAAAAATAAAAAGTTACTAGTGTCTATATACTATATATATAAGAGTACCTAAGAGTATTAAGGTTTTACTATTACTACACAATAGTATTATATATAAATTATATAATACCTATATACTATAGCCTATACGCTATAGAATTTTCTCCTATCTATATTCTCTCTAAGGATAAGTAATTATTACTAAGTTAGTTTTATTATATTATTTCCTTTTCTCATATAATTATTCTATACACTCTCTACACTTACTAATATAGAGTAATAGATATTAATGTCTGTATAGCTAGCTATAGAGCCTATTTAATATATATACTCTCTACTTTTAATACTAAATAGCACTCTATACTTAGCTATTACTTTACTTATTTTATATATAGATATTTTTATAGTATAAGTATATAATTATATATATGTAATACTTTTTATAGCTTTTTTACATAAATTTTATATAAATCTTATATTAATAATTCCTTAAAACGCTTTTCTATATTAATAATTGTAGGGAGGGATAACTGCTATTATTATAATATTTTTATTAGAAGCCCCTTAGCTATAAAAGAACCTATATAAATTTTACTCTAGTAAGTATACTATAGCTTTCTTAAGTTATATAGCCTTACTTTATATTCTTTTAAAGCCTTTTATAACCTTTATTTACGGTCTTATAGAGTGCTAAATAATAAGCGCGTTATTAACTAGATTATATATATTTATCTAATAGATATCTTACACAAAGCTAGTACACAGAAAAATAGGTTATAGCTAGATTTTCTTTTTTACTATAGTATAGTTATGGGACGCAGCTTTATTTACAAAAAAATCTTTACCTATCTTCTTTTATTAATATAGCAAAGTAGAAAGTAACTAAACTAGTAGAAAGTAGACTATAAGTTACACTCTATATATTAGGAAGAGAAATATCGCCAACCTTTTAGTATATAGTATAACGCTATAAGAAAAAGCTATAGGTGTGCTAAAAATCCATTAAAAAAGATAAAGTAGTAAGATAGGTTAAGAACTATTTATTAGCACGTGCAAATTAGCCCCTTATACTAAAGGTAGTTAATTATAAGAGATATACTAGGCACTAAAGTCAATAATACTATAACGCGTAGCTATTACCTACGTAGAATAAAATATGCAACTAGATATAGATTGCCTATTTATACTACCTTTTCATTCTTATAAATATTTAACTACTAGTTAAGACCTTAAGGTTAATTACTATATCTATTTCTTGCCCTAAAAATACTATTGCTACTAGACGTGTAGTACTATGCTCCTACCTAAAAGATATAAATAATATAGCTAGATATAATAGCTGGATACTACGTAATATTAAAAACTATATAGTCTATACTAAAAATCTATATAGTAAGTAGATAGCTGCTATAAAGTTAGATTACTATATTAAGAAGAATACGCATCTTCTTAAATAAGAGTCTAGAATTAAAAGTAGAATAAGCCTTATAATATAGATTACCCTATACTAGTTTAGGTATAATGTGCTTATAACTATTAGTAAAAACTAAAATATAATTATTTTTATAGGTTTTTTTTTTTTTTGCAACTAAGAGGTTTCTAATAAAAATATTATAATAATAGTAGATATTCCTCCTACTATTATATACACAGAAAAGCGTTTTAAGCTAGTGTTAATAAAAAGAATTAGCGTGTGTTATAGCTCGCTAAGCGAGCTTAGCGCGCCTACTCTAACTAAAAAAAATCCATATACAAAACATAATAAGGCCATATCACTATACTATAGTTTAGAGTAGGAGAAGGAAGAAGATTATTTTTATAAAGTAAAAGTCTAGACTAGTAGTTATATACTACTACGTAGCTTATAAAAGCAATTACTACCTAATATTATATCTCTAATTAATAGCTAGTTACTTTAAAGATAGTAGTTATATAAAGTAGGTACTAGAGGCGTACATAATATAAGTACGCAAGTATATTATAAAAAATCTAAAAGAAAAAGCTAGAGTAGTGTTAGGGTACTATTTAGTGCTAGAAGTAGAGAGCGCGCGCAATTTATTATTATATATTATAGCGGCACTAGAGCGTGCATCTAAGGGTTCTAAGTAGTTAATTATCTAGTAAGGTAGTGGTAAAAGGTTAAAAGGTAAGTATTAATTATCTAGTAACGTAATAGGCGGGTAAGCAAGTTAGAATATTATTATTATAGGGTTAGTTGTTTTAGAAGCTAGGGAAGGTATTAGAAAACTTTAACTTTAACACCCTCTAGTTCTAGAGCTTAGCGCTTACACATAATATTATATAATATTATATTATATAGGCGCTAGTAACGTAATAGAAAAACGTAGTAATTAAACGTAGTAGGGCTACTTAAAAACTAAATAAGTAAAGGTAGTTTATACTTCTATCTAGAAGAAAATTTCTATATATATAGTTTTAATATATTTATTAATATAGTAAAACTTTAATAAACTAGCTAAGATAATTTATTTACAACACTACTTATATTTTACTACTATATAGTTAGTAATTACGCTCTTTTTAATTACTAAGCAGGCGGCTATACTTTTTTAGTCATATTATTTATAATAAAAGCCTTTGTCGTTTTACCCCTAGGTAGATAATTTAATAACACATAGTTAGTAATACTAGGTATTTAATCTTTAAAAATACTAATTTTATTTAGCTTTATTATTATTATCTTGTTAATAATATATGTATAGATATATAACTATCTGCCTAGTAGTAATAGTATTATTAGACTAAAGGATAGCTATACTAAAATATAACTTTAAACTCTTATATAATAATTAGTTATATTATATATATAAAGACAAATAGATAAAAATTATCTATATCAAGTTATTAATCTTTACACTTTATATATTATAAAGAATACTTTGCGTATAATTTCGTACACAGTATAACACTATAAGCAAAAGCTATAGGTATGCTAAAAAATGCTATAAATTAATATAAAGCAATAAGACTAGTTTAGTAACTATTTAGAGATAGAGCATATGCAAATTAGCTAGCCTCTTATAGAGTTAATTACGAGCTATACTATAGTCTATAGGTACTAAAGTTAATATAATAATAATATAACGCAGTTGCCTACGCATAAAGTATAAAAATCTACAACTAGAAATTAAGTCTTTATTTATTCTTATATAACTCTATTCTTATATAGTATATTTAAACTTTATATAAGATCTTAAGGGTATAATCTAATATAGCTATTTCTTATCCTAATAATACTATTACTACTAAGTAGATAGTTATACGTCTATATATATATAATAATATAGATAATAACAATAGAAATAGCTAGAATTAGTATAGTAAAGGTTAAACGGTTTCTAATATTACTAATAATATAGCGGCATAAAATAAGTTATGTAGCGAATAGATTGCTTTAGCTAGTTTATTCTATAGTAAATAACTATAGGACTATAAATTTTAACTTATAGCTTACTTTCTACTAGTTTAGTTGCCCTATACTTAGCTATATTTCTAAGGATTACTAGATATATTTTTAAAGGCAATAGAAAAGGATAGGCAAAGGTTATAAAAGACTTTAAAAGAATAATGTAAGGCTATATAATCTAAAGAAGCTATAGTATAGTTTTTTTTTGCGCGGCTAAGGGGTTTCTAATAAAAATTATAATAATAGCAAATATTCCTTCTACTATTATATACACAGAAAAGCGTTTTAAGGTAGTATATTAATAAAAAGAAAGCTATAGTATAATTTTTAAGGTAAGATTTATATAGAGTAACTATAAGAGGTATTAGATATATATAGGTATATACGCTTATACTATAGAATTTCTATATAAAGATAAGTAGAGTAAAGTTAATACTAAAGAAGTATACTAGAGGTTAATAGGTTAATAGGTTAACGTACTTTACACTTAAGTCGGACACTCTATTAAGTTAGATACTTTGCTAAGACTTTACTAAAACGTACTATTAGTAATAGTATAACGCGATGCCTTAACTATATAATAAACTACTAGCGTTAAAAAAAGCGCGTATATAGCTTATAATCTAGGCTATTAAATAAGACGCGACACTTTCTTAGCGACGCGCTATAGCTATCTATAACGGCTCTTAAAGTACACTTAGCAACTAACGTGCTAAAAAGACGTTTAGACGCGACTGCGCACCTAATAAATAATACTTACTATAAGAGAGAAGTAGGCAATTGTAGAGCATATACTTAACCTAAACGCGCGCGAGGATTTTCGCCTTAGCTTAATGCTATAAAAGATATGGCTAATTCTTTACTAGCTACACGCTACTATAAGCTAATTAGCTAGAGGCGGCCTTATAACTTTGTTAAGCGCTAGCTAGAGCTTAAAGTTAAGTTTAATCGAAAGTACGACTATAAGAAAGCTCTCTAGAAGAATCCTAAGGTAATATCAGACTAGTTCTAGCTTATAGAGAATATAAAGGCCAAATATAGTATTCTAGATAAGAATACCTATAATTTTAATAAAGTAGGCTTTATAATAGGCATAATATTAACTAGAGTAGTAGTTATAGGCTCTAAGTATTAAGGACGGCCAAAGTAGGTGCAGTAGGGCAATAGAAAGTAGACAATAGTTTTCTAAGGTATTAATACGATAGGGTAGTAAATTCCACCCTTTATTATCTTTGGGGGCAAGCACCACCTCTCCGCCTAGTATAAGGAGAAGGATCTACCTTAGAATTAGGTTTATTATAGTCTCTAAAAATGGCTAGATATTAACTAAGCTTAGTCTATAGTGGCTAAAGCACTTTAAGTATATAAGAGGTGTGTTATTAGTATAATATATCTGCTTATTTTTAATAGTTATAAAAGTTACAACTCGTTTAAATTTAAATAGTATTATAAGAAGAGTAATATTATTACTCTCTATATGCCCTCGTATTCGTCGCACCTCTTGCAGCCACTTAATATAGACTGTTTCGCGCCTTTTAAAAAGGCGTATGGGCGCTAAGCTAAGAATTTAATGCGTAACCACATTACGCACATTACTAAAATCGAGTTCCTACCTTACTTTATTGCTGCTTTTAAGGCTTTGTTTACTAAAAGTAATATTAAAGAAGGCTTTTTAAGGTGCCGGCCTAGTGCCCTACGATCTAGAAGCTATAATATTATAGCTTAACGTCCGCCTACGTATGTCTCCACTTTATACTATTCGCGATAGTATATAGAAGTCGCAAACTTCGCGAAATAGTATAGAACTTAGGTCGCAATTAATGCTAGTTAAGCAGAGGATTTAAAGGCATATAGATAGTTCCCTAACTTATATAGTTAAGGCAATAGAAAAGCTTATTAAAGGCGCTAAGATAATAGAGTATTCTTTAGTATTAATAACTAAACGTAACGCTAAACTTTAAGCTGCTAATAAGGCCGCCACACAATATAAATTATATAAAAGAAAGCGATTATAGTAAGAAGAAGTCCTTATAGTTAAAGAGGGCCAGCGACTAGCTACTCTAAAGGACTTTAGGGTGCGTAGTAATAGTAAGAAGGCAAAGAAAAAGGGTGCGCACTAATGGAGGGCGAATCTGCTTAACAGTGCTATAGACGCTGCGGTAAGTCTAGGCATAATAAAAAAATCTATAGAAAGCTTATAAAAGTAGATTCTAAATAGTTTAGCCTATTTAGACTATCGAAAATAGTTTATATTAACTCTATACTATTATAAATAGTATAGAACTTAGTAGGGTCTTAGCAAAGTGTTCGACTTAATAGAGTATCCGACTCGAGTATATAAAGTATATTAATAGATTATTAGTAAAGGATAGTAAAGTGCTATTTAGTATTAGAAATAGAAAGTATATACGTAATTTATTATATATTATAGTAGTAGTAGAGTATATATATAGTAGGTTATCTATTATCTAGTAATATAATAGGTAAGTAAGTAAGTTAGCGTATTATTATTATAAGTTTATTATTTTAAAAGCTAGAAGAAGAATATTAATAAAACTTTAATACGCGTTAGGTTCTCTAGGACTTAGCGCGTATATAACATAATATTATATAATTATTATATAGGCGCTAGTAACGTAATAAAAAAAGTAGTAATTAAATATAGTAGATTACTTAAAAACTAAAAAGTAGAGAGGCAGTTTATATTTCTGCCTAGAAGAGTTACTTTATATATAGACTATACTATATTATTATTTTTAACTTTAGTATTTATAAACTATAGAATTAACTATATAATTAGTATTAAGGGCTAATTTATATATACTAATAAATAGTCCTTAGCTTAACTTATTTTTAAGCTATTTTATTTTTTTAATATATTTTTAGTATATTTACTAGTCTTAACTAAGATTTATAGGCACTTTATAGTTAGATTATATAATTAATTTTTTTAATTTTAGAAATAACGTAGTTATAGGTGTATAGGTAATAAGTACTCTAACTTTATTACTACTACCTATATAGTAAACTAAATTACTATTTAATAATAGTTTTAAACTATAATTAAGATAATTCTACTAGTATATATAATAGCCTTATAAGGTACTAAATAATAATCGCGTTATTAACTAGATTATATATATTATTATATAATAGATATATCTTATATAAAGCTAGTATATAGAAAAATAAATTATAGCTAGATTTTTTTTTGCTATAGTATAGTTATAAAATATAGCTTTATTTATTAAAAAAAAAGTATATCTATAGTTTTTTCTTATAGTAATATATTATATACTAAAAGGTTTATAATATTTCTCTTCTAGATATTATAATTACTATAGGTTATACACTATAGCTAGATTTATTAAGTAAAGCCTAATAAATAGTGCCTTCTATAATATATTAGTAAAATTATAGGTAATTTATAGCAACTAATATTATAAACAGATATTATATTAGAAAGAATTATAATTACCTTTTTACGCTCTTTTTAATTACAAAGCAGAGGGCTCTACTTTTTTTTATTATATTATTTAAGATAAAAGCCTTTGTTATTCTACTCCTAGGTAGTTAATTAACAACACACATATATTAGAAAGGGATTTTAAGATTTTAACCAATAACCCATCACTGGCGAGTAAGGTACCTACCAACCTCTTTCCACCGCCGCCCGCAGCTCGCCCGAGCTGACCTGTGTCGAAGTCAAATACTGTTGGGACCTCACCTCACCTCACCTCAGCTGCGACCCATATGAATACGAGACGGGTACGTAGTACGTGCGCAACCCATGCTGACGGATCTAACAAGTTCCACCCTCTCGGTGAGAATAGCCGGAGGAAAACACGCAATAAGTTCCACACCACTGAAAAAAAGCGGAGCTCCTAAAAACCAGGATCAAAATCACCACGCTAAACAGTCGATCAATAATCCACCACCCCACACGTGCGACTCAACGTGCATCTCCACTCTTCAATAATACTCCGCCCCGCATCCTACCTGCCATCTATCCGCCAACAAGTTCCAACCTCCCACATGAAACGAAAATCATCGTCGATCGCACCACCTCACTGCACCTGCCACCGCACCCAACCCAACAACCGCTCCACCTTCGCTAGCACACACACCATGTATGTATCTCCCGCAACTACTCTTTGAGAAACGCCAAAAGTAAACCCGAAACAACACCCTCCCGCACCACCACAACCAACCAACCAACCAATTCACCACGCAGACCAAAAAGCCTATTATACCGCTCCTGTGGTACCTTTACGATTTCAGGCCCACTTCCCCCTTCCCACGTGGGCATCCCTCTGACTCTTAGGCTACCATGTGAAAACATGATATCAGATCAGCACACGCCCACAACGGGCCCTCGACGTAAGACGTAGACGTACCCCGCCGCGCCCCCATCATGATCCCTCACCAATAGGTAGGCACACAACACAGTAAGCACATGTGTGAAGCCTCTAGGGAATCCATGCCCCCCGTCTCGCGCGGCAGTCATGGCATCAGCTTCAGCACGGCGTACCGGTAGTTGACACGACTGTTGGTTGTGGGGAAGAGTACCACAATGGTAGGAGCGGTACGCGGTGCTGCACCGGGCGAACACGGAGTCACTGGCAAGCCTGCCTGGAATACCGGCAACCGACCGCTTGGGGGAACCACGACGGAGTCGTCGCATAGACACGTCGATCTGTTGCAGAAGAAAGTAAAAAGGAAGCCCAACTGTTGGACGGCTCCGAATGATCGACGTACGTACTGTACTGTGCAAACCCGAGAGAGAAGCTCCGATGGCGATTGCCGCGCGGGAAGGAAGGAGCAACGCAGATCAAACAGCTGGACCTCGGGAGAAAAGAAGCACACGTGCAAGAAGAGAACATTGGACAAGTAGACTTGTGTGGTAGTTCCATTGGAACGATACGATCCAAACGTATCGGATATTAGGTATAGTATGGTATGCACATATCTCATGCACTTCGCTCAACATGTCTCCTGATAAAAACGAGACCCAGGCAAGCGTTTCTTCGCAATGCCCGTGATAGCGCCGAAGCTGCCGTGCTGAAATGGCAGCCAAAGTTTCCTCCCGAGAGAATGTTAGTCTAGATATAACGCCACGCCAACGCAAAACGGAAAACAAAATAAAGGCCGAGCCAAATGAAACTAGAGAGTCGTAATGATGTTGATACAGGTGCAAGGACAGGGACCTGAAGAGCCACAAGTCCGATGCGAGTGCGAAATGACCGAAATGTTTCGCGGGGCCGGAGTACGATACGAGTACCAGTCGTGGGGTGGAGAGGGCGAATTGACCCGGACATTTTCGTGTTGCAGTCACTGAAACGCGGAACCAACCAGGCGCGCTGGCGGATCCCGACGGACAGGCACACTACTAGCAGAAAGCATGTCGAAAGAAAAAGCAGAGCAGTAGGCAGATGGGCCGAGAAGCACTGCTTGCTCCGGGCCGATTAATTTAGAATACGATGCCTGGCGAGTTAAGTCAGCTAACGCTCTGTTTCACTTGATGCTGTGCAACTAGCACAGTGCAGCAGGGTAAAGCTCACCGCCTAAAGACGGTTTCTAAACTCAGAGCCGTGAGTTCTGAATCCTCGGGGAGCTCGTTCATCAACGGCACCAGGCCGGCGAACTTGTCGGCGTTCTTGTATATGCGATTACGGCTGGCACACCAGCGTTCTCCATCTCAGCGTCCTCGTAGTGTAGCTTGACGAAGCGGGTGGTGTCGTTGCGCTTGGCGACCTCGCGCATGCACTCTTCGACCATGCCGGAGATGTCAGACTGCGGGGCGTCAGTGAGTCGTCGTGTAGAGTGCGTGCAGTAGGACGTACCACGTCGTCGTAGATGAAGACGACCACGACGGTGTCTCGGGCGACCTTCTCGATGGCCTCGAGGAAGCCCTCGCCGTCGACAGCGGGCATGGGTGCCGTATATCCGTCGGCTGGGGCTCGTTGTGCGTGACCGTATCCGCTGGCCGGCGTTCTGCAGCTCGCGCAGACGGGCCTCGCGCCACTGCTTCATGAAGCCATCCTCGCCCTCTTCGTCCGAGGACAGCTTCTCGTCGTGGTAGGCGGTGACGGTGTACGTCTGTGACAACTGCTGCTTCCAGGTGAAGCGGCGGGCCTGCTTGCGGGCCTTCTCAAAGGCAGCGGCGTCGGCGATGACGCCCTTGGGCCCCGTGTTGGCCTCGGAGCGGATCGAGGGCACGTAGTAGTCGGAACGCATGTTTTCGGCCTTGGGGATGTCGAGCTCGTCGTCGGTGTCCTGCTTCTCGTAGTAGCGCTCGTCGTGCTCGGGCTCGTCGCGGTCGCGGTCGCAGTCTTCGGGGTGGGTTGCGTGCGTGTCCTGGGCGCGGAACAGTTGGTTATATTCGTCCTGGGCGGCAGATGAAGTCATAACGGAGGAGGGTGCCTGAGTCGGGCGGGCGTCACTATTTGTAGGCTGGGTGGTGTGTGCCGGGGGTCACAGGCGTGGAGAGGGGCCTTGTTGGATGACAGCGACCAGCGCGGCGTTGGGCAGGGGATGCCGGATTGAATGGCGGATTCTATTTTGGCCGTGTCTCAGGGCCGTGATTGGGCGCCGGCGGCGGGTGGGATGTGCGCAAGACTCGAACAGTGAAACGCGCCTCGACGGCCAAACAACGGAGCCACACCACTCACACGCTCACGCCGCTGCGTTTCTCTGCCCACCCCAACTGCCGCCCTGTCTACCTCTGCCACGCGCCGCCATGTGCCCGCCCGAAACCGCTGCTGTAACGCGCTCCGGCCGCCAGCAGAGCACCTGCGAGCGCTCCATGGCCAGACGCACACGCCAGGCCCATGAAGCCACGAAGCCGCATTATTGCTTGCCATGCTCGACTGCCAACCTGCGACGCCGCTCGTTCATGCGCTCCGGGCGCGTCCACTGGCCGCCCTGGCTCGCACCCCGACACATGCGGAAAAGGGGGCGCGCCTCGCACGGCCAGCTTCGAGTCACCTCATCTCAAACCGCCCCAGTGTCCGTCCGCCTTTTGCCAAAAGCCTTCTGGAAGCCTCCTGCATCGGGTCCTCGCCCTCCCACAACGTCGTCGCCCTGCCTGCGCTGGCCGCCATAAAAACAGGGAGCACAGACGCCCCAAGCCGGGGGCCAACTGCCACGTGCGTGCATTCATTCTCGTGTCCAGCCCTTGGCAAGCTGGCCTGCATGCATGTCGCACGCCGCACGGAGATCTCGAGCTTGCATACGTCTAATTTTACTCAAGCCGAAGTCCTGAGCAGTGGCGGCTCGAGACGCAAAAAGCACGTCTTTTCTTTGCGTGTCAAGCAGCGGCCAGCGTGACAACTCGTACGCGTCGTCATGTTCAGGAACAGACCGGCCCTCGACCAAATCCGCTGACTCCCGCCGTCCATCCGACTCCACAGCATCGCTGGCGCGCACGGCCTCGCTCAGATCCTGGCCTGATTCGATGCTGATACACCAAAGAATGCCTGCTATAACTCGCTCGCTACGACCCGTTGGTGTCTCGCAGTCGTATGCATGAGCATATCGGTGAATGATATTCTTGTCCCAAGATATCCTCGTGACATGCCGCAACCCTTCAGCGTTATCATGCCATTGAGACATCGACGACGATAGCGTAGGATCTCTTCCTCCGTTTTGCCGTCTTATCATTTATGCACGGAGATGTAGATCTTGTTTTATACGGGCACGTGGAGGTGGTGAGACGAATTGTCCGCGTCGTCCTCCCGTTGCGCTAAAGAGCTTGCTTCGTGTCTATTATGGTTTAGTTAGTTATTACTTGGCCTTTTTTATAGCAAAACTGAGTATTAGCTGTAAAGGGCCAAGTACGCAGCAAAACACTAAACCTTAAACCAAGGCTAAGAGGAGACGTATATGATGAGCTGCCTATTAACTAGCGAGTGTCGTGTTTATTGCGCCGACTTCTGTTCTCCTCCTGATGCCGTGTAATTGTGTAATTCCAGAGCATGGAGATGGTCTGGTTTAGTATCCTTGGATATTTCATTTAATAAAACGAGCTTACTGCGCAGTGTACATGGCGGCTACAGTATAGCATGCCCAGGTGGCTAGAGTTACCTGAGCCGAGAAGATAGTTAGTGCGCGTATTAAAACCAAAGCCTAAGGAATTATGTATTACACCTAATTAAAGCACGTGTTTTAAGGCTGTTTGTCCATTCTAGTTAATCTAGAATACCTAGTAATGGGTTATAAACGTTTATAATAATTTCTAATAAAATATAGTTTTTAATATTAATAATCGTTATATATATATTTGCTAGTTTATTTAAAATAGCTTAAGCTATTAAGTTTTATTTAATTAATAAATCTAGGTAACTATAAATATCTAGGGTAAAGGTATATTATATAGAATAAATTTTATAATAATAAACTTAGTATTTACTATTAAGCATTAGAGAAAGACTAGAGGCTAGAGTTAAAATAACTAATACCTACTCCCTATAACTTTTACTAGCTATTTTACTAGCTATAATAATTATTAAAGATCTTTATTATATAGAGATCCTAACTAAGATTTGGTCTACACTATATATATAAAAAAGTAAAATAAAAAGTACTATAACTTAGTATCTAGTATATAGTAGTAGTAATAAAATATAGATAAAATAGTAATAATTTTATTATTACTATTCTATATAATACTATTAATAATAGCAGTTAATAGATAGTTACTATTATTATTATTATAGCGAAAAATATCGTTAAAAAAAATTTTAATTACTTAATACGGTGATCGGTTAAATAGCCGGCTCGAAATTACGTAATATTAGGAATTAACTCTAAAGGAGACTAGAATAGTAATATATATAATTAATATTTATATAATTATTCTAATATTATTATAAACTATTGTCTATATACTTTTTTTACACTCTTTATAATTGCTATATAGAGAGCTCTACTATTTCTATTATACTATTTAAAATAAAAGCCTTTAATATTCTACTTTTAAATAAATTAAATAATACTATATATTACAAAGCCGCTTTATTCTAGAGTTAATTTATAATATTATAAAAATTCTAGACTAGCTATTTAACTAACTACTATATTATATAATTATTATATAGCGTTAATTTATCTACTTAGAGGTAGGATAATAAAGGCTTTTATTTTAAATATTATAATAAAAAAGCAGAGCCTTTTGCTCAGTAAATAAAAAGAGAGTAAAAAGAAAATCACAAATAAATAATTAATAATAATAATAATAATAATAATAATAATAATAATAATAATAATAATAATAATAATAATAATAATAATAATAATAATAATAATAATAATAATAATAATAGTAAACCTTTTAACTAAAGTAACCCTTTTATTAACACACACCTAATTATCTAACTATAAATATATAACTAATAAGATTGTGCTAGTTTACTACCTACTAATCTCCTTAAGTATATATACTTTACTAATATTACTAATACTAATAGCGATATGCTAGATTATAAACTCTGCGTTAGAGTAACTAGTATAGAGGATAGTTTAAAGCTAGACAAAGTTAAGGTTTAAGAACATATATAGTTTATTAATGCAATAAACTAAAAAGCTAAACTCTAGTAAAATATTATTATATTACTATTAATAACTATATAATAAGTTACTACTAAGCTAGAGAATAATTAGACTAAGCTTTAAGAGTTTAAGCAGCTCTAGGCTAGTTATATAAGGTGTTAGAATAATAGTTTATAACAAAATTAAAATAGATTAAAATGCTAAAAGGTTATATATCATTATATAAGAACTCTCTCTAAATTATAAAATAGAATAATATTAAGTTGCAAGCACATTATAATTTATTAAAGAAGGACTTTATTACCCTAGAAAAGTCTAAAATTCCTACTGCCTATTATATAGCTCTATAATAACAGCTTAAGGAGCTTAAAGACTATGTACTTAATAACTATATTCTACACATTAATTCTTAAAACTTAGAAAATTATTTTACGCAACTTATAAAGATAGAGTACATAGTTTAGTAGAAATTAAATATAGCTTATACCTATATTATAGAGCTTAGAGGCTAGTCGCGCTAGTACACGTTATATAGTAAGGTTAACCTTATAATATCTAATAGTGTGTAGATTCTAACTAGCCTATTCTATTTATTAAGTAACTACTAAATATTAAAGTTTGTTATACATCTGCTAACAATCTATTACTTAATTATACACACCCTTCTTTTACTCTAGACTTATAATATAACCTATGTGCTATAAGCTATACTAGTTACACTTAATAATAAACTTGTCTAATACTATCCTATAAAGTTATACTATTACTAGAACTTATAGCAGATCCTTAGTATTTATAATAAAGTTTAATGCCTAAGGTAGATCCTTTCTTTAGCAAAGATAAAAATAAGAATAACTATAAGCACTAGCGTATTACGTTAATAGACAAGTTATTAATATTCCCTAATAAATAGCTACGCATTATATAACTATATAGCTAGCTTAAGGGATGTGCCTAGACTCTTATATATCTATACTTTAAGACTAATATAACTATTGCAAATATACTTAATTATCTTAATAAAATTTACTTATCTAAGAATACGCTATTAGATGCCTAAAAAAAGATTATAGGCGACACCCTAGCCTAAGGCCCTAGGAAAACTCTTATAGACTAGCACGCGTAATGTATAGCTATTATTAACTACCTTAGTATATTTAACTACTTACTTATAAGCTATACTTACTATTTTATATATAGTTGCGTTATTTAAGCTACTAACACATTATCTATTCCTAGAGAGTTTTTTATCTTCTATATATAGAACGCGCACTATATATAGAATATCTTAGTTATAAATCTACTATAGGCTATTAGAAGCTTTTGCAACTATAGTAAACTAACTACTTAAAAGATTATATAGCAAATATAAACTATAACTAGATCTAATACTACTATGTGCACTACTTTATTCGCCCTATATAAGTCTACTAGACGTAATAACTATAGGCGTATATTACGCAAACTAGACCTACTAGCTAAGGCTAATACCTACTTTAAGTATAGCGCTACTAGATATTAAGTAATAGATATAACTACTAACTATTATAATAATACTATTACTCTAGTAAAGAATACTAAGTATTTTTATAGTATTATCTTAGGCCCTATTAACTATAAAAACGCGTAACACGTCTACGCTATTTAGATAAATTCTAACTAACTATATAGTATATATAGACACAATAGCTCTTATAATAAGTTACCTAAGCATAATAATATTATTAATAATATACTAGATATACATTATAACTAGAACTATAAAAACAAGAATAAGTTATATTTTTAATAACTCTAAAGCAAAATGGTATAATAGAGTAGTAGTAGCGGCGTATATAAAGGAATCTTGTAGTAGTGTATTAAAAGATTAATAAGTTTAAGGTAAATATTAATTTTAGCCTTAATCTATAGTATATATAGTATATTTTAGCTATTAAAATAGATAAGTCTAATAAAGTTAAATAATTCTAGTTCTCCTGCCTTATTAAGCTTGCTACACTTCGCAAATAGGCGAAGGTATAATAACTTATAGATACTAGTGCTAGTGTAGGTTTTGTTGGTTTTTTATATATTAAAACAATACTAGTTAAAGCTATATAAGATTATTAACCTAATTATATTATATTTTGCAGATAGTAAGGTTATAAATAAGATTAGCCAAGTAGTAGATCTTATAATATAGTATAGATGCTATACTAGCACAGCTATGTGTTTTATTACTAATATTAGCGCTTTTAATATTATACTTAGTATAGATTAGATGTTTGCCTATAATCTATAACTAGGGTTACGTAACTAGTCTATAACGTTTAATAGCTACTACTATCTAATTAACTACCTTAAGAATGCTTTACCTAAGATAATTTACTATAATAAACTACCTACTAGTTTGCTACAACCTATAGCATAAGAGAATATTAGCCTTATAATTGGCAAGGCAGCTTATTTTATAGCAATACACTACCTAGAATTAATTACTTAGTTAGAACCTTATTATTAGGATTAGCTAAGTCGCGTACCTAATTCTACTAATAGTAATTGCAACGCGCAATCCTTCTATACAGCCATAGGCCTAGCTACCTATAGCTAGACTAACTATAATAAGTTTATAAAAAAATTAGTAGACAAACCTTAAATAATAGATAAACTTAAATAATTACTACTAGCCTAGTTGTATAATAAGTATTAGTACATTAACTTAAAGAAAGCTAATAAGCTAGCTTCTTATCGCCCTAGGGTTAACTACGCTATTAACCTTGTTAATAATAAAGCACTACAACCGCATATCTATAGCCTTACTTAGTTAGAGACTATAATAGTTAAGAAATATACTTATAAAATAACTATAAAAGGTTTCTTGCAAATAAGCACATCTTCGTACGCGTTACCTATTCTTATTTAAAAAACTAGAGGGTAGATTACGCGTTTGCGTTAATTATCACGTAATTAACACTATTATAAAGCGTAATCGCAACACACTACTATTGCTAAAAGACACGCTAGCGCATATAAATAAGATAAGATTTATATCTATTATAGATAATATTATAGATTTTAATAATATACGCATTAAGAAAGGTAATAAAGAAAAAATAGCATTCTTTATATAATATAAAAACTTTACAAATATACTATTATACTATTTAGACTTACTAGAGCTTCTAGTACTTTTTAAACGTATATTAACAAAATGTTACAATAGCACTTAGATAATTTCTATATAGCTTATTTAGATAATATACTTCTCTAGAGTAAAATAAAAAAGAATTATATTAAACACATATAAGCTATAGTTAATAAACTAAAATAAGCTAGTCTATATCTAAATATTAATAAGTGCTAATTTAAAGTTAAGAAGGTTAAGTACCTAGAGATTATTCTAACTACTAAGAGTATTAAAATAGACCCTAATATGGTTTAGGCAGTTTATAACTAATAGCTTCTATAGTTACTTAAAGATATATAGGCTTTCCTTAATTTTGTAAACTTCTACTAATAATTTATTAAAGGTTTTAGTTAGATTGCCTATCCACTAATAAATCTAATAAAAGATAATACGCTAAAGAACTAGCCTATTAAACTAGAGACTTCTATAGTAACTATATTTAAAGCACTTAAATAGGCCTTTGCAATAGCACCTATCCTAGTTTATTTTAACTTAGATAAGAAAATCTAGTTAGAAACTAACGCGTTAGACTTTGTTACTGCTATAGTACTATTATAAAAGAATAAGTAAGGCGTACTATAGCCTATTATATACTTATTATATAAGATAAATTCTATAAAGTGCAACTATAAGATTTATAATAAGAAGCTTCTAGCTATTATACACGCCTTTAAAGAATAGAGATCTAAGCTATTAGGTACTTAGAATCCTATTAATATTGTTACTAATTACTTAGCTTTGTAATACTTTATAACTAGTAAGCAGCTTAATTAATAATAAGCATAATAGGTAGAGTTTCTAGCTAAGTTTAATTTTTATATTTAGTACTACTCTAGTAAACAAGGCACAAAACCTAATATCTTAACGCGCTATTTAGGCAACTTACTTAAAGGCAATAAGAACGCCTACTAATAATACTAAGTATAGATAGTCTTACGCCTAGAGCTCTTTAAAGATAAAGGGTTATATTATATAATTACTACTACCTATACTTTACTAGATAAAAGTTATTACTCTAGTCTATAGCTTGTAACTATACTATACTATATTACTAAACTTGCCACTAATAATAACAATTCTATTACTATAATTATAATAGCAACTAAAAAGATAGCGCAATTACTTAAGAATATTAAAATAGCCTACACTATTAATAAGATAGTCTAAAATATTATTACTGCTATTAAGGCTAAGGCCTAATATTTACTAGAGAAACTCCTTAAACAAGAACTTAGAATTAAGGTTGTAGGTTATCGCCTAATAAATAATAGCCTACTATACGTTAAGAATTAATTATACGTCCCTAATAATAAGAAAGTTTATATATATATTCTTAAGTAGGCCTATAATAGTATTACTATTAAATATATTAGTTATTAGGGTACTTATAAGCGTGTTAGTTACTAGTACTACTAGCTATATATAATATACACTATTGCCTATTATATTCGCGCCTATATATCTTGCTACTATAGTAAACTATACTATAACACTAAGCATAGTTTGCTCTACCTACTACTAATTCTAAACTATTACTAGAAATTAATCTTAATAGACTTTATTATTAGCCTACTATTATATTATATAATAATAATAAGACTTATATAGCTATTATAGTTATTATAGACTAGCTTAGTAAGAAAAAGAAGTTTATCCCTATAGTTAAGATTATAGTAGAGACAGTTATAAAGGCCTTTATTATATATATCTAGCGTACAGAGAGTTTTTCTAAGAATATTATTAGTAACTATAGTTAATAGTTTATATTCTACTTCTAAAAATAACTTTATAAACACCTTAGTATAAAGCTGCAACTATCTACTAGTTAGTATTCTAAGACTAATAGTTAAACTAAGATTACTAATACTATGCTTAAGAAGTATTTATATATATATATATATTAAACTACTAATAAAATAACTAGACTCTATACTTGCCTATAGTAGAGTTTATTACTAACTTATTAGTTAGTAAGTTAACTAGTATAGCACCTTTTATTACTACTAAGGGCTACTTGCTATATAATAGTATAGAGTCTACACAAATATATAATATTAAGTTAGTAAGTAGGGACGCTAATACTAGTAAGCGTCTACTTATAGCGCCTATCTGCATAAATTATTAACATATAGATAACTTTAATAACTTTCTTACTTACTTATATAACTTTCTATATAATAATTTATAATAGGCGTAGGCTAAGTAGACTAAGTACACTAATATAAAGCGCGCACTAGCACTATTATTTAAGGTTAGTAATAAGGTAATATTAGACGCACGCAATCTAAAGACTAAAAGACCTAGCTCTTTACTTAACTATAAAAATAGGAAACCTTTTTACATTAAATAAGTTATTAATAATATAGTATATAAGCTTAACCTATCTAAAGAAATAGGCTAATTATATAATATTTTCTACCTATAGCTACTACACCTATATAATAAGCAACCGCTTAATAGTTAGGTATATAATAAGGATAATATACTACTAAATAAACGTATAGATAAAGAGTATAAGATAAAGACTATACTTACCTACTTGTTAAATAAGTCTAAAAAGTACCTATTTGCTTCTAATTATAGTATTATAAAGTATAAGGTTATATAAAATAGTTTTAAAGACTCTATCTAGGAGCTATATTATAACCTACTTAATTATTCTTACCTTATTACTAGTTTTTACACTAAGAATCTAAAGAAGCTAGATATACTATATAACTTTAATAAGCTTATTACACGCGCTAGGATATTATTACCTATCTTACTACCCTTATTATAGATATCTACGTAGATGCCTAAAGATAGTTAGATATAGGTCTTAAGTTAGCGATAGATAGTAGTTCTCTTAGAAACCCTTTTAATAGTAATTCTCTTAATAAGGCTACGTATATAGATAATAATAGTACTAATAATATAACTCTAATAGATATTAATAAATTAGATTAAATCTATAATAATTTAGTAGGAATTTATAGTAGTTTAGTATAAATTTACTATAAGAATTATAATAATTAGAAATAAAGTGTAATAAAACGTAATAGTGCGTAATAGAGCGTAATAGTTATATAGAAATTAATATATAGTTATATAAAAATAAATTTTAGCAGCACTAGAGTTGCTGCTATAAAGGAAAAGAATAGTGTTACTAATCTAAGGTGCGGGCCCCTTGCTTATATTATATTACCCTTTTAGGACTAGCGTAATTACTAAGTAAGATTCTAAGCAAGGCTATATATATAGCCTGCCTACGTACTCACCTTATATAGGTATCGCTACTATCTTATATTTAGTTTCTAATTATACTATTATCTTATATATAGTGTAATAACTTCTATAGTGCCCTTATAGTTATAATTAACTAAATTAATAAGTAGTAAAATAATAAGTAAACTTAAAACTTTAAGAACTTAAAGTAAAAACCTAAATAATTAATATAAGTATTAACTTTAAACTATGTGTTGTTAATTAACTACCTAGGGATAGAACGACCAATGCTTTCATCTCAAATAACATGACAAAAAAAGCAGAGCCCCCTGCTTAGTAATCAAAAAGAGCGTGAAAAGTTAATTATAAAAAAAAGCCTTTAAACTATACACTATGTAAAACTTAATAAAGTACTTAATAGGTCTGCATTAAAGACCTTGGAGCGATCCGACTTAGAACACATTCGCTAGAAATGTGACGGTCCCTGAAGCTTATATACACTTCTCAAATCACACCCATGGCTTACACCACCACCTTACATACAGCCCAACTCTACCTCAAGGACTTGTACCTGTCTTTCTCCACGAACCAGACTGCCGAGCCATCCATCCGTGGTTAAAAACGCTCCATCAACATGTTCGACAACAGATGATGTGTGCACCTGGGGTATGTACGACCATAAGAATACCCAACATTCAAGGACGCGCTGCTCGATTCGAAGCTGCATGTGCGAGAGCCTTACCCAACAACTATCCGCCTCATCACATGCAGCAATCGATCCGGACTCCAAATCCAATACCTGACCATGTTCTTGTCCCCTCGCCATGCTGATACCCATACTAGATCCTCAACAATAACACTCTGCGTCCGCGTAACAGCTACCCTAACACCCGACCGAGAGACCAAACACAACACAACACAAAACGGCAAATTTCCGCCACACCACTGCTTGGCGTAATTATTTCCCATCTACCACTGTTTTGAATACACTACCACACACGTGACCTCAGCTCGTAAAATATCCCAAATGCCACTGCTTCTATCTCATATGCCACAGCCCCTATCCCAAATGCCACCGTTCTGTTAGTGGGCTTCGCGCCTCCCCCAAACGCTCTCAGACAGCAGACAAAATGCAGTTTTACACAAAAAGAGAGTCCGTATTATAATATCGTTGTTGTTTCAAGTTAAGTAGTAGGACTTCTTGTTATTTGCGTTAAATTTAGCTACCTACTAAAACTGGAATGGCTCATCACAAGTCAAACGCGATCAACAAGTCGACGCGTTCTAACGCGAGGTCAACACAAAAAACGACAGTCGACTATAATGGCATCCTCCCAGAATTTGCCCAATACTCTATTTATTAGACAGACATTCGCGTCAATTAACGAAGCAAAAGAGTCGGTTCTTCACATTATAGTAACCTAGAGGCTTTCATTTAAAGTAGCCTCTAGCAATCGGACAAGATTCCACGCTATTTGCCGCTTAAGCGAGAAAACTAAATACAAATTCTTTCTCCAGATCGCCTATATGAATCGATCTGGTCAATTTGAGCTTCGGAAATTGGTCCCCTACACCTGCAATCTTAGCTCCTATTAGGATTGGAAAGCATCAAGATCTGCAAAGCTCATTGCCCACCAACAGGGAGATATGGTTAAGAGCGACTTTCGAACGAGGCCACACGCCAAATCCAGACTGCTAAAAGACTTTAGCACTTAAATCAGATATCGTACCTACAAGCGTAGCGCGCAAAGAAGGAGATCCAAAAGAGTGCCTTCATAGACAAGACAAAGTCCTTCTAGCTCATCCTTCCGTTCTTAGAGACGATTACGGATAGCGGGCTTAATACAGATACAGATCTGGATAATAACGAAAACTATGCTACTAGCGCGCACGCTGCCATCTCAACAAGTAATAATGGAACCTTCAAGTGGTGCCACGTGGCACTAAGAGCTTGTATTCATATGTTTTGGCACTCTTAACAGTTTATCTGTGTTGATAGTGCCTATATAAAGTTAGACAAGAACCTAGTTCTCCTTGTTCTTATAAGCCAGGGGTCGTAGTTTCCGACACCCCCGTGTTTCGGACAGCCCCACAACCGCGCCTCCTCATCATGCACTACAACCGAATATAAGTTCTTAAAAATTCAATTCTTTATTAATTTCAATTTATCTTTTTGCATTATTTTTTCTGTCTTCTAATAGCTAGATATATAGAGGGCGACGTCCAAAATGCACTCGCAGATCTTGAATCTAGGGTCGCTTTAGCCACTGCTGCTGCTTAGCATGGGATACCACGGAACACTCTTCGCGCTAACCTCACTAACACGCTTACGACGGTGAATAGCGGCTTACAACTGTTTAAGAAGAGCATCTAGAGCACTAGATTCTCTAGTAGGAGGCCCTTAGTTACGCGCCAACGCATACGCAAGTGCGAGCTATCGCAACTAGCGTGCTTAAGCAAGAGAGTAACCACAGGAACCTAGGGAGGAAGTGGTCTAATCACTTTTTGCGGCGCCACCTAGCTATTAAGACAAAGTTAGGCTGCCAGACTAACTAGGAACGCATAAATGCAGCTACTCCAGATAATATTAGGCACTTGTTCGACCTGTACAGGACCGTGAGCTGGATTCCCCCCTAACGGAGGTACAACGCCGACGAGGGCGGCATTATGGAAGGCCAGGGTATTAATAGGCTTGTCATTAGCTCCTCGCAGGAAAATCTAAACTCTGTACTAGTTAAGACAGTAAATGCCCGTACTTAGACCTCTGTAATAGAGTGTATCTCCGCGCTTAGTGTCGCTCTAGACCCCCTTATTATCTTTAAGGCTAAAAGCATCTAGGAGCAGTGGTTTAAGTGGGAGTTTTTAGCTCAACATCCCAGCTGGCATATTACCTTCTCGCAAAATAGATAGACGAGCAACGAAATTGCTGTTAAGTGGCTAGAGAAGGTGTTCTTGCCCCAGACTGAGCCTGACGATCTATCTAAGGCACAGTTGCTTATTGTCGACAGTTATAGCAGTTATACCTTAGACGAATTTATAACTACATATTACCTAAATAATATTTACTTGCTCTTTTTGCCTGCCTATACTTCACATATACTCTAGCCTTTAAATCTTAGTTGTTTCTTAAGTCTAAAGGCAGCGTATTGGCGGTTCCTTAGCGAGCATACAGCTCTGACAGATGCAACGAAGGTTAGGAAGGCTAGATTTCTTGAATTTTATGCAGAAGCGCGTAAAATCGGTCTTCGAGAGCAGTGCGTACGAGCTGGGTGGAAGGCGATAGGGCTGTATCCTAAGAGCGTGGATAAGCCCTTGGGTTCTTAGTGGGTCGTAGTGCGCCAACGGCTGTTAACACACCCCCCTCTTCTACTATAGATATTAGGACGCTAAAACGCGGTGGCGACATTGTGAAGCTATTTTCTAGGAAGAATAGCTCTCTAGCTACACGACGATATATTCGGCTTGCTGCCATAGCGCTAGACTGTATCGCAATAGAGGTCTCTATAAAGGATTGTGAGATTGCTTCCTTGCGCGAGCATATTAAGCAAGCAAATTTGCTAAAACGCCGCAAAGTCGCAATTAATCTAAACAATCGCTTCGCGAGTCTTGCAGAGGTTCTCTCTTAGACTAATTAGGAGCCCTCCTAACGTGTTCGCAAGGCGAGAAGCCTAACGCAGGAGGTAGAGGAGAGTTGCTCTAAGGAGGAAGCGGAGCAGGCATTGGTTCGACGTTCAGCACAGGATCGATAACTAACACAACAGTATCTTGCCCGTGATTTAAGTGTAGACGAAGAAAGCGATTAAAGCTCTTCAAATGCAGTTTATTTTGTATTTTTAGAGATTTATTTGACAAAGTTGTGAACACATTCGTAACCAGGGTGGTGACGGCGGCGGGGCTTTGCAGGGTGTCGGAAACACGGGGCTGTCGGAAACTAGGACCCTTGGCTTAACACTTAACGCCAACGAGGAGATCTTACTATTGATGTGGGGATTTGCCAGAAACGAGTCTAGAGAGTCGTGGCTTAACTTTCTACATAGTTTTAGGTAATACTTTCTAGACAACCTTAATACCACTAAGAAAGAACATAACAATTTTAAGCATCTTAAATTGTCAGCGATCGAGCAAAAGGTCTAGTTCTAGCTGTAGTAGAGGTTTTCCTAAAAGCTTTCCATTATCACTGCACGCAACATCTTGCCGAGAATGTTGGAAACAAATTTGGAAAAAAAATTGAGAGGATATTTAGAGCTGCTTGTTAGGTCGAGACTAAGGCAAAATTTAAAGCTTTTCTTGACTAGATCGAGTCTCTTTCTACTCCTGCACGTCACTATCTGGACTAGATCGATACAAGGCACTACGCAACATCATATGCACCACTAGTTGATTTCCCACGGTTTGGTCAAACATGTTCTAATATTTCCGAGTTGGTAAATAGCGCATAGATAGTAAGTGAATCTATTAGAAAGCCTGTTGTTTTATTTGGACTAAGACTAAGCTATAGGAAGCTTGTGACCTACCGATTCTTTATTTACTTTATTATATATGGACATATATAATATTGAAGTTCTATAAAAGACGTTATAAACTCTAGAAAAATAAGAAGTATACCAACTATGCTATAGCATATTTCTAGAAAGAGCTTAAGGAGAGTAACTAGTACCTTATGACTTCTTAAGAGCGCGAGAATATGGTAGCTCTAGCCTACTGAGCAAACCTAGGGGACTAGAACACTCGTCTCGTTCAGCTCAAAGCTTAGAAATGCTCTTGTCTCGCTTTCTAGGATCACAAAATTCCTTATAGACATGCGATTGCTGTCTATTAGTTCTTTAATGCTAAACCTAAGAATTATATCGCCAAGTTCTACAAGATATCTAAGTATTGTAAGCAGTATAAGTACTCTCTGTTACCGGTTTTACTAGACAATCTTGAACCTGATAGCATTACAAAGCCACCTCCTTACGCTCCCTTGAGAGGTCGCCCAGTCCAGAAAAGGATGAAGCGACGGACGCGGGAGACAGAGGCCTAGAGACTTGGAAATCTAGCATCGTTAGACAGTTAGAAGGAGCAACAGGATAAGGCTTAAAACCGCTATTAATTAGGCGCAACATATTTCCCACAACGCCTAAACGCGTCAAATTATCCTATTTAGATTACACCTGCCTAGCGCTGCCCCAAACAGATCATACCTAATTAAGGGGTATTATCTCAACTTCTTAATTAAAGCGTATCCAGCCCATCTTTTATTACCTAGCCGCTAGACTTACAAGAGCATAGTACCTTATAGCAACAGATTAGAACTATATAAGCAAGTCTTACAGAAATCAAGGCAATAAGAGAACGCCACCAAGTTAAGGGAATTGGACCTACTAGGCGAGCAGTAAACGGGTACAGGAATAGAAACAACAAACATGGTTAACCTTATAGAGCACAGGCATCTACAACAGAAGCAGAACATTTAACTTTGCGGTACCTATCCCCTAAACCGCTATTCTCCCAGCCAATTGTAGACCAGCAGCTACAGCTAGACAAGGATAAACCGCAAAGCAGCAGCAGCTCTTAAGTAGATCTAGCCGCTTCTTAAGCCACTTATATTAATTCTACTATTATAAACAATACCTTTACATTTAGGACATCTAACTCTGTTCCAAATATCACTATTAATATCACATCAAGCCCACTAGGAAGAAACAAAAGACCTATAGCAAGTAGAGATAAAGAAGAGAGTAGTGTTCAAAGCAAAGAGCCTCTAGCCCTATCAACGCGATCAAGAAAAAGAGCTTGAATAGGACAAGTATAAGACTATAGATTGAGGTTTAGATCTATTATAATACAAAATTTGACCTTTCCCTTTATATAAAACTACTGCTGCCCTTGTCTGCTATCCAAGAGCGTCTAGGGGAGGCGCGAAGCCCACTAACAGAACAGTGGCATTTAGGATAGGGGCTGTGGCATATGAGATAGAAGCAGTGGCATTTAGGATATTTTACAAGCTAAGGTCACGTGTGTGTGGTAGTGTATTCAAAACAGTGGTACGGAGGTGCCTTTCAAAAGTTCTGTCTGACGCTAAAAGCGCCACCACAACGCCCAGCTCTTGGCACTAAAATACTTGAGATAGGAGCAATCTGATCTCTCTTCTGATCAACCATGGCCCCCAATACTGACGTGTATACGCGTACTCTTGTTGTTACTCTCAAATCACCATCTGTTGGCAAGTCAACCTCTCAAGTCTCAGAGCTCACTGGCATCAAACCACGCACAATTGATCGTATCTACAGCCGAGCTATTGCTGCTGGCTTCGAGCCCAACGTTCTGCCTCTCAAGATCCTCCCACACCACGTTCAAGACGCTCCTCGCTCTGGGCGCCCATCCAAACAGACGCAGGAGGTCAAGGAGGAGGTATTACAACAAGTATGCCGCGACAGATATGGACGTGAAAAGACCTGCGCTGACGTAGCTGGTGGGCTTAGTCTGCGAGGGATAGATCTCTCAGCTACTACTATCTGGCGAGTCTTAAGAGAGGCTGGGATACCACAAGACAAAGCCAACGAGGAAGCCTAGGTTGACACAGAAGATGAGGACTAAGAGATTAAAGTGGGCGCTTGAGCACGTTACTTGGACGCTTGAGGATTGGAAGAACGTTATATAGACAGATGAGACTTCTGTCGTTCTTGGTCATCGCCGTGGTGGATACAGAATATAGAGGAGACCTGAGGAGCGCGTAGTCAAGAGCTGTATACGTGAGAGATGGAAGGGATACTCTGAGTTCATGTTCTGGGGCTGCTTTACGTACGACAAGAAGGGTCCTTGCTATGTCTACAAGCCAGAGACTAAGGTAGAGAAGCAGATAGCTGCTCAAAGGATCAGTGAGCTGAACGCTGAGCTCGAGCCTTTGATGCGAGATAAGTGGGAGCTGAACACAGCCATGAGGAGGACAGGACTACGCAACAAGCCAGGCAAGAAACCTCAATGGAAATGGACAGCCAAGAATGGCAAGCTCGTACGCAGCTCTGGTGGAGGCATTGATTGGTGGCGATACCAGACGTGCGTTCTTATCCCTAAGCTTCTGCCCTTCGCGCAGGAGTGTATGAAGGATAGGCCACAGACTGTGGTGATAGAGGATAAGGCACCTGCGCATGCACACCACTATCAGGATACAGTGTACAGTCTGTACAAGGTCACAAAGTTGCTCTGGTGTGGCAACTCACCAGACTGCAACTGCATTGAGCCATGCTGGTTCTATATGAAGAGAGAGACTACAAAGAAGGGAGCTCCTCAATCAAGAGCAGAGGGTATTAAGGCGTGGGAGAGATGCTGGCGAGACCTCCCTCAATCAAAGATACAAGCTTGGATTGAGCGTATTGTTGAACATATCCCTAAGATTATTAAGCTTAAAGGTGGCAATGAGTACCTTGAAGGGAGAGGAGAAAAGCGAGTTAGATAGATCAGCAATATGTGGCGTTTTGGTGGCGTTGTGGCTTTCCTTGGCAGACAGAACTTTTGAAAGGCACCTCCGTAGACGGGAAATAATTACGCCAAGCAGTGGTGTGGCGGAAATTTGCCGCAACACAAAATATCGAAACCCAACCACCCAACATCCACAAAACGAAAAAACCCCCAATCTCCACCTACAACCCCAACCCATTCTCTCTCACACACACCACAACTATAATTCCAATGCCTTCCTTCTACAACGGCTACAACGGTACATGTACGATATCCCCCGACATCAGCATACGGAGCCCTGGAGATGTAACATAACATGACATGCCCACCAAAACCTCACCGCAGCTACAAACGACACAAACACCATTTCACGCAAACACCATTTCCTTCGCCCTCTTTCTAAAAAAAAAAAAAAAAAAAAAAAAAAAAAAAAACCTCGCAAGCGCAATCAACGCATATGCACTCCCCCGTAGAATCAATGCATCCGATCATCTAGTAGCCAGCCAGGTTACTTACTATCCGTGTAGCTACTACGCCTTCAAGTCTTTGAACAATACTGATAGACACAGTACGACACGACATAAAACTACCGCCTCCTCTGGACTTAGGTACCATCCATCGTACGCATTGGTTAAAAAAAAACAAAAAACGGACAACAAAAAAGTGGCTTGCAACCAACCAACGCGCTATCAAACTCCCCAACCCAAACATACCACCCACTCAAGAACCGCAAAACCCACACCACAAAATCTCCAACCCAACCTAACCTCACTACCCTAGGTAACCAAACCAACACACCACACGCACCGAACCCCCACCCATGCTCTAACGTCACCTCACCACGCACATTCTTCTGCGCTTCAAGCACCCATCAATTACTGCACCCGACACGACAGAAGCAAAAGACATTAGCGTACAAACAATTACAAAGTTGGGAACTAGTATTTCATATCTTATCGCGCCAGCATGCCCACAGCAGCAACCTTGCATCATACAGGAAAGAAACCACCCTCCCCATCCGCATCCACCGACTCACTCCGCTATCAGCCACATCAATCGCATCAAACCAAATCCCGGCATCACCCATAATTCGAAAAAAAAAACATACAGTAAACACCCGTCTTGAAAGCCTCCCTCTCCCGTTGGGGGACCAGAACAACGGTGGTGCTTTTGGGAACCGAACACGAGAAGTAATCTGGGGGGCAAGGTGACTTGGATAGAAAGAGGAATAGCAGAAGGCGCAAGCACTACTCATGTATACGCGAAGACAGCCAATCCTGATTCGAGACAACTCGAGAAGAGCCCGCTTGGTCCAAAAGAGAAGAAGAGGTGGTATGAGGAAGAAATGGCAACAAAAACATCCCGAGCATCTCGCGTCCTTTACATGACACGATTGCTGCTTTCGCTCTCCAAGGAAAGGGTAGATATTATGTGGTGGCGAGGTTCAGCGCTCAGGGGCGCAGGGAAGGGTGAGATGTGCAGGGGTATGGTGAGAAAGCATATAAGTTTTGTCGTTGCCGCCCAGAAATTAAAGCAAGTTTGCGCTCCTTTCGTTCAGACTTGCATCGTCGCACGTTGTCGTATGTTGCCGCATGCCGTGCCAAGGCGGTATCGATTATGCCCAGATGCGTAGCTGTGCCGAGTTAGCCATATGGCAGGATATAGGAGCACAGAAGACGTACCATGGAATCCCATGATCCAGTGCAAAGACTTAGTGCGTCGTTGCTTACACCAAGACAGCTGACTCGGTTGTCGTGGCCTTGCAGCGTGCCTACACGTTCTCCACGCAGAACGTCCCAAACCTGGGAGCTTGTCAGAGACGTTGTGCAACAATGAACATTGCATGCTCACCTTGCACTCAAAATCGTCATAACCTGCGAACAACAAACGACCGGATACGGAGAATGCCACCGATGTGATACCGCAAACGGGCTCAGGAATCTAAGGTGGCGTTAGCAAACGCACGACGATATAGGTGGGAACGGGAAACACTTGCCGTGTAGGCTTGCAGTTCACGATCGGCACGGATGTCGAAGAGGCGGCAGGACGCGTCGTCAGACCCGGTTCCGAATGCGTTACCGTTGGGGAAGAACTGGATGGCGTTGATATCCGAGTCGTGAGCTGCAAAGGTTTGCACACATTTCTGTTGGCGAATGTCCCACAGCTTGGCAAAAGCATCACAGGCGCCGGACACGAATTGGTTGTGGTCGAGCGGGTTTATGCTCAAGCTCATCACGTCACCCAGGTGGTCGGCGAACTCGTGCACCTTGGAGCCGGTCTCCAGATCCCAGAGCACGCAAGTCATGTCGCCCGAGGAAGTGAGGATGCGCTTGTCGCTGATAAATCGGCAGCAACTCAGGTATCCCGAGTGGCCGGAGAGCTCCCGCGCGACACGGGTGGGGCCTTCCCGAGCCGACAAGTTGTAGATGGAGCAGATGTTGTCCAGGCCTCCGCAGGCGACGTAGTTCCCAGAGGGCGAGTAGGCGCAGGTCATGACCCACGATGACCGCAGCGGGATGGCGTGGACCTTGTTTGTGGTGTAGGCGTCCCAGATGATGAGCTTGCCATCCTGCGAGGCGGAGACGAGATGTCGGCGGTCCGTCGACCAGTGCATGGCGTAGATCTTGGCCAGATGGCCCTTGAGGGTGCGCTTCGTCTTCATCGACAGACGCGGCAGGGCCTCGACGCGCTGCTTTGCGACATCGCGGACTGCATTGGGGGGTCAGCAAGCGGTGGCGGCAGCGGCAGCGGTACGTACGGGTGGTGTCAGCAAGCTCGTCCTTCTTCCGTTTTATCCTGTCCTTGAGGGCCTCGGCATCGCGGCGGGCGATCTGGATCTTCTGCTGGATGGACTCGGCACTCATGTCGGCCATGCTCTGGGGGCGAGTGCGAGCGGTGCCGTGGGAGGGGGCGTCGTCGCGGGTGAGGCAGGCGGGATCCAGGGGCCCACGCAGCTAGCGCAGCAGCCGAGCACGCACGCGAAGCAGCTGGTTGGGCGGGTGCAAAGGCAGCGGCAGAGGGGCGCGGGGGAGCAATTGGGCGCAGAGGGGCGACGCGGGCTGCGGGGGGTGAGGTGAGGATGGACGTGGTGGTGCTGCTGCTGGAGACGAGGTTGCAGGTTGCAGGTTGCAGGTTGCGGCCGGGGCTGGGGCTGGGGCTGGGGCTGGGGCTCGGTGCTAGCCGAGAAACGTCGAGCTGGACGCCGAACGGAAGGGAGCAAGCAGCAAGCAAGGAAGAAAGTGGTTAAACAAGGGAGAGGGATGCGGCTGTGGAAGAGACTGCGTACCGTCGTCGATGGCTGCGTGCGCGCGAAGACGGCCAGAAAGGCAGAAGGGCACAAGGGCACAAGGGCAGAGCAGAGCAGCGCACGGAGAGCACAGCGCTGTCAGGTCAAGGAAAGAGCGCGCGGTCAAGTCAAGGAAAGCGCTGCTGCTGCCGTTTTCTCCCCGTCGCGCCTTCTTCGTCAGTTGCAATCTCCAGGCCCGGCCTAGCGCCATGCAGAAAGGGGAGTTCCCGTGATTGGCCGCTGTCCGTGGATGGATTCTACGCGTCGTGAACGCTTCCCTTCCCAGTCCCCGCCCCCCGCCAGCTCGCGTCTTCTGCGTTTGGCGCCCGCTGGCTGAACCACGACACTGCCTCTGCCTCGCCATGCCCGCAAACGCGCCGCCCGTCGACGTCGCCTTTGCCCGCCGCCTGCCCAAGATCGAAGTGCGTGGCTCCTGCCTCCTGTTCGCCATCTGCCAAGCGCGCATGGACGTCAATAAACCCGCCATGCTAACCGCAACTCACAGCTCCACGCCCATCTGATGGGCAGCATCAGTCGCGCCTGTCTCCACGCCATCTGGAAGAATCGCCGCGCTCAGGAGCCACAGCTCGACCTGGAGGACCCTCTCGTGGCCATTCCACCGGACAAGGTCGACTACGACGTGGAAACGTAGGCCGCCTTTCCTTTGTCTCCATATTGATCTCCACACCCCGTCAAACATGGAGCAAGCGCGTGCACGTTCATTGGCTCACCCCATCTGGCGTCTGTTGCCCATCTCGTTGGATTCTCCGACTGTTCCCAGCATCGGCCTGCTCCCGAATCTTGTTCTTGCATCCTGACCTTCTGAGGTACCCACGTGAAGTCGGTGCTCTACGCTGTTGGGCAGGCACGACTGACAGCGCCCTCAGCTTCTTCCCGTTGTTCTCGTCGTACATTTATAAGCTTTGCGACCACCTTCCCGCTATAGAGTACGTACGGGACGCACTATGTCCGATGCACCTCACATCTTCCGTTCTGCCGAGCTTCTAGCGTGAACGGACAGCGGGCCTGGCCTAGCTATCTGTGCAGTGTGCACCATGTGCACGTATCCCGATTCATTTCATCCCCCGAAGAGGTTCGCCTGTCCGAGAGCAGGTTTGACAATGCGGCAGATTCGCTACGAGAACAGTATTGCAAGACTTTCAAGCCGACCGTGTCGTGTACATTGAGCTCCGAACAACACCCAGGGCGATTCCAGATCGAGCCATCTCGAAAGATGACTACGTGAAGACGATTCTCGACGTCCTTGGAGACCATCACCTTTCAGTAGGGAACTCTATGAGGGCATTCCTGATCCTTTCCATAGACCGACGCAACACAGCCGCTGAAGCAGATGAAGTAGTCGACCTCGCCATTAAATACCAATCAGCTGGCGTGGTTGGCGTCGACCTTTGCGGCAACCCTGCCCGAGGAGACGTTCGCATATACACAAATGCCTTTGCACGAGCAAAAGCCGCAGGCTTAAAAATCACCCTGCATTTCGCCGAGATCGCAGAATCAGCTACAGAGCAAGAACTCTCCACACTCCTCTCCTGGCAGCCCGCTCGGCTCGGCCACGTCATCCATGTCAACGACAAGTTTCGGAAGCGCATAGAGGAGCAGAACATAGGCGTAGAGTTGTGCCTGAGCTGTAACGTGCACGCCAAGCTCATCACAGGAACCTATGCTGACCATCACTTCGGCATGTGGAGGCCTACTCGGGTTCCTGTGGCCCTCTCTGTAAGTGGGGCACATGTGCGAGAGGATGATTGGGCTCATGGTTAGCAGACTGATGACGTCGGCGTATTTTGCAGCCCACTGTCCCAGGAATACTACCTTGCAGCTACCCATTTCGGGTTGAGCGGTGCCGAACTGAAGGCTTTGGCACAGCGTCCGATTAGCTCTATATTCGCTGGATCGGGAGGAGGAACGCGCGCGGTTGGAGGGAAATATTCGAACAGTGGGACCATGTGAATATATTTGAGCAGTAGAGTGATGTGAATATATTCGAGCAGTCAAGTGATGTGAACCCATTCGAGCAGTAGAGCGATTAGCGCATCGGCGAGCAAAGAGCACGTTTGAACACGTGAATCATGTCGCGAGGCGCTATTATCTATATAAAAATCCTCCCTTGAAGGCTCCTGTTAACAGTCGTCTGTGAGCCACCCACGTATGCCACGCTCGTTTCACAAATGCATACAAACGAAATCATCATCTTTTGTACTTGGTGGGCCAAACTAGGTAGTTAGACAAAGGTAGAAAGATGCGATGAAGAGCCACTTCCCCACAACACAAAACTCATTGGATAATACTCCCACCACTAGTCTACATAGTTAACACTAAAGAAGAGCAGAGCCTCTTCCCTCATCCCAATCCACGCCACAAACGTCATCAGCCCATCTTATCTTATCCGTAGGTACTGTACTGTACTGTGTGGGGTCAACCAACTCCCTCTGAAACCTCAAAAGCAGCGCAGCAGCGCGGCCGAGCCACGTCAGTCCTAGGACCTAGACACGAACCAACATGATAAACGTCAAACATCAAACGCGTAGTGGTTCGAACCCATTGGTTCGGCACGCTAAACCTACCTCACAGAGTTCAGTTTGCGTGGGTGAGTATTGTTCCTGTAGGCAGAGTTGGCAACAATCAAGTCGACTTGATAACTTGACTTGATTGACTTGATACAATCAAGTCAATCAAGTCAATCAGGGAGGCGAAATTTAGCAAGTCAATCAAGCAAATCCTGCCGACTTGATTGACTTGATTGATAGACTTGAATCCCTAGGATCTTAGGGGTTTATCGTAGAATACTGGATCCTTAGAGTATAAGGCAGCTCGGAGTTAACGGACTTTACCTGAGATAGTTGCCTATCTAGGCTTAGCGCCGTATTTCTGAGTTTCCTCATCTCCCACCACCCATCTAACTTACCTACTTACCCACCACCTCTCTCGCTCTACCAACGCCCTCCTCTATTAATATGGCGTCGCGCGATCGCCTAGAAGGCATGAATAGTAACCTCTCTCAAGTTTTTAGCCAGCGGCTTGAAAGCACGGCGTCACAAACCCCTCCTGAAGATGGTGCCACTGATGTAGCCACCAACGCGCCGTCAGAGCTTGACGCCGAAAGCTCTGTGGGCACCCCATCCGCCACCGATATAGAGGACAACGATGACGATTACGAGGGCATTGAATGGGTACGCCTGCCAGAGATTATCATAAGCCAGCTCATGGTGCAAAGCGCAGTCAAAAGAGAGCTGGGTTTGGCGGCACGGATATCGCCTCTGGCACCGCAAGCAACAACGCCTGTACTGGCTCTGCCGCTATTGCCACCGTCATAAGCACCCTGCCGGATTTTATTACGCTGATCAATCAACTACGTCAATCGGGCGCCATCTCGGTGAGCGTAAAGCTGGCCACGGCATCGAGAAGAACGGCCCAAAAGCCACCTCCCGCGTCACGACTCCCTCCCAGCAATCCTCTCTGCTCGCCCACATACATCACAAAAGGCCTTGGCGTACCGCAGGGCGTCGCCAACCTTATCGCAGAGAGCTTCTCGCGCACAAGTTTCCTACAATCAGTGCTCGATTAGGTGGTGGCCAATAATCAGGCGCTCTCTGTAATTGAGGGCGCCGCTTTTCGAGCTATATGTTACGGCAGGCTAACCCGCTGGCTGAGGCAGAGCTATGGAGATCCCACAACACCCTACGAGCTCATATAATCGCGGAGTACGAGTCGTACGTACCCGCTGTCGTCGATTACCTACGCGACGCGCGATCAGCTATACACATCTCCTTCGACAATTGGACGTCAACAGGCGGCAAGCAGGCGTTGACAGGTATCTGCGTCCACCACCTCGATCGCGACGGCAAGCCTCGCGATTACGTATTAGGCCTGCCCTTGTTGATGGGCCAGCATACAGGCGTCAATATTGCCGCCGTCGTTGATGCCACGCTCAAGAGCTTCAAGATCTCCGCCTGCAACTTAGGTTACTTCGTCCTTGATAACGCCACCAACAACGACTCCGCAATCGACGCCCTAGCCATCAAATATAACTTTAACGCCCGCTATCGACGGCTACGCTGCGCCTACCATATAATCAACCTCGCCGCCCAGCAAATTATATTTAGCAAAGATCGTGAGGCGTTTAAGAACGCGGAGGAGCATCTTGATGAGGAGGAGGCGTTTCTCGACGAGTGGCGTAAGGTTGGCCCTCTAGGCGTCTTGATCGACGTCATCCCCTCTATTTGTACTCCGCAGGCTCGACAGCTTCTTAAGCAGTGCTAGATAATTAGCAACACTCAATTAGAGGCAGATTACAAAGTTAAAACGCTAGAGATCGTTAAGCCAGTAAAGACAAGGTAGAACTCCTATTACGACTGTTTTACGCGCGCGCTCGAGCTCCGCATGCCTCTCAACAACTATATCAATCACAAGCTCGTTGAATATCGTCGCCAGGGCACCCGTCAACGCTCCCAACTGCCTAATCTTAAGAAGCGTCGGTTTATTAAAGAAGACGGCCTCTCTGCTAAGGATTAGGCAACAATTGCAGAGTACCGAAAAATCCTACAGCCCTTTAAAGAGGCCACCACCTATATGGAGGGCAGGGGCGTAGTAGTTGGCACGTCAGGAGCCATCTGGGAGGTGCTCCCTACGCTTAATTGGCTTGCCACCACCCTCGACGAGATGCTGTTTCAATACAACAACGTCGACTTCACTGACGTTGACGCCCCAGAGGATCATATACAAGCCACCTGTAATATGGCTTATATGAAGATCCTCGAGTATATATGCGCAAGCTAAAGGATACCCCGGCATACTACGCTGCCTGCCGTCTCCAGACTGGTCATCAATCAATCAATCAATCTAACGCCTTTTAAGTTGATTGATTGAGTTCCTGGCAGAGCTCCAATTGAGTTGAGATTGATTGAGCTCCGCACAGCGGAGCTCAAATTAAGTTAAGTTAATTGACGAGATGGGAGCTCGAAGTTGAGTTAATTGAGATTGATTGAGAGTTGATTGGTTACTTAGCCTTGAGGCCTATCTTTCTCCAGGATCGGATGGATTGCAACGCGCTAAGTAACTCAGGCTTCATATTGAGCCGTCGTACGCCAAGTAGATCTCCGAGCTCGCTGAAGATCCTCTCACAGTCGGCCGAGGCAGCTGGAATAGAGTAGATATCAAGGGCCATTTGAGAGAGAGAGAGAACGGGGTATCGAGAGCGCGTAACCAGCCAGTAGTTTGATCGGGTGGGTTGCGAGAGGATCGTCCTCTGCCAAAGGCGCCTCGCGCTTCCACATTTCATACTCATCGTCGATCGTACTGGCTACCTGCTTTTAGCCTGCCTTGATAGAGTTCCGGAGGAAGTCATCTCGCCTTAACGCTTTGCTAACGCGCTGGCGCTTATGTGGCCGTGCAGCTCCCTCAGGAGATGATTGCCCACTTGCCTTTGCGGCCATCTTATCCTTATGTGACCTCCACAGTCGTGAGAAGGACTGGTGGCCTTGCTCTAACCAGCCTTTAAAAGGATGAGGGCCCTCCACAGCCTCGTTATAGTCGTCTGGTACATCCCATAGGTCTTCGAGCGTGTGCTTGTACGTGGGATGGAGGATCGTCGCCGCGAAGTAGATGGGAGAGTCTCCAAGCTTGTTGTAATACTTAGAGAGCTTTGCGTGGGCGTTACTAACGTTAGTCTTGAGATAATCCTCTGGCGCGTTAGGATCTTCGTAATTGATACCCTGCAGTCTCTCTTTTAAGCTTCAAGTTAAGCTAATAGCCATTTAAAGGTGATAAGAACCTCCCAAATAGCACCATAGCTACCAGAAGCGCCTCTGCCCTATAGTAACATAGTGGCCTCCTTAAACGGCTCAAGCAGCTGCTTATACTCAGTTATCGTTGCCCAGTCCTTTGTCTGCAGTCCTCCTTCTTAGATGAACTTGCGTGGCTGCTCACGCGGCTCTTTCCAGCGAGTGGCTGCAGCTACTTAGTATTCCTCTATCTTTAGGTAGATATAGGCGTCGAGGGGCGTGTGGAGCTCGCAGGCGCGATCAAAGCAATCGTAATAGGAGTTCCAGCGAGTCTTGACAGGCTTAATAAGCTCCCTCGGCTTGAACGGCTAGTTACAGTTCTTTGCGTCCTCTTCTTAAAGTCTTATAAACAGCTCTCGGTTCTGTGGCGACGATGTAGCAGAAGAAATCGCGTCAAATAGTACCGCAATAGGACCAAAACTGTCGCCACTCGGCCATAAAGCCCTCTTCTTCCTGCTTAAGCGTTAACGTAGCAAAGTACTGTATGGTGAGGTAGCCCTACGTTAATATTAAGCTCCTCGTTCTCAAAAGAGTCCTTGTCCTTGCCCCATATAATCACCTGCGCGGCAAGGTTGAGAATGTGGCATGTACAGCGTAACAGGCGATAAGGCGCGTAAAAGCTAAGATCTTCTGCTAGGAACTCTACAGCAACGTCGTTGTTCATAGCGTTATCCAAAACGAAGTAGCCAAACACGTTCTCTATCTATCTCAAAGGCCTTGAGCGTGTCAGATACCAGAGAGCCGATATTCGCGCCAGAGTGTTGCCCGTGTAGCACGGGCAGGCCGAGCAGGTAGTCCACCGGCTTAGCAGCCTCATCAAGATAGTGTACGCAGATTCCCGTAATCGCTTTCTTATTGCCCGTCGACGTCCAGTTGTCAAAGGAGAGGTGGATAAGGGTAGTCGCTTTGTGGAGATGCTCTACGACGGCTGGTATCAACGCCTTGTACTCGGCAACAATATCATCGCGGAGGGACACATGGCTCTTCCATAAGTAGGATTCGGCTAGTGGGTTGGCGGCCTGTACTAGCGCGCGGAAGGAGGGTTTCTCAATCGCTCGGAGCGACTGGTTGTCGTCAGCGATCCAATAAGTAACTGCTCAAAGAAACTTGGTGCGGTTGAAGCTTCCTGCCAGCTCGTTGGCCACCTCTTGAGATACCTCAGTCCCCTTCATCTGCATGGCAGCGAGTATTAACGTTTAATCAGCCGGGGCCTTTGCAATCTTGCCTAATTTATCATAGCCATAGCCAGGCTTGAATTGTGCCAGATAGCTCGCTGCAGAGCTAGTAGAGAGACCAACGTTATACTCTCCACCAAATCTCTTATAGGTATAGCAGTACCTGCAAAGCCAGTACTTCTTCTGCTGCTCTCAATACCAGACTGGCCAGCCGTACAGGTATATCCAGCTTAGTTTAGACCCGCGTGAGTGTTCGTAGGGCCGCTTCTGCAGATAAGGTACTCTATTCCAATCCAGGCCGTCGTATACATCGTCGTCAATATCAGAATCTTCGCGGGGTAAGGGATTAAGGTTACTAAAGACTTCAGACGCGTCGATTTTAGGGCGCCTAGAGGCGGCTTTTAGAGGCGGGCGCTTACTATTTGCGCGTGCGGCTGCTTTCTCAAAGGCCTTGTGAAGATTCTCGTTCATAATCTGTACAGGTAGGCGCGTGGGTAGGTAGGGTAGGTAGTTTCGGTAAGGTACTTGTGGTAGCTGTTAAAAGAAGTCGTGGTGTTTAAGCCTTAAGGCTACGCGCGAGGTACTTACTAAGCGGGTTATCGATAGGCGTATATCCTATGTAAACTAGGTACAACGGCCCCTCACAATTTACTCTACGAAACATAATTTTACTATATACTTAGAGCTTAACTTAAACTCAATCAATCAATCAATCAGGGATCTCCAAGTTGAGTTGTGGTTGAGTTCCACCTATCTCGAGTTGAGTTGTGGTTGATTGGCCATGTCAATCAATCAATCAATCTGATTGAGTTCAGGTTGATTGATGACCAGACGGCCCGTCTCCACCCACGCACGAAAAGTTACATGGATAAAGTGTGGGCTGTGCCTCTTGATTACAGTGAGGAGGCTTATGCAGGACCTCACACATACAAAGGCTGGGCTAGATGATTGCCACGTTGGCTTTCAAACGCTTGTGGGCAGAGTTTAAAGAGGCCGCCTCGCCCGTTAGTACTCCAGAGCCTCCGGCGAAGAAGGCACGTACTGGGCCAGCTAGCAGTCGGTCTGATTTTATGAGAGCTACCCTACAAGGTGACGACGCCCGTCCAGTCTATCGTCGCGATGAGTTTGAGCGCTGGATAATCGAGTCACCCGTGCCAGAGGAGTCCCTGTTTGCGCGCGACCCGATTCTATACTGGCTGGGGAAGGCTGACGAGTACCCCGTCTTATCGCGCTTCGCCCTCACAATCCTCAGCATCCCTGCGGCGGCCACCGACTGTGAGAGGACCTTCTCGGAGCTAGGCGATTTGCTGGAGACGAGGCGTCTTCGTATGAAGGCAGATCTCCTCTCCGCTCTACAAAGCCTACGTAGCTGGAAGCGCCTTGGCTTAAAGCCTACGACGGCAGCAAAAAGTCCACGTAACGAAGCTATCTCTCCTGAAGAGCTGGAGACGATATACGAGATATACGGTAGTTAATTTACTACGCCTAAATTATACGTACAGTTATCAATCAAGTCAAACAAGTCAACAAGTCGAGCCTTATTTTTGCTATCAAAGTCAATCAAGTCAAGCAAAAGCCACCAGATCCGTCAATCAATCAATCAATTCACCCCGACTTGATTGACTTGATTGTTGCCAACTCTGCCTGTAGGCCTGGCTGGCACGCTGGTTGCACCTGGGTCGGTTTCACGGCTGTGGAGACTTGTACGCGTACCCACCTTTGGGACACGCTCTTGAGAACGTGTGTAGAGTAGAGGATGTGGAGTGGAAGGTGTAGATGTGAGATGAGTTGTGAGGAAGCAGGATAAGGATGGAAAGGAGGTGGTATATTAGTCGAGTTTGAAAGGTGGTAGTATGTACGCAGAGTAAGTTGATACAGACAGAGACCAACCATCAAATCGTACATTGATATGCACGCCACGATCCACGATCCACGATCCATGTATTTGCAGCTACAAAACACATAATCTTAGCCAAAGTGAAAAAAATTCGGGTATCAAACTCCCCAATCCGTCCGTCACAACCCAAAAAGCGACCAAAAAGCCAAGATCCCTAGGGTCCGCCAGACCGCACAAACAATCATGCATCAAAAAAAGGGGGAAATGCCGTGTCAAGTGTCCACCTAAGACCTCTTGCCCCAGCCCTTGGTATACTCGTTGCGCGCTTCAAACGCAAAGTCCACCTGCTCTTTGTACATCCTGTGCAGTTTCTTGATCTCGCCTCCCTCCTCCATCTCATCCACAATCTTGTTGGCATACTTTTGTCGCCTCTTAACGCTCCATTTATCGCGCTTGACAAGCTTATCAGGGGTGCAGTGGCCTTGGGCGACGAGGTAGTAGTCGACCACCCAGCTGTTCAGATGGTAGCGCCAGTGATATAGAGTGTGTGCTACCTGAGCGTTTGCTTTGCAAGTGGAGCCCAGGGTGAAGATCTTCGACTCAGGCGGGAGAGACGTTCGCCGGCAGCGTCGTAGGTTGGCTTTTCGCCGTTGAGCGCCTCTTCTGAACCCGTGGATGAGATGCCAGACGAGTTGGATTCAGCGTCAGAGTCGGAGGAGTCGTCGGCCAGCGGCTCGAGGGTGTCTTTGTGGTACGGCTTCCCCGTCAACGAGAGTTCGAAAGACGCAGTATGATTACGGTTGCACGCATCGCAGTGGGGGCTCATAATATCGCGCATGCGCCGGTCGATGTCATTCACAATTAGCTCAGGCCGTGCTCGAATCGCCCTTGTAAAGTCTGGGGTCCAGACCGACGAAGAGAATTTTGAATTGGCGAGACCGTTCACCTCGTCATTGAGCTTTCGGAAAGTCAGATCGTAGATTTCGTCGTCAGCTGAGAAGGCCGGATTGATCTTCTTCTGAACCATCCATTCCACTGCGTACTTGAAAAGCTCGCGAGGTTTCGCGCGACTTAGACTGCTGAACTGCAGCGGTAAGCTCGAGGATTCGGCGGGTTCGCCAATAACAGCGTCTTCATCGTTAATGAAACTCCCGTCGTCTTCATTTTCGTATAGGACCTCATGCGCCCTTGCGAGGTCGATGCCGTCTCCGTCTTGGTATTCTTCACTTCCATTTTCCTCGTCATCAGAAAGATCCTCCTGTTCTTCTTGGATTACTTCGAGGTCGGAGTCTGAATCCACAACAACGGGCTTTTTGCGTCCAGTTGACGATGATGGCGGTTCGCTAGCGACGCCGCGACGCTTTTTCAGCGCTTCCAGTGCCTTCTCTCGCTCAGTCTTTGGTTTCGAAAGGGTACTCCTTAGCCGGCCTCTATCGGGCAGAGGGGACGACTTCAAGAAAGCCAGATCCTCGTTCAATTCGTATTTCTCATCCCGTCTCTCGTAGTCATTGTCTTGCTCTGGTGTGGACACTCGTCGGCTGCGTTCCGGTTCTTCTTCTTCCTCTCCTTCTTCATCCTGGTCTGAATCCAGGGATTTGGTTGACCTGTTTCGTCTCCGGGTCTGCTTTCCTCTCTGATTTTGCGTCTTCTTTCGGGGGACTACCAATGCCTCATCTTCACTTCCTTCTTCTTCCGAAGTAGCCTTTTCTGGAGTAGAAACACGCCGAACAGCACGACGCTTGCTCTGTGTTGGCCGTACCACGGCTTCCTCCTCCTCTTCTTCCTCCTCCTCCTCCTCCTCCTCAGGCTCTTCGACCGCAATTCTCTGTCGGCGAGCGTTATTGCGGACGGGAACCACATGTACCTCGCATTCACTCTCACTCTCGTCTGACGAACTGCCAGATGAGATGGTGACCTCGTTGTCGGAACTCCCAAACATGCCGCGCTTGTTCTGAGACACAGGCCTGCCTAGCTTCATGCCACGCTCTGTTTCTTGTTGTAGCCTTCTTCGCTTTGATGGGCGACTCGGTGAAGGTGCGGCATCGCTGCTGTCGCTGCTGACAGTGACAACCTTCGCGGGTTTTGGCGAAGCGGCTGAAGCGGGCGAGAAGTTAAGCTTTGTTTGACGCTTTCGAGTGAGCGGCCGCTTGCGAATCATCGTTATCGGACAGTCTGAGTGAGTGATATCTCTGCCAAAGAGCGCGCGCGGTGAAGTCGCGCGTCAAGGTTGCGCGTTGAAGTTGCGCGTCACCTTGGTTGACAGGACAGGGCGCAGGGCTCTTCGCGGCACAGAGAGACTGCAAGACTGGAAAGCGTTCAAAAGTAATAGAGTAGTGGTGCCGTGTCAAGAATACAAAGAGTGCTGAGGGAGTTGCGGGCAGGCAGCGGACGCCAAAATTATGGACTAGCTCATTAACCTTAGGACCGCACTAAAAGCGGGGCCCCGGGGATACGTGAGCACGTGACGTCACATTCAGCCCTAGCAAGTTCCCGTTCGGCGTTGCTCTAGCTCGAGAGTATACTCATTCATTCATTCATTGTAGCGGGTGTTGATGTCGGAGCCACATCCTACCACACCGACGTGCTTACCCACGATGTCCACGTTGTTATCCCAAGTCGCCGTGTGCATGAGTGGCCCCCGAAAAGTGTCCATCCCAGGAATCTTAGGAACGTTTTGCCTAGTGTGAACACCCATAGCCGTGAACAGATAGGCCTTTTGATCACTTCCCCTTGGTCGGTTTGGACGTGCCACTTGCCAGCGGCCTCATTCCAATCAGCAGCTACCATCTCAGTTGAGAAACGGATAAGCTTGCGCAAATGATGTTTGTCCACGACATGGTGCAAATACCCAATAACCTCGCCCCGGCTTAGATAGTTGTTCGGCCAGGGGTAGCTTTGCAAATCTTCTTTGTCCCATGAGCAGCGGTATAGGTAGCTCTCTGTGTCCGTAGTCGGGCGAGGATAATCATTCCAGAACCAGACTCCACCAACTCCCTGGGATTTCTCGATGATGCTTGCTTTCATCCCAAGCTTGTGCAAAGAATATAGCTGGTAGATACCACAGAAGCTAGCGCCAACTACCAGGGCGTCTAGATGTGGTTGATCCATTGTAAAAATGTTGAATTAGCTATGAGTATTTTTTATTTTTTTATGAACAAAGCTGCTTCTCGCAACTATACTGTAGCAAAAGAAAATCTAGCTATAACCTTTTTTTCTGTGTACTAGCTCTGTAAGATACTATATAAATACATATAAAAGCAAACGCTAAGTTAATCTTAAAATTAAACAATTTTCTTTTAATTATGTGATCTGACTGTGAAATGCCTGTGGGTCTCGGTCGAGACCTGTAGCTATGAGTAGTCGAAGTTTCAAATTGAGTCAACCTCGTTAGCAAGGGCAGCCGGACCTCTGATGTGATTGTGAACTGCCAATGCGACACAAGCATAAACCTTTGAGATCAATTACTTTCGAACGAGGTTGGTCAGCAACTATATTAAGGCACTGCAGCCTCTGATGGGCCAAGTAGGATTATGTATTGAATATGCCGACAATTGCGCCACTGTCACATACGATGTACGTATGCAAATTTAGACTCTTGTATTGCATGTTTTCGACAGCCAATAGGCACAGTTGCGTGGCAAGATTTTGCGCCTAACTTGGGAGTATCTATGCATACAGAGGAGTTAGGAAAGCCCGAGGGTAATCTACCGGCTCAACGGCACTGGATTCGAATCAGATAATTGAGCAAGATGGAAGTCCACCAATCATGCCAAAAGTTTTGGCGACTACGCCGCATATTGGTCAAGCCTTCGACACTTACCGAGATTCCTGCATCACTGAGAGGATGCGTCACATACCGTGTATGCAATTGAAAATCCTTCATATGCAAGCTTGCCTATTGATATGGGACTGTGGTGAGGGGGAATAGGTCATGAGGGGTCAGAACTTCAGAATATTGTCGGCAAGGGCGATTGGACATCAGATGGCGTGTATGCAAGTAAGCATACTGCATATGCAAGCTTGTTTGTCAACAAGGGACTGTTAGGCATTAGGCCATAAGGAGTTAGAATGTTTCCAGCAAGGGCTGTCGGTGCAGGCGTGAGACTTTGGCCAGGGATAGGTTGTATCCTAGTTACTTGTCCAATAGGTGGATAGCGAGGTGTAGGATTCATATTAAGCGTGTCGAAGATGCCAAATTTACACGCAACCAACAACGTTGTCGCTCAATTCGCTGACAGTAAGGGCGCCAACTGGGAAGCCCTACTAGCTCTCATGCAGGCGTGAACATGGCCAAAGACGTGTACGGGTGTGCCAAAGCGTATAGGAAGCTCAGCTACTTTGTTCTTGACGATGCTAGCAACAACGATACAGCCATCGACGCGTTAGCAAAGCTTTTGAACATTCCGGAGGCTTCATGGGCTCATAGAAGCGGCTGTAGTGCATACCTAGGTAAGCCCAACATCATTAACATGGTGACGAGATCCCTCTTATTTGGCGACCAGAAGGACATATAGGGTGGAAAATCAGCTGCTGAAGAATTCCCGTGATAAAGTACGAGAGATGGGAACAAGGCCGACGAGTGATAAGAACATAAGGGTTAAGGCCATTGTTTAGCCTATAGAGGGTCTTATAGCGCGAATTTCTGGCGTTTTTTTTTTCTGAAAGAGTAGCCAAAAGACAAATCAAATAAAAGAGGGGCGAGAAAGCAAAATAAATAGTGATTTGATGAGCAGTCACTATACCAGCTGCGAGCGACGTCAGTTTATGGATTGCATGTGGCGTCAATAGGGGCGGCATCTTCGCATTAATTGGCTGGCACGTGTACCAATTTCGGGTTCTGCAACATACAACCTCAAATTTTTCATGTAACCATTGCTACGCGTTGTCACTGTCTACGGCGTAGCACTCCCGGCAAAATCCTTCGCCTTGTCTCTTCCCGTCTTGAGCACACTCGCAACCAGGCCAGCAAGGCGCCCCATATCAAAGGCCACAGCAATCGCCACATAACCCTGCTGGAGCAACATAGGAATCATGTCCGGAGTTTGCCCAGGCCCAAAGATGGGCAGGTTGTTCTTTTTGGCCGCAGGACCGAATTTTCCCATTGCCTCGAGGAAGGTGGGATGCGGCTCGCCTCCAAACTGGAGAGGTAGTCTGGCGTCGATCATGTAGTCGCCGGGGCCGAACATTATCGCGTCAACGCCTTCGACGGCCGCGATATTTTCGACGTTTTCGATACCTTGGACCGACTCGACCTGGGGTATTATGCAAGGGTGCTTATTGGAGGTAGCGATGTTGAAGTTGTCGTTGGGGTAGATGGAGGCGTCTGAGACACCGGGGGTGGAAGTGCATGGGCTGAAAGAGCGCTGGCCCATGGGCGCTAGAGAGGATTGTAAGTTTGTGATAGCAGCATGTGGCGAATAGAAGGTGGAAGGAGAGACATACGGTAGTACATCTCTTTGATCATTCATGCCTCTCACTCCCTGCGCGCTTTCTACGTGTGGAATTATGATACCCGCCGCGCCCGCGTTCAAGGCGGTGGACAAGCTAAGTTCGTCATGCTTGGGTATGCGGACCACAACCATTGATTTGCCCTCAGAGCGGTGTTGCGCGGCATGGATGGCACTGGAAACCACATTAGTCTATACCTTATCATCATCGCTACCTTAGCGATACACTGCCACCTACTCATATAGTTCGAGACGGTTGAACATGCTATGCTCAACATCAATCCAGATAAAGTCTGGCTTTGTCGATGCTAGTACTTTCATGAAGGTACTCGGAATGTCGTGCGCGACGCCCATTAGCGTCTTGCTTGGATCTGCCATCGCATCCTGAAGGGCCTTTTTCAGGTTGCCGGGGAAGGTCAGGACGGCGGCACGATATTCTGCCCTGGTATGAAGCTCCGGCTGCTCCGTGAAGGGTAGACCGCTCATCGTGAAGAACTTATGTGGGAAGTTCTTGGATATCGTTCGGTGCGATGGAATGGAGGGAGAATCTGCGGAAGACACTGAGCGCGACGGGAAAGTTCCACCTCGCATTAGGTCACATATATATAGGCATACTGAGCCGTAAGGATGACGCTCCCTCTGCTAGCTCTGAATCCATAATTCGATTGCACGCCGTATCGCCGCAAGCAGGCAGAAATCGGAAGGCGCGGTAGATGCTTAAGTGCTAGATATAGCTAGGGCTTATCACGCAAGGTTCATATGGCAATATTTCACAAGCATTCATAGTATAACGCAAGTCACACTATTTCGAAAAGGAGTTCTATAGATGACAACTACTAATATAAGGGACACAATTAAATTTTTACTAAGAATATTAAACCTATGATAAGTATACCTATATGCGCTGCGCGAGAACGAAGAGCCGTGGTCAAAAGACGAGCCGACGCTGGAAGAAGCCTAGGAAATTGACCGAACGCGCTCAAAATACAAGGGCAAGAACAAAAAGGCCCCTTGAAGACTGCATCCGGCCAGACCCGTGAGGTATACAAAATAATTCGAGCGATGCTTATAGGTCGAAAGCTCATACATGGATCTGGTGGCGACATGGGCACTGTGCCGCAACCCACTCAAAAGGGCGACGAAATCTGTGTTCTTCTCGGCTGCCATACGCCCATGGTGCTACGGCGGGTCAGAGATGATGTCTTCCGCATCGTTGGAGAGTGTTATGTGCTTGGGATCTCCGAGGGCGAAGCTCTCCTGGGCTCCTTGCCAGACGGTAGGAGGAGAGTCTTTGGCTCGGATCCCAAGTCAGGAGTTCATTTGTACTTCGTAGATCATCGCACCGGAGACCAGAGCCTGATGGACTCCAGACTCCGAAAATTATCGTTGGACTTGACAGACTTCCCAAAACAGCTTGAAGATCGTAATGCGCAGATCCGGCTGAAACCGGAGCAGATTCACAGCGTTTCCCCCCAGATGCGGGAATTCAACATTATATAATAACAGGTCTGGAGCTGCGCAACGACCCCAGCGATGGACCACCTAACCCTCAAATCTACTTGTTCCGTATCGTAGAGAAATACCTTGACAGTTGATAAGCTGCCCTCACTACGCAACACCCACAGTTGGCTCCGTCGCGGCAACACTTGCAGTCGGGCCTGTTGCGAGAGCGCCTTTCTCGTCTCCCGCGGCAACGCTCTTCTCTTCTCCTGCAGCAACACTCTTCTCTTCTCCTGCAGCAACGTTCTTCTCATCTCCTGCAGCAACGTTCTTCTCATCTCCTGCGGTAACGCTCTTCTCATCTCCTCCCCATAGATAAATCTCGCTCTCCCCAACAACTTTACCAGCCTTCTCCCACTGCTCAGCCCGCACTTTCCGGCGTTCCTCGGCTAGTTTGGCGAGTGCTGGCCAATAGATGCCGTGGTCGTAGGTGAAGTCCACCTCGCCACCAGCGTTTTTCATCAGTTGCGAAGCGGGGATATGGTCGGTGAGGGCTTCGTTGTAGCGCATTTTCGTTTTGGTGACGGGGTCAATGAAGGGAGATATTAGTTTGAGGAAGGTGGTGACATACCAGGGCACTGTAACGAGTTAGTTCGTCCTCGTAGCCAGCCGCAGCGTTGAATACAGAAAGATGCAGACGGATCTGTTCCAGCTGTGTATAGGTAGACTTACGATGCGTGATCAATGCCCTGCCTAACCTCTCTGGATAGTGGTTTTGTAGGATGCTCAGCACCTGCCTTCCAGTCGCGATGCTGGGCTGGCTTCCTGCGCTGCTGTTCCTGAAGTCGACCAACAGCGCCAACGTCTCTTGTCCCGGCGGCGTAATATCCAGTGTTCTCTCCAGCATATAAACCAAGTGCTGCACCTGCTTCGGGCTGTTCTTGGTATTCTGCTTGTTCGGTAGTAGGTACAAGCATGGCCGGCCTTCATTATCGTAACCTAGCGTAACCTGCTTTCCTGCAAGGTATATGATAAGCGCATGTCTTTCTATAGTGCAATTCTGATGAAACTGACCCGTAGCATTCTCCTCTGAGATATAATCAGCAGTGAAGCCATCAGTACCGTATTCTCGTCGCCAAATCAGGGTATCTTTCAGACGCTGGGTTGCTTGCGGCAGGTGCCATTTCGTAGCGCGGAGGTAACGGAGAAGGCATTCACGCGTGAGCCACATGCGCTCCGGGTCTGAAAGCGGTTCTTCTTCGGCGCCTTTCGCCGATGTCTTGGGAAGGGTCGTCCATGTTCTGACGTTTGTAAGAAGCTCGTCGTACTTTTTCTGTTGGTCGGCGGTGAGAGCGCGCGGCATGGCGGGCTTGTGGCCCTCGGCAGGGTGCGGAAAAGGACCAATGGCTGACATTGTGGTAGATAGGCAAGGGGAGGGAAGTGCAATCGAGAAAGATGCAATTCGTAGACTGGAGAGGATCAATGTTGTTTTGGGGAGCTTTTGGACCTTTTGGACCCTGCCTGGCTCACAGGCAGGTACGCCATACGCTCTTGCTAGGGTATTCAGCTGGCTAGCCTCTTTGGGCTTTCGTGACGCGCTCGGGCGACGCGACGCGACGCGTCACGTCTTCATGTCCACCTCGCCATACAGCTTCGATACGATACTCACGGGAAGCGGTATTTCTACCACCCACGCCCACTCCTTCCCCATCATGGATGACACCGTCGAGCTCACCGAACGCTTCGAGCGCTACTGCGACACGAAAGACCACGAGTTACCTTTCGACGTTCTGAGTGAATTGCGGTCGATCCAGCGAATATTCTCCATCTCCGCAGAAGAACTGGACTTCAAATGGCAGGCGTACAACATGAAAATGGGGGGCGAGGACACCAAGCTGAATCTGAAAGTCGCGAGGGATCTCAAGAAGAACATAGAAGATGAGCTAGAGAAGGAGAGTAGGGGCAAAGCGCAGCAAAGGATTGAGGTCAAGCGGGTGGCGCCGACGCCGAGGGCGACGAAGGGCACGGATATGTATGACATGTACGTGGTGTTGTGGTGCCAGAGCAGAGGTACGAGTAGGAGCAAAAGGGCTGATTGAACACAGGCTGGATGGAATGATTGCGACACCGCGTGCTGGCGCTTTGAACAGCATACATTCCAGTGCAGCGAAGCGCAGATCCAACTTCGACACGCCGGCGAGCAAAGCGCACAAGAATCATGAGATGAGCTCACCAGCAGGTGGACTGACACCCAGAGGAGAAACAAATGGTGGACCGTACGCTCTCGCCTCCAACCTGTGTACAAGATCTAATATCACGCAGTGTGTTCGACTTCTCCTCTCGTGTGAACGCCGGCGACATTACCGAGCAATTGAACGGACAGATTGCGCTCCCTGATCCTCCAGAAGAGCCTCCCACGGAAATGCGAATCAAGCTGAAAGCGAACACGGACATGTCCAAATTCTCCTATAAAACAATGGCTATGAAACTCTCCGAAGCCTCCGAAGTTCTCGACGACCGCATTGACGAGTTCCGCCAATTGATCCAGGAGCACCTACATCTCGAAGACAGCGCCTTCGGCAACCCCTCGTACCAGTCGCCGAGCGAGATTATAGCAGTGGGACGCATATGCTCCGACACAAGCGAAGGAAAGCTCAACACCGCATCTCTGGTCCTAGAAGGCTCACGACGATGGGGTTCTGGGCGCAGAGTCCCGTTAACCCTCAATAACCTCCCTTCATACAACTTCTTCCCCGGCCAAATCGTTGCCCTCCGAGGCACTAACGCATCAGGCGAAGCCTTTGTTGTCTCCGAGATCCTCTCCCTACCCCTCCTCATACCGTCCGCGTCCACTCCAGCAGAGCTGGACACCTACAACGCACGCTATCTCGACAGCCCAGAATCAGACCCTTCGTCTGTCCGCCCCTTGACCATTTTAATAGCATCCGGGCCCTACACCATGGACCAAAACCTTGACTTTGCACCCCTCTGCACCTTCCTCGATAATGCATCCACCGCGTGTGCAGACAGCATCATTCTCCTCGGCCCCTTTCTCGACGCAGAGCACCCTCTTATCCGCACCGGAGATTTCGACATCCCCGCGCACCTCACAAACCCCGACCAAGCCACCATGACAGACCTCTTCCGACACTTCATCTCCTCGGGCCTCCAATCTTTCGCCGAGCGCACACCCTCCTGCAACATCATCCTCGTCCCCAGCTTACGCGACGCACACCACCACTCCACCTCCTTCCCCCAAGACAAGTTCACAAAGAAAGAGCTCGGTCTCGGCGCCGCAAGCAAACAAGTCCAGTGCGTCACGAACCCCATGACACTGTCTATGAACGAATTCACAGTAAGCATGTCATCCCTCGATATACTAGACATGTTACGCAGGGAAGAAATTGTAGGCGGGAAGGCAAAAGGTGTCAATCTGTACGAGAGAGGCGCGAGGAACGTGATTGAGCAGAGGAACTTTTTGCCGCTTTTTCCGCCAACGGCGAGGGAGAAGATGGGTGTGCCGGCGCCAGTTGAAGAGAAGGTGCTCAAGGAGGAGGGGGACAAAGAGGCGGGAGAAGAGCAGGGGCCTAGTCCTTTCCTGCCGCTGGGGACGATGTTAGATACGAGTTATCTTAAGCTGGGGGAGATGTTGAATGTTCGACCCGATGTGCTGATTACACCTAGTGTGTTGCAAGGCTGCGTAAAGGTATGTCCCCCCTGGGCTCGTTCTTCATGATGGTGATACTTACCACTTGTGTAGGTCGTCGAAAGCGTACTGGTGATTAACCCTGGTACGTTGAGTAAACGCAGAGCAGCGGGCACGTACGCGCGCGTGGTGGTGCAGCCTGCTACTGTCAGTGAGGATGAGAGGGCAAAAGGGCTTGCTGTTGCGCATAAGTTGTGGGAACGTGCTAGGGTTGATATTGTCAAAATTTGAGCGTTGATAAGGGGCTACTGGGCTGATAGCTATCCTGGTTTAGGAGGACTGCGTTGGGCAGCTGGGCAGGCCAGGCAATTGGACGCACGCACACTTAATCAACGAAGCGCTATTCGACCTTGGACAGACTTTGGAATTGCACGAGAAGTCTGGTGATTGGTGATTTTGGGTTTATGTTCTGTACAGATACCAGGTATTCCGGCCCCTAGATTGAATCGCACTGGACGTGTAGTGTGATGGAGCAGTCACAAGGCCTCCGAGTTTGTAGTTCAGGAATTGGATTTTGCTATCGAGCCGAAACCGATCACTCCCACCCGCATCTTGGAATAGGATACCCGAAGAAACCAAGAGCACATCAATGCACGACGCCCGACGGCTCTCCGCCCGTCCTCATATCGGTGTTCGTCACATTGTCATTGTGTATAACCATCACGCCTCCCCTATGCAGCGCCGCCCGTCAAATCGTAGGAAATTTATCGGTGCTGCCAGACGTTAGATCTAGTGTTCCTCGATGCGTTCTTGCGATTGAGGTATGGTGGAGTGCATGCGAAACAGTGGGCTGTAAAGTAATGCAATGCATGACCCGTACCTTGACGAATCCGATGTCGGCGCTCTTCTCGCGGAAGCACTGACGGCAGATGTTGAGGCCGTATTTGCGGATGAGACCGGCAGGATGGGTGCACACACGGCTGTGAAATTTCCGTCAGTAATCATGTCCATCCATTCCATTCCGTATCCTTCTTCCTGAGCCCTCAGCCCCCGCCGATATATGCCAAAGACTCCAAAACCGTGTATACGAGGAGATGGGCGTACCACTCGCGGGAGCCCTTGCCGTAGTTGCGCGGGCGCGAATACCAGACAGATTCGTGAGACATGTTGTGCGGACGGAGCGAGTTGGACTTGGAGAGTCGCTGTTGTATTTCGTGTTAGTCCTCAGACTTAGATCAGCGGATATGGTGGTAAGGACTGGACGTACGAGAATGGGTGTTGGGGGCGGTGTTGTCGTCTGCGTTGGGGCTGTCGTTCACGAAGGTCGCGGCGATTCAATTTCGGTGGGTGTAGTGCAGATGGAAACTTGGCGTGGCCGCTAAGAAGCGAGCGCATCATGCCGAATACGGGAAAGCTCGTTTGCTTTGTAAGTATTGCCCTCACTTTCCGGTATGCCCTCGCACCTGTTTTCCAATGCTTTACCACATTACCTTCGATTACCATGATAATTGTCCACAAACAACTGCGCGACACAACCCGATTCCGGCGACGCGTAACACATTATCGATGAACCAGTGACAGCGGCATCAGGTTAGCAGAGGATTTTACGCCCCAAGGCGCGCCGCGAAAAGACATCAGACTGAGGGGCAACTGTTTCCTAGGAGTGCGAACTGCGCCGCATGTCAGCGTTGTGATACAATGTAAAGGTATATCAGGCGCCGCCGCCGCCGCCTGAACCTCACGACCTGTCCTCTCAACCGTCTTATTCGCATACAAGAGTGCACTTCCGTTTCTGCATCTACAGATTTGCAATCTATCTGTTTCAACAAGATGGGGAATCCCGCCCAAACTTCCAACGCTGGCACTTCGGGCGCTTGGCCGAAACCCCAATCCTCGTCGTCGGTCTTACACCGCCAAGGTGTTTCGTTCCTCATTATGATACTCCTCTGGACTGCAGCCACACCTTTCAGTCCGATATCCTGGTTTTTTAGCTTTATGGGAGGCGCTTTCCTCTTCGACCGCTTCATGGCAGGCCCCATTCTCATCGCAGCACTCTACTTCCAATTTCGACTGGCCAGTCTCTCGCATCCTGCTGTCATTACCATTCCAAACCCGCTCGGCCAGTCCGAGACGTATATCCGTGACAGTCGAATCAAAACGGAGACCCCAGAGTTCGTTTTCGTATACGACCCGCGGAAGTATCATGTGTACGCGGCGGTGGAGGTAGCATTGCTTTTGGTGGCAGAATTTGGTGGCTTCGAGTACGTGAGGAGGGCGATAGTGTTGGGTGTACTGGCTGCACTGTGGGCCGGGGGTTGGTGTGTCACACCCCGCTCAACGAAGCAGTGGGCATGGAAACATGTCAAGAGGCTGTGGTTCTGGATCGTACTTGATGTGATGGGGGATGTATATTCTGGCGGCAGGAGAAGGGCTAGATCAAGGTATTGAGGTAGGGTCTACAGTGCCGGGTCAACATTTTCCGACCGTGTGTTACCGCCCTAAGATGGGGTCATTGAGCCTTGCGGATCTCTCAATTCACGGTCTAACGATATGAGGGAACGCTGTATCAGAGTTCCAGCTTCCAGTCAATCAGAGCCCATCGACCTCTATCTCATTTCGTGTTAGTGCGCCTCATGACCTATTCGTTCATTCATTTCCGTTTATACTCAACTCAACCCTATATATGTAGATACCCGCCGTAGGGTAATGTATCGCAAAATTTATTCCTTCCCATAGTGTTGCTCAGTCGATTAGCCAATGCGTGTATTGGTCAAATATCACGCGGGGGGTCCTCTGGGCTTCCGAGGTCCCCTTTCTTGCATGTGATTTGGTATTTAGGTAAAGCTTGGACCAGCTTAGCTAAAAAAGACCCACCGCGATCTCAGGGCGCACTGGACGCGTACACTCCCATCCCACCTTTCCCGAGCTTCGAATTACAGCCTCGAGAGAAGACCATTTCAACTTCATTGATTGTCAATCCCAGGAGGATGTGGTCAGAGTTCCGCGGACATCACGTGCCAGCGCCGTGGACCACGAAATCAGAGTGCTACTACTGGCTCTTTCTGACACTGGGAAAGTTACCAGAGGGTGTCTATGACACATTAGAAGAGCCCTGTCTCGAGCATGGCCAGTTCAAGGGCGGGCTGGGGGTCGCCATGATAGTCCGCTACACGGAGACGCCCGTCGGTATGCGACTCCCTTTCCGATGCGCGACTCAAGGTCCTCATGCTAAAAAAAAAGTGACCAGGACCATACGACGAGCTCATTCTAATTCCGGGAAATTTCACAGTCCCGCAACCATCGGAGGAATTGCCGTTTGGCAAGATCCCCAAGGCGGCTCTTCGCATGACCAAAGTCTATGTTTCTCAGCGCACCACTGTGTACAATGGACGTGTGAACTGGAACATACCCAAGCATCTAGCACGGTTCGAATTCTCTGCTCCGCCCCACTAGAGCAGGGAGCTCGCCACCGGAAAGTCTGACTGTGGAGATTTTCTCACCGGGTAGCAAAGATGGCGACGGTGTGCGTCCCTTCTTTGCGTGCACTTTGACGCCGTTTAGATGGATTCCAAGCATACCGGTGAGCACACGATGGCTACCTCTAAGCACTGTGCATGTGCAGCCCCCGTTGCCAGAACCCGCCGGCCACAAGCCGGCTGTCGCAGCAGAAAATGTAGGCGCGAAGATCGACGAATACGATACCAGTCCTGAATTTGAAGAGGCGCTACTTGCAGGAACAGATGCATGGCGTGCTTTCCTTGTCTTTTCCAATACGCCCAGAGCACGAGGGTGTTGGGTGACTATGAGCAGATCAGGCGACCAAAATGATTCGAATGCAAGTCAGGATGCACAGAAATACTACCCTCAGGACGTGCGTCCATGGAGTATTGGAGCTTGGATGGAAGAGGCTGAGATGCACATTCCGCAGCCTCTGGAGTGGAAGTTGTAACGCACGAAGATACATGGCATGTGTATACTCTATATACCCTAGGTATCTTTGTTTTCCAGCAAGACTGGGGAAAACCTCTGATGACCATATGTTACTCAGGATTGGCAATAAGAAGGCCGAAGGTACTTGAACTTTTGCCCTGCGGCTGCATATAGTGTTCTATCCCAAGTAACCCATATCACGCAACACCATTGGATAGGGCACCATCTTCTCATTATAGTTATCACATAGATTTCGCTTTAGTGCTAATCTAAGCAAACCAAAAAGAAACAAATTCAATGAACGAAAGATTCAACCATCCCCAGCACACCTCTCTTCTTTCTCCTTGTAGGCGCAGTAACCAGCGCGCTCCTTCCACCCAAATCAGAAACACACTGCACATTTGTGGGCCGATTCGTACTTCTCGCGCTGTAGCTCCACTTGCCTGAACCTCCACTCGTCATGGCAAGACTCCTGCCACCGTTGTTCAGCGCAAGCGTCATTCTCTTGTTGTCGCCGTTCTGTACGTTGGAGTGGCACGTCACGCCAATGGTACCAGACTGGCTAGATACCCAAGTATAGCTATCCATGGTCACGACGTCGGGCGCCGTATCGCTGACCTGGATTGTAACCTGGGCCGTGCTGGAGACGCTAGGATTTGATTTCAGGCTGATGGTGACATTAAACTTCAGGGACGTCACGCTGCAGAACTTTGGAGCGGCGAAAGTAGTAGTTGCCTGTGCAGGATTCGTGATGGTGACTTATAGTGTTAAACATTAGTATGAGTACCAAATAGGAGTGGGATCGTAGGATGACTCACTGTTGTACTCGGCGCTGTCGAGGAGAGATTTGGGTCCAGTTGTAGTTGAGCTGGCTGTTTGAGATGGCTGTATTGTTGTTCTGTGCAACCAGGAGTATCGTCGCGCCACCGCGTTGAACCGCTGTGAAAGGAGTGATAAATGCCGTGGGTTCCGCTGGTGGCTGGTCCGGATCATTTGGGCGGTACAGAATTACGCGCAATGATAGTATCAACGTTGATGACTGCACGCTCCATGGCCGAGATCAAACCGGCAGTAGTCTGCGTCATGAAGGCCGCTCGATATGGAAATGATGGATTTTGTGTCGGCGAATGAGAGAGTACGCAAGATTTTGAAGGGGAATGCCAGCCTTAGCGTGAAGTTCTTGAGCTCTTCTAGATATGCCTTCAAGCCTGCGGAAGATTTGGCAGAGACAACTATCAGGTATGTCGCCAGCTCCGGTGTCGCGCAAGGAGCGTGTTCGAAGCCACGCAGTACAACCACTGCGTTATTCCCCGAAGCACCGTAGTTGTTGAGCAAAACAACTGGTCGTGAAGTGTTCCACGATTGCGTAGTCTCTGGCACTCGAATCATGTCTGATGCTTTGATCCGCGGATTGAGGGTTACAAAGTTTGCTTGTTTCGGGATCTCTTCTTCTGAATCATTAGGATAATCTTGATGATACCGGCGGCTCCAGAAGCTGCCCCTGTATGGCCAATATTGTCTTTGACAGAACCCAAAAACAGCTTCTCTTTCCGATCACCAGTCAAAGCAAGTCTGACACTTTCGTATTCAATGGGGTCTCCAACCTGCGTTCCTGTTCCATGGGCCTCAACGTACTGGACGTCCCTTGGATGAATCCGAGTTGAGGCGAGGGCACGTCGATACAAGGCGCTTTGTGATTGGGAGTCGGGAACTGTAATAGAGCTGAGGTTTGAACTCTGATTCACAGCAGAGCCGGAAACAACAGCAAGAATGTTTTCTCCCTCATCTATAGCCTTCGACAGGGGTTTGAGTACGACAACGCCAGCCCCTTCACCTCGACAACAGCCCACTGCGGATGCATCAAAAGCGCACGAAGAGCCATTGAGAGATTAAGGAAAGAGGCTGCTGCAAGATTTTGGTGAAGATTGGGGCTGGTAATGACGTTCACACCGCCAGCAATAGCGATGGAACAGTCTCCTGCCAGAAGAGCCTGCAAATGTTTAGCCAGACGATCGAACATGCGGCAGCAAACATACCTTGCATGCAGAGGAAATGGCAACCGCCGAAGATGACCACGCTGTGTCAAACGTCATTGAAGGGCCGGTCCAACCAAAGAAGTGACTGATGCGACCAGGGATGAAAGCTCGCAATGTTCCAGATGCTGAGAAGGCATTCGCATTTTCGGATGCGACGTTGCCTTCATAGTCAACAGCACCAACACCAAGATAGCAGCCCACGTCCTTTTCCTGGAAACTCGTGGGCAAGCTGCAGTACCCGTTTGTTTCCATTGCTTCGTAGGCTACCTGCAAGGCCAGTCTTTGCTGCGGGTCCATCGATTTGGCTTCGCGACCCGAGATGCCGAAGAAACGGTGATCAAAAACATCAGGCTGTCGTAAGAAGTTTCCATGAAATGTATGTACCAGAATTGGGTTCCCTCCAGAGATGTGTCGGGTCGAAACGATTCAAGGGAAGAGCGCCTAAAGCTGTCCCCCGGAGCTAATAAGTTCCCAGAACTCTTCAAGTGTGTCGGCCTGAGGAAAGCGACATGCCATACCAACAATGGCAATCTCCTCATTGGGATGCAAATCAGAGGCCCCAGACGGCAACGTCTTAGAGCTGGAAAGTGATCGCGGAATGTTAGATTCACGGCCCATAGAAACCATAGGGGCATCGCTTGGGAGTTCCTTGAGCGTTCTCTTGATTGTCCGGAACCATAGTGCTCGCTTGCACAAGATTAAATCGATCGCGATGTCGTGCAGAGCACCACTTGTGAGCAGCTTGGTATCTGCAGTGAAGCGGAGGGGGAGACGGAGCAGTTCAGTAGAAGGCAGTTGCAACTCCGTCGTATTGGCACAGATTTTTTTGAGTTCTTGAGCGGCATGGAAATATTCCGAATGATGGTAGGAACCTTTCAAGCCAATGGCTACCTTGGATATTGATTCTTGATCCAGACATTGTGTCAATGCTTCCAAGTGGCAATATGGTACGATGATGGTGACGGTGCGGTCGTCGGTAACACAAGAAATGTATAGAATATATTAGGAAAGTTTTTCTACTTAACCGTGCGCAGACTTGCGTACTTTCTCTTTTTAAGCCTTAAAAGGGGGGTTATATAATAGTCCTTACTAGTCTTTCTACTATTAGGAAGAGAAGAGAAACATCGTAGACCTTTTAGTATACAGTACAACACTGTAAGGGAAAGCTATAGGTGTGCTAAAAACGTATTAAAAAAAGGTAAAGTAGTAAAATAGGTTAGGCTAAGGACTATTTGTTAGCATATATAAATTAGCCCCTTATACTAATAAGGTAATTAACTATAGTATACTATAGTCTATAAATACTAAAGTTAAAGTTAAAGATAAGAATATAACGCGGCCTATGCATAAAGTATAAAAATCTATAACTAGATTAAGTGTTTATCTATCTTTATATATAGAGTATATTATCGCGCAAGACCTTAAGGTTATAATTTAACATAGCTATTCTTTGCCCTAATAATGCTATTACTACTAGGTAGGCAGTCACACGTCTATATATATACAATAAGAAAGATAATAATAATAATAATAGTAATAATAGAGCTAGCTAGAATTAGTATTATAAAAGTTAAACACTTAATATTACTAACTATATAGTAGTAGGATATAAGTAGTATAGCAAATAGATTGCCTTAGCTAGTTTGTTAGAGTTCTACTACTTTAATAAGTATATAAAATTTAACTTATAGTTTACTCTCTACTAGTTTAGCTACTTTATACTTAGCTATATTAATAAGAGTTACTAGATATAATTTTAAAGGCAATAGAAAAGAATAAGCGAAGGTTATAAGAGACTTTAGAGAAAACAAAGTAAGGCTATATAACCTAAAGAAGGTATAGTATAACTATTAGAGTAGAATCTATATAAAATAGCTATAAGAGGTATTAGGTATATATAGGTACGCGCGCTTATACTATAGAATTTTTATAGATAATAAATAGAACAAGACTAGTAAAGTGTTAGGGTACTATTTAGTGTTAGGAGTAGAGAGCGCACGCACGTAATTTATTATATATTATAGTAGTAGAGTAAAGTAGAGGTTCTAAGTAGTTAATTATTTAATATATATAGTAAAAGGTTATAAGGTAGTATTAATTATTTAGTAACGTAGTGGGTGGGCAAGTAAGTTAGGGTGTTATTATTATAGGGTTATTTGTCTTAGAAGCTAGGGGAAGACGTTAGAAAAACTTTAATACGCTTAAGTTCTAGAGCTTAGCGTTTATATATAACGTTACGTAATATTATATTATATATAGGCGCTAGTGATATAATAGAAAAACGTAGTAATTAAACATAGTAGGGCTACTTAAAAACTAAATAAGTGGAGGCAGTTTATACTCCTGCCTAGAAGGGGGCCTTTTTACTAAGTATACCCTATTACCTTTTTTTATACTCTATTTTCTTTTATTTACGCCTTTTACCTTTCTAAAGGCGCCTTTTCTAATTAGTGTTAGTATAGTAGTTAGCGTAGGCCTATGCCCTACGCTGTATATAAGAAAGGGTCCCCTATATCTCTTTCTTATTTACTGTCTTAAAATAGTATTAGTTTAAACTAGCTCTTTTAACTATTCTAGCTATTCCTAATAGGTTAGCCTTATAAGGCCGTGTACCGTCCTTATATCTAGTATAACTAAGTTATATATAATTTCTTAATTAGTAAACTATTAGAAAGCTATAGTAAACTATAGAGAGTTATAGCTATAGAAGTAATATACGCAATAAAATACTTAACTATATATTGCGTAAGACACCTTTCGAGCTTATAGATCTCTGGAGCAACAACGTTTTTCCCCCTCTAGAATCTATATATGAAACGCTCTCTAGAGCACCTAAATAATATAATACTTTTATTTCTAAGCTTCCTAATTAAAAACGCACGTAATAGTTATAAGTCTAGTAGTAGTATAGCCCTATATATACTATAAGTACGCGCCTTAATTATAGTAGTAGTTTATTATTCCCTACTCCTTATTATATTTTTAGAGCTATTCTTTCTTTTCTCTATTATAAAGCCTATATTATTAACAGCGCTTTTAATAAGTGTTTGCCTTCTTAATTGTAATACTTTTTCTCTATAGTATACTTAGCTTAAGTGTTACACGCAAGGTTAAGGTATATAGACCTAAATTAATCTAGACGCTATAGTATATAACCTATAGTTAAGGCTCTAGAAACTCTTATTAATACTACTAATTTAAAGGCACTGCACGTCTATTAGATTAGAATATTTATATACGCCTAGCTTGCTATTAAACTCTAAGTAATCTAAAACTAGGTATATATAACTATTAATTCTTAGAGGCTAAGGCTTATAATACTATAAATAAATAATTAGTTGCTTTATATGCTTATTAGAGAGCTAAAAAGGGACCTTTGCCTAAGTAATAATAACTAGAAGGAGCAGATTTAAAACACTTACTAAAAGATTATCTAGTACCTATAAATAGGTTAGAGCTAGCTATTAAACAATTAGCTACTTAACTAGACATATACTTATACTAATATATTACTTTTTAATCTTTTAAAAAATAATGATATACTTTTAATTAAGAATTTCTTATGCTTATGCGTAAAGTATAGCTCTAAATAATAGGCTTATTATAAACTAAATTCCTTAGCTTATTCTAGAGCTACTAGTACTATAACTTTTAAAAAATATATATAGTAGTTCTTACGCCTAGTATAGATAAAGAGCGCTTTAGGCGTGTACGCTATATTAATAGAATAAAGTAGTTAGTAGGGCTACCCCTATTACTTAAGCGTAGTGTACTAATAAAAGCTAATTAACTATATATAGTTATAGTACGCGCTTTAAGGATAATTATTAAGGAAGCTTTACAACCCTTTAATAAGTAAGAAGATAAGGAAAATTAAAAAGTGCCTCTAAAATAATTAGTTTAGCACTCTACAGGCTAAGCAAATATAAGGGGAATAGATTATAAAAGATAGTTTAGGGTGTATTTAGTACTCTAGAGATATTATAGCGTAAGCGCTTTATACAACTGCGTATCTTAGAGGTAGATAATCTAGTGCGCTAATTATAGTAAGTGTTATATAAAAGGCTATACTACTATTAATCTTTTTTGCCTTTATAGATATATAGCTTAGAACTAGCCTCCTTAGCACGCTTAAGTATTATAGTTATAGCCCCTCTACTTCTTCTATAGCTACATATATATAATAATAAACTTGTCTCTTATTCCTACACACTCTATAAAGTGTTTTAGAATAGTTTTTTCTATTTCTTTTATTCTCTCTTTGCCTTCTTACCGCTCTTAGTAGCTCTTCTAAGAGGCTTCTCTAAAATCTAAGGGGTGTATTACGTAAGACGCTCTCTAAGCTTATAGAGCTTTAGAGTAGTATTTTTCCTACTTTAGGATCTGTATATAAAACGCTTCCTAGAGCACCTAAACAATATAATACTTCTATTCCTAAGCTCCCTAATTAGACGTGCGCGACACTATAGTTTAGTTATTATACTTATAACCTAGTAGTAGTATAAGTATAGTTTGCTATAAATATAATATATAAAGTCTGCCTACTTTTATAATATTAGTAATACTTAGTATACTAAATCTTTATTTTTAATATATAACTACTACTACTATCTTTTAAATCTAGCTCTTTATTTATTATATCTAGTAATGTAATAACTTTCTAGTTTTAATCTAATATTATATCTGACTCTAACTCTAATATTATAACCTATAGTAATATATAGTTATTATTAAATTTAGCTAGGGTATAGATAACTAGCTAGACAAAGTTAAAAATAATCTCTAGAGATTTATTAATCTTATAAAACAAAAAGAATTATTAAAGGGGCTTTTAAATCTTATTTTTAAGTACCTATATTCCTTTAGTAATAATACCCTAAAGCTATTATATTATACTTTATTATTTTTGTTTTTATTAGGCTATTCTTTCTAAGAGGAACGTTAGCTAGCTATAGTAATTATATATTATATCCGCTTAGTTATTAATTACGTAATATTCGTTTAGTGCACTATACCTATATATATTAGTAACTACTTTATATTTATATATTATAAGTATATATATAATATATTACTATTAGTAGAACTATAAACTAGCTAGCTTTCGTAAGTCCGCACTATAGGTTTTAACTACTTTTTAGTAACACTACCTTACTGTATTCTCTACTACCTTCTCCTCTCTTTACTATATTAGAATTGCTTTAGAATTTAACACGCCTTACTCTTAAGCCTATAGCACCTTTGCTATAAAGGGTATAAATTAATAAAGTAGCAATACTATAATATACTTAGATGCTAAGAGATATATTTAAAAAGATAGGTATATAGTATCTAAAAGGCGTACTAGATTTACGCTAGGTATAGATAGATTTCTAGATTATTTAGCTTAAAGAAGTTAGCCTATAGCTGCTATAGAAGCAGTTATATAATAGTCTAGTGTATGCAGCTACTATATATAATAGAGCTCTAGGACCCTTTATCTATTAAAGAAGTATCTTTAAGATAATAATTATAATTATAATTTCGCTATATATTACTATGCGTAGTTAACTACTATTAAAGAGAATAATAATAAGAGGTACATACACTAGTACCTCTACCTACTTACTACTTATAATACTATAGAAGTATACTAGTAGTAATAATAATAAAAATAAAATAATATCGCAAAATAGGCTCTTTAAAAGGATAGAGGGGGGGAGACAAAGGTATGTGCGGCGACCGTAACGCAGAGTAACCCTAGGGACTCTTGCTAGTATCTATAAAGAGATATAAATAATAAACTATTACATTACTATATAATATTTATATTAGAATTTTCGTTAAAGTATTATGCTTTATAACTCTAGATTTTAAAGAATAAAATACTTCTTTTGTCTATATACTATATAGGCAAGGGCACCTAAGGGTGTTAAGATTTTAATATTAACACATAATAGTATTATATAGGAATTATATAATGCCTGTGCGCCGGAGCCTATTTGCTATAAGATTTTTTTCTTTCTATTTACACCTCTTTTAGATATAAGTAACTAATACTAAAGTTAGTTCTATTTTATTATTTTCTTTTCTTGTATAATTACTCTATACACCTTTTACACTAGAGTAGTAGATATTAATATCTATATAGCTAGCTGTAGAGTACCTACTTAATACTAATTAGTAGTTAACTAATTCTTAACTATAAATTAGTAAGAGTAAAGATAAATTGTATAAGTTATTATTAGCTATATAATTTATTCTATTATACCCCATCTTTTGTATATATAGGAGGATAGTAAATTAAACTTTTATAGAGTTAGTAAGTAGATAATACTACTATATAAAATAAAGGAAGCGATTATATAAGATATATAAAACCTATTCTTATCTATAAAAATAGTAGATTAACTCTTTTATTAAGTTAGTAAGTAGATATTACTACTATATAAGATTTAAGAGGAGATAGTGCACTAAGTATATTGCTAGTAACTATATAACTATATAATTAGATAATAACAAACCCTAATAAAGTATAACTCTCTATATAACTAATCTATTAAACAAACTAGTTATATAATAGCTATCTTTAATACCTTATAAGAAGCTTCTACTACTTTGTATAAAGTTCCTACTACCTTATAAAATAACACTAATATGCCTAAGTATACTAGACTATACAATTAGTATATTAAAGGGATAGAAATATTAGAGAAAACACTACGAAAGAGAACAAGACCTATATATTAAAAGAATAAGATTAATATAGTAAATAATTCTTCCTAGTTAGAAATATAATTATATATAGTATATACTATTACTACGTATTATATATCATACTAGAAAGAAATAGCTTTCTTAGAGTTATTCTAGAAAGACTTTAAAGGATAGGAAGAATACTATATTTTAGAGTTAGGCTGTGGGTATAAGAGAGAGCTTATAGCAGTTCTAGGAAAAAAAGAATATTAGGCTAAAGGCAAATACTAGAGCTATAAGTGCTAGTAAACTATACTAAGTAGCCTAAGGTAATATAGATTCTACTTATATAACACTACCTTTACTAGCTTACTTAACACTCTATATATAGATACTAAGGCTAATTCTAAAGATACTAAATCTAACTAAGCTATTATATAAACCTAAATAGAGTAAGCTATTACTACTATAGGTATCTACACAGCTATAGGTTCCTATAGATATCTTAAGAGAAAACCTTTATAAGTACTAACAATAATCTTATTTATATAAATAACTAAATACACTACTACTCTTTATATAGTACCTACTAAACTACTATTTTGCCTATCTATTTATAACTATTAAACACTATATAAAATAGAACTACTACTAGTTAAATATAAATTATCGGCACTATACTAATTCATACTACCTAAGCCTATACTATAATCTAACCTATATAAGCTTCTGCCTAAATATAACTTACCTTCTTAGAGACTTTTAGCTAATAAGATAATCTAATTCTAAAAGATATAAAATAAGGGGAATAACTATATAGAAGCTCTATATAATATTTTAGCAGATAAGACTAGACTCTTTATAGACCTTTATAGATGCCTAGATATTGCTAAGGATTAATACCTAGATATTTTTCTAGATATACTTATTAGCTATACAGTATAGTAATACCTCTATACTATTTACTCTAAACAATTATAAAAGTATTTATATAAAGCACTTAATAGTTACTTTAATACTACTATTAACTATAACTAGTATTAGACAGACTAGACTATAATAACTTTTATATAATACTAATATAACAACCCTAATAAAAGTTTATACAAAGTTCTAAGGGCAATAATTAATAAGCTTATTCTTATATAGAGAGTATTAGGTATAAACTTTACTTAGGAAATTCCTCTACACACTACTATTATATAAGTATACTAGAGATAGGCTTTTTTTTGCGACTAAGGAGTTTCTAATAAAAAATATTACAATAATAGCAGATATCCCTCCTACTATTATATACACAAAAAAGCGTTCTAAGATATTAATAAAAAGGGGTTAGCGTATTATAAGCAAGCTAAGCAAGCTTAGCAGGCTTAGCGCGCCTACTCTAACTAAAAAAATCCATATATAAAATATAGTAAAGTATCGCCGTACTATAGTTTAGAGTAGAAGAGAGAGAGGTATAAAATAGCACTAGCGCTGCAACTAGTATAACGCTATAACTATTATATTATCTCCCTTTACTATTATCTCTAAAGATTACTAGAAGTAATAGCTGTTATATTAGCAGATTTGTGATACTTATAAGACATATACTAAAAACTTACACACTATAAATATACTAACCTTAACACTTTATCTCTATATTAAAGTTATCCTTAAAGAGACTTCTACTACTATCGCATTTTCTACTATCTTCCTAAGTCCTAACACTAAAGACGCTATTAATATTGTCTAAAAGTACACTTTAATCTATTTACTTAAAGTTACTATGCCTACACTAGAATACTACTTAATCTAAGATATTATTAATAGGAAGTAGAAGGTATATCTTATCCTATATAAGGTAGTTCTAGTATACTAGTTAGGCTAGTAATAAATTAGTAACTATAGGCGTTATAATAGACGCGCAGAGTTGCCACTATAGTTTCTTATATTACTATAGGTTAGAATAATGGCAATAAAGGGCAAAGTTAAGGGGTAAAAGAAGGTGTTTATTAATAAGTTGCCAGGAGAGAAGAGCGTTGCGTAGATGCGGTAGATCTTTATAATTATAGTATTAGGTAGTAAGCGTAATACGTAAGTACGCTAGGGTAGTAGTGTACTTATAGTATAATTACTAAAAATAGTAATAATAAAGCAAGTTAGTTTTCTATACACACTTTAAGTAAATTAACAGTGTTAGAGCGCTTATAGATAGTAGGGCGAGTATGTAGTTTATAAACTATCCTTATAAACTATTATCGCGTTAGCGAAGAAGACTAGTAGTAGACTGTATTTTTAGGCGCTAGACTAGAGCGACCTTTCTATCCTAACCTACGTAGGCTTAAATTAAAAAAATGTATTAAAAAAGGTAATTAACACTAAATAAACAATGCGACTATAATTACTCTATAGTGTAGCTAAATTAAGTCTTTACTTATTACTAATCTAAGGCGTAGACCCCTCGCTTACATTATATTACCCTTTTAGGACTAGGACGATTACTAAGCGAGGTTCTAAGCAAGACTACGTATATAGTCTACCTACGTACCTACCTTATATAGGTATTATAGGTATTACTACTATCTTATAATTAGATCCTAACTACTAGTTATCTTATATATAGTATAATAACTCCTATAGTGCCCTTACATTATAGTAGTGATTGTTAAGCTATAGCTTAACTATTTATAGCCTGTCTTTAAGGCGTTATTAATAATAATGCCTATTAACTAATATAGTAGGCGAGTCCTCTACGTTCTTAAATACTTTGCGTATTAGAAGTATAGATGCCTTCTCTAGAGTATTATATAACTAATAGTAACTACAACGCTTATCTATAGGTTGCCCTATTAATAATAAGTGCAGTAGGAGATAAAGAATAGCTGCTGCCTTATTTATAGTAGTACGTAGGTTATATCTTATAATATATTAGCCCCCTAGCACTACTATAGTCCTTAGAAGAATAACTTACTTATAAGTAATATTGGTTTTTATAATAACTTATAAGCTTACTAAGCTTTATATATAATAACTACTAAGATAGTTATAAAAGCAGCTTACTAATAAGTAAATCTAGTTATTGCGATAACTATAAGCCTAGCTTACTTATATAAGCTACTTATAACTATTTATTAAACTTATTATAAGTTACTATAAATTATAGTAATCTTATTTACCTTACTAATAAGAGATAAGATAATATTAATATTATTACCTAGTTCTAATAAGAGTAACGTCTCTAACTATAATGTCTCCTCTATTACTTATAACACATAGGACCTCTAAAATAATAGTAGAGAGTAATAATATATAGAATCTCTATAATAATAGTAGATAGTAATAACCTAAATAACTTATAGCCTAAGGTATAATTATAAGTTAAGTTAGTAAGACCTATACCCTTAGTAAATTACTCTAGTGTAGTATAGTAGTAAATCTAGTCTTTAGGCGCGCTTACTTTGCGTAGTTAAAAGTCCTAAAACTTTATACTATTCTAATAAGTCTTACCTACTTTAGTAGAAGCCTAGGAAGTCTAATATCGCTATATAATATTATAGGTTCTTATATATACCTAGACTTTTATAGTTATATATAGGCTATAGTTGTAATATCTTATATAAAAGTAACTACTATAACTAACTATAATACTTACTATATTCTTAACTTTACAACCTTAACTTTTAACCTAAATTATACACTTACTAAAAGACAAACCTATTATATATAATAGATAAGATAGCGAGACTAAGCTATAAAAATAATAATAATAATACTAGTTTCTATAAGAAACCCTATAACTTTGCTGCTAATAGAGTGACGGCGTAATAAGCGCAAAGTCACTTTTAAAAAGGGACTTCTTTAACCTAAAGATTATAATAAGGCTTTTATAGCTAATAATAATAATAATAATAATAATAATAATAATAATAATAATAATAATAAAGTAAACCTTCTAATAAAGGCAACACTTTTATTAATATACCTAATTATCTAATTATAATATATAACTAATAAGATTATGCTAGCTTAATGCCTACTAAATCTCCCTAAGTATATATACTTTACTAATATTACTAATAGTAATAGTAATATACTAGAATATAAACTCTACGTTAGTATTACTAGTGTAGAGAATAGCTTAAAGCTAGATAAAGTTAAGGTTTAAGAATATATATAATTTATTAGCGCTATTAATTAGAAACCTAAGTTCTAGTAGAATATTATTACGTTACTATTAACAACTGTATAACAAATTACTAATAAAATAGAAGATAATTAAACTAAGCTTTAAGAGTTTAAATAACTTAAGGCTAGTTATAAAGTGTTTAAAGTAATAGTTTATAACAGAGTTAGAATAAGTTAAAGATATTAGAAGATTATATATTATATAAAGACTCTCTCTCTAGATTGTAAAATAAAATAATATCTAATTATAGACCTATTATAATTTATTAAAGAAGTATTTTATTGCCCTTCGAAAGTCTAAAATCTCTGCTAATTATTATACAGCCTTATAATAATAGCTTAAGGAACTCTTAGATTACCTACTTAATAACTACGTCCTGCGTATTAATTATTAGGACTTAGAGAACTATTTTACGCAACTTATAGAGATAGAGAATACGCTTTAGTAGAAATTAAATATAGCCTATATTTATACTACTAAGCTTAGAGGCTAGTTACTAGTATATATTATACTATATAGTTTAGCCTTATAATATCTAACTGTTTGCAGATTAGTCTATCTAATCTGTTAAGTAACTACTAAATATTAAAGTTTGCTATATACCTACTAATAATCTATTACTTAATTATATACGTCTTTTTCTTACCCTAGAATTATATTATAATAGGCGTGCTATTAGCTATATAAGCTACACATAATAATAATAGACCTATTTACTGCCTCTTTATGAAGTAATCTTATTACCTAGACTTATAGCAGATTTCTAATACTTACGCGCATCTAAATACCTAAAGTAGATCTCTTTTCTAGTAAAGATAAAGATAAGAACAACTATAAATACTAGTGTATATATTAATAGATAAACTATAAACGTTACTTATAAAGTAGCTATATATTATATATTTATAAAGTTAACTTAAGGGAAAGACTTAGGCTTATATATACCTATATTTTAAGACTACTATAATTGTAGCTAATATGCTTAATTATCTTAATAAAATCTATTTTTTAGAAAATAAACTATTAGACGCCTAGGAAAAGATTATAAGCGATACCCTAGCCTAAGGCCCTAGAGAGACTCTTATAGACTAGCACGCGCAATTTATAGCTATTATTAACTATTTTAGTATACCTAACTATTTGCTAATAAATTATACCTACTAACTTATACACGCTTATATTATGCAAGCCACTAATATATTATTTATCTCTAGTAAGTCTTTTACCTCCTATATAGAACGCGTGTTATATATAGAATGCCTTAATTATAAATCTATAATAGGTTATTTTATGAACCTCTATAACTATAGTACTTAACTACTTAAAAGCTCACATAATAAATATAACTATAAACTAGATTTAATACTACTATATACACTACTTTAATTGCCCTATATATAAAGTCTACTAAGTATAATAATTATAGGCGTGTATTACACAAACTAGATTTACTAGCTAAAGCTAATACCTATTTAAGTGTAGCGTAGTAAGATATTAAGTAATAAACGCAACTACTAACTATTATAATAACACTATTACCTTAGTAAAGAATATTAAGTATCTCTATATTATTTTCTTAGGCCCTATTAATTATCATGACGCGCAGCACGTGTATACTATTTAAAGAAACTCTAACTAACTATATAAGATATATAAATATAATAGCTTCTATAGTAAATTACCTAAGCTTAATCTTACTAATAATAACCTAAATGTGCGTTAAGGTTAGGACTATAAGAATAAGAATAAGTTATATTTTTAGTAGCTCTAAAGTAAAATTACATAATAGAGTAGTAATAATAGCATATATAAAAGAACCTTATAGTAGTATAATAAAAGATTAATAAGTTTAAATTAGATATAAAACTTAGCCTTAACCTATAGTGTGTATAGTAGATCTCTATAATTAATATAGATAAACTAGATAAAGCCTAATAACTCTAGGTTACTTATTTAGTTAAGCTAGCTATACCTTAGAAATAGGTAAAGGCGTAGTAGCTTACTAATACTAAAGCTAGCGTAAGTTTTATTAGGCTTTTATACGTTATATAATACTAGCTATAACTATATAATATTAATAATTCTATTATTCTATATATCTTATAGATAGTAAGTTTATAGATAATATTAGTTAAGCTATAGACTTTATAATATAATATAGTACTTACACTAGTACCGTAATATGCTTTATTATTAATATTAGCATTTTTAATATTATCCTAGGCGTAGATTAGATATTTACTTATAACTTATAACTAGAGTTATATAACTAGTCTATAATATTTAATATATATTATTAACGTACTTTACACTCGAGTCGATTATTCTATTAAGTCGATTACTTTGCTAAGACCCTACTAAAACGTACTATTAGTAATAGTACAACACGATACCTTAACCACATAATAAACTACTAGCGTTAAAAGAAGCGCGTATATAACTTATAATCTAGGCTATTAAATAAGACGTAACACTCTCTTAGCAATATACTACAGCCCTCTATAACATCTCTTAAAATACACTTAGTAACTAACGCGCTAAAAAGACGTTTAGACGCGACTGCGCACCTAATAAAATAAGACTTACTATAAGAGAGAAGCAGGTAATTATGCAGCATATACTTAATCTAGACGCGCGAGAATTTTCGCCCTAGCTTAATGCCATAAAAGATATAGCTAATTCTTTACTAGCTGCACGCTACTATAAGCTAGTTAGCTAGAGGTGGCCTTATAACTTTGTTAAGCGCTAGCTAAAGCTTTAAGTTAAGTTTAATCGAAAGTACGACTATAAGAAAGCTCTCTAGAAGGATCCTAAGGTAATATAAGGCTAGTTCTAGCTTATAGAGAATATAAAGGCCAAGTATAATATCCTAGATAAGAACACCTATAATTATAACAAGTCTAGCTTTATAATAGGTATAATATTAACTAAAGTAGTAGCTATAGACTCTAAGCGTTAAGGATAGCCAAAGTAGGTATAGTAGAGTAATAGGGAGTGTGGACAACAGTTATCTAAGATATTAACGCAATAGGGTAGTAGATTCTACCCTTTATTATCTTTAGGGGCAAGCACCACCTCTCCGCCTAGTATAAGAAGAAGGATCTACCTTATAATTAGGTTATTGTAGTCTCTAAGAACGGCTAGATAATAAATAAGCTTAGTCTGTAATAGCTAAAGCACTTTAATAAGCATATAAAGAGGCGTACTACTAGTAGAGCACGTTTGCTTATTATTAATAGCTACAAAAGTTACAACTTGCTTAAATTTCAGAATTACTATAAAAAGAGTAATATTATTACTCTCTGTATGCCTCTACATTTGTCGCACCTCTTGCAGCCACTTAACGTGGGTTGTTTTGCGCCGTTAAAGAAGGCGTATAGGCGCTAAGCTAAGAATCTAATGCGCAATTATATTACGCACATCACTAAAATCAAGTTCCTACCTTGCTTTATTGCTGCTTTTAAGGGCTTTAATTACTAAAAGTAATATTAAAGGAGGCTTTTAAGGTGCTGGCCTAGTGCCCCACGACCTAGAAGTTGTGATATCGCAGCTTAACGTCCGCCTGCGTACGCCTCCACTTTGTACTATTCGCGATAGTACATAGGAGTCGCAAACTCCACAAAATAGTATAGAACTTAGGTCGCAATCAACGCTAGTTAAGCAGAGGATTTAAAAGGCATGTAGATAGTTCCCCAACTTATATGGTTAAAGCGCTCGTTAAAGGCGCCAAGCTAATACTGTAATTAGTCATCTGGCGCGCTCGGGCTCATCTGACGCCCACTTTTGACATGTCAACCACCACTACTTTTGAAGTTGTATAGTCCTATATAAATCTAATTATCACGAGATTTTTTAGAGGAGCATTCTTGAAGGTTTGTTTGATTGATTGGCAACGATAAATTACGTGCGATACCTCTGTGGGAGGCGTACTTTGCGAGTGCGCGTTGATGGGCCGGATGCCTCCACCACCCCTTTAATGACCGATGGATCCTCAACATCAACCTCTGGCTCCTTAATAACACGAGCAGGATGTGCAGGAGCCTTAAGGCTACGCGCCTTACTATTTTTAGACAATTGTATATTGGCCCTAAGTTGTTTTTCAGCTGCCTTCGCGATCTGCTCTTCCTTACGCGCTGCAGCCTTCAAGCGCTGCTCTTGTAACTTAAGCTCCTTAGCCACAAGCTTTATACGCTTTCTCTCCTCTATTATAGCAGCTTTGTCTGCCTTTGCTTATTCCTTAGCGAGCTTTTCCTAGTCCTTTTAGTAGTGTTGTAGTTGTTGTTCTTTAGCTTCCTTTTAAGCCTGCCTATCGCGAGCGTCTTGAACTTTGGATAGGGACCAGAATACGGCACCACCATAATATTCTAGTGGCGCTATCAAGGGGTAGAGGCTTGCCACGCTGCCGGCGCGCTTCTTCTCGTTGTATAGAGCGTCTCATAGGCACTTATTTTCATGCTCTAGTAGTTGTTCGCGTACAGCGAGGGCGTGGATTGTATGGCTAAGCTGCTGAGAGCGTTTATCGTAGATATCCTCCACCGTCTGCCTTAGTAAGCGCTCAATCTTCCGCCAATCGCTTGCAGAGAGTATTGACGTACTACTCTCGCTCGATAAGGGCCTCTCCATCTCCTTATGCTTGAATCTCTTGAGGATCACTCTCTGGATCTGGTGATAGCTCTAGCTTTAAATGGTTAGCTAGTAGCTTTAAAAGCTTTGAGTACTGTATTTTCTTAAAACGCTGTATGCTAGGCACTATAGAAAAGCCGGAAGAAGTCGCGCTTGGTGATAGAGCTGAGCCCTTAGCAGTTATACATGGATTAAGTGAGCTCTTAAGTATATGCGGCGGAGAGAGGCTTGAAGAGGCAGATATTAAGCGGCTGCAGCGTATGCGTCGAATGAGGTGGGTATATAGTAAGGAGGGTCCTATTTCGATCATAGTACTTAATAAAGGCCTTTGTAATATGTGAACTATGCCTATTAAGTATTAGAAGCCTTCTTGAGCGCCCTGCCTTGCTCTTAGTCTCCTAATCGAATACTTCCTGCAGCTATGCCATGCCCACTATATTATTCGTCCATCCTGAAGGTGATAAGGTTATAAAGCACTTGTGCTCTGTAGGATTAAGATCTTGTAACCAGCTGTCCTGTATATTGCTGGAGAGCGCTTAGTATATTAAGGAAGGCGTAAGAGTACTGCCGTCGGCGCAAATACAAGCAATCGTCGTAATCCACTCCCTATTGCCGTCTTAAAGCATTTGCTTGATCCCTGCTTCTTTATATTGCCTACGGGAGAATATACGCTTCATTTTGCTTAGCACCCTAATTAAGAAGCCCTTCTCGTCCATATTGTATATATTTGCTGGCTCGACGTCGTACTGCTCAATTTTAGATTCTAGAAGCTTGAAATATAAGCTGTATTTGTATGCGGAATCGGCTTTGTGGCGCTGGGCGTTAATACCAGTAGTCTATCGCGATATGAGCTCGATGTTATGCCGTGCGATATATCGATTAACCCAGCTTCTTCTAGGCTGTTTTCCTGATATTTCTTGCGCGAAATTTCGTATCATCTGCTTCGTAGGAGGGTAGGCCACGGCCGCAGAGCTTATATATTTTAAAAGCTCTAATTCTTGCGCGTTGTTGAGAAGTTGCTGATTTTCGTATTAGGCTGCACGGCTGCCCTGCACCCCGCGAAACCGCCTCGATAGCTTGTTGCGATCAACGCCGTACTTTTTCGCAATTTGAGAATAATTAGGCTTTTCGCCTATATCGAGCGACTTCAACGCTTCAAGAGCTGCGTCAATCGGGTCTATATTGGTGGTTGTAGAGATTTTTGAAATTTTGGAGTGGGCGATGGAAAAGTGGGCGTCAGATGAGCTTGAGCGCCAGATGACTAATTAACGTATACGTTCGCGTAATGCACGGATTCGCGTAATGCACGGCTTTTTACTAGGAAAATCAAGAAAAATAAGAAAGTTTAAAGTAATACAACTTTTAAACTACTAATTATTTTTAAAAAGTTCCTTAACTAGAGTTATAGAGAAAGATTCTATCTATAATTCTAGGATTTTAGTTTTTTAATAATAATAAAGTTTAGAAAAAAAGTATAATAGTAGAAAAATAAACGTTCTTAAAATTAAAATATAATAATTTCTTAGAAGTAAACTATATAATTTTTGAATACTTTTTATATTAGGTATTTTATATAAAATAGCTAGATACAAAGTTATACTATCTTTTTATTTTTTTAAAAAGGAAAAATTAGGAAAGATAATCTATCTTTTAAAGTAAGCTATTATATAAAAAATACCCAATATAAAAAGTATTCAAAATTATATAGTTTACTTCTAAGAAATTATTATATTTTAATTTTAAGAACGTTTATTTTTCTACTATTATACTTTTTTTCTAAACTTTATTATTATTAAAAAAACTAAAATCCTAGAATTATAGATAGAATCTTTCTCTATAACTCTAGTTAAGGAACTTTTTAAAAATAATTAGTAGTTTAAAAGTTGTATTACTTTAAACTTTCTTATTTTTCTTGATTTTCCTAGTAAAAAGCCGTGCATTACGCGAATCCGTGCATTACGCGAACGTATACGTTAGGGCATTCTTTGGTGTTAATAACCAAACGCAACGCCGAACTTTAAGCTGCTAATAAGGCCGCCACGCGATGTAAATCGCATAAAAGAAAGCGAGTACAGCGTAAAGGAGTCCTTATAGCTAAAGAGGGCTAGCGGCTAGCCACTCTAAAGGAGTTTAGGGGCGCGCAGTAATAGGCAAAAGGCAAAGAAGAGGGTGCGCGCTAATAGAGGCGAATCTGCTTAACAGCGCTATAGACGCTGCGGCAAGCCTAGGCATAACAAAACAACCTATAGGCAGCCTGTAGAAGTAGATTCTAAATAGATTAGCCTATTTAGACTATCGAAAATAGTTCGTGTTAACTCTGTACTATCGTGAATAGTACAGAACTTGGTGGGGTCTTGGCAAAGTGATCGACTCGATGGAATGATCGACTCGAGTGCAAAGTACGTTATCTAGTTTATTACTTTAAAGTTTATTACTTTAAAGATTACGCGCTCCCTAAAACTATATCCTATAATAAGCTACCTACTAGTTTATTACGTCCCACTATCTTAATTTGTAAGAATATTAGCTTAATTAGTAGCTAAATAGCTTACCTAATAGCTATCTATAACCTAGACTCTATTACATAGCTAGAGCCTTATAACTAAAACTAGTTAGATTAACTACCTAACCTAATAAATAGGGATTGCAACGCGCAAACGTTCTGCGCGATAATAGGTTTAGCTACTTGCAGCTAAACTATTTATAATAAGTTTATAAAAAGAATATAGTTAATAAACTATAAAATAGTAAATAAACTTAAGTACTAACTACCTAATTAGCTGTATAATAAATACTAGTACTTTAATTTAAAGGAGGCTAATAAATTAGCTTTATATTATTTTAGAATTAACTATACTATTAGTCTAGTTAATAACAAAGTACCCTAACTATATATTTACAGTCTTACATAAATAGAGACTATTATAGTTAAGAAATATATTAATAAAATAACTATAAAGGACTTTTTATAGATAAGCACGTCTTAGTACATATTACTTGTTCTTATTATTAAAAAACTAGGAGGTAGATTACGCATTTATATTAATTACTACGTAATTAACGCTATTATAAAGCGTAATTATAACGTGCTACTATTACTAAAGAATGTGCTAGCGCGTATAAATAAGATAAGATTTATATCTATTATTAATATTATTATAGATTTTAATAATATACGCATTAAAGAGAGAGTAATAAAGAAAAAAATAGCTTTTCTAACTTATTATAGCTTATAAAGTATACTATTATACCCTTTAGCCTTACTAGTACTTTTAGCACTTTCTAGACTTATATTAATAAAACGCTATAATAATATCTTAATAACTTTTATATATTATACCAAGATAATATACTTATATATAATAAGACTAAAGAGAAACATATTAGATATGTATAGACTATTATTAATAAACTAGGGCAAGTAGGTCTATATTTAAATATTAATAAGTGTTAATTTAAGGTTAAGAAGATTAAGTACCTTAGAATTATCCTAATAACTAAAGGTATTAAGATAGATTTTAAAAGGTATAGGTAGTTTAGAACTAGTAACTACTATAGTTACTTAAAGATATATAAGTTTTTTTAGATTTATAACTTTTATTAATAATTTATTAAGAGATTTAGTTTATTGCCTATCTATTAACTAACCTTATAAAAGGCGATACACTAAAAAATGCAAGGGGCTAAGCGCCCTTCTATAGTTACTTAGCCTACTACCTTAGAGATTTAGGTCTATACTTCTGCTAAGCTAGGAGTATATATAAGTTTATAGCCAGAGTTACTATTAAACTCTATTAAATTTATAAGTTTTTACTTAGGCAACTCTAACTTTATAGTCTAAAGCCCCTTATATTAAATTTAATTAACCTCTTATAATAGAAAAGCTTATAAGATCTCTTTAATACGCTAAGAATAAATATAAAGAAGGAGTTATAGTATACTCTTTTGCGCCTAAACAACTCTACACTCTAGCCTTAAGAGGTGTAGAGAGCTATAACCTAGTCTATAGTACTTTTAAGATAAGTCTTTAGCAAGTAGTTAAGTTAGATATTAAGATCCCTTAACTCTACAAACAAACACGTAGTTAAGTTAGATATTAGGATCTCTTAATCTTATAAATAATCACGTAGTTAAGTTAGATATTAAGATTTCTTAACCCTATAAAATATATATAAAAATAATAGAGGAAATACTAAAATCTTTCTATAAAAGGAAGAATATCCTTGTCTCTTGCCTAGCGTAATAAGTTACTAAACTCTAATAGTAAGAAGCTATAGAAGTAAATATTACTACTAACCTTATTAAGGAACTATATATAGGGGGTTATAATAAGATAGAATATATATAGAAGATTAAGCTAGTCTACTAGTATTTATAAGACTAAAGGTTTAATAAGGCTCTAGGTATCTACCTAAAGAAGAGAGGAGTCTAGAATATAAAAGAAGACGCTTTCTAAAACACGCTAACACAAATTATAAGCTATCTTACTAGCTTAGAGCAATTCTAAGTTGTACTAGTAGCTTAACTAAATACTAATAAATAGCTTTAAACCTTGCTAGGAGTAATTGCTAATTAACTTGCCTAATTAGAGTAATATACTAGCATGGAAGAAAACGAGTTAGAATCTTAGATTTAGTAAGCGAATTAGATAAGATTACTATATAAGAAAGGAAGCTAAAGGGCTAGACTATATAAACGCTTATAAAAAAGAGTAGGGCTATAATAGTACTACTTATATAATTATAGGCACGTAATTACACCTAGTTAGAGCCTTATTTCTATAATATACCTTCTAGGTAGGCTGTGTAAGTAGTGCGCCTACTTACGTAATAAGGCTTAGAATAATCCTACCTTTAATTAGCTTATAAATTAAGTACTTAGCTAAGCAACTAATTAGTTATAATAGTGTAATTTAAGTGTTTATAGTTATATAAGCCTATAATAGCCTTTTATTAATACTAAAACTCTGCTTATCTACTCTTTATCTCTTTACTTAGTTCCTCTAGTTAAGTTTTCTATAAAAGTAAGTTAATTATCCTTATCTTCTGTTTCTTACTTTAATAATTATAAACTGCTAACTAGTATATATAAAACGCACTAATTAATATGTCTATAAAGTTTTTAATAAAGCTTATTTAAGAGAAATATAAGTAGGAGGCTAAAAAGATAAAAGGTTAGGTTAATTAACTTATAACGCGCTACTCTAATTACCTATTAAATAAAGCTTCTAGTAATGTTACTCCTAATTCTCTAAAGAAGAGAATATATAAAAGGAAGACGAAAACCTAAAAGTGTAATTAATTCTAATTATCTAAGCATTCTAAGCCTATTATAGACCCTTTTTAATTTTATAAGAAGTCTTTACAATTAAAGAATACTAATTAGAATCTCTTTAAAGCTGCTCCTTTAAGTAGCTCTAAGTCTAAAAATAAGCCTAAAACTCCTAGAAATAAGCAAATTAAGAAGGATAATCTTAGTAGTTTAGCCTTTAATTAATTATATAGCTTTAAGCATAGGTATTTATATATTATATGCCTTAGATATTATCTTTTTTAGTAGCTTAGATAGTAGATACTTTAAAAATATATATTAACTAAATACTTAAATACTTAATATTATTATTATATCTAACTCTATATATAAGCTATTATATAAACAACCTAATTATCTTTAGTAATTCTTCTTTACTAACATTCTTAAGGCCTAAGAAGCTTAAAGATAAGGCTTATAAGTTTATTTAGTGTTAGGTAGATAATAATTTAGTATATGATTATATATATTTAGTTAATTATTTATTAATCTATATAGTACTAACATTCTTATATTAATTTTATCAAGAGTTTTAAAAGAACGCCTAAAGATATATTTAAGTAAGAAGAAATAAAGGAAAGTAGTGCTTTATTTTCTACTCCGCTCTTAGATAAGGGTAATAATTACTAGTCTTTTTTAGGAGGTCTTAGCGCTTCTATTTAGGCTAAGAATATCTTTATAGGTCTAATTAATCTTACTTAATTAGATTCTACTAAGTAAGCGCTTCTAACTTATAATATAAGTTATCCTATATTATTGCTTAATTATAATCTGCCTAGTTAGAGTTCTTAATATAGTGCTACTTAGACTAGTCTAGCTATATAGTAAGGTTATATAATGCTAAATTAGCTAATTAACTAATATTTTATTTACCCTAGCCCTAAGGTTATAATTAATAAGTAATAGTCTACTTAGGTTCCTATTAGTAGAAATTTGCTTTACCTATGCTAAATTACTAAGGCTTACTTAGTAAAAAATTAAATTACTTATAAAACTAGTAACTCCTTATAGTATAATACTAATACTTCTACTATAAGCGAGCTTTACGCTGCCTTAAATAGTGCTTAAACTACTTTGCTTAGTCTTATATAGTATTCTTCTTTAAAGGAGCTTACTATATATATCTTAGACTTAACTAGTTAGTTTAGTATATAGCTGCTTAGCTTAAGTAAGAATTAGGGATATCCTTATAATAGAAGATTATTAATCTAACTAAGTCTATTACTCTTTTATTAGAAGAGATTTTTACTAGTTAAAAGGATTAGGGTTATTTAGTTAGTTCTAATTATAGTTCTTTGCCTAGCTGCTTCTTAGATATTAATTCTAAATAGCTAGTAGTAACTAATTATTGAGGCTCCTAAATAGCGGATACTAGTGCTTCTACTAATAGTCTTTAAGAACAACTTAAGCATTATGCTTTATCTAATAATTAGTAACTATTTTAGACTTAATTTTCTACTCTAAAGCTATAGAATCTAGTAGGGCTATTTAGATTATTGTCGCAGAAATAAGGCTCTAACTGGGTGCGATCACGTGCTCATAATTATGTGAGCAGTACTGTTTTAGCCCTGCTCCTTTTCTATAAGCGTATATATAGTCTAGCCTTTTAGCTTCCTTTCTTATATAGTAATCTTATTTAATTTGCTTATTAAATCTAAGATTCTAGCTCTTTTTTTCTTTAATAGTTATAAGCATAGTGCTTTAAGATTATAGGCTAATTCTTTCTATACACTTATATATTAGAATCCTAATTTATATACTCTAATTCTTTCCTACACTTATATCTTACCTATAATTAAAATAACTAGTATCGCAATTCCTACTATAAAGGTGCTCCTTACTAATTAAGCGAGCTAGCCTTTTTAGCTTATTTAGCTCTAATTTTATGCTTAGTCTAAAGGAATCTAGCATCTTATTAACCCTAACGCTAATAACATTGTTAATTAAAATCTAATCCAACGAACTTATCCTATATTTCTAAAGAAAACTGTAAGTATAAGTAACGCAATATATAATAATTAAATTAAACTTTATAATATATTTAAATTGCAAAGTATTAAGTAGAAGTTTAAGACTAGCAGATTAATATAATAAAAATCTAGAATCTTGCCTTATAGGTTTATACTATAGTGTCCTAAGATCTGCTAGCACTAGCTATAATTATAATAAATAACTAAAAGAAGACCTTCTTATAAGCACTTATTAAGATACTTTAGAAAAATCTAGCTCTAATAAAAGTAAGCACAAAGAACCTAGTATAAACCTAATACTAAGTATATCTTAAGAAAGCTAAGTATAAAAGATAGACACCTAAAACATAGTACTAAAATTAGCAGCTCCTTTTTAATAAGGCTAAGAGTTTTAAGCTTCCTAATATAGAAGGTAAGCTTACTATATATAACTTCTTAGACGCGCTAGTAGTTAAGCTTATACTAAAATAGGCCTAATTAATATAACTAGCGTCTTATATAAGACGCTTCGCTTAGTATTAAGGTAATAGATCTTGCTAATATTAGAAAGGTCTACTTTATACTTATTTAGTAGCACTAGCTTTAAGCACCTAATAGTAAGTTATATAGGTGCATTTATAACAATTACTAGTTAAAACAATAATTAGAAGAAGCAAGGTAGTAGCGTCTTAAATAAGAAAGCTTATAAGAAGGCTAATAAGTGTCCTTATAGACCTAAGGAGTATAAGAAGGATAGTCTTAATTGCTAACGCCTTTAAACTGCTGTTACTAGAAAATGCCCTAAAGTAATACTACTAATTACCTTTACTAAGAAAGAGAGCGTAAGGGTATTAATAATTATTTAGTATCTTTATAATAAAAGGAGCTTTATAGTAAAATTAAAACAAAAGGCTAGAAATCTACACCTACATCAAGGAGCTTAACTACTTCTACCTACCTAGGGTTAATAGCTTGTGCTCTAATTAATCTATTCGTCTTTAATAAGCAGTTATAGGAGAGCTTAGGGGTGTACTTAATAATATATTCTAGTAATTACCCGCTTGCACAAAGCACTATTCTTAATAAAGAAGCTATAGTTTATCTTATTAATAATTAATTACTTCTAACACCTATCTTATTTAAGAAAGCGAGCTTAATCTAGAGCATTAAAGCTAGAACTTAGGCTTTTTTAATTTTAAGAATAGGAGAGATTAACTTATAAAGGACGTGCTTACTAGTAAGCGCAGTACGCGCGTATAAAGAATCTTTTACTTAAGGATATTAAGGTTATTAAAGGTTTTTATATTAATATTATCTCTAAAGCTTGTCTAAGAAAGGCAGAAATCTAGTACCTAGATTTGGATAGATTATTGCGCATAGGAACTCTCGCTTAAATTATTATCTTAGTAGAACTAAATAGTGTCTATAACTTTATCTTTATTAAATATAAGCATCTTTCCTACTATTCTTTAGCTATAGCAATTAGATAATTATACTATAATCTTTTACGAGAAAATACTAAGGAACTCTAGCACCTTTAATTAGGTTATTTAGGCTAATAAGTACTTTAAGCTCTAGTTTAGAACGCGCAAAATATTTATACCCTTAGCACTTAAAAGAAGAACTATTAGTATTATTCTATAACGCATATAATAAAAGTAATTTTTAGACGTTTAAGACAATAATCTCTAAGACTATTCTACTATATTTTTTAGAATCTATTTAACTTCCTAGTAGGACAGCTTAGAGAACTATAGAGCTTAATAATTAAGGAAGAATTTAGTAGAAAGATCTATAATAATAACCTTATATTAAAATCTCTCCTAGAGATTATATAAGTAATAACTAAGTTGAACTAATAGGTGGAAAATAACTATAAGCTTAAAATTGTTGTAATCTATTAGGATAATAATACTACTACTTTTTCTTAGAGGGGACAATTAGCCTATAAGAACTACACAGATTAATAAGAAAATAAGATTAGCTACACCCTATTATATATATAAACTAAACTAAATAAAGTAGTAGTAGTAAGTAGAGAGTAAGAGATTATTACTAAGGCTATAAAAATAAGAAAAAGCGCAAATCTGCTGCCTAAAATGTGGTCTAAGATTGTAAATGCAGCAGCCGCTTACCTCTATAGTAAGAGCCTAATAGCTTTATATACTTTTTAAGTACTAAATAAAAGTGCTTAAAAATTAGTTTAGGTAGCATTTCTATTAGTATAAGTCTACTTAAATATAAGCACAAATAGCTAATCTTTGTCCTAATTAGAGTGGAATTTACGCCTATAGCTACTAAGCATATCCTCTAAAAAGGAATTAAGTAATAGGGTAGGATAAATAAGGATTTAAAGTAAATTCTAGAGGCTATATTAAATACTTTATTAGTTATAGAGTATTAAATTTCTATAGAATATAGATTCTAGTGCTTAATTAGGTAATTACTACGCGCGATATTACATTTAATAAGATATTATTCTATAAAGGCAAAGCTAATTAAAGTATACCCTTATAAAGAAGTAGTAAAGATTATTAAAGTCCTATATAAGGGGGAGATTAATAATCTAGAGAAAGAGTTTAGAGATATTCTTAATTTTTTAATTATATTAAATAAGTAAGTAAGTACTAAGCAAATAGAGAATAGTGCTCCTATTTAGTAACCTAAGAGTATGACTAGCTAGACTAGTAATTAAGTAGCTAATAGGACTACTATATAGACAGCAAGCTTAGCTAGTAAGTAGCTAAGAATTTATATAGTTTAAAGTAAGTATATAGGGCTTATAACCCCTAAATAGATACTAGAGCTAGGCGATCTAGGGCACAATTAATTAAGAAATTATAGGGAGACTAATAGCTACTAAAGTATACACTAATCTAGGCGAGCTAGCCTATTAGATTCTAGAGAGTATTCTTTCTAAAGTGTAGAGCTTAAGAGCTCTATAGCTGCCTTTTAATCTAGCCCTAGAAGCTTAATTGTACTATAGAAAGTAATTAACCTACTAATAAACTAATAGTAAAGATAAGATTAAGCATCTATAAAATTAAGTAGAGAAGACCCTAAGGTCATAATATAAGTATACGCGTTTAGAACTATTTATTTCCTTAAAGATAAAGAGATTATAATTAATATAATAATACTACTAATTAGCTAGGGAGTAAATTAGGTATATATGCACTAATTTCTATATATATAATAAAAGATCTTTAAGATAATATTCTATACACATATATTTTAGAAGTATAGAGAGAGCCTAGAATAAGCACTAAAATTATATACTATAATAAATTCTATAGTTGCTATAATAATACTTAAAAAGATACTAAAGGTATTACCTCCTACTTATCTATATAGAGATAAGCTACTAAAGTCGCCTACCTTATAAAACCACCTTACTAATTATCTACTTAGAAAGCCCTTTAAGTAAGCCTTTTATATTAAGATTGCTACACTTAAGAAGAAAGAAATCTAAATAGTAATTAATTAAGCACAAGCTACTAGATAACCACTCCTATTAAGATAGGTTTAAACCTATAAGTTTAATTAGAATAGGTACTTTCTAAAGTGTACGGCGGCTTAAATTGTTATAAGAAGTAATCTTTAAGTTAAGAACTTACTATAATTAACCTATATAGTAACACTTACAGTATAGTTATTTAGAACTGTAATAGCAATTATAGCAGAGTATAATTTAGAGATTATTTAATTTAATATAGTAGGAGCGTTCTTAAACGCTTATATTATAGCTAATAACCTAGTTATCTATAAGCTTCTAAATAGGTTTAAGCAATATAGCAAATGCGTGTCCCTTAATTAAGCTCTATATAAATTAAGAGACTTAGTACTACTTTAGTATAAAGCGTTCTTAGAATCGCTAAGATCTATAGAATTTATAGCCTTAAAAAAACCTTATTTATTTATAAGCAAAGATTATAAAACCTTAGTACTCTTCTATATTAATAATATACTTCTAATCTTTAATAAAACTTACAAAGTAGAGGTATAAAAGCTCTAGAGCTATATTAAAGCAAAATATAAGATTCATAACTATAGACTAGTTAAATAGTTTCTAGGCGTTTAATTAATCTAAAATTGTAAGAATAGAACAATTACGCTTGTTTATAATACTTATATTAATAAGATTATAAAGAAGTTTAATTTTAAAGAAAGTAGAAGCTTCTTTATAACACCTCTTCTATTAGAAGAGCTTATAAAGAGTATAGAAGAAGCGACTAAGTAGAAAATTAAGAGCTACTAGGAATATATACTAGATTAATACTATATATAGTAATTATACTTAGGTCTAATATTATATTTGCTATTTTAAAGCTCTTGTACTTTCTAATAAATCTAAGCAAAATATTTTGCTGTAGTTAACTAAGTAATTATATATCTTTAGATAACGCGCTAGCAATCTATTTTAGTATAGCTAATATAATAGATCTAATCTTATAATTTATAGTAATGCTTTATTAATAAATAATTTAGAAACTTAGAGATTATCTTATAGATATATAGTTATACTCTATAGTAAAGTAATACTCTAGAAGGCTACTTATTAAAGTATAGTTATAAACTTTTAGTACTAAAGCTAAGCTACTTACAATTAAGTATATAAGTAAAGAAGTAATAGCACTAACGCGGTTCTTTAAGAAACTTAAGCTTAATTTAGAATATATATAGAATACTATTTATAATAATTAATAAATAATTAAACTAGTAATTAGAAAAAATAAGCATATTAACACTTATCTGCGCTATATTAATATCTAGAATATATGGCTATATTAAGAATATGTAAAAGGATTATTTAAAGTTATCTACCTAAACATAAGTAATATCCTATAAGATAGACTTATAAAAGCGCTTACTTAATAATAGTTTACTCGCTTTAAAGAGCTTCTAAATCTTAAGAATATAAGCAGAATTATTATAAGGAGATTATAAGTTATATAAACTAATTATAAATTAAAGCTCTATAGAGCTGATACCTATTTTATAAACTTAAGTAAATAAGATTCTATTATAAGACTAGATAAGCGCAGACTAACACCTATTATATATAATTTAAGAAAATCTAAATAATTACTTCTTTAAAGAAAAGAAAATTAAACAACTTATTAAGAAGCTTATACTAGTTTCTAATTATGAGCGTAATAGTTATATAAAAGTTAATTATTATATAGTTGTATAGAGATTAATATATAGTTATACTAAAATAGATCTTAGTAGTACTAGAGTTGTTGCTACTAAGAAGGGGGGGGGGGGGAGTAGGGAGAGTAGTGTGTTACTAATCTAAGGTATAGGCCCCTCGCTTATATTATATTACCCTTTTAGGACTAGCGCAATACTAAGCGAGGTTCTAAGCGAGACTACCTATATAGTCTACCTACGTATCCACCTTATATAGGTATCGCTACTATCTTATATTTAGATTCTAACTACTAGTTATCTTATATATAGTGTAATAACCCCTATAGTACTCTTATAAATAGTAATCTAAGTTATTAGATAGCTTATTAATTAACGTAATCTCTAATTATAAAACACTAAAGTAGTTTATAACTATAAAGTAGTTAAACTAGTAATAAGCTTATTAGGTAGAATTTCTTTTAGAGTTTAATTTTAAGATTACGTATTAGCTAAGTAAATAATGTGGCAAGTCTAACTTAATTACCTATCGCCTAGGCGATCTGCCTTATAATATACTTAATATTTATCTTTAATATTAGTTATAAATAGTACTTACGCCTAATTATATTAAATTTACCCTATTAGTAGTTTCTTATAAACCTATTCTAAAGATACTTACTATGCGCACTAAGCGTTTAGAAGAGAGAGCTCTATACGCTATATACTTAGCCTATATAATAATAGGACTAAAGGACTTAGTAGTAAATCTAGCTACAATACTATACTATCTTAGTAAGGAGGCACTTGTTAGGGGTAGGATAGTTAATAATAAATCTCTAAAGAATTATAAAAGTAGTTTGCTAAGAGAGGCGGATAGTCTAGATAAGAATCTGCCCTTTAGGAATTAGGAATTATGTTAGTATTATTAACTATCTAAAGAAGGTTACCTCTAAGAATACTATCCTTTAATAAATTGCTAGGGCGAAGCGCAATAGCATATATTAGCTTCCTACTAAGGTTATCTACACCTACTATATTAAAGTAGAGTTATAGAATTATATAGTTAAAAATAGGCTAGTATACTATTATAATAGGATCTTTGTACCTTTTAATAAAAAGGTCTAAATATATATTATACACTTCTACTATAAGCCACTAGGCACTAGATATACTAGTAAGCGTGGCACCTATTATAAAGTTAGTTAGCACTATTACTAGCCTAGTATAATAAATATATAGTTACTTAATTTACCTATAACTATATTACTTGCTAGCGCTTAAAACTATTTAAGAACTAAAAGTACCTATCTGTCTCTAAGCTGCTTTACCTTTTTTAATGCATTTTTAGCACACCTATAGCTTTCTCTTATAGGGTTGTACCGTATACTAAAAGGTCTGCGATGTTTCTCTTTCTAATAAGAACTAAAAGTAAAGTTTACTTTGCCTATTACTAGTGCTAAAGCAGTTCTAGAGAAATATTTCTATTAAATTTATTATGCTACTACTAGAGTGTACGCGTAGTAGAATTACCTACTATTATATTATAATTATTATATAGACAGACTCTTAAAGTAATATAAATATATTACGCTCCTATTACTTAATACAAAAGTTATTATTAGGGTATTTATTAAGTATATATAGTAAGAGAAGAAATTTCTAGATACTATTATCTCTAACTATAAAGCCTAATTTATATTCTACTTCTAGAAGAAGCTCTATATGAGCGTTAGAACTAAGTCTGCGCTTATAACCGCTTTTTATCCTAAGGGCGACAGCTAGATAGAAATTATAAACGCTGTCCTAAAGGCGTATCTATACTACTATATTAATTACATATAAAATAACTAAATTAATTAGCTGCCGATTATATAACTTATGACAAACTATAAAAAAACATATCTACTAGTATTGTACCTTTGCTAGTAACTAAAGGCTGCCTTCTATAATAAGAACTTAAGCCTATTATACCTATTATAGTAACTAAGTATTATAAGCAGTTATAGCGTAAGAACACTTAATAAATAGTCTTATATATTAAGAATATTATATATTGTATAAATAAAAATCCAGCCTAGGCCTAGTTAAAAATCGAGTTTTATATAAATAAAGGACGTTAACCCACCTTAGCGTATAATAGTAGGCATATACTTTACCTTAATGCATGTAGTATACTAACGCTACGTCCTAATAAAAGTCTTAATATTAAGAACCTAGAACTATTCCCTATTACTAAGGTCTTTAATAATTATACTTACTAGCTAGAGTTACTAGTAAGTTACTATAACGTCTATTTTTAGTTTTATGCCTAGCTGCTATATAATGCCCCTAACGCTATCTAACTTCTTAATAAGAAAGGCATAGTTGTAATAAACGCGCCCATTACCCTACTAGTAGGGCTATAGAATTACTATGTTAACTCTATAGTTAATAGTGAGGTTAACTATCATTATAAGGATTCTTTAAATAAGTAAAAAGAAATTACTTATATATAAAGTCTAGTACAAAAATTCTCCTAAGTAGAACGCTAATCCTAAATAGTAGCCCTGTATAAACATATTAGATTATAAGAAGGCTATTAAATCTTACTACTATAATAATAATAGTAAACTAGATCCACACGCGCTATATAAGGACCTAGTGTTATATAAGAATCTTATAGTAATATACCTAAGAAATAATAGAGTAAAGGATCCTAAGCCCTTTCTAGCCCCTATATACGCATACGCGTAGAATTAAGGTACCTTTTAAGATAATATTATACTATAAAGCTGCCTAAATAAGCATATAGAGAGCGCCCACTAACTAGCTCTTTTAAATAACTTTTTTAGGTAATATCTCTCTCTTTAGGCTACACCTAATAGAGGCGCCTAGGTTATTTTATTAGTTATAACCACTATAATATATAGTAGAGGGACGCTTACTTTACTAGCTTGTGTACTAAAAGAGATTATTTACAATATTATTTAATATATTATAATATTTTTAAATAGTCTTAAATAGTTCTAAATAGTCTATAATAGTTTATAATAAACCCTAATAGTTTATAATATTTAGTAGACTATGCGATTAACGCCTTTAGTATCTATTTATTTTGTCTTACTAGAGCTAAGACTTTTAAAGAGGGGGGTAATATTAGGGATTGTTAGCTATTAGACCCCTAGTTAGCCTAATGTTAATCTGACCCTGCGCGCTAGTCCTAATTAGTTAGCACTAGCGCGCCCTTAGGGCTACTACTATACAGGTAGTATATATAGCACCTAGTATCCTTATTATAGTAATTTAACCTATTTAATAATTAAGCCGATTGCTCCCTTATAACATTACCTTTTTTACGCTCTTTTTAATTACTAAGCAGGAGGCTCTGCGTTTTTTGTCATGTTATTTAAAATGAAAGCCTTTGTCGTTCTACCCTAGGTAGTTAATTTAACAACACACATATTAAAACTAGGTACATATAGACAATTTTTTAGAGGAAGAATAATAGACTCTAAATTTAAAATAACGTTTTCTTTTCCTAATACTTCTATATCAGTATTATCTTCCTAGTTTATTATATTATTATAATTGTTAAAAGTACTAAAATAGTCCTTATTTATAATTATGTGCTAGGTAGATCTAGAGTCTAAAATAAAGTTAGTTTTAACCTTATTTGAATTAGACTTTAGGGTAGTAAGTACCTTATATTTTTTTTTTTTTCGGTAGTATCTAGTAAATCTAAATTATTTTGACTACTAGAACTATTTAATTCTATATTAGAGTCTTCTAACTCTATAGAATTATTAATAGGATTATTAGTACTATTATATAAGGCTTTTTCTTGCCTTTTTTTCTTCTAGAAACTGTGTAAAGCTTTTAGATAGCTTTTTAGTAGGACTATGTTTAGCTATTATACTTGCTTTATTCTTTTATTTATTAGAGGGCTGTAAAGCATTAATATAATAACTAATAACTTTGTTATTGTTATTATTATTATTATTTTACATTTACATAGTCTTAAAAGTTTTCTTAGTATTATTAATATTATTATATAGTCTTAAAAGATTTCTTAGTATTATAACCTTGTCCTTTAAAGCTTTTAGCTTTATTAGAAAATAACTTTAAGCAATCTATAGTTAAATAACTATTAGATCTATCGTGGTTACAATACTTATTATCTTTAGCCTTTATAACTTTAAAGCTTTTAGTCTTAGAATTAAATTTACTCTTTTTAGTAAAAAGAGTAGAATTATTTTCGAGACTTTTAATCCTTCTAGATTCATCTATTAAATTAGAAAACAAATTTTCTAAATTAATAGTACTAGAATTGTCTTAATAGGGATTGTATAGTAGCAGCAACAAAAGCATTATAGTTACTATTTAGACTATTTAAAATAAAAGCCACTATAACTTATATAGGGATTTCTATTTTTCTAGTCTTTAAGCTAGTAACTAGTTCTTATACCTTACTTAAATATTCTTCTATATTAGAAAAATTATTTAAATTAAGTGTAAAGAACTTTGTATAAAGTAGATATTTACTAATAAAGCCTTTAGAAGAATAAAGCTTTTTAAGTAGATGCTAGGCCTCTTTAGTAGTAGTACAATTTTGTATTTGCATTAAAGGGCTATTACTAACTAATAGTTTAATAATAGCTAAACCTTTTAAGTTTAAGCTACTATATAGATTATTAATAGTAGTAAATTATAAGGCTTTTGCGTAGTCTTTTTCCTATAGGGTAGTACGAGTTCTAATTTTCTAAATATAGGATAATTAGTGTCAGATATACGATCACTGTGTGAATCACAGTGATTTTCACTGTGAAATATGGTGGTTAGGTGTGACCGATTATTATGGCCTTCTCACACTGATTTCACTGTGAAATCACTGTGAAATATACTAAGGAGGCTGGCGCACTACTGTGTTTACACTGCCCCTGTATTATCCCTAATAGTACTAGCGCCTTGGCATAGATAGAAACTTCTCGCGATAGCAGAGCTTCTCCGAGAGAACACACACAATGAGATCATCTCAACAAACATCAAATCCATCACTTTCATCTCATCTCATCAAAATATATACCCTTATATTTGACAATTAGGCTCCCCTACTAGTTAATCTTAACTAGTAAGAAAACTATTAGAAGACATATATATATAGGTTTATATATTATATAAGAATAATAGTATAATAGCTTTATAAAAACGCTACTACTTTATCTTATATTCTTAGAGTTTATAAGTAAAAAAATAAGGTATAAAACTTATAATAAGATTTAATAAGGTTGTATTTATAAAGTATTAAAAGTCTTTAGAGTAATAACTTTTAATAATAGTTTATAAAATCTTATATTTTATTTTTATTTTTGCGACTAAGGGGTTTCTAATAAAAATATTACATTAATAGCAGATATCCCTCCTACTATTATATATATAGAAAAGCGTTTTAAGGTAGTGTTAATAAAAACGGTTAGCGTGTTATAAGCGAGCTAAGTAAGCTTAGTAGACTTAGCGCCCCTACTCTAACTAAAAAAAAATCTATATATATAACTATACATAAGGCTATATTGCTATACTATAGTTTAGAGTAGGGAAAAAAAAGTATAAGATAGCGCTGGCGCTATAACTAGTATAACACTATAACTATTATCTCTCTCTACTATTATCTTTAATAATTGCTAGAAGCAATAGCTATTATATTAGTAGGTTTATGCTACTTATAGATATATATACTTAGTAGAAGCTTACACACTATAGATATACTAATACTCTATCTTTATATTGAAGTTAACTTTAAGACTTCTACTACTATTTCTATTATCCTATTTCCTACTATTTTCCTAGGTCCTAATACTAAAGTTGCTGTTAACAACACCGCCTAAAAGTATACTCTAATCTATTTACTTAAAGTTACTAGGCCTACACTAGAATACTACTCTATTTAGAAGATTATTAATATATTAAAGTAGAAGAAGGTATACCTTAGCCTATATAAGGCAGTCCTAGTATACTAATTAGGCTAGCAATAGATTAGTAACTATAGGCGCTATAATAGATATATAGGATTGCCACTATAGTTTCTTATATTACTACTAGTTAGGAAGGTAGTAATAACCTTAGAGAAGAGTAATAAGGGGAAAAAGAAGATAAAGGTGTTTATTAATAAGTTGCTAAAAGAGAAGAGTATTATATAAATATAATAGATTCTTATAGTTATTATAGCATTAAATAGTAAGCTAGTAAGCGCATTATATAAGTATACTATATAGGAGCGTATAAATATAGTCCAATTGCTAATAATAGTAATAATAAAGCAAAAGTTAGTTTTCTATATATATACTTTAAGTAACTTTTAATAGGCGTTAGAGTGCTTATAAATAGTAGAGCGAGTGCGCAGTTTATAAACTATTGTTATATTAGTAGAGACTAGGAGTAGACTATATTTTTAGGCGCTGGACTAGAGTAGCCTTTCTATTCTAACCTACACAGGCTTAAATTAAAAAAAATGTGATTAAATAGGATAATTAACACTAAATAAACAATGCGATTATAAAACCTTATATAAGTATAAGTATATAAGTATATAAGTATATATAGTATATAAGTACATAAGTATATAAGTATATAAGTATATAAGTATATAAGTATATACTATAAGTAATTTTAAAACAAAAAAGCTAAATAACCTTATAAAGGATTTAAATTCTTATTATTCTTTTAAATATTTAGGTAGAAGATAAGGACTTCTAAATCTTTATTAATTTAATAAAATATTAAAGCCCTCTTTAGGCCTTATTAAAATAAAAACAATATAAGTGTGTAGCTTAAATTTTCTATGTGCTTTTATTATTTCTTTATATAATACTATAGGTAAAGTATTTTTTAAGAAATAAGGCTATATATAAGACTAATTAGAAGAATTATCTAAGTTAAGTTCTCTGTTTTATAAGAAGCTAAATAATTAAGAAAGACTTAATACTAGGTATTAAATTCTATTGTTAAATTCTAAATCCTTGTAGCTCTAGTATATTTAAGAGAAATCTGGTTCTCTAGTTCTATTAACTAAAAAACAAATTAAATAAAGTTAAAGAGCTTCACGTAGGCTTTAAGACGATATAAAAATTGTTTAATTTAGATAGTTAGTTGTTAAGAACAATTAACCTAGATTATAAGCGAGTCGCCCTTACAAGCGAGTCGCCCACCTCGTCAACTTTCTATAACGCGTCACCTACAAACTACAATGGCTCAACCAACTTCTACTCAATTGCCCTGCAACGAAGCAGATATCTACCTTGCTATCCTAGCTATTAATCAGAACCAAATTCAGACTGTACGAGAGGCTGTACGGGCTTATAATGTCCCCCAATCAACGCTGCGCGACGCGATTGCCAGCCCAACTCAAGAAAGCTTACCAAGCTAGAAGAGGAGGTGATTATCGAGTATATACTTGATCTAGATTCGCGAGGGTTTGCGCCTACTCTAGAAGCTGTGCGGAATATAGCGGATAAGTTGCTCGCTGAGCGCGGCAGTGGCCAGGTCGGTCAACAGTGGCCTAGAAACTTTGTCAAGCGAACAGACAGCCTTACTACGCGGTTTAATCGACCGTACGACCACTAGAGAGCGCTCTGCAAGGATCCAGAAGCTATACAACGCTTGGTTTAACCTCGTAGCGCGTACGAAGGCCACCTACGGTATCCACAACGAGGACACCTTTAACTTCGACAAGACTGGCTTTCTAATAGGCAAGATATCCTCCCAGCTAGTTGTTATAGGATTAGAGAGACGTAGCCAGCCAAAAGCAATCCAGCTAGGTAATCGCAAATAGGTCACGGTGATCTATAGAATTAACGCTACTAGGTGGGCAATCCCGCCCTTCGTTATTTTCGCTGGCTAGTATCACCTCTCTCTCTGCCTGGTATAAGGGCGAGGATATACTAGGCGACTGGACTATTAGGCTCAGCAATAACAGTTAGACTACTAACAAGCTTAGTATTGCCTAGCTACACCACTTTATTAAGCATATAGCAGCGCGTAAGGTAGGCACGCGCCAGCTGCTTATACTTAACAGCTATAAGAGCTACAAGTCGCTCAAATTCTAAGAAATCTGCAAGGATAACAATATCTATACTCTCTATATGCCGCCACATTCGTCGCACCTCCTGCAGCCGCTAGATGTTAGCTATTTCTCGCCATTAAAGCGGGCGTACAGGTGCCAAGTGTCAAGCCTAATACGCGACCATATCAACTACGTACCATGGGTGCGGGGTCAATGCGCGCCGAGCCTCAATGCGCGCGCTCAACACGAAAACACTTCAAGCTTCAACACCACCCACCTATCGCTACCAATATGGGGTCAATTGAGGCTGCGCTTGAAGCGATACAATCGCAAGAACCTAGAGACTCTATCAACTATACAAAAATCGCGAAGGAGCATAGCGTTGTACGCTCTACGCTCACCCAGAGACACCAGGCTATAACGCAATCGCGTACAGCTAAGGGAATCAACCAACAAAAACTTCGCCCTCAACAGGAGCAGGAGCTTATACGCTATATATAAAAAACTCACTTAGCAAGGCCTACCACCTACACAGCAAATAATCCAGAACTTTGCAGCCTATATAGCCAAAACAAGCGTTAGCATATACTAGGTTAATCAGTTCGTTAAGCGACACAGCATTAATCTAGTTTCAAGATAGACAGCTAGAATGGACAGCAATCGCCACAAAGCCAACTTAGAGATAAAGTACAGCCTATATTTCAACCTACTACAGCAGCAAAAATTAGCTAATACAATATCAAGCCTCAGCACACACGTACAATATGGACGAAAAAGGCATCCTACTAGGCATTACTACTCGCTCAAAGCGGATCTTTAGTAGGCAGCTGTACGAGAGCAAGGAGGTAAGGCAGGCTATTTAGGATAGTAGCCGTGAGTGGATTTCGCTCCTAGCCTGCATATGCGCCGACGGATCGGCTCTAGATCCAGCCCTTATCTATTAGGCTGCCTTAGGTAGCCTACAATTAAGCTGGGTTAAAGAAATCAACCCTTAGGAACACTCAGCCTTTATCACCTTATCGCCTTCTAGCTAGACAAATAACAAGATGGGCCTTGCGTGGCTTAAGCAGGGGTTCGATCGCTGTACTAAGGAGAAAGCTAGACGCTCCTACTAACTACTTATCCTTAACAGCTATAGATCCCACCTTACTATAGATTTTATTAATTACTATAACTGGAATAGAATACTCCTAGCTATATTTCCGCCTTATTTAACGTATACGCTACAGCCCGCTCGATGTTGTTATATTTAAGCCTCTCTCCACTGCCTACTTAGCTAAGCTCTTAGCCTTCCTACACAGGTGCTAGGGACTATCGTTAATCGCAAAAAGAGACTTCTTTAGCCTATTCTAGAGGGCTTGGGGTAGCTCGTTTAGGAAGCTATTGATTATTAAGGCCTTTGAGGCTACTGGCATAGCACTACTCAATCTAGAGGTTATACTTAAGAGATTCACTAAGACCAGCCTACCCGAGCGGGAATTAAGAGAAAGCTCAACCTTAGTACTTAGCGCGTCTGACTGGAGGAAAATCGACCAGCTCCTAAAGGCTGCAGTAGATATAGGGAATAGTAATAAGGCAAAGAAGCTAAGCTAAATAGTGCACTCAATTGCCGTACAAAAACAGCTACTATAGCATAAAAATAAGGGACTAAGAGCAGCACTAGGCAATAAGAAGAGGCGTAGGAAGCGTGGCAAGCCTTTGCTGGATAACCAGCCTACTGAGTACTCAGGGGGTGCTGTTTTCTGGTCCCTAAGGAAGGTGCAGGAGGCACGTGATTATCTATAGCAAAAAAGAGGCTAAGGCAGAGCAGCTAGTACTCTAAAAAACTAAGGTAGCTAAGGCTTAGAGGGCTAGCTAGCAGCTAAAGGCTAGACTACTTTAAGAGAAGCGCGTTGCAAGGGCTAAGGCTTAGGCAGCTTAAGCGAAGGCAAAGGCGGATTAGGCAGCTGAGCGAGCCTAGAAGCAGCAGGCTCACAGGGCTTAGCAACACTATAAGAATTGTATAAAAATAGCTAAGAAAGGTAGCAAAAAGGCATTAAGGCTACCTAAGCAGGGCATAAGGGAAAAAAAGCTTATTAATAAGGCTATAGATGCTGCTGAGGCCTTAGGTGCTGCATTATAGCCTCTATAGCCTTAGTTGCGCTAGGGCCAGAAATATTAGAACTCTGAGTAGATTTTTATAGCTATAATTAATTATTAAGATTTATAGACCTTATCACCAGAAATTCTTATAATAATAGCAATTGTAGGGAGCTCTGCAGCTTCAAGTTTAGCTGAGCTGGTTTGGTGTTGAGCGCGCATTGAGGCTCGGCGCGCATTGACCCCGCACCCATGGTATATCACTAAGCTTAAGTTCCTACCTGCCTTCTGCGCCGCCTACAACTAGTTAATTACAAAGGAGAATATCTGCGCAAGCTTTTAGGGCGCTAGACTAGCCCCACACAATCTAGAGGTAGTAATCTTAAAGCTTAATGTTAAGCTAAGGACGCTATCGCCAGCAACTCTACTAGAGGCTGTGTAGGAGGCCAAAACACCTAGCAATGTGCGCGAACTAGAGGCTTAATCAACGTTAATTTGCGAGCGGATTCGCGCGCATAAGAGAGCTTGTCACCTGCTTCTATTATTAAGAGGCTTAATTAGCTAGAAAAAGGCTCTTCTAAAGCAATGCATTAAATAGCGCTTATGCGCAAGCAAATCTTAAGCCTTAAGAGAGCAAATAAGGCCGCTATAACGCGCAAGAATCGCAAAAAGAAGCGGATCTAGAAGCAAGGCACCCTATTAAAGGTAGAGGGAGAGGATATTATTACTTAAAGGGCTGTTAAGCAGCAACTTAAGGGAGAAACGCGTTAAGGCAAGGCGCGATTAGGTACAAGCTGGTAGGCCTTAGCGCGCTGCGGTCGCTGCAGAGAGACTGGCCATAACTCACAAACGTGTGAAAAGCGTACTGTAGATACTACTTGAACTAGGACAGCTCTTATATTAATATTATTTTATTGCGTGGTGGATGTACAGGCTATAAAAGGCTAAGAGAGTTGACAAGGTGGGCGACTCGCTTGTAAGGGCGACTCGCTTATAATCTAGGTTAAAGTGTTTAAAGTCTCTTTGTAGTAAAAGACTTTAATAAAGACTTCTTTATTCTATTATTATATTATGTAACTATAATATAACAAATAGATTTCGAAGGTAGTACTAATAACATAGTACTTAAAAATATAATATTTCCTAATTAGGAAATAATATAATGTTCTTTGTTTAGATAAAAATTAAGAAGTTTTTTTTATCTTATATTACTACCTAGAGTATTGCTAACTCGAGCTTATAACCTATTAAAATAGATTACGTAATATAGTTATAATATAGTAGAAGATAGGTAGGTAGTAATATAATAAGTATAAAATACTTATATAATAAAGTAGATAGTATTCTTAAGATAAATAGTAAGATAACTAACTTAGATACTTTTTCTAACTTAGGGTTTTGGCTTGTTTATATAGATAAATTTACGTAACTATATATATGCTAGAAAGTTATTAAGTTATACTTTAGGAAACTAATAGTTCTTTATCTAAGATTACGTAATAACACGTGATTAATAAGATAAAGAAATTTCTAAAGTCTAGACTTTCTAGACTATCCGTTTGCATCTAATTTTAAACTAGACAATAAGCTAAAAGGTAAGTAACTACTTATTATACTACTATAACATATTCTATTAGTAGCCCGGACAGATTAGTAGCCCGGACAGTTTTTCTTGGGCAACTTCGAGGTCCCTTATAACTCATTATAGAACACCACCAACGTTACTTTCATAGTGACTCATAATAACCTACTATAACTTACAATATACCAAGTTACTATTTAATCTACTTTTTACGTCGTGCAGCCTCTTTGCGCGGCTGCTGCAGCCGCGCAAAGCTAAGGAGTCTTTCTCTTGGCAATACGAACTTACAACAAGACTCCCTATAATATACGATATATTATCTACTATACTATACATAGGCAATATATAGTATACTTATTATGATTCGCAGTGAAGCATACTATATCTTAAGTAGTACTTTATCTAATTTTTAGTCACTAAGTGCGTACTATTGCAAGATGAAGTTAACCCATTATTTTTGGCCTCATAGTAACCTATAATAAAATCACTCTAATTTACTATTAACACTATCTAAAAATAAGCCGCTAAGGGTAATATCTAACTCCTCCTCTATCTCTTTATCTATCTAATAGGTCCTTAAGTTGTGCCTAGGCTCTCCGCACCTCCCACAGCGGCGTCTCCTGGACCTCCTCTCCCCACCTGCCTCTCCCTCACCACTACCTCGCGCCCTTTTCGACAACTTCACCCTAATAGAAGGGCTTTCTACTCCCAAATCTGCTTCCTAAGCAAAAGCCTAGCGTCCTACCTTTCTAAATGCGCTTTCTTTTACGCGTTTTTCGCTTCGTTAGAACCTTAATTTGCTCCTTAAGTTCCTTAATACAGGTCTCTTGAAGTACACTATAGTAGAGCATAAGTTTAGCACCTTTTATAAGCTGTGAGTAGCTTAATTTAGCATCAGGTGGAGACCGAATAAAAGAGTCGCGTACAAGCTTTGACTAGGATCCAAACTTAAGGGTATTACTTAGGGTCCTAGCTTGCTATGGTGTATCCAGTGGGGTACCCTAAGGTGGAGTGTGAATACGCACATTAAGGCGATCTACTACTACTAACTAACGCATCTAAAGGAACAAGCCTAGAGGCCTTAAAGGCTTTCTCTTACAGTTTTCTAGTGTAAATATATTAAAAAACGCGTTGCAAAAGGCTAGTAGGAAGCCCTCTTTGTTAATATAAAAAGACGCGTTAGCGCGCTAAGTCCCGCACGCGCTGGGAGTACTTTAGCTTTAGTGGCGCGAAACAGACCACATTAAGCGGCTAGAGGATATGAGATAAGTGCGCTGGCATACAGAGTGTTAGGATCTTCTATTCTAGGCAATAATCCTTAAAATCCTAGGAGTGGTAGCTCTTATAGCTGTCTAGAATAAGTAACTCTCTATAACTCTACTATGCGCGGCCTTGTATACGCGTTTAAAGTGCTTTAACCACGCGACTCTAAGCTCGCTGTTGGTCTAGCTGGTCTTAGAGACTGAGAGCTTCTAATTGCGGGGGATACTAGTCTCCTCATACCACGCTAAGATGTAGACTTGCCCTTTATAGATAATAAAGGGTGGGGCAGTATACCTAGCAGCGCAAATACTCTAAATTACTGTAACCTACTTATAGTTGCCTAGCTAAATAAGCGTAGGTTAAGAACGTCTTTCTAAACTAGTTATAACCTTTATTAAGCTAATAACTCCTATCTAGAAGCCTATCTTATTAAAGTTATAGATGTCTTTATCCTGCACTCTATACTTACTTGGCTTTTGTGTCCTCCACTAGCTAAAACCACGCGTTTATAACCTCTAGGTCTTCCTGTTATATTCTCTATTAGTCCTTTGCTTAATTAAAAGCTATTTTAAGCTTAGGTACGCGCTTTATAAAGCGCTAAGCCTAGCATTGTCCTATAGGGTCTCTGTGCCGCGCAGCTAGCAGTTTGTTAGCCATATCTTCCACCTCACCTAGCTAGGGTGCAAATCCTCGCAAATCTAGGTTAAGGATATACTATATAAGCGTCTGCTCTTCAGTTGCAGTAAGCTTTGCTATGCCTAATTGTATATCTGCTTAAGCGGTAATTCTATTAATTTAATTGCTTAGTGTAGACTTTAGGATATTATATACTGTAGCAGCACATTACAGGCTTAAAATTTGCTTATTCTGATAGGCGTGAAGGGTAAGCTTAATTCTGCCTTCTTAATTAGATAATAACGCGTCGTGTTGTTGAGACATTATGATTTATAGTGAAGTGTTGTGGTCTTGGCAAAAACTGTCCGGCGGACTGATCTGTTCGGGCTACTGATAGAATATGTTATAAACTATAGTATTAACTATATAATAGATAATCCGAACCATAGTTGAGCGTCCCATCGCCCACACTACTCTCGCGGTTGCGACTCCGCGGTCTACTGCGACTCTCTAACGGTCCACCGGTTAAGAGATAATATGTGACTTAGTTATGCCAGATAGCAGACTATTTATTAATTGCCGTCGATAATGCTACCGTGCAAAACGTCGACGACAAAATTATTGTTATTTTGTGTATATTTTGTTCCTACCACTGTGTGCTAGGTGCTGGGTTTTAGTGCCTCCTATTTTACTCCTCTTTGTATATAGTGCGGATTCGACCTTGGTTAGAATCTTAACACGATAAAGATCTTTAATATAATAGATAATAAGTATTACTATAAAATAAATACTTAATAAAGTAAAATTACTTTTGGCTTTATATTTTAACACTAACCTCTTTTTATTAATATCTTAAAACGCTTTTCTGTATATTTAATAGTAGGAGAAATAACTACTAATATTATAATATTTTTTATTAGAAACCTCTTAGTTATAAAAAACATACTATATAATTAATTAGTAATTAATAAATATTACTAATCTAAAGTGCGGACCTCTTACTTATAGTATACTACTCTTTTAGAACTAGTATAATTACTAAATAAAGTTCTAAGTAAGACTATATATATAGTCTACTTATATACTTATTTTATATAAGTATTACTATTAATTTATATTTATATTCTAGTTTTTACTATTATTTTATATATATTGTTTTTGCAACTAAGGTGTTTCTAATAAAAATATTATAATAATAGTAGTTATCCCGTCTACTATTATATACACAGATAAGGGTTTTAAGGTATTAATAAAAAGAAATTTATTATTTTATATATGGCGTTAAATTAACTACCTAGGGGTAGTATAAACAAAGGCTTTTATCTTAAATAACATAACAAAAAAAGTAGAGCCCCCTAGTTAGTAATTAAAAAGAGCGTAAAAAAGGTAATTATATATAGTGTACTAACCTCTATAGTACCTTTACACTATAATAGTAATTATTAAACTATAGCTTAATTATTTATAGCCTATTTTTAAGATATTAATAATAATAACGCTTATTAATTAATATAGTATGTAGGTCCTTATATTTTTAAATACTTTATATATTAGAAGTATAAATATCTTTCCTAAAGTGTTACTAATATAAACTAATAGTAATAATAACACTTACCTATATTAGGAAGAGAAATATCGGAGACTTTTTAGTGTAAACACTTATCTATAAATTACTTATAAATAATAATTAGTGTAGTAAAAGATAAAGAAATCGCTATAATCTTATTTATAATAGTATATAGGTTATGTTTTATAAGATATTAGGCTTCTAGCACTACTATAATAGTAAAAGACTTTACTTTTTTTATTTAAAATAAAGGCTTTTATCTTAAATAGTATAACAAAAAAAGCAGAGCCCCCTGCTTAGATATAAATATTATAGAATATAAAAATAAATCTTTTTTACGCTCTTTTTAATTACTAAGCGGGGGCTCTCCTTTTTTTGTTATGTTATTTAAGATAAAAGCCTTTGTCATTTCTACTCTTAGGTAGATAAATTAACGCCACACATAAAAATAATTACTAAAATTAATTTTTTGAAGTTAATTATGTGCTATTAATTATCTATCTAGGGGTATAATATTAAAGGCTTTTATCTTAAATATTATAATAAAAAAAGCAGAGCCTCTTACTTAGTAATTAAAAAGAGCGTAAAAAGGTAATTATAAAAAATATATTTAGTACTATTATTTTTAGTTTAAAATTAAACTATTTAGCTTAAAAAGCAAAATTAAATATATGTTGAGCACCTTGTGGTAACAAGACCGACACGGAGTACGGAACGCCACTCGAACAATGACATGGAGAAGACGGACCAAACATGAGTTCCCAAGCTTATCACTGCAAGGCTACAAATGGTGGGACTCTAATTTTTTGGCCACGCGTTTCGACGATCTTATAGCTGCAGGTAAACGGTTGTGCGAAAGCGATTGGATTACTTGGTGCTGTGTCGGCTTCATTCTGCCTGTGCAATGATGACTTTCTGCACGGTCATTAAAGCCTCCTTTTCTGACTGACTGGACCTGCCCCCTGGGGGAATATTGAAGATCTTCGTCGTGTTAAGATTCTAACTAAGGTCGAATCCGCACCATACACAGAGAGGAGTAAAACAAGAGGCACTAAAACCCTGTCTTCCAGTTATATCAAAGAAACTAGGATGCCTGTCTGACTGTATTGTTGAATAATTGTTTCCAGCCGCAGCTGGCCCGATGTTCGGCCTTTAGTTCAAGGCAACCGCGTTTTCGGCAACACCCACACTTGCCGACTGAAAACGGCATGTATTACTCTTATTACCCTCCCTATAGGCTGATCAGCAATGGTGGAGGCGGATAACGCCCTCAACACTCACTTCCACATAAGCCGCTAGCGGAGGGGTAACGGACTTCAACATGCCGTTTGTGAATGCCGCTCATGAATGCCCATCGTGAATGCGCCTATTAAACGCCGCTCATGTATGCAGCTCATGAACGCAAAGCGAAAGCCCGGAGAGTCGGGATTCTTGGTCACACACCCGTAGCTTCGGACTGAATGAGCTCCCGCCCTGCAATCATCCCCATGGAGGTATCGTATTCCCGTGGAAAAATTCCATATCGTCATCGGTGGAGTTCATTCCATCCATACAGATAGCTTCTAGAGTTGAATTCTCCGGTCAATGCGCCAGCCATGCTCTCGCTCCCCACGTCACCACCGATAGAAGTATATTGATCACGTGTCGTGAATAAAGCTTGGTCGGGATAATATTATATACTCTATCCATAGTTCTCCCCCGGGGCCAATCCGTAATGTCACGTGATCCCGGGCCGGCTGTTTGACCGACCACCGTGTTACGTAATCGATGATTTCTTCGACGTCGATGATTTCTTCGACGACATTTTTCGCTGCAACAACGACGACGACAATCACGACAGCAACTCGGTCCACTGCGGCTCTCCAACGGTCCACCGGTTTGAGAGATGACATGTGACTCAGTCATACCTGACTGTCCATTGACTGCCGTCGTCGATGCTGCCGTGCAGAAAGTCGACAACAAAATTATCGTTATTTTGTGTATATTTTATTACTACTATTATATGCTAGGTACTAGGTTTTAGTGCCTCCTATTTTACTCCTCTCTGTGTATGGTGCGGACTCGACCTTGGTTAGAATCTCCACACAACAAAGATCTTCAATACTCTATCCATAGTTTGTTTACTAAGCAAGGGGTCTGCCTTTTTTGTGATATCATTCGAGATGAAAGTCTTTGTCGTTCTACTACCCCTAGGTAGTTAGTTTAGCGCCACACACATATAATCTTCTGTAACACAAGTAACTAGGTGCATCAATATAGATATCTAGAAACAGAAGTACAAGGGACGTGTAGGCTTATGGAAAACGTTGCTAGTATAGTGCGAACCCCATAAGGGCAAAAACTTATCATATACGGTGCCATCCCTAATATGCATCATATAATCTCCAAAGCTTCAACATAGTGCTATATATTCTACTCTCAGATGACCTCATCCCGCCACAAACGCATTACTCCCAATAAGCCGATACACCTCCCAAGGCTCAATTCTCGCCTCTTCATTCTGCGTCTTCAAAATCGCCGCCACAGTCGCCGCCTCTTTGACTCCAAAATGCTCCGCTATCCTATCCAACTGTCCGACAATCCAGCTTTTCACCCTCCGAGGGCACCCACGAGACCAAGCCGCAGTGTAAAGGCCAAACAGCAGAATGTAAGTGTCGAGGAAATGCGACAACGTATGGCTATGGGAAGACGTCGTGGAGCCCGGAAGAACCCTGTGTCTGGAAGCGCCGTTGCAGTCGGTCATTTGAGGAACGCTTGCGCATAATTCTTGGACTACTAAAGCCGTTGTCTGGTATGCGCGCTGAGAGTGGTCTTGGCTCACTTGGTCGTGGAGATTCGCACAAGATTCGATGATTTCGTCGCAGAGGACGATGCGCATACAGCGTAAAACGTTCCCTAAACATCGTGCCACAAGTTAGTGAAGCCCGCAGGGTGCAGAAACCAATGCCGCATAGGCAGGTTGTCCTCATTACGTACACATCTGAGTCTCCATGCGTGTAGCATATACGTCGTAAAAGCTGTCCAAGGTCGGGTCATCGCGCTGCTCAGACGGAACCTTTACTCTTACGAAAGACCACCTGGGAGGCGCCTCTCGATCGATCACGTTGAGCTTGCTCTCTAGCTAGCTCAACGCATCTCCGCACCTTTTCTTCCACAGTCACGCGTTTGTTAGTAATGTCAGATACTAGGTTGATGATGCTTAACGTAATGTCACTCAACCTCCACGTCGGGTCTGTGACATCAACAAACTTCGCGGTATGCTGTCTGATGTCGAGCACGTCTTGCGATACAACATCGCCGTAGGAGATGCATATATCGACGGCATTTAGAGCCAGCCAGCCTTGCTAGCACTTTCAATCCCGCCTCGTCAGTGACCTGTTGTAGGCCCTTTAGCTTGACGAGCGCGAGAGCGCCATCTACATGCGCGCGTTGAGCTACCCCCCAGGTAGATCTCGGGTCCGTAATCTTCTCAAAGAGATCTAGAAGTAGCGAAGCTTCCAATGTACTCGTCTCTTGGGCGGCATCCGGATTCTGCAATGCTTTATTGGTCGTCTTCAGTGCAGACACATATTTGCGACGACCTAGATTCTGTGCCGAAGGCGAATTGATGTGATGTGAGAGAAACGCCAAGCTAGCAGCATCAATACTAAGTGACAGGTGCTCCGGTGTAGTTCTGGGGTCGAAAGCCGGGTACAGGAAGTCCCAAGCGCGGCAGAAGTCGGCAATATAGTAGGCGAAGAAGAGTTCTCTTGCTTGTACCTGGAGATCCAGCGGCAGATGTGACAATTTGAAGCTTAGCCCACTAGTTCGATTGGGGACGGTGGCAGGTTTCTTGGTGGAGGCCTTCAAATGCATGAGCTGTGTCTCATCCGAGATACGCAGGATATCAGTGTCTCGGTATCCATGGCAACCGGGAGCCAACTCGCACGCAAGAGCCACAGGAAGGACGTTGAAGATCACACTAACGCTCTGTATCAGTGGCTGCAATCAAAAAGGCGGGTGTGTATTTACACGAAGTCTCCGATCCCGGCACCTTTGGCATGCCTTCGATGGTTTTCCACGAAACACCATGTCTTGTCGGTGTTGTCCGGGGATAATATGGTGCGGAAAGTTTCGACGTAGTACTGATAGTATTAGAAATCACTTCCATTTCGTTAGTACTAGCCTTTGTGATTTGACAAAGGCTGTGAGGTGCATTTATGCAACTTCTTTGGAACGGACAAAGCGTTTGTCTCATAATTCGAGCCCTGCTAGTACACACTAGCTAGCGCCCTCCTAAACACTCGTAAAGACTCGTAAAAACTCCTAAAAACTCCGAGGGCGAGACTGTATGGCACGCATCTATCGGCTGCGCAGCACGTATTCTTAACTATATACAGCTAGGGCTCGTGATGTCACGTGATCCCGGACCGACTATTTGACCGGCCACTGTGTCGCTCCGCTCTCCTCACCCCCCTAAAATTTAACTAAAATTAACTTTAATAGCTAATTTAACAGCTTTATATTTAGTTAACCTTTAATAGAAAATTTAACTATAGATATTATATAGTAATGTAATAGTTTATTATTTATATCTCTTTATAAATACTAGCAATTACTCTTAGATTCTACTCTACGTCGTATCGCTATACACACGCTTCTTCTATTCCTTTTATTGCCTATCCTTTGAAAGAACTTAGTTCGCACTATTATTTTATTATTATTATATCATTATTATATTATTATTATTATTATTATTATTATTATTATTATTATTATTATTATTATTATTATTATTATTACTAGCACATCTATATAGTGTTATAAAAAGTAATAAGGTAGAGGTACTAGTACGTATACCTCTTATTATTATTCTCTTTAATAGAAGTTAACTACGCATAGTAATATATAGTAAAATTATAATTAGCCCTAAGGTTCTTCTCTAGTAGGTAGAAGTTATAGAGCTTAGCTACGTATATTATATTGCTAGGTAACTACTTATATAGCAGCCATAGGCTAAGCTCCTTAAGTTAGATAATCTAGAGATTTGTCTACACCTAGCGCAGATTTAGTAGGCCTCTTAGGTGCTATATACCTATCTCTTTAAATATGCCTTTTAGTGTCTTAGTATATTATAGTATTGCCGCTTTATTAATATATACAACCCTCTAGCTTAGCTGCCCTAATAGACGTAAGAATAGAGTACATTAACTCCTTAAGCGTATATAAATTTAATAGTAGGGATAGTAAAGTAAAGAATATAATAGGTAAGTAGTAGCGTTACTAAGAAGTAGTTAAACCCATAGTGTAGACTTATAGAAAACTATAATAGTAATAAGTATTACTACCTATAAGTAAGTTAGCGTGTTATATATACTTATAGTATATAAGTATAAAGTAGTTACTAATATATACACAGGCATAGTGTACTAAACTAATATTATATAATTAATAACTAAGCGTATATAATATATAATTACTATAGCTAGCTAACGTCCCTCTTAGTAAGAATAGCCTAACAAAAAAAATAAAAAAATAATTAGTTAACTTTACTAGTATACAATATTTATTATACTTTAGTTGCTTTTTTTATAATCATATTACCTTTTTTACGCTCTTTTTAATTACTAAGTAGAGGGCTCTGCTTTTATTATTATATTACTTAAGATAAAAGCCTTTATTATTCTACCTTTAAGAAGATAAATTGATGCCACATATATAGTTTAGTTATTAGTAAAAATAGCTTTTTTATTATATACTTTATATATATTATAACCTATAATAAAACTAATACTAACTTTACTATATGGCATTTACTTTACTATAGCTATATTATTAATACTAATTATAACTTTAGTTTTAGTTAAAATATTAATTTCTATTTTTAGTATTATATTATTAAAGCTATTTTTAGCTTTTACTACTACTAAATAAACTAATATTATATTTACTTTAACTATTTTATTCTATAAATAAATACTATACTAATGCTAATTAAAAACTAAACTGAATATAAAAATACTTATAAGAAGGTTTAAGACTAATTAGCTATTTTGTACTCTAAGCTTTTTAATAATAGCTTAATAACTAGCTTAATAAATAGCTTAATAAATAGCTTAATAAATAGCTTAATAAATAGCTTAATAAATAGCTTAATAAATAGCTTAATAAATAGCTTAATAAATAGCTTAATAAATAGCTTAATAATAGCTTAATAAATAGCTTAATAATAGCTTAATAAAGTTTATTAAGCTTAACTATAATTTATTAGTAATATAACTAGTATACTTATATATAACTATTACTAGAAAAGTAAAGCTTAGCTATAATAATAGTACTATTAAATAATTTTTTTGTAAACAAAGCTATATTTCGCATCTATACTATAGTAAAGCTTTTTTTTATAATTATCTTTTTACACTCTTTTTAATTACTAAGCAAAGGGCTCTGGTTTTTTTATTATATTATTTAAGATAAAAGCCTTTATTATTCTACCCCTAGATAGATAAATTAACGCTATATACTATAGTAAAAAAAATCTAGCTATAACCTTTTTTTTCTATATACTAGCTCTTAGTAAAAAAAAAAGCCTTAAATATACGTAACTAAGTTAATAACGCGCGCATAATTATATAATTTAACTATAAAGGGCCTGTGGGTCTTAGTTAAGAAGACCGCACTATTAAAATATATAATTAATAATTTCTTTATATTGGAAAAAGTTTTATGCGCGTATACGCACCTAGAATACCTAGGCAGCTCTATATACGCCTGTGTATTTCTGCACACTAAATACACTTTAAGCGTACCTATAATAATACTTTTTTCTTAGTGTGTATATACGTATTTAACTACCTAGAAGTAAAATAATAAAGGCTTTTATCTTAAATAATATAATATAAAAAAAGCAAAACCTCTTACTTAGTAATTATAAAGAGTATAAAAAAGTAATTATGAAAAAGTATATTTAAACTACTAAGTAAGCTTAGAAGTTTTAGTATAAGACTTCTATAAGTAAATCTTTTATAAAGAGGCTACTTAGAACTTTAAAAAATAAAACTTAGGCATAGCTACACTATAAACTATTTCTTTATTATTCTAATTATTATAAATAATATAAGTTAATATAATAATAAATATATACTAGATATACTATTACTTTACTACTGTATTAAGATTATTCTCAATTAATCTTCTACTATCTTTACTTTATATATTATTAATTATTAGCTTACTAAACGCCTTTATTTAACCTTTTTTTAATTTAAGGTTAAAGTAGATTAAGATAGAAGGTTTTTATGTACTACTATGTACAGTACCTAATTCTAATTAAAGACTAACCTTAAATACTACTTAATAACGCAATAATAGTTTAAACTTCCTTGTATCCCCTAATACCTATAAGCTTCTAGTTCTAATATCGCTCGGCTCTGCTCACCCCCCCAAAACTCAACTAAAATTAACTTTAATAGCTAATTTAATAGCTCCCTATACGGCTAACCCTACTAGTATAAAATGCCTACTACGCACCCTTATTACTAATAAAAATAGTAGCTTTACTAAATCTTACATATATACACTATTACCTATAGCTACTATAATACTAACTAGTTTATAGACTTTACCTTGCGCTGCCTATAACGCTAACACTAATTATAATATTAACTACTAATACTACCCTATAAAGAATACCTATAGCTACTACTATTGCTAAATAGAGTAGTGCTATGCCTACTTTAACTATAGTATTAATAAGCTTAATATTATTATAAACTTTACCTTAAGAGAGTAATAATAAAGGGATATATAGTAGATAGTATAATAAAAGCTAGCAACTTAGCGCTTGCTACCACTCTAGATCTAGCGATAAGGATAGCGCTTAGGCAACTATAATAAGCAATTAAAGGTAATTAGCGCATCTTATAGCGTTACTGTATATAACTATTACTAGAAGAGTAGAGCTTAGCCGCGATAAGCAGCACTATAGAATAAGGTTTACTTACGCTATACACAGCCTACTTAGATTATTACTACTAATATTGCTATTATTAACTATTTGCGCTCGCACGTTGCTTACGTAGCGTACTTACTTAGATAAGCTAATATAGTAGTAGCTATAACTATAGCTAGGAGAATTTTATAGATTTATGTAATACTCTTACTACACTAAAACTTATTAATAAAGACTTTATTTGTCCTCTTATATCCTCTACTAGAGAATTCTAGTACTAATAAAGTAAGAATATAGTCTTACTATTTTTTATAAACTAGACTAGCTGCTAGCCTAACTAGTATATAAGGATAGTCTTATAAATAGTTAAGTATACCTATCTATTACGCTAGACAAGCTTATAGATAGAATAGAACTCTAGCGTAGTTATTATTTAGGTAATAGTTATATAGAACTTTAGCGTGTACTTTTTAGTATTAGTAAGTATCTTAGTATTAGTAAGGCTGCTATTAATACCTAGATAAATAGTAGGGTGTAGAGAGATAGTAGGAATTTTATTAAGGATAACCTTAATATAGCAATAGAGTAATAGTGCATCTAGTATATATTACCCTTATTCTACTTATAAAAAATAGTATGTATCTATTAACACATAACTTATATTATTTGTAATAATTAGAGAATAGTATAGAAGAAGGGAGGATAACTGCAGCGTAGCGGCACTAAAGCTATTTTATTCCTCCCCTACTAAAGTTCTAAGTAGTCTCTTTATAAAAATTTTGCTTATAGGAGCCTTGCGCTAAAACTACTAAGCTTACTAAGTAGTTTAAATGCGCTTTTTTTTATAATTACCTTTTTTACGCTCTTTTTATTTACTAAGTAGGGGGCTCTGCTTTTTTTATTATATTATTTAAGATAAAAGTCTTTGTTGTTCTACGCCTAGGTATATAAATTAACGCCACACATATATTATTTAAATTAACTACCTAGGGGTAGAATAATAAAGGCTTTTATCTTCAATAATATAATAGAAAATATAGAGCCTTCTACTTAATTTTACTCTATATTCTACTATTTATTTAGCTATTAATATTATCTTTAAAGTAAAGATACGTACTACTACTAAAGAGTATAAACTAAAGTTTTACACTACTACTACTAAGGTAATAAAAATACTAGAGTTTAATTTTATTTATAAAATAGTTATTAAATACACAAGTCTAGTATATAAAACTATTAATAAGGTAATTTTTATATACTAGCAAAGTTAGTAGCCTACTTAGTTTTTAAATAATAATAAAACTATATTTTAGTTTTAGTAGTAAGAACTTTTAGTAAGCAATAGAAGTTAGTCGTAAAAAAATAAAAAGAAGTTTACTAATAAGCTATAAGATAGTGAAAGTATTATATAAATTTATAGGCTTCTTTTAGCTATTATAACTATGTTAGCTTCTCTAAGTAAGTACACAATATAAGTAGCGTGTAAGCGTAGATAGTTAATAATACTAATAGTATTTTTTTTATAAATAAAACTATATGTTATAGCTATACTATAGATGAATCTAGCTACAACTATTATTTCTATATACTAGCTCTATAAGATAAATACTATATAAATATATATAAAAGCAAATATGTAATCTAACTATTAAGTACCTATAGGTCTTAGTTAAGATTTACTAATAGTAATAATCTAAATAAACTATATATAGTGTAAGTAAATCTTATACTAAAACTAGAAGCCTATAAGTATTAGGGAGTATAAGTAAGTTTAAACTATTACTATATTTGTAGGTAGAATTTATAGTTAGTTTTTAAATTAAATTTTAGTGCTATATATAGTATATAATAAATTTTTATCTTAGTATTCTTTAACCGTAAACTATAAAAAAGTGTTAAAAAGATATTTAGTAAGCTAACTAATTAGTGTTATACTATAATAGCTAAAGACACTAAGTAAAGAAAGTAAAATTAGGCTCTAGAGGTACTATGGTACTACCTATAAAATTTTTATATAAATAATACTTTTACTTTATTTATAAGTTGCTCTACTTTGTTTATAAAGTATACTAGCTTATATTTATAAAATACCTAAACTTACTAAAAGCTAAGTACTTTACTATACTTAATTTAATTAACTTCTTATATATTATCTTTTATTTTTTATAATTACTATTATAATAGACACCTTTTATAACCTATTTTAATACTTAAAAAATCTAAATATTAAGTTACTCTAGCGCTAACTTTATTATGTAGCTCTATTTAGTCTACTCTAATATTTTACTATTTTAAATTTTAGTTAAGCTTATATTTAAACTACGGTAGTGCTAGTTATTAAAACTTACTTTCTCTACTATAAGTATGTTAGCTCTTTTCTATTACTTATTAAGTATTTAGCTAAGTAACTAATTATTAAGCTATTAATATTATCTAGCTACCTTTTAGCATAGCTTTTTTTTATAAATAAAGCTGCATCTCGCAACTATACTATAGTAAAAAAGAAAACCTAGCTATAATCTTTTTTTTATATAGTAGCTCTGTATAAAAGTCTTCCCATTTTGTGACTACGTTTTCACGCTCTTATCTGATTACTAAGCAGGGGGCTCTACTTCTTTATTATGTTATTTGAGATAAAAGACTTTGTCGTGCTACCCCTAGGTAGTTAATTTAACACTACATATAAAAGTCTTAAATATATATACGTAAGTTAATAATATATATATCTTTAGCTTCTCTACCTTCTAGTAGAAGCTAGAGAGAGTTATTTTATAGTTTAAACTATAGTAACTCTAAATAGCTCTATATTATTTAAAAACTTTAAATAGACTATAAGTTCCTAGCTGGGTATAAAAGGACTCTTTATAGTTATTTAGCTCTATTTACTTACTATAATAATTAACTAACTTAAGTAAAACTAAACTATAAAGTAATTAAGATAATATACTCTTACTATAAAGTAAAATTTAATATCTTTTATACTATATTTAAGCGTCTAAACTATATTACTCTACAAATAATTACGTTATTAACTAAGAGGCTAAGGCTAATAAGAGTAATAGGTAATAAGTAACTAGTAAAATTACTTATTTTAAACTACTACTATATATAAGAATATAGTTTATAAGCTATTATTAAGCTATATAATATATTAATAGTATTTATAAAAACTAGTAATATAGTACCCTAAGTAAATAAAATTATATTAATTAATAGGTAAAGCAACTTAAGGTATTACTAAAGATAATAAATAATAATACGTTTATTAAAGTATTATAAATGTATAATAAGACGTCGGCTTGCCAAATACCTTTTTTAAATTTTTTTAGTTTAAAGTTAAAATAGATTAAGATAGAAGGTTATTATATACTACGTACGGTACCTAATTCTAATTAAAGACTAACCTTAAACACCTTAATAACTCCACACTCTATAAGATCCTAACCTATGCAAGGTTCACTTACGCCGTACACAGCACACCTGGCTTATTGCCACTACTATTATTAGTTTATCCGCGCTCGCCGCTACGCGGCGTACTTACTTAGATAAGCTAACTTAATAGCAACAATAACAACAATAGCTAGAAGGATCTTACAGATCTATATAATGCTCTTATTACACTAGAGCTTATTAATAAACATCTTATCCTCTACCTTTTACTTCCTCTCTTAAATTTAGTTACTAATAAGAAGTAATTGCATCTACTAAAGTAGGAATTTAATTTTATAGTTCTTTGCAAACTAGATAAACTACTAATCTAACTAGTACACTAGAATTGCCTTATAAATAGTTAAGTATGCCTACTTCTTATGCTAAATAAGTATCTTATAGATAGAATAAAACTCTAGTGTAGTTACTTTAACAGCCTCTTTAATAGTAGTAGCGCGAATCTTTAGTGTGTACTTTTTAGGAATAGCGAGTACTTCTTTAGAAGTAATATTAATACCTAGATAGATAGTAGAGCATAGGCGTAGAGAGATAATAGTAGAAGATTTATTAAGGACAACCTTAATATAGTAATAGAGCGATAGTATATTTTGTACGTGTTACTCTTATCCTACTACTTATAAGAAATATACCTATTAATATATTAACTTATATTATTTATAACAATTTAGATAGTAGTTTATAATATAAGATAGCGGTTTATAACTTAGAATAGTAAAGAAAAGATAGCTTATAGTGTGGCTGCGCTAAAGTCTTATCTCTCCTAAAGTTCTAAGTAGTCTCTTTGTAAAGATTTTACTTATAAAAGCAGCCCTACACTAAGACTACTAAGCTCGCTTAGTAGTTTAAACGCGCTTTTTTTTATAATTACCTTTTTTACGCGCTCTTTTTAATTACTAAGGAGGGGGCTCTGATTCTTTTTATTATGTTATTTAAGATAAAAGCCTTTGTCGTGCTACTCCTAGGTAGTTAATTTAACGCCACGTAATAAGAAAAGTATATAGTAGCTAGTAGATATTTAGATATTAGTAAGTACACTATAGGTAGTCAAGATAGTAGTAGAGGTATTATTAGTAGTTATCTATAATAGTATTATTTCTAAAATATATAATTAAACTATAAAGTGCCTATAGGTCTTAGTTATGACTAGTAGTGTAGCTTATTAATTATTTATAGTTTAAATATTTTTATTATAACTTTATTTTTACTCTAAACTTACTAGTAGCTAGCTTTTAAAGCCTTTAAATTTAGTAATTCTATACTATTATTACTTAAGAGTACTAAAATTAACGTATATTAAGTAACTCTAACTACTTCTTTTAATAATAGAAACTTTAAAGTAAAGCCGAAACCTAATTACTTACTTTACCTAAAACAATACTTAACTTAGAAAAACTATAGTAGGGTAATATTAAAAAAAACTAATAATTTTTTATACCCTTTTTAAAATAGAATATGGCGTTAATTTATCTACCTAGGGGAAGAATAATAAAGGCTTTTATCTTAAATAACATAATAAATAAAGCAGAGCCCTCTGCTTAGTAATTACAAAGAGCGTAAAGAAGGTAATATGATTACAAATTATAATAAAATAACTTACCCATTTAGTAATAGAAGAATTATAATTTTCTTTATATAACTAGAAAGAGAAACATTGTAGACCTTTTAGTATATAGTATAACGCTATAAGAGAAAGCTATGGGTATGCTAAAAACGCATTAAAAAGATATAAGCTGCTTAGAGATAGGTTTAGACTAGGGACTGTTAGTTAGCACGTGCAAATTGGCCCCTTATACTAATAAGGTAGTTAATCTTATAGTCTATAGATACTAAAGTTAAAAATAATAACATAGCTACCTGCGTATAAAGTATAAAAATTCGCAACTAGAAATTATCTTCATCTATCTATCCTTATATATATATATATATATAACTAATTATTATGTAAGATCTTAAAGTTATAATCTATAATAGCCTTCCCTTAACCTAACTATACGCTTTTAATAGAGTAGGTAGTTACGCGCCTATATATATATAATAAGGACAATAAGCAAAACTATGCTAATAAGTATAACTCTAAGAAGTATAACCTAGACGCTAATAATAGGTATATATAAAATAGGTATTGCAAAGGTTAGACGCCTACTATGCTTAAAGGGCGCATAGTAGTATAGTATAAAGTTATATAGCAAATAGATTACTATAGCTAGTTTGTCTTATTAGAGTGTTTAGTAATACCTAGGTGCTCTGACTATAAAATATTAACTTATAGCTCTCTCTCTGCTAGTTTAGCTACCTAGTTCTTAGCTATATTAGAGATAGTTATTACTAGAGCACTTTTAGCAAGTAAGAGGCAAGGTTTAATTAGATCTAGAAGCGACGCAGTAGTAGTAAAAAGCATAGAGAAAAGTTTAAGTATAGAATAGCTAGTAATATACTATAAGGAAGAAATATATAAAGAATAGTTACTAGAGGCGTAGGGCATATATAGGTACGCGCTTATCCTATAGAATTATTATAGGCAATAGATAGAGTAAGAGTAGCAAAGTATTAAAGTGCTATTTAGTATTAGGAGTGGGCGCGTGCGCAATTTATTATATATTATAGTAGTAAAGTAGAGTAGAGGTTCTAAGTAGTTAATTGTCTAGTAAGGTAGTAAAAAATTAAAAGGTAGGTGTTAATTGTCTAGTAACGCGGCGGGTGGGCAAGTAGATAAGGTATTATTATTACAAGTTTGTTATCTTAAAAGCTAGGGGGAGAACGTTAGTAAAACTTTGACGCGCTTTAGTTTTAGGGCTTAGCGCTCGCTCGCACGTAACATTATGTTACGTAGGCACTAGTAACGCAATAAAAAAAAGTGATAATTAAACACAGTAGGACCACTTATAAACTAATAAGTAGAGGTAGTTTATACTCCTATCCAGGAGGTTATTTATATAATAGAGAACGTTAGTAAGTTTAATAAGGTATATTTATATAATGCTAACTAATTAGTGTAAATAAAATATTTAGCCTTAAAAATAAGGATTTTATAAAAGCTAAAATTAAAATATAAAAAACCTTTTTACTAGCCTATAAAATATATTTAAATTTAAATATTATCTAGTTACTTCTATTTAGCATAAATCTTATAAGTAGTATAAACCTACTATTATAGCTATTGCTTCTAGCAATATATTTAGAAATAATAGTAGAGGAGGAAGACAATAGTTGTAATAAGCACCTTCTTATTCCTCTCTCCTTCTTACTCTAAACTAGTATAGCAATATAGCCTTACTATATTTTATATATAGATTTATTAGTTAGAGTAGACGCGCTAAGCTTGCTTAGCGAGCTTAGGCTAATACTCTAACCTTTTTCTATTAATACTACCTTACAACGCTTTTTTGTGTTAACAATAGCAGGAGGGATAACTGCTATTATTGTAATATTGTTATTAGAAACCCCTTAGTCGCAAAAAAAACCATAATAATAAAAATTACTAACTACTTTTTAAAGTATAAAAGTATTAATAGCTTATATAGAAAAGAATAACTTATATAGTTCTACTTTAATAATTAAAAGAGTAGTATATAATAATATATTTTAGTATTACGTATTAGTTAATTAATAAGAAGCAGATAGTTAGTTAAAGGCAAAACTAATATATAGCTATATAAAAAAGTAGGATAAGATTAAGTAAAAGTTAATATAAAGGCCTACTAAATAGCTTTAGCTAAGTGTAAAATTATTACTAGTAAAATGAAAGGCCGTTTTATACTATGAAGTTATATAAATATATAACTTTTAGAATATAGTAATATATATAAGAAGCTCTTATATAATATATATAAAATAGGCTTAAAAAAGCTTAAGACTAATAGTTTTAAAAGTAAGGCTAATTAGAAAAAGTAAAAGAACTTCTATAATAGTGTAGGTAATATAGGTCTAACTACTAAAAAGTTAATAATAGTTACTAATAAAAAATAGTTATAAGTTTAATATACTTATTTATTATAATTCTTACTTATGCCAATATCGCTAGGCTTGCTTAGTAGTTTAAACAAGCTTTTTTTATAATTACTTATTATACGCTCTTTTAATTACTAAGTAGGGGGCTCTACTTTTTTATTATGTTATTTAAGATAAAAGCCTTTAATATTCTACTCCTAGGTAGTTAATTTAACAATATACATATATTATTACTAATAGTTAATAGTTATTATAAGCTTAATTTTCTTACTAACCTTATTAACTATAGTAAAAATAGTATACTTAAAAGTAATAAGGCGTATACTAAGGGAAATAATAATAAAAAATATAAAAAAAGAAAAGTAAGAATAAGAGGAAGAAGTTTAAAGTATATTTCTAAGGGCTGCTAAATAAGGATGTGTGTGGCATTAATTTATCTAGGGGTAGGATAATAAAGGCTTTCATCTTAAATAACATAATAATAAAAGGAGAGCCTCCTACTTAGTAATTAAAAAGAGTATAAAATGGTAATTATACTAAAAAAGTATAACTCTATTATTATAAATAAGAAAATAAACTTTTAGAGTTTTCTAAACTGTAGAGAGGCTTAGATACTAAAAGAGGTTTAGATAATAAGGAATGTTTAGATAATAAGAGGGATTTGGATAATAAAGGTGGTTTAGATAATAAGAAGAACTTAAGTGCTAAAAGAATGTTAGATAATAATTAGCGTATAAATAAAATAAGCTAGAACTATAGTTTTTACTATAACTAATTATTATAGCTAATAATTATATACTAGTTACTAAGAATACTACCTATAATAATATAGTAATAAGTTAATGACTACCTATAACTAAACTTTATAATAAAGGGCTATATACTAGTTTAAATATAAAACTAAGTTTTTATTAGTATACTATACGCTATACACTATTTTTAACCTACTTCATTACTAAAGAACACTACTATAGTTAATATTATAGAGTTTAATTTATTCTATTATTATCTTAAACTACTATTCTTTTAAATAACTCTTTAACTAGTTATTATATCTGTTAAATATAAAGCTAAAAGTAATTTTACTTTAATAAGCTTTTATTATATACTAATACTTATTATCTATTATATAGTTTATATTATAGATTATATAGTAGTGTAATAAGTAGTTACTTATCTTTTGGCTCGTTGTCTAGTTTAAGATTAGACGAAAACGGACAGTCTAGAAAGTCTAGACTTTAGGATTTTCTTTATCTTATTAATCACGTGTTATTGCGTGATTTTAGATAAAGAACTATTAGTTTCCTAAGGTAGAACTTAATAGCTTTCTAGCACGTATATAGTCACGTGAATTTATCTATATAAATAAGCCAAAACTCTGAGTTAGAAAATTTATCTAAGTTGGTTATCTTACTATCTATCTTACTAAGACTACTATCTACCTTATTATATAAGTATTTTATACTTATTATTTTATATTACTATCTACTTTTACCTTCCACTATATTACGTAATCTATTTCGATAATATCTTTTTTATTATACTAATATTCTTAAGTGCTATATTAAGTACTATACCTACCTTAAGGATTAATATATTAGGAAGAAAAATATTACAGACCTTTTAGTATATAGTATAACACTATAAGAAGAAGCTATAGGTGTGCTAAAAACGCATTAAAAAAAGGTAAAGCAGCTTAAAAATAGATTAGAAGGCTAGGAACTATTTATTAGTATATATAAATTAGCCCTTTATACTAATAGTAGTTTTTTTTAAATAAAACTATATCTCGCAGCTATATACTATAGTAAAAGAAAATCTAGCTATAACCTTTTTGTTCTATATACTAGCTCTGTAAGATAGATACTATATAATATATAAAAGCAAACAGGTTATAAGTGCTTATCCATTCGGCACTCTATAATCCTATTAGCTTCTTACTAACCTAAGTTGGCATTAGTTTAAAATTAAGTCCACATAATTATAACTATACTAATAGTGACTTAGTTACATTAGCGTAAACTATAGTTAAGTGAGAGACCCTTTGCTGCCGCTAACTATATATCTAGCACTTCCTCTTATATAAAAGAGAGCTCTAATCCTACTATCTACTCTATAACAACTAAGCAACTAAATAACTAAACTATACTACTACTATACTATAACTACACTTTTACGCTAGATTTAACTCAACCTATACTATAGAGATTATTAATATTAAGACTGTTAACGCACTACCTACTAAGAGAATAGGTAAGATTAAAAATATAGCGCAGAAGCTAGGCCGAAAAAGATAGAAAGAAGAAGAAGACTGCAAATAGTAAAGCTCCTTCTACTTACTTACTATATTATATAATACTTTAATATATTACTTATATAATTATTACCTTTATAATTATTATTAACTAGTGTAAGAGAGGAGCAAGAATAGATATAGGCAAATAAAGACTATGCTAGGCAGTAGATTAGAAAATTAACGAGACTACTTACTACTATAAATAATAATAATAAGTTCCTTGAGAATATAAAGAAGTGTAGGAATAGGGCGCGTAGTGGCTAGCTAATATCTAATAGCTAGTACAATAGCTATAGGGGAGAGGGTGTTCTAACTAAGTTAATCTTAAAATTAAATAATTTTCTTTTAATTATGTGATCTGACTATAAAGTGCCTATGGATCTTAGTCAAAACCGCTAAAAGTAGTTAATAATATAATATATAGTTGCCTATATATATAATATAAAATCTATATGTGGCGTTAATTTATCTACCTAGAGGTAGGACGATAAAGGCTTTCATCTTAAATAACATGATAAATAAAAGCAGAGCCTCCTGCTTAGTAATTAAAAAGAGCGTAAAAAGGAAATTATGAAAAAAGCATAAAATCTATAACTAAATATAAATTAAGTGTTTTATTTATCTACTATATACAATATTTAATTATTGCGTAAAACCTTAAGATTAGTTACTATATTTAAATCCTTACCCTAAACACACTAGTGCTACTAGACGTATAGTATTACACCCCTATTTAAAAAACGCAAATAATATAGCTAGGTATAATAGCTAAACACTAATTAATATTAAAAACTATATAGTCTTTACTAGAGACTTATATAGCAAGTAAATATCTACTATAGTAATAAATTGCTATATTAAAGAGAATATATATCTTCTTAAGTAAAAGTTTAAAATTAAGAGTAGAACAAGTTTTATAATATAGATTGCCATATACTAGTTTAAGTGTAAAGTGCTTATAACTATTAGTAAGAAAAACTAGAACATAGCTATTATTATAAAGTAAAAGTCTAGACTAGTAGCTATATACTATTATATAGCTTATAAAAAGTAATTACTACTAAAGGCTATAAGTAATATTAATTTTCTAATTAATACCTTATTACTTTTATAATAATAGCTATACTAAGTAAGTACTAAAAGTGAGAAGAATATGTAAGTATATAATTATACTATAACTATATAAAAGAAGACTTCGCGCACTCTTAGTACATAGTATAACGCTATTATAGAAAGCTATAGGGGTGCTAGAAAAACGCTTTAAAATAAGGTAAAGTAGTAAGATAGGTTTAGCTATTTAGGGACTGTTTGTAAGTATATATAAATTAGCTAGTCCCTTATAGAGTTAATTATAAGCTATACTATAGTTTATAGGTACTAAAGTTAATAATAATATAGTATATAGTTGCCTACGTAGTATAAAATTAGTAACTAGATATATTAAGTGTTTATCTATCTACTATATAATATAGTTAATTATTGCGTAAGATCTTAAGATTATAATCTAGAATAGCTATCTCTTAACCTATTAATGCGCGCTTTCTACTAGGCAGGCGGTTAGGCGCCTATATATATATATATATATAAATAAGTAGAATAACTCTAAAGTTAAGTAAGATAATACTAATAATAGTAGTATAATATATATATATAGAACTACTGTTATAAAAGTTAGATACCTATTATTCTTATAGAATATATAGTAGTATAGTATAAGTTATAGAGCAAATATATTACTATAGCTAGTTTATCTTATTATAGCGTCTAGTAATACTTAGGTGCTTTAAGGACTATAAATTTTAACTTATAGCTCTTTCTCTACTAGTTTAGCTACCTAGTCCTTAGCTATATTAGAGATAGTTATTACTAGAGCGCTTTTAGTAAGTATGAGGCAAGATTTAATTAAATCTAGAAGCAATATAATAGCAAAAGATATAGAGGAAAGGTCTAATATAATCTAGAATAGCTAGTAATTTACTATAAGGAAATAATATATAAAGAGTAATTGCTAGAAGTGTAAGGCATATATAGGTACGCGCTTATTCTATAGAATTTCTATAGAAGCTAAGTAGAGTAATAGCTAGGTATCTAGAGGTTAATAGATTATTAGTGGAGGATAGTAAGGTGCTATTTAGTAGTAGAAGTAGAAAGCGCGCGCGCGATTTATTATATATTATAGTAGTAAAGTAGGGGTCTAAGTTATTAATTATCTAATAAGGTAGTAAGGAAAGGTAAAGTCTATTATTTAATAAGGCAGTAGGTAGGCAAGCAAGTTAGGATGTTATTATTATAAGTTTGTTTATTATCTTAAAAGCTATGAGGAGAAACATTAGTAAAATTTTAACGCGCTCTAGTCCTAGGGCTTAGCGCTTACACGTAATATTATATAATATTATATAATATTACGTTATATAGGCTCTAGTAACGTAATAAAAAACGCAGTAATTAAATATAGTGGGGCTACTTAAAAACTAATAAGTGGAGGCAGTTTATTCTCCTGTCCAGGAGGGAATTATACTATAAAAAGATTTAAAAAAAGAGCTAGAGTAAGGCTAATACTAAAAGTGTTTAAGTGCTATATAGTACTAGAAGTAGAGAGTACGTACGTAATTTATTATATATAATAGTAGCAAAGTATATATTTAGAGATTCTAAATAGTTAATTATTTTAGTAATAAAATAAAAGATTAAAAGGTAGGTATTAATTATCTAGTAATATAGTAGGTAGGTAAGCAAGTTAGAGTGTTATTATTATACATTATCTTAGAACTTAGGGGGAGATTATTAGAAAAACTTTAATGTGCTCTAGTTCTAGGTTTTAGTATATATATAATATTACGTAATATTGTATAGGCGCTTTAATATAATAAAAAATATAGTAATTAAGTATAGTAGGGCTACTTAAAAAACTAAATAGGTAGTGGCAGTTTTTATACTCTTGCCTAGGAGGGAAGATTAATATATAGCCTTATATTAATAAATTAGTTACTATACTATTAGATACTCTTCTTAAATATGGAATCCTAGCCCTATAGGCTAATAGGTTAGGAAGTAGTAGAATAATTTATTATATTTAATATCTCCCTTTAAACTTTAAAAAGTTACAAATAGAAAAAAAATATTCATTATATAGGATATATAGTAGGTTAATACTTAATAGACTAAAAATAAAACAAACCTATAACTTATATTTATTAGTTTGCCAAACACCTTTTTTAACCTTTTTTAGTTTAAGGTTAAAGTAGATTAAGATAGAAGGTTATTATATACTATATACAGCACCTAATTCTAATTAAGAACTAACCTTAAATACTACCTAATAACGTAATAATAGTTTAAACTTACTTGCACCCCCTAATACCTATAAGCTTTTAGTCCTAATATAAGGTTTACTTACGCTGTATACAATACACCTAGCTTATTACTATTACTATTATTAGTTATCTACGCTTGCGTCGCTACGCGGCGTACTCGCTTAAATAAGCTAACTTAATAGTAATAATAGTAATAATAGCTAGAAGGATCTTACGAATCTATATAACACTTTTATTATACTAGAGCTTATTAATAAATACTTTATTCTCTACCTTTTGCTTTTTTTCTTAGATTTAGTTACTAATAAAAAGTAATTATATCTACTAGAGTAGAAGTTTAACCTTGTAGTCCTTTGTAAACTAAATAAACTTCTTACCTAACTAGTACACTAGAACTGCCTTATAGATAGTTAAGTATGCCTGCCCCTTATACTAGATAAGTATCTAATAAATAAAATAGAACTCTAACGTAGTTACCTTAATAGTAACGTTATAAATCTTTAGCGTGTACTTTTTAGAGTTAGTAAGTATGTTAGTATTAGATAATTTAGAGTTAATGCTTAAGTAGATAGTAGGACGTAAAGAGATAAAAATAGTAAATAGGAGCTTTATTAAAGATAACCTTAATATAGTAATAAACTAATAGTATATCTAGTATATATTATCCTTATACTACTTATAAGAAATAGTATATACCTATTAATATATTAACTTGTATTATTTGTAATAATTAGAATAGTAGAGAAAGAGGGAGAATAACTTACAGCATAGCGGCGCTAAAGCTATTCTATTCCTTCTCTACTAAAGTTTTAAGTAGTCTTTTCTTATAAATTAACTTTGTATATAGGGGCTGTGTGCGCTAAAATCGCTAAGCTCGCTTAGCAGTTTAAAAGGCCCTTTTTTTTATAATTATATTACCTTTTCTACGCTCTTTTTAATTACTAAGCAGCGGGCTCTACTTTTGTTGTTATATTATTTAAGATAAAAGCCTTTATTGTTCTACCCCTAGGTAGTTAATTTAACAACACATATAACTTATACTAAAACTCTTTTCTTTATATAAGTATTATTAAAACTATATTTTAAAAGAGTATATAATACCTCTTTAGTTATCTCTATATACTCTATTGTAACTATAGCTATATATTATAATACTTAAGTAATAACTCTACTAGTACTTAGCTAAGTAATACTAAGCACCTTTTTAACTATATAAAGTCCTAAGTATATATATAATAAGATAAGCCTATTTATAAAAAGCTTTTAACTTTTTAATATAAAAAAAAGTATACATAGCTATTATATATTCTATACCTTTTGTAGGTATTTAATTTTTAATTACCTTTTTACACTCTTTTTAGTTACTAAGTAGAGTGCTCTGCCTTTTTATTATTATGTTGTTTAAGATAAAAGCCTTTATTATTCTACTACTAGGTAGATAAATTAATAATATATAGGTATTTAAAACTAAACTTATATAAGTAGTAATTATTAAAATATAAAGCTAAAAGTAATTTTACTTTATTAAGTTTTTATTGTGTATAGTAATACGTATTATCTATTATATAGTTTATACTATAGATTATATAGTAGTGCAATAAGTAGTTACTTACCTTTTAGCATATTGTCTAGTTTAAGATTAGACGCAAACAGACAGTCTAGAAAGTCTAGACTTTAGAATCTTCTTTATCTTAGTAATCACGTGTTATTACGTAATTTTAGATAAAGAACTATTAGTTTCCTAAAGTAGAACTTAATAACTTTCTAGCACATATATAGTTACGTGAATTTATCTATATAAACAAGCCAAAACCAAAACCCCAAGTTAGAAAAAGTATCTAAGTTAGTTATCTTACTATTTATCTTACTAAGAATACTATCTACCTTGTTTTATAAGTATTTTATACTTATTATATTACTATCTACCTACGTTCTACTATATCCTAACTATATTATATAATCTATTTTAATAGCTTATATAAGTCCGAGTTAGCTATTACCCTAGGTAGTAATATAAGACTAAGGTAAAGAAACTTCTTTCTTCTTTATTTAAACAAAGAACTTTATATTAATTTCTAATTCGAAAATAATATCTTTTTAAATACTACGTTAAAAGTACTCCCTCCAAAAATTTTTATTATATTATGGTCACATAATATAATAATAGAATAAAGAAGTCTTTGTTAAAGTCTTTTACTATAAAGAGACTTTAAACACTTTAATTGTTCTTAACAACTAACCATTCAAATTAAACAACTTTATATCGTTTTAGAGCCTAAATAAAGCTTCTTAACTTTATTAAACTCGTTCTTTAAGGTAATAGAACTAAAGAACTAGACTTTTCTCAAATATAAAGTATATACTTATATACTTATATAAGGTTTTATAAAGTATTATTAAATTTATTACTTTAAAATCTACTAATACTTTATAAATAAAAACTTACTAAAACTTATTATAAGTTTTATGCCTTATTCTTTTACTTAGATACTTTAAGAATAAAAGATAAAGTAGTAGCATTTTTATAAAGCTATTATATTATTATTTTATATAATATATAAAGCTATATAAATATGTCTTCTAATAGTCTTATTGCTAGTTAAGAAAAACTAGTAGGAGAGTCTAATTACCCTAGTTGGGAAACTATAACTCTTACTGCCATATAGGAAAAAGACTACACAAAAGCCTTACAATTTACTACTAATAATAGTTTAAATAGTAGCTTAAACTTAAATGTTTTAGCTATTATTAAATTATTAGTTAGTAATAGCCCTTTAATATAAATACAAAATTGTACTATTGCTAAAGAGGCCTAGAACTTACTTAAAAAGCTTTATTCTTCTAAAGGCTTTATTAGTAAATACCTGCTTTGTAAAAAGTTCTGTACACCTATTTTAAATAATATTTCTAATATAGAGAAATATTTAAATAAGTTACAAGAACTAGTTACTAGCTTAAAGACTAGAAAAATAAAAATTCCTATTAGGAAGAGAAATATTACAGACCTTTTAGTAGTATATAGTATAACGCTGTAAGGAAAAGCTATAAGCGTGCTAAAAATGCATTAAAAAAGGTAAAGAAGCTTAAAAATAGGTTAGGCTAGAAGCTATTTATTATAACTATTTATTAGCACGTGCAAAATAGCCCTTTATACTAAAGGTAGTTATTAATATAATATAGTTGCCTGCGCACACGTAATATAAAATTCGCAACTAGATATAGACTAAGTATTTATCTATCTACTATATATTATAATTAATTATTGCGTAAAACCTTAAGGTTGCTATATCTATCCTTTGCCCTAAACATACTATTGCTACTAGATATATAGTGTTACGCCCTTATCTAGAAGACGTAAATAACAATACAGCTAGGTATAACACAGCTAGGTATAATAGCTAAATATTACTAGATATTAAAAACTATATAGTATTTTCTAGAAACCTATATAGTAAGTAGATAGCTACTATAGAGTTAGATTGCTATATTAAGGAGAATACGCATCTTCTTAAGTAGGAGCCTAGAATTAAAGACGAGATAAGCCTCGCAATATAGATTGTCCTGTGCTGGTTCGAGTGCAGAAATCCCTATATAAGTTATAGTGGCTTTTATTTTAAATAGTCTAAATAGTAACTATAAGGCTTTTATTACTACTACTATATAATCCTATTAAGATAATTCTAGTACTCTTAATTTAGAAACTTTGTTTTCTAATTTAATAGATAAAACTAGAAGGATTAAAAGTCTAGAAGATAACTTAGAAGTATTTAATTATTACTAAATCTTATAAAATAGTATTTAATAATACTATAACTAAAAAGCAATCTAAATCTAGTAACAATCTATTTAATCTAATAGGTTACGTAGATATTAATTGGGGGATAATTTAGTAGAAAGGAAATGCACTAGTGGCTTTATTTTAGTATTAATAATACCCCTATTAATAGCTTTTAAATAATCTATAGATATAATTAATCTAATAAAGGATTAATATAAAAAAACTATAATTATTATAAATAATAAAAGTCTACAAGATTTTCCTATTAAAAGGTTTTCTCCTTAGTTATCTGTTAAGAAACTATAAATTATAATTAAATTTTTCCTAATAAAGGTTTTTATCTTTAGGTTATCTATTTAGAAACTTTAAAATAAAAAAACATTTTCCTAGTAAAAGGTTTTCCCTTTAGTTATCTATTAAAAAAAACTATAAATTATAATTAAGTTTTTCCTAATAAAGATTATTCTCTTTATGTTATCTATTTAGAAACTTTAAAATAAAATAAAGGCCTAAAACTATAAACCTAAAAGGTTATAGAATAAGAATAGAAGTTGTACTTATTAAAAGTTTTTTATTTTATAAATATTTATATATAACTTTGCGTTAGTAAACTAATAGACTAAGTTATTATATATAACTTTACGTTTCTCTCTTAGGGTTAATCCGTAATATTATGTGATTCCGGGCCGACTGTTTAACCGACCACCGTGTTACGTAATCGATAATTTCTTCAACAATTTTTTTGCTGCAAGAATAACAATACTGTTGTGCAGAACGTTAATAATAAAATTATTATTATTTTATATATATTTTGCTACTACTACTACGTACTAGGTACTAGGTTATAGTGCCTTCTATTTTACTCCTCTTTATATATAGTGTGGACTTAACCTTAATTAAAATCTTTATATAATAAATATCTTTAATACTTATTTATTTACTACTTATCTACCTTCTACTATAGTATAACCATATTATGTAATCTATTTTAATAGTAATTAATAATAACTAGTTCCTTTAAATAATAAAGTAACTATCCTTTTAATACTTTTTTTATATTCTTAGACCTAATACTATAATAACTAGCTAATATAGGTTCTACTAAATATTTCTAAATAAGTTTAATATAGGCTGGCAAAGAGGTATAGGTAAGGTTAGGGTTAGGTTCCCTTACGTAAGACCCTAACTCTAACCTAACCTTTATATATAGATATTACGCTAGTGATAAGTATAGGTTAGGTTAGAGTTATATAAGCTATAGGTTAGGTTAAGGTTATATAGACTACATTATGTTAGGTTTAATTAATTATATTTTTTATTAGCTATATATAATTTTTATCGTAAATTACTATAAAAAAAACTCTTATTATTAGTAGTAATTATTACATTTACTTATTATAGTAAAAGTATCGCTTTAGTATTAAATATATATATTAAATCTAAAATGAGTGCGCTAAGCTCGCCTAGCGAGCTTAAAACGCGTTAATCCCTTTTGTTAACACTACCTTAAAAACGCTTTACTGTGTATATAATAGTAGGAGAAATATCTGCTATTATTGTAATATTTTTATTAGAAACCCCTTAGTCGCAAAAAAAAACCCAAACCTAAGACTAAGTGCTTAACTATTTATCTAGTATCTATATACTTTTTATAGTACCTATTTACTTGCTCTATATCCTTAACTTTTATAGTAACTTATTTTATATAAATAGTATTAATCTTAATATTTAGAGCTTTTAGTATTTATTCTATAATAAAAGTAGAGTGTTATAAAAAAATACCTTTAAACATTCTAACTAGAAAAGCCTCTATTACTTTACTTTATAGAGAGTAGCTAGCGTAGTAAACTAAAATTATATATAATACTTATTGTTATTGTATACTATTTCTTTTAATAAAGCAGTAGAATAGAAGTTTCTTAATAAGGGGCTTAATACTCTTTTAGTACTTCTTAATTTTCTTAAGTGTATTAGCTATATATTATTAGAGTATATATATAATAAATAGCTATAATAATAATAAACTATCTGCCTTCTAGTAGCACTTCTCCTTTAGCCTAATAGATAGTATTTTATATAATTTGTAAAGGCGCCTTTTATTTATAGCGTTATTTATTTACCTAGGGGTAGGGGTAGAATAACAAAGGCTTTTATTTTAAGTAACATAATAAAAAAAGCAGAGCCTCCTACTTAGTAATTAAAAAAAGGCGTAAAAAGGTAATAAACAAAAAAAAGCGCGTTTAAACTACTAAGCGAACTTAGTAGTCTTAGCGTAGGACTGCTTTTATAAGTAAAATTTTACAAAGAGGGCTACTTAGAACTTTAGAAAAGGGATATAATAGCTTTAGTGCTGCTACGCTGTAGTTATCTATCTTTATTCTTTGCTATTCTAAATATTATAAATAATATAAGTTATATTAATAGATATATACTATATCTTATAAGTACTAGAATAAGAGTAATATATACTAGATACACTATTGCTCTATTGCCATATTAAGATTATCTTTAATAAAAGTTTTACTATGTCTTTATGCCTACACCCTACTATCTATCTAGGCATTATTATTATTCTTAAAGAAGAAGTACTTGCTATTGCTAATAAGTATATACTAAAGATTTGCGCTACTACTACTAAAGTAATACTTATACTAGAGTTTTGTTCTATTTATAAATAATTATCTATAAAAAACTAGTATACCTAACTATCTAGGAGGCAATTCTTATATACTAGCTAGGTTAGTAGCTTATCTAGTTCTTAAAAACTAAGAAGACTATATTCCCGCTCTAGTGAATGCAATTACTTCTTATTAGTAACTAAATTTAAAAGGGGAGATAAAAGGTAAAGAATAAGGTGTTTATTAATAAGCGTTAGTGTAATAAAAGTATTATATAGATTTGTAAGATCCTTCTAGCTATTATTACTATTAAGTTAGCTTATCTAGTGCGTAAGCGTAAATAACTAATAATAGTAATAGTAATAAGCTAGGTGTGCTGTGTATAGCATAAGTAAATCTTATATTAGAACTAGAAGCTTATAGGTATTAGGGAGTGTGAGTAAGTTTAAACTATTATCGCGTTATTAGATATTTAAGGTTAGTTTTTAATTAGAATTAGGTGCCGTATAGAGTATACCTATCCTTCCATCTTAATCTACTTTAACCTCAAACTAAAAAAGGTTAAAAAAGGTATTGGTAAGCCGACTCGCCTTTTATATAGCCTTAGTAGCTAATAGCTTTTTTACTATAATTTTACTAATAGCTACTTTAGTATATTTAAATAGTCTAGTATATACTATTATATTAAGTAGTTAAGGTTATAAAGTAGTTAAGGCTATAAAGTATTAAAAAAATAGCTAGAAGGGTAGTAAAGTAGAGTAGCTAAATAGGTAATAAAATAAGTAAAGATAATATACTAGTATAATTAGCACCTTACTTATATATATAGGTTCATATAGCTACTTTTTATAATAATAATAATATTTCTATTATTTTTATAATATTAACTATAGTTATTATATGTGTTGTTAAATTAACTACCTAGGGATAGAACGACAAAGACTTTTATCTTAAATAACATAACAAAAAAAAGCAGAGCCCCCTGCTTAGTAATTAAAAAGACCGTAAAAAAGGTAATGTAATTATAAAAAGCGCGTTCGAACTGCTCAGCGAGCTTGGCGATCTTAGCGCGGCTATAACCTTCTATCTTAATTTACTTTAACCTTTAACTAAAAAAGAGTTAAAAAAGGTATTTAGTAAGCCAATCACGCATAATATAATATTATTATAAGGTTATTTTTTACTAAGCTAATGTAACTTACTAATTTATATTATATACTATACTAAATATACATTAGCACTAGTATAATACTAGCACTAATACTATTTATATAAAAAATACTAGTACCTAATACTTAGTACTTATACCTAGTAGCTAGTAGCTAATAGACTAGCTAATTATTATATATTTTTACTTCTAATTATTATAGATTATTATTGCTAATTACTATAAATTATTATATAAAAGTATAGTATAGATTAGATAACTAGAAGCTATTCTATACTATGTATTATATAGAGGTTAGCTAAGTCTCTCTAATATTAAAACTAACTATTATAGTCTAAATATACTTCTTTTTATTAATACTACCTTAAACCGCTTTTCTATGTTAATAATAGTAGGAGAAATAACTACTATTATTAGAATATTTTTATTGGAATCCCCTAAGTTGTTAAAAAACCATAGTCTAACTATATATCTATATAACTAGTTCTTAATTTAATATTATTTATTATTAGTAGTAGTAGTAATACTATATAATTATAGTTTCTGTTACTACTAAAAAGTTTCCAATAAAAGAACTATAATAATAGTAGTTATTTATTATATAATTAAAAGTATAGAAAAGTATTATAAAAGATTAATGAAAAGAAGTTATTATATAATTATGTGGCGTTAATATATCTATCTAGGGGTAGAACGACAAAGGCTTTTATCTTAAATAATATAATAACAAAAGCAGAGCCCTCTCTACTTAGTAATTAAAAAGAGCGTAAAAAGAGAACTATATTATACATAATTATAAAGTAAGTATCTAGTAAATAAAATAGCTAAATAATAATAATATTATTCTATATATAAACTTTACTTAGTGGGGTATTTTTAAAATCTAACTATCTATAGTTAGAAATATATACTATATAAAAGACTCGACCTTAGTTAGGATCTCTATATAATAAAGATTTTTTAATACTATATAGAAGATTAATATATACTATATGTGGTATTAATTTATCTATCTAGGGGTAGGATAACAAAGGCTTTTACCTTAAATAACATATTAAAAAAAGTAGAGCCCCCTACTTAGTAATTAAAAAGAGTGTGAAAAGATAATAATAAAAAATGCGCGTTCGAACTGCTAAGCGAGCTTGGCGGTCTTGGCGCGGCTCCCACAATATATACTATATAGTTATACTTTTTTTAGAAAGTTCTAGACTAAATATATAAAGATAAAAAGTCTTAAAAAGTCTAAGACTAATTAGAGATTATATAGAATTAATTTGTAAATACCTTTTTACGCTCTTATTAATTACTAAGTAGGGGGCTCTACTTTTTTTATTATGTTATTTAAGATAAAAGCCTTTATTATCCTACCCCTAGGTAGATAAATTAACGCTGTATATATATAGAATTAAATTAGCCATACTCTAAATTATACTAAAGATCTTTATTGTGTAGAGATTCTAACTAAGGTTAAGTTCGCACTATATATAGAGAGGAGTAAAATAGAAGGCACTATAACCTAGTACCTAGCACATAGTAGTAGTAACAAAATATATATAAAATAATAATAATTTTATTATTAATATTTTGTATAACAGCAACATTAATAGTAGTTAATAAATAATCTACTATCTAGTATAACTAAGTTATATATTATCTCTTAACTAGTAAACTATTAAAGAGCTATAGTAGACTATAAAGTTGCAACTATAAAAGCGGTGTAGGTAATAGAACGCTTAACTATAGTTTAGTTATTACACTTATAACCTAGTAGCTATAGTATAACTATAGTTTGCTATACGTATAGTGTATAAGTTTTTTATAATATTAGTAATATCTAGTACACTAAATCTTTACTTTAATATATAATACTATATCTTTTAAATCTAACTCTTTTTTTTTTTATATTTAGTAATATAATAACTACTTTGCAGCAACCTAATATTATATTAAAGTCTAATACCTATAGTAATATAGCTATTATTAAATTTAGCTAAAGTATAGATAAACTAGTTAGGCAAAGTTAAGAATAATCTCTAGAAATTTAGCAACCTTATGCGACTAGAAGGATTATTAAAAGGGTCTCTAGAGCTTATCTTAAAGTACCCTATTAGTAATATTCTAAGGCTAATTTACTACGCCTTACACTTTTAGATTCTAAAGTGTATAACACTTCTTTAATACCTAAATATTAGTAAAAAGATATAGCCTTTATAATATAATAATAGTATAATATAAAGATTATACTATAAAAGCTTAAAAATATAACTAAAAATAAAGGTAAAGAAAAGAACTATAAGGGTAAGAACTATAGTAAAGAAAAGAAAAAGTTTATTATAATATATAAGATATAAGAGGCATAGTAGTAACGTAAGAAGCTTATTAAGATAGTAGCAATTATCTAGGCTGCTATTAAGGTAAGAGACTATAAGTAATAAGAGTAAGAGTAAGTAGTAGTAGTAGAAGTATAGAGAGATAGGTAGTAGTAGTAAGGTCCTAGAGGGTAGTATATAGCTTACTAGTTGTAAGAAGAGATTTACTATAAAAGAGAGTTAATAAAAATAGTTAGGTTAATTACTATTATTAGATTATTATTATTATTAATTATTATTATTATATTAGGATTATTATTATTATTAGGATTATTATTATTATTATATTATATTATTATTATATTATTATTATTATTATATTATTATTATTATTATTATTATATTATTATTATTATTATTATTATTATTCTTATTATTATTATATTATTATTATATCTAGATTATTAGGATTATTATTAGGATTATTATTATTATTATTATTATTAGGATTATTATTATTATTATTAGATTATTATATTATTATTATTATTATTATTATTATTATTATTATTATTTTATTATTCTTATTATAATAAATTTTATTAATAAATTATTATTATTATTTATTATTATAATAAATTTTATTAAAGAAATTATTAATTACGTAACACAGTGGTTAGTTAAACAGTCGGCCCAAAATTACGTAATATTACAAATTAATCCTAGGGGAGAAACTCTAAATTATATAATTAACTTCTTATTTGTAATATTTTAGCGCTAACGTCTTTTTTTATATAAATAAAACTATATTCTATAGCTATTCTATATATTATTAATTAACTACCTAAGAGTAGAATAATAAAGGCTTTTATTTTAAATAATATAATAAAAAAAAAGTAGAGCTTCTTACTTAGTAATTAAAAAGAATATAAAAAGATAATTATAAATAGCTATACTATAGTAAAAGAAAATCTAGCTATAATTTTTTTTATATACTAGCTTTATAAGCTACTATATAAATATATATATAGTGTTAATTAAATCTATCTAGAAGTAGAGTAATAATAAAAGCTTTTATCTTAAATTACTTAGATCTTCTTACCCCTTAAAGCTTACTTAAAATTAACTTTAATAGCTAATTTAATAGCTTCTTACTTTGCTAATTTTATTAGTATAAAATATTTATATATTTTAATTACTAGTAAAAATAGCTTCTTTACTATATATTATAGATATATTATATAATTTTATAGTAAAACTAATACTAATCTACTATATAGCTTTTACCTACTATAATTATACTTACTAATACTAATTATAACTTTAGTTTTACTATAATTATTTAATTCTTACTAAGCACTACTACTTTACTAAATTTATTATTTTATTTTACTACTAACTAATAAACTACTATTATTACTACTTAATTAATTTTTTATAACTAAGATGTTTCTAATAAAAATAATAATAATAGTAGATATTCCTCCTATTATTATATACACAACAAAGCGTTTTAAGATAGTATTAATAATACTTACTTTAATTACTTTATTATATAAATAAATACTATACTAATAGTAACTAAAAACTAAATTAAATATAAAAATATTTATAAAAAAGCTAAAGACTAACTAGCTATTTAGTGCTTTAAGTTTTTTAATAAATAGTTATATAAATAGCTTAATATAGAATATTAAGTTTAACTATAGAATATTAGTAAGGTAACTAGTGTATATATATATAACTATTACTAATAAAGTAAAGCTTAGCTATAATAAGTAGCACTATTAAATAATATAATAAAAAAAGTAGAGCCTCTTACTTAGTAATTAGAAAGAGTGTAAAAAAGGTGTAAATATATATAAAAAGTGAAAAGTTTATAAGGGCTTATCTGTTTAGCACTCGGCGATCCCAGTTACCCATAATAGTGACTTAGTCACATCGGCGTGAACTATGGTCGCTAACGTCTTATTAGTCTAGGAGTTTCTAGAAGTTTCTAGGAGTTTTTAGCGTGAAACGCGATTTTTTTTTGTGGGGCGTCTAATTAATAAGATAACAAAGCGTATGAGCTTGGTCCGATCTTAAGCGCTAGGCCTATCTCGGTATGCAGTTCAACGATAGGTGTTCGCAGGCCTGCAGGGGGTTTACTCCGCGGCCGCGCCATTAAAATAGTGTGCTTAGCCACCTAAATGAGATGCTAACTTTGCTGTATAATACTATACGCATTTTGTTAATTACTGCGCAGTACAAAGTTATATAAAAACCTGCCCGCGAACACCTGCCCAGTTCGACTGCATGCGCCAAATGATCGGCGTCCCCCTTACCCGAAGTAGCTGTGGTACCTTCACCGGTGTTAACTCCGAAGCTACGCCCAAAAGGGCATTGGGATTGTGCAGGTAACACAAAACTACGAACAACAAAGAGTAATAGAATAGTGGTATATATACCCTCATTTTCTTTTCTCCTCGCAGCTATTTCCTTGAGGTTAGCACAGCCTACCTGCTATAGCCACACATTGATTGTAGCTTCCTCAATCCCTCTCCACCGGCATTCTGTATTCACAAGCTTCAGAATCCCCACACACCCTACAAATAACATGGCCTTCCCCTACAAACACATCCTCCTCATCGGCGCCACATCCGGCATAGGAAAACCCATCGCGGACAAGTTCATCGCAGAGAACATCCACGTCACCGCCGTAGGCCGCCGCGCAGACCTCCTCGACGCCTTCGTCTCCAGCCACGGTCCCTCCAAAGCATCCAGCCTAGTCCTCGACATCTCAGACCTGGACAGCATTCCCACGTTCGTAGAGAGAGTCAGTCCCACCTCCCTTCCGCTCCATCCTCAAGAATCAAGCTAACACGCACCACAGTGCCATAAAGCAACGCCCTACAATCGACGCCGTCTTCATGAACGCCGGCATCCAACACCGCCACAACTTCGCTTCTCCCTCTACGGTACACCTCAAGCGCTCCAACAAGGAAATCACAACAAACTTTACCTCCTTCGTCGCTCTCACGCATGCGTTCCTCCCTCACCTGCTCGCTTCTTCGAACCCCACCGGGTTGATCTTCACAGGCACACATCTGTCCCTCGTCCCAGCCGCAAGCATGCCTGGGTACAGCTTGTCCAAGGCTGCACTCGACTCCTTCATCCTGTGCATCCGCGAGCAGTTGCGCGATACAAAGGTGAGCGTTGTGCATATATCGCCTCCGCTTGTAAAGACTGGGCTACACGACTTCGAGATGGGCGTCGAGGTGGGCAGGAAGATGGGGAGTTCCGGTGGAGAAGTTCGTCGAAGAGAGACATGGAAGGAATTGCGTGAGGGGAAGCAGAATGTCTTCATTGGAAGTGTTGGCGCTGGCACAAAGAAGTTCATGGAGGTTGCGGACAAGAGAGAGGAGACGTTTGAGCGCCTGTGTGCGATGCTCAGAGGCCATTGATGATCTCAGTCTCATGAAGCACAATGTCTGAATCCTGTTTCTCCTGGTTTCCCATAATCAATTCTATATGCCTATGCTGCTGTCTTCCAAGAGTGTCGTGATCCCGAGTGATTATCTGTTAATAACAACTCCTTCCCGAGAGGAGAACGTTTAAAAATTCACATCTAGCTGCCACTCAGGCCTACCTTCGCGCCACTCATGGAAAGCAACCCTGCCTCCCATTTCCCTGCCATCGCTCAGTTTCAATCGAGGAAACGACTTGTTACGCCAGTCGTATGTGGACTCCTTGTCTGCAAGCTCTTCGTTGACCAGCAGCACGGCTCCTGAGTGCCAGCCAGCTGCACTAACCCTCAGTGCAAAGTAAGTGCCTAAGCCATCCTCGCCCATGTTCTAGGCATCCATTAGCGCAGGCACAAAAAAGTCGGAACAGCTCGTGAAAAGCCCACGTAATGCATCCCCCCATGAAAGAATTCGTGTCTGATACTAAGTCCTGATAGCTAACAGTAGAGTATGCAAACTGTATTTATACTTGCTAGTATATAGCTAGACATAACTCTCTGTGACTTTGTGCGCATCTTAACATCGGACACGAACTCTTTTATGGGGGTGTGCACGATACATGGTGGACTAGGTACGGTATGCAATGCGAATGGCGATGTGACGTACCTCGTCCTAGGCCTTTCCCTCTTGTTCGATCCACTCGCTGACCTCTCCTTGCACGCTTTGATAGGAATTGAACATCCTGAACCGATCTTGGGCTTCCTCAACGTCTTTTCTACCTCTTGCTAGAAATTTTAACTAATTTCTCTACTCCTCTTGAAACTAAACTTCCCGTCAGCGCATGTATGCGTGTAGGAGCAGACCTGGTAACTGAAAAAAGTTGGTACTAGCAAGACCGCGAAGGTGACCTTCTGGTGTAAATGTTGTTCCGCCTAGACTAAGAGCGCCACAATTCTGTATCTCTTTCCCATAGGATGTAATCTTCCCTGTCGAATGGAGTGCCAAAAAATGATAATCCCTGAAAGCTACCGATACCTGTTTATAGAGTGAGTTGATACTGGATGGGTGAATTGAACAATTATACCTGTTGTTTAGGACAATTAGTAGGTAAGACAACAAACAATAAACAGCAATTAGATAGGAAGCAATTTAGGGCAAACACACCTGTAGGAGGCTATAAGTAGACTTCCTCTCCCTACATAGAACAATAATAAAAAAAGAGTTAATTAATCTATTTAATAGATTATAAGCCTAGGCCTAACACGCCTATTAAAAAACAAGCATGTTATCCAACATATTCCTAATAGACGAGAAAACTAACAGCATTAACAACCTTTTAGCCTTTAAAATTACTAAGCTTGTTAGCTAGCAAAATTTTGCTAAGTTCTCACAAGATCTTAAGCTTATTGCTTAATACTTTAATATCTACTCGTAGGACGTATTTACTAGCGAACGAGCTAATATAAATAAACCTACTATTAAAACCTATCTAGTAGAAGCATATAATTATGTATAAATTAATACAAATTCTATAACAGTTACTATTATTAACAATAATAGACACCTAATGCTTAATCCTAATAGAAGCTAGCAGACCTAATAGCAACTACTAAAGTACGTAAACACTACTTACTATAGCAACCTTATAATAAAACTTGCTAAAAATAACTTTAAAAATGTCTTTATAAAGCATCTAAAGTAGAAGAAGGACACTAGAAAGGTATTAACTCTACTACGCCTTTATGTGTTTAATCCTATTTGCTCTGTCCTAAATAAGTACACTAATCCTTACTTAGCATTCTACTATTTTAAAAATTAATATAAGCTTAGTGGCTATTAAATAGCTTAGATGCTTTATAAAGAAATTAAAGATCTTTAACTTAAGAACTGCAATAATCTTAATAACTTCTTTAGCAAACTTTAAAACAGAGTTACTTATCTAAGAGAACTTAGTAACTACTATAACAATAGTGCTCTATAAGTAAAAATCTTTAGATCTTTTAGCCCTAAGTATAATAGCACTATGCGTATTATAAATATGCTGTATAACTAACTAAGAGCTACATAGCCTACACTAGACAAACTAAAATAATAACTTTAAGATATAGACTTTAACCTTAAGAAAAATAAACCTAAGCAAATAGAAAAAGCAAATATAGGAACAAAGGATTAAGATAAGAATAAGGGCAAAGATAGGAAAGAAACTAAATATCTAGTTACTAGATGCAATAGATAGAATTACGTAGAATAAAACTACTTTGTTAAATATTCTAAAAAGAAGCCTAAGTAGATAAAGCTAAAAGAAAAAGAGAAACAAGAGAAGAAGCCAACTAGAAGCCAATACCCTAAGTCCTTCTATCTAGTTATACACTCTAAAGACAAGGCTAAAGTTAAATAAAAACTACGCTATACTATATAGAAAGAAGTAATTACTTAAGCCATTTATACGTACAACTACTTATCTAACTAGCCTAATACTTCTTTTGTCAAACTTTATAACAACTACAAAGCTAATAAAATAATAACCCTAAACATAGTTATAATAACTAAGGCCTTCTATCTAAATAGCTACTTATTAGACTAGCCTAATAATTATAATAAAATATTCTAAGATATATCTCTAAGCCAAATCCTTTACTAAAAGGCTAACTTTCTTTAGACTAAACCACAAGGTCTATGTAAAGAGAAGGCTAGAATTTAGAAGATAGAATATTAGATTAATATTAGGAACAGCTCTAATATTATTAGGATAAGACAAAATATCAAATAAGTAAATAGTAGATTTACGTGTAAGCCTCTATCTCTATAATAATAAAAGCTTCTTTATAAAACATAATAATATAGTTAAATAAAGCGTAAATATTGTAAACTTACTAGCCACTCTATAGGTTAAAGAGGAAGGAACTATTAAGCTCCACCTATAAACTAATAATAAATAGATTAACGTTATACTAATAAATATTATCTATACGCCAAATACTCTTTGCAATCTAATTTTAGTATCTTAACTAATTACTAAAGGTGTAGTTAGCTATATTAATAATAACGAGTTTAAATTAATAAAAGATAGCTAAGAACTTATATATGCACTAAATAAAAATAGTCTCTTTATTACAAAGTGTTTTTAGAATAAAGATAAACTAGACTTTATACTTACTACTTATAGCAAAGATAGAAAAGAAACTAACATTAGTAATAATAATAATAATAAAGACAAATCTAATAAAGTAGTTATATTACACTTCTAGGCTAAACTAAAACTAAATAATTAAGGAAATAATAAGCCCCCAAATAAACCACAAATTAAAACTAAATAAAGTAAATCTAAACCTAGATAAATCGAACCTAAACAGCCACTAGTTAAGCCTAATTTTTTTGTGAACAAAGCTGCATCCCGCAACTATACTATAGCAAAAAAGAAAATCTAGCTATAACCTATTTTTCTATATACTAGCTCTGTAAAATACCTATAGACTATATAAATATACATAACTAAGTTAATAGCGCACTTATTATTTAGCACTCTATAAGGCCATTAAGTATACTAGTAGGGTTAACTTAACTATAGTTTAGAACTATTATTAAGTAGTAACTTATCTTACCTATATAGGCAGCAATAAGGTTAGGGTACTTGTCGCCTATATAAAGAAAGCCTAATTCTACTGCTATCTTACGCACTACCACAACTAATAACTATAGCTAAATTAAATAAGATAAAGATATAACTGCGCTGCAAAGTAAAGTTTAACCTTAAGTACGCCTAATCTACTATAGACCCCTCCTTATATCCCTAAAACTTAATTAATAAGCTTATAATTATTGCTAAAAAGAAGCTAAAGCTTAAAATAGCTAATAGTAATAAGCTTCTAGTTAAGTTGCTTATACTAGATTGCTACGTAATGCACGCATATAGTCTATGCCGCTATTCGCTAGCATAGGTTATATATATATTAATAATATGCGTAAAGACTGCTTAATAGACTAAGGCAAACCTAGGATATATTACGTAGTAGAGGAGGAACCTAATAAGGCTGGTTAACACTATAGATAATAATAAGTTCCTTTAGGAGCTAAGGAAGTGTAATAAGGGAAGTACTAAGTAGTTAAATAATATTTAAAAGCTGCTAAACTAGCTGTAGGCAGTAATTGCCTATAACTATATTATTTCTAAAATTAAAAAAATTTAATCATGTAATCTAACTATGAAGTGTCTATAGGTCTCGGTCGAGACTAGTAGTTAAGCGTATTAAGTTACTAACTAAAACTAACAAATTACTAAATAAGCCTTATAAATTAAATAAGTTAGATATAGACAATCTATCTAATAAACATAGATTGTTCTTTATTAACCTAGTTTGGAAAGTCTATTAAGACTTAGGACATATACGCCTTAAAAATATAAAAAGACTTATTAATTAGAATGTTAAATTAGGAGTGTTAAAGAAACAAATCGTAGTAAGTATAAAATAAAAATGTCTAATCTGCTAAGTAGCAAAAACTATAATAGCACATCCTTGCGAACTATTAGGTTAAATAACTACAAAACCTAGACAACTAATATATATAGATTTCTAGGGACTATATAGAATAATAGCAATTAATAGAATAAAATAAGTTCTAAACATAGTAGATAATTATTTAAGATACTATTAGGGGAAGCAACTTAAAAAAGATAACTCTTCTTTCTAGAAAGTCATTATAGGTATTAAATAACTAGAAGTTAGTAAAAAGATTATAATCTAAAAAATTAAAGTAGATAATAAACTAATTATAAAGAAAGCAACCAATTTTTGTAAAGATAATAGTATTATAATTAAATTAATCGCACTATATAAATATTAGTAAAATAGAGCACTAAATTAAGTATAAAGAATAGTAAGAGATTAGATCTTAACTATTATAAGTAATACACTCTTAAAATTAAATTAACCTGTTCTTAGAACAATATTAAAAATTCTAGATAATTAAACTTAGAAATTAATAGTAAATACAAATCTCCTAGAGTCCTTATAGATAGAAGCCTAAATGCACGCAATATACCTAAAAAATAGGACACCCACATAAGTATTAAAATCTAAGAAGACTCTATATAAAGTACTTAAAAACTAAAAGCCTAATATATTAAATTTAAGGCCTTAAGGATTAAGAACCTTTATAACAATACTAAGCTAAAAGTATAATAGAAGAAATATACAAAAACTGTAACTATAAGTATAGTTAGGATACTTTATAGGATATAAAGGGGACACAAACGTATAGGTATAAAATCTAGAAAACTTAAAAGTCTACTAAGTAGATAAAGTGTTAATTATAAAGGGTAAAAGAATAGATAATCTACTACACTCTAACTAAACTTAAGTAATTAAAAGATAATTAAACAAATTAACTAAAGATTTTAAATAAAGTAATAGTAGAAGCGACACTAAGGATAATACTAAAAATACACTAATAGTTACACTACACTATAGCCTTTCTAGAAATCCTTATTCTAGTAAGCCTAGAATATTAAAATGCTAAGATTGCTATACTAAACAGAGGCAATATAATAGGGAAAGTCTATAATAAATATATATATTAAACAAGAAATAGAGTATACTATATAAAAACTAACTCGCTTAGCGAGCTTAGGCCAACGCGCTAACTTCTTTTTATTAACACCTTAAAACGCTTTTCTGTGTATGCAAACAGCAGGAGGGATATCTGCTATTATTATAATATTTTTATTAGAAACCTCTTAGTCGCAAAAAAAAACATATAAAAACTAAAAGGAGTACCTAAGAATAAAAAATATAGTCTATATAAATAAAAAGGATAATAATATAATAGGAACAACATATATAATATATATATTAAACAAGGGATAAACTATTTATAGAAATGTAATGGAGTACCTAAAAATAAAAAAATATAATCTATATAAAACTAGATAGCAATAATATAATAGGGAAAGTCTATACAATATATGCATTAAATAAGGAATAGAATATATTATATAATATAAGACATAACCTAAAATATCTATAAATTAAAAATATATACGTATACAAAGCTAAAAGATTATATATAGTAAAAAACGCCTATATAACTTATACGTTAAATAAGGGAAGAAGTGTGTATTATAAAATAAAAAATAACAATCTTTAAATAAGGACAAATGCGAATTATACTTTTAACACTAGCAAATAGTCTATAATAGATTTCTATACACAGATTATATTAACTTAGCAAAAATATAATATATATAGAAAGATAATAATGTAATTATGTAAATAAAATACTATACACTAGACTATTTAGACAACTATAAGTGGTATAATAACTAACTAGACGTATACAGAAAACTACTAAAAATATAATAAAGAGTATTTTAGAAAATTATTAAAATATAATAGTAAACTACTGTACTAACACTACAAATACACTAATTCTAAAGAAAGATAAAGATTTAATAGACCTATAATAGTAACCTCTTTATCTATTAGATATGTATATAAACGCAGTAATAAGAGTTAAAAAAGGACTTTATAGTAACTCTCACTTAATAAATATATAAAATACAAATAGCTAGCCTTAAAGATCCTATACTAAGTCTAGAATTAGGAGAGTTAGAGGCTAAAGAAAATTAATCTAAGCCACTATTAAAGACTAAAGAAGAATAACCTAAATTAAATAAATAAGCTAAACTAATAAATAATATAATCTTTCTATTTATTACAATAAACACGTCTAAATCTTTAGCACTAGTAACACTTAAAGAAGCACAATATTCGGAACACTAGCCCTAGTACTTAGAAGTAATAAAAAGCAAAATATTAAGCCTACTTAAAAACTAAGGATAGAGAAAAGTTAAAAGGCCTTATTATAAGAAAGTTATATCTAGAAAATAGGTGCTTTGCCTTAAGCTACGAGAGGACAAAACAATTAATAAGTTTAAGGCTTAATATATTGCAAGGAGTTTTAAATAAATCTATAGACTAGACTATACTAAGACTTACACAATAGTTATTAAAGATACCTTATAGCAACTATTCTTCTTACTAGTAGTAAGGTATAGATAGAAAATCTATTAGATAGATATAAAAATAGCCTTCCTACACAGCGATCTAGATAATAAGGTATATATAGAATTTCCTACTAGCTTTAAAGAAGAAGACAATATAGAGTATATATTACTACTACTTAAAGCTCTTTATAGACTTAAGCAAGCACTATAATAATAGTATTAGAAACTTATAGACTAGATAGAATTTTATAAATAGATTGTGTTAGAATTTAGTTTCTCTATATACTTTTACCCTATATAAAAACTAATAATAGGAGTATATATTAATAACATCCTTAGTAGTAGACCTAATAAAGAAACTATTCTAATAGAAAATAAAGAACTAGCCACTTAATTTAAGGTAATAGACTTAGGTATTAACACATACTATCTTAGCATAAACGTAGAATAGTTAAAGGAAGGTATCTTTATTTACTAACAAAGCTATATTAATTAAATTCTAAAGAGACACAACTTATAAAATATATCCATAGTTAATACTTCTTACGTAATTAGAGAACTATCTAAAATTTACAAAAACTAAGAAGAAGCGACAAAATTATTTATAAAAAAAAATACTAGTCTATAGTAGGTAAAGTGCTATATACTAGTATTAAAACATAACTAGATATTAGCTATATAGTAAAAGTACTTTTACTCTATAACGCCAATCTCTTAAACTCACATATAGATTGGATAATTTAAATCTATTAATACCTAAAAGAAATAAAAGGTTAGGAACTGTTCTTTTTCTATAATAATAAGAAACCCTTAGTAGCACTATCTAATAGTAACTAAGCAATATGCAAAGACACTTAAAAGTTAACTAGTAGTTAGATAGTTATACTTAGAAATTATTCTATTGCACACTTATCTAAAAGGCAACAGATTATTATATAATTAATATAGGAAGCTAAATATATAGCAGCTATAGAAGTCTTAAATAAACTAGTTTAGATATAGCAATTTATTAATAAAACACTAAACACACTAGATATATTAGCTAAGATAGGATAAACAAATATAGCTATTATAGTAAATAATAACACTACTTAACTTCTATTAAAGAACCTAAAGAAGTATTAATAAGCAAAATACTTTAGAATTTAATATTATATACTACGTTAACAAACTAAGGATAGAATTTTCTATATAGAGAGAGTGTCCTCTAAAGATAATACTACAGACATATTTACTAAAGCTTTGCTAAGGGACGCATTTAAGAAGCTTCGAAAACAGATAGGAATAAAGGGCCTAAATAAATCGCTATAGATGCATTAGCCTATTAATTATTAGTAGGAGTGTTGTTTAGGATAATTAGTAGGTAAGACAATAAACAACAAACAGCAATTAGATAGGAAGCAATTTAGGGCAAACACACCTATAAGAGGCTATAAGTAGACCTCCTCTCCCTACATAGAAAAATAATAATAAAAAAAGAGTCAATTCATCTATTTAACAATACCACGTTGTTCTGTTGAAGTGCTGGTATTTTGCGTGGAAGTGGGATGCCGATCTGTTCGGGGTTGTTCATACGTGCGTTCCAACACGCTTCCATATAGTCTTGCTCCGCAATAATAACTTCCCCATCTTTCAAGATAGCAAATCGTCGGAATGAACCTTGAACGTCTAGCGACTTCGCACTGTGACCTTGGAACAAGCGCAATTCCAGTATGCCATCTCCCTTGTTCTCCTCGCCAAGTCTCCTACAGAATACCTTGCCAATATCGGTAACGAAGATGACGAAGTGCTCAAGAATGACATAATTCAACACGGCGCCTACCTTTTCAGCGAAAGTCCTGTCGTGTTCTAAATCCCGCGTAGCCCCTTTCACGCGGCGATAACCTGTCCTTGGTATCTCGAAATTTTCTAGTACCAACATCATGTCCGTCTCCTCAGGATCATGCGGGAGACTTCGAGGTGAAGATCGAGCTCGTCGTGGATGCTGAACTGGTTTCCATACCACGATCCCGACATCGTGAATGTCGGCTGAGCTATGGCTCCATCCCGCAACCACTTGTTTCACCGCTCCATACGACGAGCGGCTTGCTATCATTGAGCCGCTGGATGAGTCTTCTTTCAAATCTATGTTGGCGAACTTGATTTGATGGGCGGGCAGCGCTCTGTCGGACCAGGACCAAATTCGTCCGCTATCAGATACGCCTAGTATGTGTGATCGACCCGCAGAGAATTGGCGGATGGCAATCGCTGGTTCATCATAAGTTGCGGTAGCAGCGGAGCTCGGGTATCCAGCTGGGAAACGTAGTGCTTCGGGACGTAGCATGTCGCCGAGGGATTGTCGCTCTCCATCGAGTACACCTACGGAGAAGAGAGTACCGCGTGAGTTGAGAATCGTAGTACTCCATCCGCTATATTTATTAGCACTATGCTTGCTCGTGAACAAGATTGCAGCTTTGGCCTACCCGCATTGCAGGTCTGAGATGATTCCCATGTCGCGCGCATCGTCCATCTCCTCTGGAAATGGGTGCTTTGCATTGTAACCATATTCATCGAATTTATCAGAATGGCCTAGGCGTTTATGCGTGTTATAGCCCCAAGTATACACTCGGGTCTGGGTAAAAAGCCGCCGGTACATCTTGTGCCAACGGGCACCGTCATGCTGGACGACTGGTTGATTTGGCACGCGGAAGGTACCTGGTGTGGATGGTAAATTAGTAAAAAGGGATAGATTTCATATATGGCGTTCATGAAAGCTTGCTGAACTGAGAAAATGATCCCGACTTGGGCATTTAGGACTCATAATTGAGGGCGAGGTGTCACTTACTACGAGTTTGGAAGCTCCAATAAGCAGGGTCCAAACGGATCGAGGGCTGCTGAAAGGCCTTGCATGTGCTGCAAAAGGCCAGAAAGCTCTTCGGGTCGAGGTACGGGAATATGAGGACAAGAATGTCGAGCGGAAGCTCCGTGATGGTGGTTTCGGCCATGTCGGATGCGCAGTGCACGGTGTTTACGGCCGTAGAGAAACGCGAGAAGTAAACAGAAGTGGATCGCACATTTGGGGTGCTGCACTACCTAGTGTGAAGTTTGAACCATGCATGACGTACCAAGTTGCAAGGTTGGGGAAAGGGTAGGAGCCTTGGCATACTAAATCAAAAGCGGACTAAAGCAATGTCTGACTCACGCGCGCGGAGACCTCTATTAATTTCGCACACGCCTTTACTACCATCGGCGCCACCAAATCCACGTCAACAGGATCCAGTTACTTGACCACTTAAAAGAAACCCTATGTCTCTGTTCCCGATACTTCAATCATCAACAAGACGTAGTTTTACCGACATTCACGCGCCATTTTCTCTTGCTGTACTTGAGGACCCGAAGAGAACAGCAAAAGCTACAGAACTTTCTCCGGAATGAGCGAACCGGTAGTAGTCGAAGCGGTACAACCGCCAGATATGCCTCCGCAACTTTCAAGCAATCCGCCAGCCCAAGCAAAGGCCGACGCCAAGGATGCGAAATCCGCGGAGGATGGCGCGCCGAAAAAGCTGTCAGGTGCGGAGTTGAAGAAACTACAGAAGGCGGAGAAGCAGGCAAAGCGGGCTCAAGCAAAAACATCAGGACCACCACAAAACCAACAAGACAAGGCCCCCAAGGAAGCCCAAAAGCAGAAAGAACCGAAACAGTCACAGAAAGATGACAAAGCAAAACCCTTGCCAGTCCGAAGGAGTGGGTCCCAATCGAATGCGGTCCCACAGCAACAGGCGAAGAAGGAGTCAAAGCGGGATCTAAAGCAGCTCGGGCTTTTCTTTGGGCATTTGTATAGTCAGCCGAGGCAGCATTCGATGGTGGGGGCCTCGAAAGATGTGCATCCGGCTGTGCTTGCACTCGGACTGCAATACAGCAGTTATGTGATCTGCGGCAGCACCGCCCGGATGGTTGCTATGCTTTTGGCCTTCAAAGCCGTCATCGAATCCTACCAGACACCGGTTGGAACCAGTTTGGCGCGACACCTTACCAACCATCATCTCAGCCCTCAGATCGACTACTTGCGAAGTTGTCGGCCGCTGAGCATCAGCATGGGCAATGCAATTCGATGGTTGAAAGACAGTAAGGCTACCTACATTGTTCCGGCCAATAAGAATATAATTCGGAGGTCGTCCTATGCGCCCTTATATCGGTCAAATGGTACAATTTCTCTTGGAAATATAGCTGACTGATTGATACAGTCATCATCAAGATCGACCCCTCCACACCAGAAGCAGAAGCCAAACGAGACATGCTCGATGAAATAGACATGTTCATCCGTGAACGCGTCACGGCAGCCCAAAAGCTCATCCGCGACACAGCCGGCACCAAAATCCTCTCCGGAGACGTTATCCTAGTCTACGCCGCATCTTCCATCGTCGAACAGACACTCCTTCAAGCGCACAAGGCTGGCGTACCCTTCTCGGTCATCGTCGTCGACTCGAAGCCGCTCTTCGAAGGCAAGACACTCGCGCGCAAGCTTGCTAACCAGGGCATCAGCGTCCGGTACTATCTCATCACGGGTGCTTCGCACGCTGTCAAGGACGCGACCAAGATATTTCTGGGTGCTCACGCCATGATGTCCAACGGCAGGCTTTACTCGCGCGTCGGCACGGCCATCGTGTCCATGCTCGCGAGGTCGCACTCTATCCCTGTAATCGTACTCTGCGAGTCTGTCAAATTCACCGAAAAGGTAGCTCTCGACTCCATCGTTGGCAACGAAGTCGCACCCGCAGACGAACTACTCGCCGAGTCGGAGCGCACAGCTCTCCTTCCGCTGAAGCCCCGCCTCCCGAAATCACATGCTTCCAAAAATGAGGAGAAACCCGAAGAGACCCCCTCCGGCCCACTCGACGTCCTGAAGTGGATCGAAGGATCCGAGAACCTGCACCACCTGCAGGTGCTGTACGACGTTACGCCTGCCGAGTACATCAACATGGTTATCACCGAGTATGGCAGCTTGCCGCCAAGTTCGGTGCCGGTCGTCCATCGCTTAAGTACGAATACATGAGCAACCCTCGCGCATCTGGATTTTCTGCTTTGTTGGCTTTTGCTGTTTTAGTTGTGTTTTGCTGTTAAGAGTATGGCTAACGGCTTGTAAAGGGACAGATGGCGATGAGTTGGACACTCCTTCGAAGAAGAAGTGCATAATGGACGTGCGGCTGTGCATCACGACATGGGGGAAGTGAGAGATTGAGGAGTGTGTAGGTTGGGTTATTGGGGAAAGGCGATCGAACACTTCTGTATGAGTATGGTCAATAGCAGTGATGAGAGCAGATAGCCGTTCGATTTACATGCCATCTTTGTTATTGTTGTGCGAATGTACCATCGAAAGAAGAGTGGTTGCGAACATTACTCATTTCAAGTCGCCAAACTAACCCTCCCTCTTTGCAGCCATTAGCTTGCGATATGTTTCTATGATACCGTGTCTCTCCACTCCCAACTCTTCCCTCTTCCGCAAGCTTCCCGCCGCATTGGGCACATTTCCCACATTGACCTTCGCCCCCTCTTTTACCTTGAAAATCTCCCTCGGCACCCTGTCAAAGCTGGGCGGCTCCTGCACAACATCATGCAAACCCCTCTTCACCTCCCTCTTCCGCCTCAGCGCCCCCCACTCGTCCTCCCCATCATCCACCTCGCCCACAACCAACCTCCTCTTCCCCTTCTTGCCCTTTTTACCCTTGCCCGATCCAGCCTCAGGCAGATCAGCAGTCTTGTCTTCCCACATGGCGTCGAGCTCGTCTTGCTCCTCCTCTGCGAGTTCAGCAGCTTCTTGCTCCTTGTCCCGGATGCGCGCTTCTTCCTTGCGCCACCCTTCCTGCAAGCGCTTAAGATGGCGCTCATGCTTCGTCACCCGGTGATCCCCCGGCCCCGCCGTTTTCTTGCCCGACTTGGAAATCCCCGTCAACGGCAGCGCCTGATTGATGCGCTGTCTGAAATCGGACAGGGCTCTCGCCCGGTAGAATCTTCAGCTTTGGCTGCGCCTGGTCCTCGCTATTTGGGCGTGGGTGCTTGCTCCGCGTCTGCTGACGCCTTTTGCTGCTGCTGCTGCTTTTGCGCTTTCGTGGCCTTCTTCGGTTTCGCGCCGTCGTCGAGGCCGGAGCGTCGCTTCCCGGATTTGTGGAAGGCGATGAGGCGCGCGAAGGCTTTGGGGGTGTCGTCTGCGCCGTAGCCTTCTACGTGGGCTGTTTTGCGCTTTTTGCTTCGGGGAGCGGAGGTGGCGGTGGCTTTGCGGACGGGGAGGGGAGCGGCGAGGACGGAGGGTGGCAGGTTGAAACTGCAATCATGTTAGTATGGTGAGGAGTGGATGAGGGATCGGGCCTGCAGAGCGTACTTGTCCTCGTCATTGTCGGCTTTGCGCTTGTGTTTGTGGGGCATTGTAGCAGCGAGCGTGGATGTGTTGTAGTTGTGGGCGATGCAAATTTGGTGGTGAGGCTGGAATTGCTAGCCGCCAGAAAAGTTGTGCAGGGATGTGTGGTTTCTGTGGATTGTGGGGTTCTCGATTACGTGATCCTTGCTTTCACTTGCTCTATACGGAGGTGCGTATCAAAAGTCCTTGCCCGCTCGGCGACAGGGGTATCTCAGCCACAGTCCCGATGCGGAAATTGCTCCGAATCTGGTCAATTCTATCGAACTCTACCCTCCTACCCTCCTTATACTCATTGCCCCCTTCTAGCTCAATAATCTTCTGAATATGAGTAGGAATACGCTTAATCTATGCCTGAATCTTATCCTGAGGTAGCTCCTTCCAGCACTGCTCCCACCCACGTACTGCCTCTGCTCGATTCTTTGGTGCACCCTTCTTTGTAGTATATCGCTTCATCCATGGCCAACAAGGCTCAATAGCGTTCAAATCAGGTGAGTTACCGCACCAAAGTAGCTTCTGGACACCCTGCAAGCTATACACGTAGCTCTGCACATAGTGATCGTGGCCAGGTGCCTTGTCCTCTTGAACAACTGTTCCTGGTCGCTCAGCTTGACACTGCTTTGCAAAAGGAATTAACTTTGGGAGTAAGATAGTTGACTGATATCGATACCAGTCAATTCCTGAGCCCGTGCCTCGACTAAGCTTGCCATTCTTCTTCTTATTCCACTTCCACTGAGGCTGTTGACTAGGCTTAGTCAGACTTGCTATCAGTCAGTTCAGTCAGTCCGGAGGGCTCCGGACTGACTGAACTGATGTTTGAAGGTCACTGAACTGGACTGAACTGACTGCCAAGACTTTTTAGGTACATTAAAACTGACTGAACTGAACTAAACTGAACTTGCTGCTGCTGCGGACTGACTAGACTGAACTGGACTAACCTAAATTAGGTTAACTAATGTCGAACTGGGACAGCTGCTCTTGTATTTTTGAAATTTCTTGAAATTTCTTCTTCTAATAGTACACGTGCTGGCCTATAAGTAGACGTAGTTGCTAGCTGTATACTAAGCCTCTTCTAGCTCTTCAAACTCTGTAAAGCTGCTGCAACAAGCTCTGGCTTTATATAGAGTCTCCGCGTGCCTAACATATGTCGCTAAGCTCGCTGAATGTCTACTTATAGTCTGCTGCTAACGCTAGTATTATAAGTATGTTAATAGCAAACTTAGAAAGTACTAGAAATTGTCTAGCAACTAACTCCTAATAGAGCAGCGGGTTAAGCGACAGCTGATCCTCTTCAGCTAACGCTAGTTGCCGCCTCTAGATCTTATATTCATCCTCCTTTAGACTTGCCTCTACCTGCCGCAGATTAGTCTTAATTAACAACTGTAGAAAGGCTAATCGCGATGCTAACAGCCCTAGCTAGGGCTTAGGGCTTCTTTTGCGGCGGCGTTATTGCGTTAGCTACGTTGACCACAGCGTTGCTCTGCTCCTGCCACATTCGCAAGAACGCCCGATAGTTATTATTAAGCCAGCCGTCGCGATAGTGTGGACGCCGTCGCGGGCGGTGATATGGGTGTTAGGCACCTTCTAGAGCGCCGCAAGGTGGTTCTTGTAGTGCGGGTGGAGGACTGTAGCGGGCGTAGTAAACAGGCGCGTTATCGAATTTTTCGTAGTACTCAGCAAGCTTACTGTGCGCAAGGTTAACGTGCGTAACAAGATGGTCTTCGGGCGCGTCAGGATCTTCGTAATTAATGTCCTTAAGGCGGTCTTTGAGAGCCTCAAGCTGGTCAAGAAGCCATTCAAACGTTACTAAAACCTCCCATATAGCGCCGTGGCGGCTGTGTCGGCCGCGGCCTTCAAGCAGCCGTGTAGCTTCCGCAAATGGCTCGAGGAGTTGGATATACTCCGTAATCGTCGCCCTAGTCCTTGCCGCTTAGGCCGCCCTCGCGTACATATAGTCGCGGCTGCGCAGCAGGCAGCTGCTCGCGGTTCTTCTGGCGGCGTTGTAATGGTGCTATTGCGGCGCGCTGTGCTCCTTAAGTTTGAACTTAATATAGCTGTTGATAGGACTATGTAGCTCGGCTACGCGCACAAAAGTGTCGAAATAGCTATTCTAGCGCGTCTTAATAGGCTTAACAAGTTGCTAGATGTTAGCTGTAACGCCTATCGCCTCTGCCTCGTCATGCTGCAGGCGCTCTAATAGCTGTCAAGTTTGCGGCGTGCAGATGGACGCGATTACGTCAAAAAGGACGCCAATAGGGCCGTACTTACGCCACTCATCCATGTACTTCTCCTCGTCGTCAAGGTGAGCGGCGTCGTTCTCGTACGCGCTACGATCTTTACCCCAAATTACTAACTGCGCGCCTAGGTTGAGGATGTGTGGCAGCAGCAGCGCAGCCGCCGCTCGCTTGCAGTAAAGTTAAACTCCTCTGCTAAAAACTCAACCGCAGTATCGTTGTTGCTTGCGTTGTTAAGCATAAAGTATCTAACGCTTGTGTTGTTAACACCAAATAGCCGCAGTATTGTCGCCGCTACTAAGGCAATATTATTGCCAGTATGCGCCCCGTGAAGCTTAGGCAACCTAAGCAAGTGGTCAACTAGCTTGCCCTCGCCGTTAAGGTAATGTACGCAGAGGCCGGTGAAAGCGTACCGTCCGCCAGTTGAGGTCCAGTTGTCAAAGGAAACATGTATAAGCGACCGGGCTTCGCGAAGGTAGGCGGCAACAGCGGGTACGTACGCGTTGTACTTAGCAATAATATGATCGCGGAGCGTCTGGTGGCTACGCTAAAGGAGGGCTTCCGCTAGGGGACTTGCGGCCGCGCGATTATATTTCGAAACTGCGGACGCTCTATTACGCGTAGGCTCTGGTTGTTAGCAATTACCCCCAGTCCTTTAGGGCGTCTTGAAAACCGAGAGGATGAAAAAGCTTGCCGCTATCTTATTAGCAACTCCTCCTGGGAGACCTCTACACCTCTAGACCTCATTATGTGGACTTGTGATTTTGCGAGCGCGCCTATAATATTGCCCTCCTGGCTAGCAATTAGTATAGGTCCGTTAGGTCCAAGTGAGTGCCCAGGCCTATTGCTTAAGAGGTGTCGACCGGCGTTCGTAGTGCTATTAGCCTCGTAGTAGGCCTCCTGTTGCCGCCGTTGCTTGTGGCAGATCTGGCAAAGCCAATAATTCTTCTTGTGCTTGCGGTGCCATACGCCCTAGCCGTGGCGGTAGATCCAGCTTCTTACTTACTGCGCCGCGACTGCGCTCTGCTTGGCGTCGCTCCAGGTACGGCACGCGCTTAAAATCAAGCCCGACGTAATAGTTGTCGTCGTCAGGTAAGTCCGCATGCATTGCCACGGGCTCGTCAGGCTAAGCCTCGCTCGCGGTATCCCCAGCAGTAGGCGCGTTCGATAGCGACAGTAGAGGAGAACTGCACTTATCGCGCGTTCGACAAAAGGCGGCGGAGGCTTAAGTTCAAAGGAGTAGATATAAAGTACACTAAAATATCTGGCGGCGAGAGTGTTGTCACATTAGGTTGCTGGAGCGGGCGCGACGCGTTAAGGCGGCTATGTGGCCGTAGCGCAATTAGCAGAGCCTGATTGGCTCAGGGATTATATTTGACCCATACAGGACTAGTGCCTTCCTATTTAAGCCTAGCGCCCAGCTTAGTTGCATTAACAAACCATGTTCTAAGTTCAACACTAGAACACTAGAAGTTGCTATCGTAACTGCAAAACACAGCTTCAAATTCAGTCTAATTCAGTTAGTTTAGTTAGTCTAGAGGTCTCTAGACTAACTGAACTGATATCCAGAGGCCTCCGGACTGACTGAACTGATATCCGGACGGAACGAAGACTGACTGAACTGACTGCCAAGATTCAGTCAGTTCAGTCAGTCCGAACTGAATAGACTGACTGGTAGCAAGTCTGGGCTTAGTACGTAGATCGAGACGCCGCATACCAGTCTCGAGCTCCCACCGTTCCCTCATCATAATAGGCTCTAGCTCTTAATTTAATTCCTTAATTCTTTTAATAGCAGCCTCCTTCTCTTGCTTTGTTTCTAGCGTCCAGCAATAACAGGGCCCTCGCCTATCATATAAAAAGCAGCCCCAAAACATAAATTCAGAATAGCCTTTCCACCTCTCTCACGGATACAGCTTTGGACAAAGGCTTCATCTGCTCTCCTCTAAACTCTGTAGCCACCACACCTGTGTAGAAGGACAACAGATGTTTCATTAGACCCAGATAACGTTCTTCCAATCCTCAATTGTCCAGTCTTGATGTTGAAAGACACCAATTAAGTCGATCCTTCTTTATCTTCTTTGTCAACCTAGGCTTCCTTGTTAGTTTGGTCTTCTTGAAGCCTGCTTTCCGGAGAATCCGCCATACTGTCATAGCTGATATTTTGAATCCTTCTTGACTGAGTGCACCAGTAACATTAGCACAAAGACTTCTCTTGTCCATAGCGGTCAGTGCGTACAATATTAACGACTATCTCACATAGTTGTCAACAATCAAGCCAATCCAAGCTGAGGCGTTAGCTTGGATTGCTCGATTTTTGAGGGCGTCAGCTTGGATTGTTAGGGCTAACAAGCTGAGATCGTGAGCTTGATTGAGGCTTGATTGATAGGCTTGATAGCCTGTACTGGCGCTAGCCTTGGTGTTAAGTTTCGTCGTCCCAAGTCGCCAGCCCGCACAAAAGCTCTATATTGTCGTCGTCTGCTGCCTCCTCCTCCACCACCTCGTCGTCGCCTCCGAGGCCAGCTCTTTGCCACCGTCGTACGCACTGTATTGCCGCTAGAAGTTGAGGTCCTAGACGTCGTCGTCGCGGCTCTAAGAGGTCGCCCAGCTCACTGAACAGGCGCGCTCACACTCACAGCTTGACGCTGGGGATAGAGAGTACATCAAGCGCAAGCTTACTGAGGCTAGGGTAGCAATCGCGCATGCTCACCCAGTATTTGATAGGGTTATCTGTGTGTTCTGTACCTCTCTCGGCTGCCGGCTCGCTGCGCGCTTCCACCCACCTCTTAAACTCGTCCTCGTCGGCGGTGAGGCTGCTGGCAGTACTAGGGTTGAGTATACTGTCGATCGCGTCGTCTATATCGCTTGGGATCACTGCCGACGGCCTTACCGCGCGCGGTGAGTTGTTGTACTGTTGTACTGCGCCAGAGCGCCTGAAAGCTGGCGTTACTAGCCTCGAGCCAGTTGGGCTTCTTAACCCACGCCTTATCGCAGCAGTAGTACTTGTACATTGGATGGAGTATTGTAGCGGCGTAGTACGCGGGCGAGTCGTCCAGCTTAGAGTAGTAGTCATCGGCCTTTTGCCAAGCTGCGCGCAAGTTGATTGCAATGTGATCCTCAGGCGACTCATCGTGCTCGTTGTAGTTAACCGCCTCGTACGCGTTGACGCGCTGTTCGTAGTAGGTAAGCAGGTATTCGAATATTGGAATTATCTCAGCAATAGCCCTAAAGCTGCCGCTTTTTCCGCGCCCTTCGAGGCGCTTTGTAGTAGTCTTGAGCGGTTTCAAGATGTCTGTACTCTGTAATTACTGCCTAATCAGCACCTGCAAGACCGTCTGATCGCATCCACGGGCTGCGCAACTGGCAGCTTGTTCCCGCGCGACTTTGCGCAAACGTGTCCTCCCTTTGCACCCGCTGTATATGGTGAGTAGCGTAGGCGTTGACTGCAAACTGCAGCTTTATGGCACGCTCAAAGCATGAGTAGTACGAGTTCCACCGCGTAACGACGGGTTTAACGGGCTCGAGGATCTTGCGATCGTCGGCTGACGCGCTAGACGGCAGCTCAGTGTGGGCGAGGCGCTGGAAGTCCTCAAAGAGCTTATGCTGTTGCGGCGGCGTTTTGATGTAGTTGATGATACTGAGCAGTACGCCGCCAAGTGGGCCTACGCGCCTCCACTCCTCTATAAAGTCGTGCTCGTCGGTGAGCTCTTGTACGTCGTTGTCGAACGAGGCGGCGCTGCCCTTGCCCCAGAGGAGCGTCTGGCCGATAAGGTTGAGCGTGTGAGGTCCGCAGCGGAGGCGCCGATGGGTGGCATTAAAAAAAACCGCACTCTTGAGCTACTATTGCAATAGTACTATTGTTGTTAGTAGCGTTATCAAGCACAAAGTAACCAATCGACTGCGACGTAATCTTAAAATCCTGCAGCGTTTTTATAACGAACCCTCGGCCATCCTCTCGCCACTATAAAGCGCCTGTCAGCTGGGGCAGCGCTATAGGCAAGTCCTACAGGTCGCCTCTGCTGTCGACAAAGTGCGCAACGACGCCTAGAAAGCCATACTTGCCGCCCTTTGTCGTCCATCTATCAAAGCTAAGCTAAGGTGTACTTTGCTGAGCGCCTGCGACAGTTGCAAGATAACGCGCGGCTTTAGGTGCTCGTACAAGCGCGCAACGTACTGGGAGACGCTTACATAAGACGTCCAAAGCGCTCGTTCTGCTAGTGGGTTGGCAGCTTCAAGGAGGCGTCGAAAAGCTGGTGTTTCAAACTCAGAGAGAGGGTGATTGTTCTCAACAAGCCAGCTAACAGCTGCCAACCGGAAGCGCTAGGTATTAAAGCTGGCTAGCTCGTTAGCTATCTTCTGCGACACGCTGTTGTTGCCGTCCTTAAGCAGGCGTTGTAGCTAGGTAGGTTTTGCAGCAACAGCTAACTTGCTGTAGCTATAGCCGCGCTTAGGCAGCTCTAAGTGTTGCTGCGCTGACGATGTTAAGAGCGTTGTCTTATATATCCCCACGCCTGTATCTATCTGTGTACTTATGCTCGTAGCAGTGACAGCACACAAAGTATAGCTTACTCTCAGGTTCTTTAGCAGCGCAACGCGGTAGCCATAGCGATAGATCCAGCTCTTGCGCGACTTCTGCAACAAGAGCGGCTTCATATTCTTGCGTAAACGCCCCTAATTAATTCCCTCAAAGTCGTCCATAAGGCTCGCGTCCAGTGCCTCTTGCAAGGTCTCATTATCTGGGGCTGCTGCCAACGAGGCTGCTGTTACCCTCTCGCTGCCCTTGGTAGGCGCGACAATAGCGTCTTCAGGCCGCGACTCGCGTAGTTGCGACTCAAAAGTTGAAGCCTGGGACGCCTCTACGAGAGCTCTGCGAGGCGACAGACGCGACAGCGATGGCGATAGCTGACTATCGACGGGTATAGGCTGGCTGACAGTGCCGCGGGCGGTGGAGGATTTAACGCGTTTCGTTCTTCTTTCTTCGGGCGAGTAAGGTCATCAGAGGCGCGTTTCTTAGGAGGCATGGCGGTGGCACACCACGATAAGGGCGACAGGAGCAAAAAAAAAAATAACGCGATATTAGGTTGTGATAAAAGGCACAAGTTTTGGTATTGTGTGTTGTCTATCGGAAGGCGCGTAAGAGCCTGTACGAGGCTTAGAGGCTACTAAGGCACTAACTACGCGCGATCACGTGAGAGGTATTAGTGGACCATCTACTCTTTTTAACAGGTTGTTTAGGGGGGCTGGTGGAGGGAGTATAGTGTTACAGAAGTTAGGATAATTACCTGCCTCCCCTAGTAAAAGCGCCCTGCTAAAAATAGCAAAAGATATCGCGATCGCTCCTGCTGCAAAACGAGCAGCCTCACACGCGCTACCTTAATTAAGCCCATCAAGCTAAACAATCAAGCTAACCCTCCTTAGCTTAGATTGCTAACAAATTAGTATAGGCGAGCTTAACTTGATAGGATTAATAGTTATCAAGCTATCAATCAAGCGCTTGCAAGCCGCTTGATTGTTGACAAGTCTGCTATCTCAGAGGCCTCAGCCTGTTTTGGTGGTCTGCCGGACCGTAGAGCATCTTTAAGGTAGCTATCCCCCGTATGTAGTAGCCGCTGGGCTGGGTCAAAGCCGCGTATAATTGCTCGACTGTATATCGAATTAATTGTCTGCGTTGGGATTTTAGTTAATTTATTAATCTCGTTGCTTGACTTGCCAGTAGCTTTTAGGCTAACAACAAGGGCACACGAGTAGAGATATCATAGGGAGCCATAATAGAGTAGAATGGTATAGGTGTATAGAGAGCATCTCCGCAAGATAGCTAAGGGCGCAAAGGCCACGTTGGCTCGGAGCAGTTTCCGCATCGGGACTGTGGCTGAGATACCCCTGTCGCCGAGCGGGCAAGGACTTTTGATACGCACCTCCGTACGCCATCACTTGTTCTAAGACCACGTGTGAGGGATAAGTAGGGTAGCAATTAGGAATGAGAGACTGAGTTGATTGTAACAAGCTGAACAGAGAAACTGCTTAAGTAGCAGAATCGTTATCAGCAACTAGTCTACATCAGGTTGGTGGTATTATATGTGATATCGTACTCCCACTAACAACACACCTCCTACAGCACAAAGGTAGCGGAGTGCTGTAAAGTATAACAAAGCAAAATGAGTGAACAGAGGGCCTCTAGGGCACCTCTCTAGAAAGAACTCTATTAGGTAACGACAGATGTGACACAAACTTATCCTCTAAACTAATAACTTGTTGGCGGATATCAGTCATTCCCAATTGCTGCAAGAATCGCTTATACTTGCTACTATTAGAGAGAGACTTTGTCAATCTATTAGTGGGCATATCAGCAGTTCCCATCTAGGTAACGTCAATATTCCCAGCTTTAACTTGCTCGCAGATCCATATCTGATGTACTTTGATATGTCTAAGCTTTGTGTTAAGCTTTTTTTCTTTTCTTCGTCCTTGTTGGCAATAGAGACTGTTTGCTGGTTATATCACAGTACAACGTAGGTCGAACCTGTGGATTAAACCTAATAGCTTTAAAGGTGTTCATCTACTAGGATAACTTAGTGCTAGCAGTTAATAGGGCAAACAGTTCGGCCTTAGTAGTTAACTTAGTAACGGATCTTATGATTTTTTGCCTTCTAATTAATAACTATACTGTAGAGCTTAAACACATAGGCGAATAAGTTTCAAGCAGTATTAGGATTGTTAGCAAACGCGGCATTAGAGGCACTAAAGAATAACAACTCCTTAGCTTCTTTATTGTCAATTTAAAAGATGTAGTTGGCGTTCTTAAAGCGTGCTAATATTGCTCTAATTGCCCAGAATCAGAAGTCGTATAAGTATTGCCACACAGACTTAACAGCAGCAAGATGCTTTTAGCTTGGATTATTTAGATAGCGGGCAAGTATTGAGTGCGCTTTTGCCACATTAGGCCGGGTGAAATATAAGATAAACCCAAGGCATCTAACTAGGATCTGATATAGGCGGGTGCGCTCCGCGTTAGGTTCATCTGTACTTGGGGGGAGATAAGAGACTCGCGCAGAGGGACCTTAGGGTGTTGGCTGCCCTAAAGAAGATTGTGGTCGTGGCAGACTTTTGCGATGTAGGAGTCTTAGATCATCTAGACCTTGCCTTTCGCATAGTCTCTAATAATGCGTATCCCCCTAGGAACTAGCCTAGTTCTCTTAAGCTTTGTGTCTTATATTGTTTCGTGAACTTGCGTTAAAACTATTAATAATATTGTTGATCGCCTTTGTAGAAAAGGACGACGATATTATCTACGTAATAGAATAGTATTAGCTTGCCATTAGTGAATAGGCAAGGGATACCCTTGACTTGAGTGAAGCCTATATTAATAAGGGTCTTCTTTAGGTGTTTGTGCTACAGCGCTAGGGCATCCTTAAGCCTATACAGTGCTTAGCGTAGTCGCATTATATTGCCTAGTCTGTCTCGGAACCTATCTGGAGTCTAGACGTAACAGAGTCGGGCCAGGTACGCGTTAAGGAAAGCATTCTTAACGTCGTACTAGTAGGCAAGGAGTCCAAAGGCGCACATAATAGCGATAAGGAAGCGGAGCGTTCGAGCCGCAAGGGTGGCTGCGTAGGTATCATCCCAAGTCGTCTGCAAATCTCCTCTCACAACTAGTCGAGCTTTGTAGCTAGTCAAGTACCTATTAGCATTGAACTTGTACGTGAAAACCCACATTAGCGGCAGGGTCTTAGTATCTGGATGCTCCTTTATATTATCTTTCACCTTCTTAAATACACCTTTGTAAAGCTGCTCCTTAATCTCCTTGTCCGCAGCAGCGAACCACTTATCAGCATCAGGGCGGGATTTGACCTTAGCCCAGTTCTTTGGTGGCGGCGGCAGTTAATCACAGTAAACCTTTAACTCTTTATTTAGGGGCAGTTGCACAATTGCTGTAGCAAACGTTTGCCAGTACAAAGAAGCGTGCGTACTGAAATGGTCCCTAGGCGTATTGTCTCCTCTACCACCTCCCCAACAAACGGGACCCTAGAACGATATTTTCTGCAGCAATATTAGGGTTTGTCCGTCTTAGAGCGTTATTCTGATAGCAGTTTGGCGCAGTATCTCTAGAAGTAATCTCTCTCTAGCCTTTTAGTTGAGAACGATTATAAGTGCTAGGTACTAGTGTCTCAGGGTGTGAGTAATCCTTCATAGGCCTCCTATTAAATCTGCTCTTTGGCATCATCTAGCCTAGTAGCCTCTTCTTCTTGATCCTCAACATCATCCTTAACTGTATATTGACGATGTGTTATATCATAATAGATCTGCTCGATAACGGGATCTTCCTCCTCGTCTAATGAATCGATATTAAGGACTCTAACTACGCGTCGTATCTCCTCCGTCATAGGCTCAAGTTGTAGAGCCGAGTAGCGTTGGTCTCGTACGAAGACAACATCACGTGTTCGAACAACACTGTCAGCCCTAGGAACCCATACACAGAAGATATTCGTTCCTCCTTCGTATCCAACTAGCCATCTAGTAATCGACCTTGACGCGAGCTTGTCACCTTTAGCCACCTTAGTATTACAGAATAGGGCTTTAGCACCAATAACGTCTATGTGTGCAAGAGACAGCTTCACCTTGCGTACATGTTCGTAGGGCGTCTTCTAGTTAAGAACCTCTATTAGCAATCGATTAAGGATGTAAATAGCCGTTAGGCATAACTTGTTAGCTAGTTCCTTAGGCAAATTTTGCTTCAATCAATCGCAAAGCTCTTGCCGCAGTGATAATAAGGTTACCAGCCTTCTTGGGCAGGCCAGTCATCTCTTCTTCTCTTCTGCACTAACAGCACGTCGCTCACCTGTGATACCCAGGTCTTAAAAGACCTCCTAGAGATTAGTATAACCCTTTTTGTTGTTATAGCAAACGTATACAACAATCGCGCGTTAAACTAGGTCTATATAAGCGCTAGTATCTATTAAACTAAGCGCGTTAGAGTCTCCTTCTTCTTATTACAAAGAGTCTTCCTAAATAGTACCTGCTATGTTGACACACAGCGTGTAAGAGCCACTTGTCCCTATTATAGCAAGCAAGCTTCACCCGTCTTCCTAAGTTGTATAAGGTCGATGCCGATATGTTCAAAGGGGCGTGTCGCAGGCTCGCGTTAAGGGCGTTGACTAATAATCTTAGAAAGCTTAGAGTTAATGCACTTTTTACATTCCCTCTATTACGGAGCTTAGGGGCCAGTGATGAGCCTGATACTATCCACTGCCTGCTCTAGGTGTTCAACCGTGTGTCGTCCTGCATGAGCTAGCATCTGATAAGCTTCTATAGGGGTAACTTGTAGAGGCTTGCGCTCTATACAGCTTGGCTTAGCTAACTTTAACTAAATCGCGAATGTGTATAATTCTAATGCGTTCGGACGTGTTACCTTGTTGTTAGAGTCTATAACCTAATAGCCACCCTGCTTATTAAGTGTGCAGAATATGTCTATTAAAGCGCTCCTTAGATAGAGACAGCTATGTCCTAAGTCGAACTTAATACTAACTGCTTGACAGCGTGAGAGTGACACTACTAATGTGAAGAACGTAGGGATAAGTGCTACCTATGTTATAGTCACTCGACGTTCGCTAGTTAGAGTATTAACAAACAGCTTAACATTTCCCCACTTTATGTATCTGCAGGGCTTGCGTGCTGGCTAGTAGGATATTATCTAGGTGTCTATATCTCAGATCTTCTCCTAAGTCTTTGGCTAATAGTTTGTGACATGTAGATGTGGATTGCCAGGATCTAGTATCTAGTACTTATTAATATTAATAATAGCGGTGGAGGCTGTTGAACAGCAGCTGTACTAAGTGGAGTAACAACCTAAGCTGCGTTCTAGCTGCCTTGCTAGTGCATAACTGCTCCTATTAAGTTTTAAGCATTTAATAGAGGGTGACCAGTGTCTATTAAGAAATTATTCTTGTTGGCAGCAGCTGCCTTTTCACTAGCTTTCTTCTTAGCTCTGAACAGAGCTGCGCTTAAAGGGTTGCCTTTACCTAGTTTCCTAACTCTGTTAAACTCGGCTAAGACAGCTAGGTTGGGCCTCTATCTAGTAGGTTAGAGAGAAGGCACTATATAGGAGCACTGTTTAAATAGGTGCTGTTTCCCATAGATGCAAGTAACTATACGTTTCTAGGTGTTGCTGTTAGTGTTTAGACTAGGGCGTCCTAAAATAGCGTATGTTCTAAGTGCTAACGCTACAGGGTTTAAGGTGCGTTAGAACTGTTACTGTGTCCGTGCACTCAACGCCCGGATTCAGTCAACGCCCCGCTGAACACCATAGCAGCTTAACTAAAATAAGGCTGCAGAGAGCCACACAAAATCGCTATTATTACAAGATTTTATAGTAAAGTACTATTTTAATGCTTGCAATTCACCTGTGCTACTTATATTTACTTAGAAGCTTAACGTTGCGGCCGTGCCGCGTGGTCTTAGGTGGAGCTGCTGATGCGGCACCTAAAGCCTCCTAAGTAGTTATAGTATTAACTACGCGTTTCTAACGCTTGTTGCTCTGTATAGATGGCTGCGAGGCCTTTCTCTTACCCTTTTAGGTAGATTGTAGAGCTTTTGCATCGTCGCGAGCTTCTCTCTAGCAAGCACGCTCTGCTGCCTTCTTAGCCTTCTCCTTCTCCTTAGCTACCTTAGCTGCCTCCCTCGCCGCACACACTTCTCCTCTGCAATTTTCTCCTTGCATAGCTTAGCTGCCTTCTTCAACTCAGCCTTCTTAGCTTTTTAAAGCTTCTGCTCCTTCTCCTCTTGTTCCTTTACAGACTAACGTACGCGAGCCTCCCTAACCTTCCTTAGTGACCAGAAAACCGCCCCCCCCCCCCATAGTACTCTTAACGTTGTTGCAGATCTAGAGGTTTTCCCTTCTTCTTGTGCTTCTTTTTCGTAGTAAGAGCCTCTCTTAACCCAGCAATCTCATGGTGAAGTAACTCATTTTGAACTAAGATGTGGTAGAGTGAGCGGCTAAGCTTCTGCGCGTCCTTACTACTCTGATCTTCTACTGCGGATCGTACAAGGCGGTCTAGTTTACGCCAGTTAGATCCGCTAAGTACTGACGTAGAGCTCTCTCGCGATTCCTGCTCATCTAGGATAGTGTTGGTGAACCTTTTGAGTATAACCTCTGGGTTGAATGGTGATATGCCTGTTGCTTCAAAAGACTTAAGTATCGTCTCCTCCTTAAAAGAGCTTGTCCAGGCCTCCTAGAATAGAGGGAAGAAGTCCCCTTTCTTAATAGGGAGGAGTCCCTAGCTCTAGTAGAGGTGATCTGATAGCTCCTTTGAGTACGCAGTTGATAGAGGCTTAAATAGAACCACATTAAGTGGCTGAAGCGTGTGGGTTGAATGAGGGGGGAAGATGGCTAGGAGTATCCTGTTACGGTCGCAATAGTCGATAAAATCCATAGTAACGTAAGATCTATGGCCATTAAGGATGAGTAACTAGTAAGACCGTCGAGCTTTTGCCTTAGTGTAGCGATCAAACACCTGTTTAAGCTAGGCAAGGCCAATATTGTTGTTTGTCCAGCCTAAAGGCGACGAGGAAATGTGTACTAAGTGCTCTCCTGCCTTGATATCCTCTACCCAGCTTGATTGTATAGCCTTGTTGGTAGCCTAATAGATAAGGCTTAGCGGCAAGGCTGATCTATTAGCGCAAACACACGCTAGGAGGGTAATCCATTCATAAGAGCCATCTTGGAGAGATGCTATAACCTCCTTATTCTCCCACATTTGTCTGCTGAACACTCGTTTTGATCGGCTAGTGATACTAATTAAGAAGCCTTTTTCATCCATATTATACGTGTGACGAGGCGAGGCTCGATGTTATATTCTTTAATTTTGGCACCTAGGAGATCAAAATACAGGCTGTATTTATCCCCTGAGTTGGCTTGGTGGCGATTGCTGTCCATACTAGCTGCCTATCGAGAGATCAGATGGATGTTGTGTCGGTTGATGAAGCGAGTAACCCAGCTCTCGCTCACTGGCTCCTTAGCTATTGTTGACGCGAAATTTCGTATCATCTCTCTTGTGGGTGGTAAGTGACGCGCTGTAAGCCCTTTAATGTATTGTATAAGCTCCTGCTCTTGTTGGGGACTAAGTTTCTGTTTCTGTTGGTTAAACCCCGCAGTTGCACGCGTTGTTTGAATCGCTTGGTGCCTTCGCGACAGCGTACTTTGATTAACGCTATGCTTGCTAGCGATCTTAGTATAAGAGAAAGATTCTTCTGACCTTAGCGATTCTATTTCTTTAATTGCAGCCTCAATTGAGCTTATATTGGTGGCGTTATGGCGTGTTGAAATTTGGGGGTGGTTTGCGTTCAGCGGGGCGTTGACTGAATCCGGGCGTTGAGTGCACGGACACAGTAAGTAATAGTTCTCCACTAGTGCAACAGGATCTATATACAGGGTTCCATTTATCTTAGCTCGCATGATCTCCTGAATTTCGTGCGTAACAAAAAGGACTTATCAATTCCCCTAATTGCTTAAAGAAAGTCCTGCTGTGCCTAATAGTCCTAGACTTTAGGTAGTTTTAGTTTAATTATATTGCAAAGGATAGTAATGTAGCTCTTATACCAAGCATCTATCTTCTATTGTTGCGGAACCTTCTTAATCTTGTTGTACTGCTTAAGCAACTTATACTTGCGTTCTGCTACTAACATATAGAATATCTTCTTAAGTTGTATAAGTTGTTTGTAGGGTGTTTTAGCATCCTTAATAATTAGGATATGCCTGCTGGCGATTGTTCTTGCAATCTCCTGTGTTAGGTTGTTAAGAGTGTTCTCCTTCTTTTGCCAGGCTGCCAGCTTTGTTGCGTAGAACCTATGCTAGAAGGTGTAGTCCTCTTGTTTAGATTTCGTAAGTTCGTCTGGTTTAATATTATTGTCGCCCTAGATAATGCTTAAAGCTTTGTTAGGTGTGTTGTCCTTTTTAAATAAGCGTAGTAGTTGCTCCTTAGGTTTCTTATTGTAGCTTTTCTTAACAGTATCTACTGTCAAATCTGGGTTATAATAGTCCTAGATCTTGTATGCCTTAGCGGTCCTCTTTTGTAGAAAGATCCACTTCGACTAATCGCTTAGCTTGTTAAGGATAATTGTCTCCTTAACAATTAGCTTGTCCTCTTTGTTGCTTATTGTGGCAAACTAGAGCTTATTAAGTTAATCTCTGTTGTGGAAAGCGTGTGTGTAGTAAGTAAGTAGAGTGTGAACTGCAATTAATTAAGCGTAGGCTGGGCTTATAACTATGAGGGATAAGTAGGGTAGCAATTAGGAATAAGAGACTGAGTTGATTGTAACAAGCTGAACAGAGAAACTGCTTAAGTAGCAGAATCGTTATTAGCAACTAGTCTACATTAGGTTGGTGGTATCATGTGATATCGTACTCCACACTAACACCACGGATAGAAATAAACAAATCCCATTCGTCTCCGACTATATACACTATACTCACATTCCACCACGCGCATCCAAGGTCAAAATAAAACGCGAAGATATTACAAGTTCATGAGCTGTCATATACAAGGATCAAAATACAGAGCAGCGATGTCTTCTCCCATCATGGTATCACCGACAAACATCACTCCCCAAAACGCCAAAAAGTCTAAGACTCCAATAGCGCCACCGTGCAAGACACTTCAATCTTCAATCTCATCGTTAAAAATACCAACCAAGCTTAAAACAAGCTCCATCCGCCCTTCCTCCTACCTTCCTTCGGCTCTCTTCTTGAAGACCTCTTCTCCCTCGCTTCAATCTGCCTCAGTCCCTCCATCTCCTTCAACACAGTTTCCAATAGTTCCTTTCTTCGCACAACGTCCAAATGCCGGCGGATCTTGGGGTCCTCGCGTGCGAAGCGATCCATTTCTGCTTGTGTGAGGCCGCGGCCTAGGCGGGCGTCGAGCTCGCGGGGAAACTGAAGATCATCAGCGTCGTACACCGAGGTCGTAGACACACTGGGTTGCATAAAGGACAGGGAAGGAAGTCGTACATTGTAGTAAAATTTTCGAGAGCAATTCGGCATCCAGGAAGAGATCAGCGGTCGTGGTCAGTTTGTCTGCTACGGCGGTCGAGGAACACTTCGGGGCAGTGGTATTTGTTCTTCTTGGTGGCGCATTGTTTTGATTTCACGGCAAGGAGGCGCATTTTTAAAACGTCGGCACGGTCACGAAGGAAAACTGCTTCGCGGCCTGCACTACTGTTAGCGGTAACTACACCTAGGTGGGACGAGGACGTACCCTTCGCGAGGAGAGCGGCGCTGAACCCTCCGGCGCCGCCCACTCCGTTGCCTTCGAGAGACCACTTGTCCACTCCTTACACGGTCGATGAAGGCCATGACGTCTTTGACTTTTTTTCGGCCCCCTACCTGTTCCTCCAACCTCTTAGCTGCCGCTTCACATACCTTTAGTTCGTCTTTGAGAACGGCGGTGACGTTTTCGCGACCGCGAGCCCACTCACTGTCCTCCAGTTCTATTCGGTACTTGTACGGTTTAATACAGATCTCAAGCTCATCCGCAATATCGTATGAGAGATCTTTCAAGATAGAGGTCGAAGCTTCAGTGATAGCTTGCCGTGCAAAAGGATGAGCGGCGAATCTAGAGTTGGCAACGAGACGGTCAATATGGGCTTGTATGGCATTAGCGACAACGCTCGTTGCAAGCCGCCCGACACCCAACTTTGTCAGCGCGGCACTAGAGCTGTCAAGCTTGATCTGCCATATCTGGTTTTCACCCTCAGGATCAGCTTTTGCGAGGCTGCTCAGGGGGTCGGTTTCTGGTAGCGGTACACTCAAATTCTCGAATGGCTTATTCCAGTAACGCTGTGCGAGGAGGTTCAAGACTTGTTGATCTAGCTCGTGCTTCAGAAGCTCGCGCACTTGTATGCGTCCAAATGTGTCAGAAAAGCCGCGGAAAGAATGCTTGAAGGCGTCCAAAGATTCGGCCAAATACGATTCGGCGCTCAGAGGTCGCTCATTGTATTGAACCTTGTATTCATAGGTCGCTTCGGCGAGTTCATGCGTAATGGCTTCGCTCGTAGTTTTGAGGCTAGCAGCCATGGTCTGCTCCAGTACGTGCATGAGCTTCTTCTTCAAGTTGCCCGTGCCAACAGCAAGTTGTGAAGCTGGCGCGAACTCTGGATGTGAAGAGAAGTATGCATTTTCGTTCTTGGCGATCGCACTTGCGATATTGCCGTTACCGCGACTGAAGAGCTTTGAGCCAGCTGCATTCGAAGGGACGCGGCAAACCACCCCAACATAGCCTAATCGCAGAGCAAATTTCTTGTCCGTGAGCAAGCTTGCTCCCCGCTCAGCGTCCACCAGGTCCATTTTGGTGATGACACCAATCGTCCTCTCGCCCCTGGGATCAACCTTTCGAGAAGCGCGCAAGGCAGTACTATTTGCGAGATCTACGTCGGCCGCGGAGATGGCTAGGATAACGTTGGGTGCTTTGATATACTTTTCGCACAATTCTGCAATCTTTTGTTTGAGCTCAGGAGGCTGGTTGCTTCCAGTGACCTGAATGTATCCCGGCAGATCAATCAGTGATAGATCCGGAACGTTGGGTGAATGTATCCGAAGTTGGATTGGGTCATCGGAGACACAATCTTCAGCAGGAACAGCCAAGTTCAGATCCGTCAGCGTCTTCTGGATGTGGCCGAAGTCGGTGACCTTGTTTAAACCCAGCGCTGGGAACTCGCCGTACTCAGCATGTGCATCGGGCGTATGGACAAGCGTGAGCTCGATCGGACGACGAGTGACCATGTTGTGACCTTTGGGTAGGAACTCATGTCCGACAATGGCCTCCAGCACAGAGCTCTTTCCAGACGACTGCGATCCAATGACAACAATCGAGGGCAGTGTGAGCGACTCGGACTGTCCGACGGTTTGCAACAGCCCTCGTATCTCGATCATCTTCTTGGTCAACATCATCATCTGCTCGTCCCTTGCAATCCTCTCGCCCTCTTCTGCCTCGTCGTCTTCCCCTGCGTGTGCAAATGCCGCAGCCGACGTTGCCCCCGCCGCGGCAGCTCCAGCGCCGCTCTTCTTGGGCTCTTCCGGACGCTGCCCTCGGCCGCCCTGACCACGGTCCGAGCCAGCAGCATCGTCTTTCGCAAGGAGCCGTTGCAGCCATTCCGGTTTCTCCACCTGGCCTATATCCTCCTTGGTTCTGTCCCATCCCCGTGTCATCTGGCCAAAGATGCTAGACACCGTGTCCATGCCCTCGCCCGCAAGCTCCGTGGCGCCGTCCTTGGTCCGCGTGAAGACATTGACGGCCCAGCTCCCGGCCTGGCCTGCCTGATACTGCAGGTAGCTGACGCCCGCAACGACAGCGCCTCCGGCGGCGGCGCCTGCTGTCGCGAACTTGGTCACAAGCTTCGGTATCGCCCTCGCAAAACTGATGGACCTGGTGGCCGGCAGGTTGTGCAGCGCATAGCTTCCCAGCGGCCATGCCCGTCTCTGTACCAATCGCAGGCCTGCTTCGGTGCCGAGGAGTCCGCCGGTGGGCAGCTTGGTGGTGGTGTAGAAGAGCCGATGCAGGCGTGGCGTGGTCGCAGCGGTGCGGCGCGAGAGCGTGGCCAGGCGTGCCGAGACGAGCCTGCCGCTCATGGTGATGGGTTCGGGCCAGTGGCTATCGGGCGTCGCATAGGGTATTCCGGTCGCGGAGATGCAGCAGTGTGGCCTGGCAACTGGTTACAGCGGCTCTCATCAAAGAATGCGATTGTGATTCATGGATGCTCCTCCGTCACGCCGGGCCAAGGCACTAGAAAGGCAGGGACCAGGGCTGTGGGAGCACCCATCCATCATGAATCATGGAATCATGCTCGTGGACATTCCCGCATCACGATTCTGTGCACAGCGAGTGTTTGGCTTATTTCAGGCACAGCAGCGCCCGCTCGCCGAATGATGCTACTACCGATCCGTCTTCCCGAATCATGTCTCTCAAAAAGCTGCGCGCTCCTTCCACTTCTCTGCTGGCAAACTTGACCAGCACAAAGCCCCGTACCTTCGCTGCACTCCAGATGAGGCCGTCGGCTTTCTCTCGACCCTGCCTCTGCGCGCGCCGCTGCTCCTTCCGAGACAACTCTGGCTGCGCCGAGTCCCCCCAATCTCTACCCCCAATTCGCGGCAAGGCTGCAAATTCCTCCACAAAATACTGCGCCAGCGTTGCGAACGCAGGCCCTCGCACCATGAGCGTCCCAAACACCGAGTAGCTGTCCATCCGCCCCGACAGCTGCATGCCAGTCCGTCCATGCTTGTCCAGGATCAGATTGTCTCGCAGGAGGAGCCGCTTCTTCCCTGTCTGGTCCCTAGTCCAGACTTCGTTTCTACTCTTGTACTCATCTACGTCCCAGTGTTCTCCACGGGCTGGTCGACCGCTCGTAACCCAATCGCAGGCACATAGACTGCCCCGCTCGCTCTCCAGATGGTAGACCTGCGACTGCGAAAAGGCGCTTTCCGCGAATGGCTGCACAGGGTCTGGCAAATAGACCAGTGCAGACCCGGCTGACAGGTTGGCCGCCATGTGCTGTCTCGACACCAGCTTCGTGCCTGGCGTCTTGAATATCTTGGTCGAGCCCTGCGTAAGCAATACGAGCCTCGTCCTGCCTTCGAGGCTTACAGACAAGCTTATGCTATCGCCAGCCACGATGCCACCGCCATAGGTGAGGAGGAAAACCGTGTGCACAAGGCGAGGCGCATCCGCATCACTACCCTGCTCAGGAGGAGGGAGAGGGTCGGGTGCGACGAGCTTGAGCGGATACTGATAGGAACAGTTGCGGAGGACCGGTGTGCTTGGCGGAAGAATCGCAAGCTCTATGCGGCCACACCCCGCCTTAGCGGTCGATGCGACGAAGGGCGAAGTGAAGGACATGGTTGGCGCGAGGTCTGCAGCGGAGCATTGTCGGTAGTAGGAAGGGCAAGAAGACGGCAATGAGTTCTACGTGTAGCGAAAAGGCGTGAAGCGCGCACAGAAGCTTGGGGCCATATCAGCTAGCGCGCCAAGACACCCCACCTCTTTAGTGTTTTGCCCCGCTTCTATCCTGCACCTGGTCTGTCACCTGGTCTGCACCTGCACCTGCACCCCGGCGCACGCAGTCAGCCCACCAGTTCGACTCCAGGCCAGAGCCCGCCTCCAGCAATCTGCGCGCGTTCGAACCCACCTTCAGCTGGAGCCTCTATGCCTCGAGCATTTTGATCGCATTGCCCTCGCTTCATCGTTGGCGGCAAGGGGACGGGTGGGGAGCATGGCGGCGGGCTCCGATGAGCTGCTCGACTTTTTGCTCTCGGGTATTGCCATCTGTGGAGGACAAGGTACGCGACACGTCCTCTTCGGTCGGCTGCCTCTGCCGTCGTTGTTTTGCCGTACTTCTGTTCGAGTCATGAAAACTACTCACTATACACTTATTGCAACTGTCTCGTGGACATTGCGAGAGCCGTGATGCCGGTGCTTTTCGTGTTCTTCGCACGCGCGCTTCCTTGATCTTCACTAATTTCGCAAACTAGGCGCCAGTACCGCGGATTTTCGACGCATCATTGACGAGTATTATCAAGAATTGCGACAAGACCAAGATGCTTCCTCTGGAGATGGATTTAAGCTCGTTTACCGCCCAAAGGACCTTGGCCGCAGTTTTTACGACCAAGTCTGGCAATGGGTAATCGACCATCCGGACGTCCAGATCTTCTATCAACGCAAAGCCCGAAATTTCTCTCTCGCTGAATTCGAAGCTCTGGAATCTCAAGAGGTTGATACCAGCAGCGTTGCGCCATCCACCCAGCAGCACGGCGACTCGGCCCAGGATGCGCCTGCCGCTACCGTCGCCAAGTCACTTCGACCTTCCAATACACTGTTATCGCTCAGTACCTCGTTGCGTCAGCGACTATCAGCAGAGAGTATTCCTACTTCGCATGGATTCGCTCCCCAAGCGAAACAAAAATCGGCTCTTGCTCCTTCATATGGCAGCCTTCCGTCTGATGATATCGCTGTCGATGCAGAAGACCACCGTGCACCATCAGACCGTCTACCACATCGGATGGTGCATAAGTTGCGCAAAGTTCCCAAAGGGCCCCAGATGTCCGGATCCCCGTTTGATGACCCGCCCGAAAACATCAAAGCCCCTCGTCTGTTCGCAAGTCAGAGCCGCACCTGGAAAGCTGTTACCGGTCACCCTATTGATCTGGAAAAGGTCCCTGGTTCACAGTTCATTCTCCTTTCCATAATAGCAACTCATGGTGCGGATGGCATATCGCAACCTCTCCTGAATAAAGTCAGCGGACAAGACAAAAGGTCCGTACCGCACCGAACTGATGAGCTTGCTAGAAAAGGCTACATTCTGAAAAGGCCGATGCAGGAGGGCAGGGCGCGTACTAGCCTTTGCATCCACAGAAAGTTCGTCAAAGACAATAGCCTTCTGGTGGAACCTCGAAGCATGGAAGAAGTGTTTGGGTTCAAGACTTTCATGCTACCTGGGTTCGTTTTTCTGCTGAATAAGCTCCTGGAAAAGGTGAACGTCGTACAAGTGCGACTACTGAGGAAGAAGATGGTAAGTTCAATACCTCATGTGTCTTTGTGCGTATATTAACAGCTCCATAGGGCGTGCCCGTCGATAGATGGAACGGACGAGCTGTTCGTGGTGCGCTTGTCCGTCTGGAACAGACAGGATTTCTTAAACGACTTCAAGTCCTCAAACGCCACAAAAAGAAACGTTCGCGCGAAGACAGGACAACCGTCATCAAATATCTCCGGCCACCTACAGAGGAAGACGTGGCTAATCTGAAGTTCAAACGTGTAGCTACTCAGTCCAACACTGTCGAGGAGGTGGAGGAGATACTGGAAGACGACAACGAAGGAGATGGCATCATGCGAGACATGGAGCTTGACATGATGGATGAAGCCGGCTCCGAAGATGATGATGAAGATGATGATGATGGCTTTGATGAAATTGATCGCATTCCACCGCAATGGACACCAGACCGTTTGCTTGCGAACATAGTCTTCGATGCCGCCCAAAAGGCAGGCCCAGACGGAGGAGATGCGACTTTGCTGCGCTCCAGTACTACGGGCATATTCTGGAAGCGTCCTGTCGAATCCTTCATAAGCCGAGTGACGGACGGCTGGGAGAAGAGTCAACCTTTACATGTTCGTCATCTCGCCATCGTCAGGGACACTGCTTTGACAAAAGAAAAGAAGCGGGTTTTTTACGTTTATCGCACGTACGAAAACTTCCAGAGAGCAGTCGACGCAGGGGACGTGACATGGGAGGCGCTTGGCAAAGAAGACACGAAGAAGGGTGCTGTGTCCAAAAAGTCGAACAAATCTGCCACATCTATCGACCTCTTGGGGTTTCGGAAACTCAATACAAACAAATTTCACCACAACTCTGGCTCGTCCACTCTACCAGAAGCCTGCGCATCTATCGTGAGACGCCGGAAGAAATACCGAGCTTGGAATGGCACATCAGCAAAGGGAACGGATCCCGGGAGTCCTAGTACGGCAATGACGAGACCACTACTCACCAAGGAGGAGAGATTAGTATTAGGTCTATCAGCAAAGGGTCGATTAGGCCACACAATCGAATCGCAGATCCGTGCTCATCGCAAGAAGACAGGTGATCCCAACTCCATACCCGAAAAACTCGTCAAGAATGGACCGAAAGCGAAATCCAAACCTCAGTCTCAACGGCGTCCGGGCCCACCACTCTTAGGAAGAGAAGAGACAAGAAGGAGTTTGCGAAAACAGGGACGAAAAGAATCACTCACGCAACAGAAAGGCGCAAGAGAAGGACGCTCAGACATTCTCGGATCGGCCTTTGAAGAACAGGCAGCTGCTCGTAGTCAGCCGCCACCGAACAGTGACAATGACCGACTTCAGCGGCAACCTGACTCTGGCGTTCCTGCACAACATGAGGATATTGGACTGCCCGTGAAGTCACAACCAAGCCACGTTGAACATGCTGTGCTACCCAATAACAAGGACACGGGAAGCAGTCGAACAACACCTGATACACAAGCTGTTGTCCACGCGCCGACCGAGAGCTTAGCAGGTTCGGAAGCATTCTACGAACACAGAGAAATCTCAGCTTCACCAAGGAGACTCGACCCTCGAAAGCGCCAAATGGATGACAACAAGCTCGAAGGTGGACGGCCAGATAAGAAGAGTCGGGCTAACAAATCTAGAGATGACAGTTCACCAGGCGAAGCATATTCACTGAATCGGGCTAACAAACCTAGATATGACGATTTACCAAGCGAAGCATATTCACCAAGGCAGCCAGCCCAATCTGGTGGCCCTGGTCTACCCGCAAGTTATTCGGCGAGGGACACGGAACAGGTGTCTACGACTCTTGACGCTTCACGGCAGGCAAACACCGCCGAATTAGGCAACAGTGACATCTTTCCTTCGTCGCGGTTGGAAGATGATGACCTCGTGACAAACCCGATGCCAAAACAGCGAAAGACCACAAGACGGAACCCCGGGCACAAACCAGAGCTTCAGATTCAACAAGTCAGAGCAACATACACATACACGAATCGGGCTGAGCCTGGATTATACATCGATCCATTTGCTACTCGTTCGGCAGCTGGGGGTGGTCGAGGTAGGCCGAGGAAGGTTTTCTTGGCGACATTCAGGTTACCAGGGCTCCGTAATTTGAGCTGGTTTGTTCATGATGCGACTCGAACTCAACATGCCCCGGTAGCCGTTTCCACGACACCTCTCCAGGCTCCCAGCAAGAAAAATTCTCCGGGTTCGTCGCATACAGCTCCCAGACCGCCTGCCTCTCCTTCCGCCATCAATCCTGTATCGGAGATGGACTCAGCGGAACCCATTCAACCTCCAAATCACGTACCAGGATCACAACGATCTGATCATGATCCGATGCCTGTATCTCCTGTCATGGCCACTGAGCCGCAGATCGAGACGGATGTACGGGCTAGAACTGCCATAGGCGTAGTAGTCACGGAACAGGCGGTTACAACTAGAGCTCACCTACCCTTACTTAATGATACCGAACCAATGGAGATCGATAGGTCTCCCGAGACGAGCGTTGACGCGACAGAGACACAGCGAACAGTCGCACCCTCATCAGAATCTCCATCGGCAGTACTTGAGCAAGGCTCGAGTAACTTATTGGTAGACAAAGATCGGATCTCCCAAGAACGTATCTCAGAGACCCCAATGAATACAACTAATGCACGGCAGCAATTGGTAACTGGTTCATCAGGTTTGAGTCCCAACTCGGAGCAGCCACGACTACCTCCTGTAGGTTGGCATGCAGTAAATATGCAACCTTCCAGGAACAGCATTCCGTACAAGAGCCCGTATGGTCCGTCCCCAGTTCATGTTGCACCACGATCTAAGTCACCACGAGAAGTGCATACTTCCAGATCAGCTACCAATAGTACTTCTAGCGAGACGACATTACAGAACACACCAGTAATCGAAGATGATAGAGCATCAGCAATGCATGCTGTTGCGCCCAATCCCATTCAGACGAAGCGTCGAGATACCAGTGGCCGTGGGGTCGTGCTAGGAAAGGGCAGTGTTTCTCATGCAAGAACCACTATAATCAGGCATATCATTTCAGCCTGCGGCGGTGTTTTCCCAGGCAACGGAGAGCTCTATCCCATTTTCGAATCAGCGTGGGCAGAGCTAGGCCCCAAAAAGATTGCTTGTCCCAACCAAGGTACAATTAGAAAGTCACTCAACGACATGCCTGATTTTAAAAGGCAATACTTCGAAGTGCCTGGCTCAGATCTTGCCGGCAACAGGAGAAAGTCCATGGTAGCACACAAGAACGTGTCATGGCTCAGTCCAGAAGCTGTAAGGGTTCGGAATGGCATAATTCAAGCCTATCCCAATAAATATTGGCCACCTGAAGTACAGCATTGGTGGAGAGAAGAGGAGCCGAAGCCCATTCGGAAGCTTCCACAGATCGACGATTCCGTTGCAGATGAGCTTTACGTTGCAGATGAGCTTTATCCACCTACAGCCCTGAGGTTGCAACAGCGTATCAAAAATGCCGCGGCAGAGCGAAGACTTCGGGAAAATACTAAGCTTCATAGGAAAGTATTAGCCAAACGTGGTAGGCTTTCGACTCTGAATGTTGACTTGCAGTCCGGAGGAAAGACAGCCACACGAAAGCCGATACCCGGTCACATAGCAAACGGCAGAGAATCGGCAGTCGCGGTGTATGTTAGACTTGCGTCTGCTAGCCATCGTGCTGCCTTAATGGCTCCTGTAATGCGCTGTCATACCGGGACTCATACTTTCTCGACCGACTTCAATGTCGTCGCGTCGAATACAATGGCTGCTCTGGAAAAGAAGGGCCAGAAGCGTGTAAGGATTGAGGAGCCATCAGACGAAGCTTCTCGCAAGAAATCTCGTTGCCACGATCGAAGTCTGGCGGAGCAGATCGACGAGCTTCTTGCGCGCCACGAGCATGAGCTTGATGAAAGCTCGGACGACCAAGATAGTGATACACAGCAGAGGAGGCAAAATGGTAGAAATTTCAGATTCGATCAGATACGCTCGCCTACTCTAGCAGAACGTTTAGTTGGCCTGACAGGAAACCTCAATGAGCCTGATTACGAGCCTCGCAGCAAGCGGGCGGGCTTCCGCAGCTGGTCCGACGTCAAACATCGAGTAAAGCGCAAATATAACACCACCAAAGACAGAAAGTATCGTGTCATCCCCGATCGTCTCACTGAGTTCAGGAAACTATGTTACACCCTGGTCATCGCATCCAGCATGGCTGGGGAGGACGGACTCGTTGACTGGAAGATTGTGAGTAAAGTCTACAACGGGAATCAGAGCTTTGATCTGGGAAAAGCCAAAAAGATGTGGGCCTGGATGCAGAAAGGGATGATCTCCCAGCTCAAAAGTATCTCCGACTCGTTTCAATCGTCTTTTCTGAAAGCATACGAGGACGGAAAGGTCGATCCCATTGAAGATCCAGACAACTACGATTGGGACAAGCTGGTGCGTTGGGCTCTGTCGAACTGCATGTACCCGGAACCGCCACTTCCGCTCGCCCGGGAAGTTCTAAACGACTGTCAGTTCGATGTTTCGAGCTATGAGGTGCTTGATCGTTCAGTCTGGTTCAACAGCACTTTGACAAGCACCAACCGTGAGGGACGTTTTGCCCAGTATACATTTGGAAGTCCTCTGCACCAGACGCGCAAACCAACTATGCCCACAAAAGACGACGTTCTGAGAGCACGATCCTGGGTACGAGCGAACATCTCCACTCCGAAAGAGGTTTATAATAAAACGATGGCGCATGAAAAGCTAAGTAGGCTCCCAAGGCCAATTCTCGAAAGCACCGTCGCCGATCTTGTCCAAGCCAGCCTCATCAGGATGCGCAGCATCAAGAAACTTAAACCTGGTCGCAACTACATGTTTACTCCTGTATTCGCGAAGAAATATCGGCGTACCTTCGAGCTGGAAGACTTTATGGCGGCTGTGAAGCTGAAAAAAGACTTGGATACTGCTTTCGCCAATCCTGACCCAAGTAAAAGCGGTTACTCTGTTCCTAGAACTGCCGATTCCGGTGCTGTTATGGCTATTATGTCACTAGCCAGAGAAGGCAAGGTCAAGCTCGTCCCCAGGTTGCCGCCCACCAAGAGTGAAGTCGATGCGTTATTCCCACGTATCTCGGTGTGGGGCTTCAATGATGGCCACTACGTAGATCGCCTCATGGACCGTGAGCGCCTTTTCTGGCCGCTTGACGTTGTACCAACAGCGACTTACGAGTTTGGCAACCCTCTTGCACCGAATGAGGACAGACGGTCTGCTGACTGGAAACCGTTGCCCGAGCCACCGCTTCCTGGCCGTTACGTTCACAATGCGCTACTGCCTATCTGGAGCACCATCGACGGATACTTCGTTGTCTACCCATGGTGGAACCGCATCCTCAGCATCGTCATCCACTCGCTACTCTTCCAACCGAGCAACACAGCCCAGGAGATATTTGATTGCTGCGAGCCATACACTACCGAGATCTTTGAGATCCAGCTCGTGCTCGACTGGCTAGTAGCTGTCAGAGCAGCCAAGCGCTCACTACACGGAACGTACGACGTGCTACCGGCGTACTGGGCCGCATTCGGCGACGAGCTGATCGGTGCGGAAAATGACGAGTTTGGCGAGCATGTCAAGCGGAACCTCAAAGACAGGAGGCTCGTGCCCACTTGGCGCTCGGAGTATAATCTGAGGTACTCTACGCTGCAGCAGGACGATGGTGAGAGGCAAGACGGTGAAGCTACGGATTCGGACTGGCCGCTTAGTGTGCAGGAGCAGGTGTTTCTGAATCCGAGGAGGCAGTATGGTATCATCAAGGAGGCTCTGGAGGCGCGCGAGGCTCTAGGGCAAGTTGATCAGAGTGTACCCTTTTCGCAGCCTCGGTTTGGAGTACAGACTCCGCACTTGGCATATGCGCCAGACTCAATGTCCTCGACTGCGACTGGGGATGTGGAGATGATGGATGCGGAGCTAGACGCTGAGGGTGAGGATGAAGACGCAGAAGGAGAGCTGGACGACGAGTATTAGTGAATCCTCGAATAGGGGAGAAAAGGAGGGAGGAGTGCGTTCGGGCGGTGTTTATGCGGATATTACAAAGTTGTCACTGCATTTTCGGGTGATGGTGGGTGGTGTCTCTTCAGTGTGATACGATACCCTTGAGTGGATCAGCATGGTACGGAGACGTGGCGAGTGGATGGACTTTTTGTACAACATGGTATCATGAATGTATTATATGTACATTTGTATCAGGTACGCTCTCGTGTAGCTAATATGACTATCGAAAAATAGATGGATAGTGGTGCTTCCACTTCGCTGCTCTCTCGGGTGCTGGGATTTAGAAGACCCATCGGGGAACAGCGCAGCTGTCCTCACGAAATGCGAGGAGATTGTACCTGCCAACAGCAATCTATGCCAAGATGCATGCCATAGTGCGCCGGTAACCCGAAAGCCTTGTTGGTGACTCCTTCGCATAAGAATCCGGACAATATCAATCTATGGTCTGATGAATCGCTCTCACTCCCTCCCTCCCATGGCATGGCCCCCAAACCGGTGAGTAAAAATCCTCACATCCGCATCGATAACATTCCGCTACTTGAAATGGAGCACACGAGGCGCAGCTCTCCCGGTACAGGGTAGGAACTTTGAAAGTCTATCGATCGCATCAGTCGCGTGGAGACAGGTCAAGCCGCCATGTTAGAAGGGTGGCTGTGTAAGACTGGAGCCTAGCGATGGGGATAGAATCTCTTTGGTGGTGATTGTTGGTTGTAGGCTAAATTCGGCAACAAAGTTGAGAGCCCTCAGCGATGTTATTACTCAGTGTAAGAATGGAGCCTAGCGACGGTGATAGAATCCCTTCGGTAGGCGTTGTCGCTTGTAGGCTAATTATGTGCGGTGGGGAGCACTCGGGGTCTGTGTAGTGCCTGAACCAGTGTGAAGGTGGCTGTGCATTGATGGCAACGTATCCCTTTGGACGCGAAAAACAGGGAATTTTGCCGACTCATTCATTATCTGGAGAATTACCTGCGCATTAGTGTGCTCAAATTACGTTCCTGGATTCGAGGAGTGTATTGTGGACTTTTCTTGGAGTCCTTTCGCAGCCAAGCCGTGCGCAAGACCGCTTTCCTAATTCGGAAAATGTGGTCACGTGAGATGTGTGGCGACGGGCTCTCCGTAGGATGGGTCTGAGAGGGGTGGGATTGAACGCGGAGTCCGCGGTTGAGTGGGGGGTTGTGGGTGGAGGTTTTGGTCGTACGGAAAGATGACTAGAAATCGGAGTAAGCGTCGTTAGATGGTGGCCTGAATAGCTCAGGTAGGACCAAGATGTTGTGTTGAAAATTGGAGCTGCGAAGAAGCCGATACGAAGGTGTAATTATCTAGCGTGTATGTTGAACTAGGCAGTTAGCTGAATCCAGACTGAGTATTTCGTTGCGAGTACACATGACCTTGACCGTAGCATCTGCCTCTTCAGCACTATGGGAAGCGAACTCGATTCTGCCTGCCGTCAGTCCAGATCGCTCGGAGGCTGGCTGGCGTTTTTAATTGGCCACAGTGCCCTTCCGAATTCGCTTCTCCTTGTATATCGGAGATGGTCAGGACCCTGTGGCAGCTCTAAATCAAGCGCGTTCGTGAATAACACCGGCTGCGACAACGGGCGGTTATGCAGATCTCAGATCGACTTTTAGACGTTCAGGCCCTCGAAACCAGCTCTTGCAGACCTCTGACATGCGGAGACCAACAAAGCTAAGTGTCCAGTCTTACTATCATGAACTGGTTTTGGACTTCCATATCGTCCTCTCGCTTCGCGGCCTAGACGGACACGTCCAACCGCTCGGTTGGCGTCCACGAGGTAGCTGAAGGTATTGCCTCACGGTATAAGGCGTCGTCATAACAAGTTTATTAACGCCGAACTTCATGGTAGTGGCGGGGGCGCGAAGGAAGAAGGCCGCATGTGTGTGAAAGGTCCAGCTCGCTGTTGTTGGCGCCCTGCCGCGGCTCTCGGCTCAACCCTGATTAGTGACCCGTTCGCACCCCATCCGATGCGCCACAGCGACGCCATCCTTCACCCTTCCAGCTGAAGGCATCTCCGACCCGCCACCCCAAGACGCGACAGCGCTGAACGTGCCAACGACCATGCTCTTTACGGCCTTGTGCGTCTCTATCCTGTAAATCATCAGCGCGCACAAGCGGAGAGCTGAAAACCGCGCAACATCTCGAGCACCGGTCGCCGCTCCACTTCGCAAACCACCGTCATAGTGGCACCGCAGAGGCTGGCTTGATCATGTTCCATCTGAAGAGGTTGAAGGTCCGAGAGGCGGCGGCATTGCGGCGCCCTTGGTAGTGGGGGTGGAGTTGTTGTCGTGTATATGTGACCGGATCTCTGCTTTCTCTGCATCTCATCCCGCTGTCCACATCCACACCCTTGCGTCAATCCCACAGGCAATACGCCGCAAGACTGCTCCTGCTGATGCCTACCGGTGTATAGAAGCCTAGTGCTTATGGTAACGCCTCTCCCGCATCTTCTATGAAAGCGTGCCAGTTTCCTTTCGTTGCACTAACTGGTTGGCAGAGCGGATATTTGCAACCGTCTACAACATTCTCTTGGGGATTTGACCACTGTAAAATCTTCATACAGACTTGTTGTCTCTTGTGCTTCTCATGCCTCCACGCTTGTCTGTTTCCGCGGATCGGACCCGCATGTCAAAGCTCTCGCCCCCGAGTCAAAATGAATACATAGTACTCTCAAAGGTGTTCCTTCTCGCACTACTAGTCGTTGCTGGTTTACGATTAGCCATCATCAAATACATGTCAAGAAAAGAGAAGGACAGCAACACCAGACCACCCATTACATGTATCAGGAAAGAATACCAGGTCATACCAAAAACAACCGGAAAAAGAGCCGAGCCGCAAGGATCACCAAGCCCCAGTCTACAAACCCATCTATCCCTGGACCTCTCCACCTCAACCTCTGCCCGGACCATACGATCCCCGCCTCTATCCGTTACCCACTTTACGACGGCATTCCTACGATGTCTCCTACAGCCCATCATTCCAATTACCCCAGGAGAAAGCTACGATTTCATACACTCGCAGTGTATCACTCAACACCATACTTACTCGACAAGACACGCTCCACGGAACAAATCACCACGTCCCCCAACGGCTGGCGAAGAAACCAATGGACCATCTCCGGAGCTTGAAAATCTTGCAACCCATCAATCAGTTACAGTCACGAAAAAGTCACCCGGACGCGTGCAGCAAGCCACAACCCAAAACCCAGCACTCCACAGCAACCCTCCAAACTCGACCCGACGCTGCACAGCCCCAATTCTTCTACGCCCTTTGCCTAAACCAGCCAACATCCGAGTATGCATGCAAAGCGATATATTGTCCTGTGGCCTCGGCTTACTACCTAGCTGAAGAAGTGGGTCGGACCAACGAAAACGCAGACACATGGCTACGCAGACACATGGCCACGCAGACACATGGCTACGCACACGCACACGCTTGCGGCACATAGCAATAATGTCGTGTATGCACGGCACTATTGTTTGAAATCAGGACATGCATCTCGTCGAGGGCGGCAAAATGAGTGCATCAGAGTATTGCATGATAGATGGCGTTATATGACTGGGGTATATCTATCCAATGAATGGGTATCTGGGCAAGGCTGGCTGGCTGACTGGTTGACTGACTGACCTGCATGTCGCCTCGGCTAAGAAAAAGTATTAGAGAATTTTGTTATGTTTCATTCGTTCCCTGGGTTTAAAATCTAAGGAGAGTTTATTGCTAGTGTTAAGTAGCGCGAACATATTTCGGATCGAGCTGGTGGTGTTCTTCTTGAGTGTATGGGTAACCGTAGAGGTGAGAAGATGATGCAGGTATCTATCCTACCTAGATATATACTTGTTGGTTCGAGATTTGTAGAACACAGGCGGTTGGCTTCTGTCTTTGCGGCATTGATCTCAGTCCCATGCTTTTCTATATTGGTGACTTTGTGTCTTCTGCTGAGTTCTATGCAGCGTGTTCTTTCAAAGAAAAATCTGTAGTATGAACGCAGTCCAGACTCCAAACCATGCCAGAGCCCCTACGATCGAACCGACCACAACCACCAACCTCAAAAACCCCTCACAAAAACCCCTCCAACACCTCCTCCAACCCCCTCGCCTCCCTCTCCGGCACCACCCCACCCTCACCATCCCCCCTTACCAACCCCACCCGATTATGCCAAACAACAACCTAAACCCCGCCCTCCCCGCCCCGTCCACATCCCCCGCACTCCCCGCCACAAACAACACCTCCTCAGGCTTCACGTCCCCGTCCCCCAGCAAAGGAAGAACAGCATGGTACGCCTGCAGCGCAGGCTTGTAGAACCCAGCCTCCTCGGCGGTAACAGCTGCGTCGAATTTGAACGCTTCTTCTCCTTCTTCTTCTCCTTGTCCTTCGGATGAGGATGAGGATGAGGAAGCTGCGCTAGAAGCAGCGCGCTCCACATTCCTCACACCGACACGCCCCAGCTCTTTCGAACAATTCGTCACCACCCCGAGTAAATACCCCTTTGCGCACAGCTTTCTCAGCACGTGCCCGACTTCCGGCCAGGCTGGAGATGGGCCCAGTTTTGGAGGAGGGCTTGTGCGCTGGAGGCGGGGATGTTGGACGCGTGGGCGGAGCGGGTGACGAGCTCTTCGTAGGTGCTGCCGGGGCCGTAGACGGTGCTGCTGTAGGTCGTGGCTAGGTAGTGGGTGCGCCAGGGGCGGCCTTGGTGGGGTGTCCCCGTGGGGGTGGAGGCGTCCCAGAGGGTCCAGGAGTCGAGGAGGGCTGTGAGGAGGTCGAAGATTATGGCTTTTGGTTTTGGGGGGGAGGGGGTGTTGGGGGTGGACATGGGTGGGGGTGGGAAGGGGATATGGTGGGACAGGGATTTGGATTGTTTGATGTGCTATTTTGTGTGGCTTTGAGGAGGGCTTTTGTCTTATGGTGTGTGTGAGGAAGGCTTGGGTTTATATTGCGAGATTTCTAGATGCATACACGGAAAAGGTAGGGATACTTATCCGAGGTTAAACGTCTGCTAGGACTGCAAGTATGGCATAGAATCGGATATTGAACTTGGTATGTCGACTCTGGTCCATCTTATTCGGTCGTGAAGGAAGGATGTGGGGTTGCAAGTCAGCAACCTGGAAGGATGCAGATCGGGCAAAGTCGGAGTAGGCACTTTCGTCATCAGCCAAATGTGTCTTCAAATTGAGAATCGCGGCATTGCGTGGAAATTGTCCGGGATCTGTACTCACCTAGTTGTACAGTTGTGTGTGCTCGCCCTAGTCGTTTTGTTTCGATATTGGCACATGGTGTCTGAAAATAATGCGGGTAAGACAAACACACCGCCCGTAAAACCTGGCTCCCAAAACGAAATGCTCCTCTTGCAACACTCCAATAGAACATAACTCAATTCAGGATATCATAAACCATCTTTTCGCCATCTGCCGCAGCCGCCCACCAAACCCAAACCCACACAGCAAACACTCCCCGCCCGCACACCTCATACCCTACCCTCCCCTCCTGTCACCCTACCACCCCTCCCTCCCCCCCTCCCCCCTCTTCACGACCCCCTTCCCCTCCCCAGCCCACCTTTCCGTCTCCGTATAAAACCGAATCAACGCCTCAGCGCCCACATAATCCCCCTCCCTCAACAGCTGCGCGACATCCACATTCAACGGACTATCCGGCTCCGCACTCGTCAACAGCTGATGCACGCTCGTCATCGTCGACGTAATCGTATACGCGGGCGTCCACGACGTCTTCAGCAGGTCGAGGCAGATCTCGCCCGTTTTAAAGTCGACGTTTGGGTGGCAGATGGGCGTTATGAAGCGGACGGTGGGGGGCGCGAGGGGGTAGTAGTGGCCGGGATGTGGATGTCGAGGGCCCAGCGGCCGCCTGGGGGGTGGTTAGTGGTGTGTGGTGGAGGGTGCGCGTGTACCTACCTTCGTAGGCGGTGCCTTGTACGCCCTTCATGACTGCGCGCCAGTGCATCAATTCATTGTCGTCTACGGGGCCCAGTTCCAGAAGCGCGTCGTTGGGATCCGACTGGTAGCTTTGCAGCTCGGTGAGCAGCCGCTTGGTGGGCGACGTGACGCGCGAGGAACTGGCCATGCTCTGCTGTTGTAGAAATACGGACACTTGCCGGTCGAAAAAGAAGATAATCGTCCGGTATGTATATGTACCACACACCCGGAATTGGACCTTCGCAGCCGATGACGGTACAAAGGTAACAGCCTCGGCACGCGCACGCTCCGGTCGGTCGGTGAACGAAGCTCGGACCCCCGCCTCCAGAAGACGGGGTCCCTGTCCAAACTTTCGCAACAAGGTGACGATCACACGTACCCACGCCCCGCGCGACCTCACCAATGGCGCCCTCCGCCATACTCTCGCATCTGCATCGCGCAGACGGCTCCGCAACGTACACGCACAACGGATACAGCATACTCGGCGCCGTCAACGGGCCCATCGAAGTGCTACGGCGCGATGAACTGCCCGAGGAAGCAACAGTCGAAGTCAACGTGAGGCCCGCCGTGGGCGTTGGAGGTGCGTATTACTTACTACACATGATCAGAAACTATCGGAGCTGATTATATATGTAGGTCCGAAAGAGCGACACCTCGAGACATTGCTGCACAACACACTGCGAAGCATCATCTTGACGCGGAGGATACCCCGGACGCTGGTGCAAATTACGCTGCAAGTGCGAAGTCTGCCGGAAGAGGGGAGTTCGACGGGCGTGAATGCCGTGTGTAATGCTACTTTCTGCGTGTGCGAAGCATCTAAGCTAATTGGATACGTAGAGTCTGACTCTCCTACCGCACCTCCTCCACACCGCTGTCCTCGCCCTCCTCAGCGCCTCCGTCCCCCTCTCCACCACCCTGACCTCCGTCCTGATTGCGCTGCCGTCCTCGAAGTCCTCCGCGCCGCTGGTCTCGCCCGCAGCGATCGACTTACTGCGCGCAAAACCTATACGCTCCGTCCACGTTTTCGCCTTCTCGGGGGAGGGCAAGTTGCTGCTTAATGAGAGTGATGGTACGTTTAGTTACCGAGAGTGGGACGAGGCGGCTGAGGCGGCCGAAGAGGTGTGCTGCAAAGACGATGGTGGTGTTGGGTTGAGCGACGGCATGGAGGTTGATGGAAGAGAGGGGCAGAAACTTGGAGGGTTGGCTGAGGGGTGTCGTGCAGAACAAGGTGGAACACGAGCAGAGGTGGAAGTCCGCAAAGTGAGGCACTCGGCTCTTATAAGATAATCTCTGTCTGAGATTTATGCACTTGTTAGCCAAGGGCTGAACTGACATCACTTTCTTCGAGACAGTTCCATTCTTCGAAGAAGCGGGGCACCGTACAGACTCGACAGACACTCGAAGGAGACAGTAGCGTGTGGGGAGGCGTCAGCAGCGGTCGGATGAACGACAAGTAGTTGTGAATGATCGATGAATAATGCGATACAATGCGAGAGGCACTTAAGTTATGCTAGAGGCTAAACCCCAATCTTTAGCATGTTTGGACGATTGCTAACGATGCTGAACGCTACAATGGTGCGATGCGGTGATAGATCAAGATGTCGTGAGATCGTGAGGTCGTAATCGTAAGGTCGTGTCGTAATCAAGACTCCTCCCAGTGCCATGCGGATATCCAAACAAATACTCGTTGCAAACTCAAGCTTCCTCTGCCTGTTCAATCTCGCGAACCTCCTCAACGCCTTCATACATGCTCTTCTTGTCCGATTGTGCCTGCTCCTTCAGAAGTTCACCGAGAGCCTGCTGTGCATCCCAGTCTGGAACTTGCCACGTCTTCACTTGCGGGCGCTTCTCCCTGGCTGCTTTGCCTACACGCATAGCTTGTGCCTCGGCAGCCTCCAGCCACTTCCTCCAAGCTGGTGTATCCGGACATGCGTTACTTCTTAACGCCCACTGCGTGTGCTTCGATACAACGATCGCTTTCCACAGTGCTTGAGTGAACGTGGGGTTCTGCGAGGGGAAGCCTTTAATGGTCATGTCGGAATCGGATAGGCACTCGGGGAAAACCTCGTAGCATTTATAGTCCCAGTGCAACTTTGCGGCAAAGCAGCAACAATCCAATAGGACGAACCCAGAAGCATATATGAGCCTGCCCAGGCTATTTGAGCTTCGATCTGTGCGTTGGCGAGGCAGATGACACCGACCATGAGCATTATGGTGCCAACGAGACTGAGAATGCGATACGCTGGGCCGTGCTGCAGCATGTACTGGATGGCTTCCGGGGCGAAGTAAAGTTCTCTGGCCACGTCTTCATCGCAACGAACGATCAGAAAGCTGCCCTTGGGATACCGTATTACTACATCGCCGCGAGGCACCTTGCCGCCCCTTATTTTCCGCTCGGGGAGTTTGAGCTCCCACTTGTTGCCGTACCCGATGAGCGAGGAAAGAAACGAGAGGAGGACGGTGGCCACCAAAGACATGCCATCTTGTCGCCATATCGAGAGGCCCAGGAGGAGGCACGAAAGGACGAAGCCAAGCAGCAGTACGACGGTGAGAGGAGCGGCGGTCTTGGATTTCAAGGGACTTTTCCCGGTGCGTTTGATGCGCACGACGCGTACGGAGTGGGCAGGGAGATTGTTCGCGTCGCTGGGAGCGGAGTCAATTAGCACAGGTCTCAACTTTTTACAGGAAAGAACGAACTGGCGATGTGAGGAAGGATCAGTTCCTCGCTGTAAAAGCTGTAAAAGCTGTAGGCACTGTCCACTGACTGTCCACTGACGAACTACGCCTGGTATGGAGATTCTCACAGGGTCCAGACTAGGAAAGTCGACTAGATGCAGGGAAAGACTCACCAGACAATGTTTCCGATGTGATTGATTGAATCTCTATAGTTGCCCGAGTATATTCCAGAAATATGACCTGGTGCAGGCTCGAGTACTGTAGGCCTCGTGGGCCGCATGAGAGCCTGAGGCGCCGGAATTAAGCGCGGAAGAAAGATCCATTTTGACAGTGTCGAGACCTGGGCGTTGGCAAGCACGGAACCCTCTCCCAAGATGGCGAGGAAACCAACGATGTCGAGCTGGAGCTGCTCCAGTACGGGTTCGCCATTGTCGGCCTGCAGCCAAAGCATAGCGACGGGAGGAAGCGGCTATAGGAATGGAGATGGTGAGAAAAGTCCAAGCTCCGGGCCGGTGCGAAGAACAGACATGGGTCTTGGTAGGCGTGAGAATAAGCGGCGTCGAAGAACGAGGGTATATAACAAGACTGAGGGCCTGAGGCGACGACAGAGGCCGCGCAAGCAAGCGGGCGGTATCAATGGATGGGCACGGTGGCGAGGACGACGACGAGGACGAGGGAGGTCCAGGAGACTGAGGAGAGGATGCCGCCCTCACACAAAGGAGCCTCAAACCGGTCAGAGCTCGAGGGCCCAGCTGCTCGTATTCAGCCTCGCACAGCGGCACGCTGGCGCCCGTGCGCAGGCAGTGCTGTGAGAGGGGCATCGCAGGCGGGCGATTGGGGAGAGGCGCGCCAGGGACAGGCCCACGGTCGCGCGGCGCAGGTGGGCTGTGGAGGCGCAAGCATAGCCTCAATCATCCGTGACCGGTGAACTGCCCAGGTGGAGGAGCCCATGTCCAGGCCTGGGGGTGTGCATCTTCATCAAACACCTCGTCGGCCGCTCCTGCACCGTCGTCGTCGAACCAGCTGCGCCTGCCTGCTGCGACAAGACGCTTGAGCGTGGTCGCAGCTTCCTCCCGCCCGCTCTACCCCACGATTCACCAGACGTCACGAGCCCGCGCCCAACCTCGCGCCAGCCTCGTGATACACTCACCCATCGACCACATCTCCATCTTCCCTTGCGACAGCGGCGCGCGCATCGTCCACCGAGTCGGTTGGAGGCATAGGAGGACCCTTCGGGCTGCGCAATGACCCGGCGCTGATGTATGTGCGCGCTTCTTACTCTCATATGATTCCGCAGGCACGCCATGCCTACATGTCTGCATATCGGCGCGTTTCCGCTCTCGTGCACCAAGCAAGCTATTGCGAGCCAGGGAAAGCCTCGACTGCCTGCTGCATCTCTCTATAGCATCATAACGTCCGCATCCTCTTTCCTAGGCGATTCCATCCTTTGCTCCACCGTCATTTCCTCTAGGCACCACACTTGTGATTCAGCCTTTTGTACTACCATATGGGCCGCGGGGCGCAGCAACCATGACGCTACACCACGAACCCTCACCGCATCGACCATACAGGCACTGACATTCACAAACACTAGGCCGAAACGTGCGCCAAGCTCTACCGGGACATCTCCATCCACCTCTTCTGGACACTCCTCCTTATACCACAACTGCACTTTGCCATATACAGCCTTAGACATATCGTGTTATCCGACCTTTTTAGCACTGTGCACAGCCCCCAAAAACAAGTATATCACCACTTACTGGTTGACTGGAAGGCTACGTCCAAGCTTTCATATCTGAGTCGCCCAAGTTACCACCTCTGTTTTATTTGTTGGTATCCTCAGCTGTCTGTAACCAGTATGAGAAGCCGGTGATAGAGGCAATTGCACCACCCTGTCGATATGCCTGCTGACAGCGATTCCAAGTCTTCGAGCGAGTCTCACAACTCCCCTCAAGGCTGGTTATCCAGGTGCTTACCTACCCTGTAAGCCATCAAGACTCCCCCAAACACTGAGCTCCTGCTAACTCGTATTTAGATCTGTACGTGACAGACAAGCTTCTAACAAAGAACCGACCAGCCCACAAGAGCTCCCCGCTGACTCGAGTGAAAAAAAGAGGAAAAGACCCTCGCTCAGTCCATCATCTCCATCGAAGAAAACCATGGCGTTTGGTCGGTCGAAGAATTCGGACTCCAAAGCCCACAGTGAGCAGCAAAATTCGAATGCTCAAAAAGGCCCATTCGCAGGCTTGGAAGGCCTTCACATAGTCCAGAACGGACTTGTTCAAGATGCCAGTGGCAACCAGGTTGGTCAGGTTACTAAGGGTGTGCCCCTGACGCGCTTGTAGGCTATAGAGAGTCGACACAAGTGGCAAGATCCTTAACAAAGACGGCAACGTGGAGGGTTCTGCCACACCTTACAGCGACGAGCTTGTGGCTACCCTGAGAGACCGTGCAGCGCTGGTCTACAGAGAAGCCACTGGAGCCTGGGACTATCTTGCCAGCACCAAAGGACTTGCACCACAAGAGAAGACAGCTGCATTCATTCTTCGGTATATCAGAGAATACGAACGCAAGTATGTTTTCGGAAACACGGCATCTGAAGCAGTACCCGCCAAAATGACTTTGGATATGGGCGGTCAATTTCTCACCAACAAAGATCGCATTGAGAAAAGAAGCATGTTGTTCAAGATTGCAAAGGAAGTACCAAAGGGGGCATTGTTACACCTTCATTTCAATGCGGAGTTGAATCCGGAGAGACTTATCCTAGAAGCCAAGTCCGTACCCAACATGTACGTTTGGAGCAAAACCAGAATTGTGGACAAGGCCGATTTGGACACAACAGAGATGATGTTCAAAGTCTTGCCCACGGATATAAAGACCGCGAACATCTTCTCTCCAGATTACACAGGCATGGCCAAGAACCCCGCGGGCCTCGTTGTTGAGAGCCACAAGATGAAGAACGTTGACGAACAGGGGTGGATGAGGTGGTCAGATTTCAAGACACAGTTTAACCGCAACCGTGTGTTCTCTCCAAAGAGTACACTCAGCCAGCATCTGACAGGGAGGATGGCGGCAACCGCACTTCATCGGAAAATCCTGTTGTCGACCTTGAACCGGCGGAATATTGGATCAAGCAGAAAATGGTCCTAAGTCAAGATGAAGCATATGACCCATCGCAAACCGTCAACGGGTAAGTCTTCTCCCCAACATGACTTCAACGCAGTGGTTCAGAACAATCTGCTAACAGCTTATCGCATAGAGTCTGGGCCCGTTTCAATCAAGCCACTCGGTGCTTTAAAGGGGCTTTTGACTTACGAAAAGGTGTACGAACGGTATATTTCCATGGCCATCCAGCGTATGATAGACGAGAAGGTCATGTACGCCGAGTTACGCCCTATGCTACTAGACAAAACGATACAGGATGACAACGGTCATTCGTCTTTAACGCTTAGTGACCAAATGCGCTTGATACTGGGCGCGCGTGAAAAAGAAGAAGGCAGAACTCGACACAAGAGAACAATGGAGATCAGTTTCCTTTCGGCCTCAAGATCATATACTGCACTCCACGGTCCATCCCTTGGAACATGATGGACAAGGAGATAGAGGATTGCTTGGAATTGAAGCAAAAATTTCCAGATCTCATCTGTGGTAAGGAATATTATCTGCTGTTTCTTCTTCCTGGGCTTGCACATTGACCCAATGTAGGCTTCGATCTGGTTGGGGCAGAGGATCGACCCAACCATATTGGTTACTATCACAAACAGCTTTCCGAGCTGCAGAAACGATGCAGAGAGAAAAATATAGAAATACCTTTCATGTTTCATGCCGGTGAAACTCTGCTCGATATACGGGCGGGTCCAACGATCCGCAAAAATCTAACCTGTACGACGCTGTGGCACTGAAATCGAAACGCATCGGCCATGGCTTCTCCTTGATGAAGCATCCACACCTAGTCGAGAAATTCAAGCGGACTGAGTCGAATCCAGGAATCTGCATTGAACTGTGCCCTATATCCAACGAGCTCCTTCACCTGTGTAGAAACATCAAAGAGCACCCATATCCCGAACTTTTGGCGGCGGGTATTCCGTGCTGTGTCAACAGCGACAATCCGTCGCTTTTCAGGTATACAATCACAGCTTCCACCATGTCTACTTGGTGCACTAACGGACCTTGCAGCAATTCCATGTCTCACACGAGTTTTACCAAATTATGGTCGGCTCGCCTACGATGTCGATACACAGCTGGAAACAACTCGCCTTGTGGAGTTTGGAGTACAGCTGCCTCAATGACGTTCAGAAAAGGAAAGCCGAAGAGATATTCAGAGCAGCTTGGGCGAAATTTTGCGATTGGGTGGTCGAAACGTATGGAGATATGTTTACTTCCAACAGCGCGACGGCACGGTGACTTTCCTCGAGGACAAGGCCACGGAGAGGTACAACAGACTCTAGAGGGGCGAACACTAGGATGGGGACGAAAATTAGCATGGGCAACAGTTGTGGAAACTTGTCTGTATCCACTGCTTAAACCTCAGCACTACAGCCCGGTCATATTTTTCCTACACGGTCAAGCAACCCATATCGCGGCAGCGACAGATATGACCCGGGGACGATCCTTCCTACTCTCTGTCCGTACAGCCATACACCTCGGCTGTACGATATATCTTGTTGTTGCCTGTATTGTTATAGGTTATGTATGTTGTCTTTACCCTTCTCTCTCTACGCCGAGAGGCCTGTTGAAGGTCATTGACCTGCTTTTTCTATTTCTGGTTTTAAGATGCGGTACCTTCAGGTTTTTCATAGATGATTAGAAGGTATAATTCCCCTTTCTCTGATGAATTATGAAATTTTAATATCCTCTTTTGAATGTTCCCGTGTTTATTCTTTTCTGTCTCGAATTCGGAAGCAAGAGGTTCTAAGTGCACATTCTTATCTCAGCGGAAGAGTACGGGGCCAACAAGAGTGGTTGGAGTGGTACTCACTCCGCTCCGCGTTTCTTTCTTTCACTTACCACTTGCGCGGCCTTGGAGACGTGCACCGCCTTTTTCCGGTGATCACGTGTTTACTGTTTACCCGACGAGTTCACATTCACTCACGTAGTAATGAAACAACAACTCGGAACAATAGTAGCTGTCGCTAGGTTGCTCGTCCCCACTCTCGTGCCCGCATCCTTGCTCGCCCTAACACCTACAATCCCCCAAAACCCTCCACATCGCCGCGTGCCCGTTTCGCCTTGCGATCATGGCACCGTCTCGCTGCCACCTCGCAGTGCCTCCCGTTATTACCGTCATACGATTCTTCCTCGTCGCGAGCGTCGCTGCCCAACGTTGGATACTGGAAGCCCGTGATATCCTCAGCAACCTTTACGACGTGCAGAAAGATGAAGTCGCATCCTGCGAGACTGGAGACGGGCTATGTGAGCTTCCTCACGCGACGCACATGCTTGAGCAAAGCGCATGCTAAACCAGGCTTCTCAGTTCACTGCAACGACCGGAAGAATTGCACGGCCCTTAAGGGTGAGGTTTTCTGCTGCGACAGCGAGTTGCCTTCGAAATCATGCGAGGAGACGCACGACTGCCCTAAGAATATCTTGTTTGCGGGGTATGTACCGCATCCCTTTGTGGAGGCCGTTGCTAATAATACTCTAGTCGTGGGAAGGAGCTGCCCACCCGGCGTCTTCACCGCCATGACCATCACGAGTATTGTATGCTACCCATCCGGTACTCGTATGATGGCTTTCTTTCCTATGTCAGACGGTGACTTCGTGGGCCCGCCTTCGGAGCAATCTACCCAAGTCGTGAGTACATCGGACGGTGGGTATGGTGAAGAGAAGAAGTCTACGGGCACGCCCGACACGGACCTCAGCATCAGCTATTGTAACCAAGACATCAATCGCTCCAGGAGCTCCGAAACATACGAGCGTGCCGACGCAAACTTCAAGAGCATCTGCCTTCACCACCGTCACGACATCCACCTCAGTATTTTCCACGTCGACTCTCTCCCCCATTGCCGTTACCGCGCTTACCGATTCGCCCTCGTCCACTGCTCCTACCTCAACCGTGACTTCCAGCTATATGGACATCAATCCGCCACTGAAAGGAAGCCTCATTGGCGGCATCGCCGTGGGTGCTCTCGGAGCCGTTGCAGCCATCGTCCTCGCACTCTACCTGCTCTGCAAACGACGCAAACACCGCAAGCAGGTGCGCATCGCGAATACCCCCGGCCTACTCCCCGGACCACGCGTTCCCACCGGTTCAACAGTGCCAAAATCTGCCCACCAGAGCGTCGGAACCGCCGGATACGGCGTCACCAGCGGCACTTTGGAACCCGGCACCGCAGCACGCCCAAAGTCTCTCAGCGGCTCTACTCCCACCCCGTCCGTCCAGCCGTCCTACCACGACATCAGCTACGACACCTCGCCCAAGAACAACCCCGTGCACGCCTTGAGTCCAGACGTGCCCGCAGTTGCCCCAAGCCCACCAGCCCCGCGAGCAGACCCCCGGCCCAGGATACTACTCCGAGTCTGTGTATTCCCGCCCAACACAATGTCCCACATCCATGGACGAAGCGGGAGTCCCCACCTCCGACGACGACGGCAACGACGCCGACGACTCCATGGACAACAGCACCCCCCCCGAGCCATGTCCCCCGTCTTTCACTCCCTGGCCCCCCGAGCGACGCATCAGCACCATGCTCCGCCGCAAGCCCGTCCCCAGCACCTCCGTCGTCCACCACATGCACAAGCGCTTCTCCAGCGGCTCTTTCGAGTGGCCTCTTACCCCGACGCCTACCCAGCTCACCTCCCGTGCCAAACTCCTCGCTCCCGGCGCTGAAAAGGACGCCAAAGGCGATGACGATGCGTACCCCGTTGACTCCGAGGTAGACAAGGACAAGGTAAAGAGCAAGTCGAAGCCGACTCCAATGGCAAGAAACAAGGAAGCGTAGCCCACGCCCGCCAGGCATTGGTCGATGCAGAGGGCAAACCGGGAAGCGTGAAACACGCACGGCAGACGATGATGGCTGATGGGACTAGATAACCCAGCGGCAGTGGGTGTGCTCGATGCTGATGAGCCACAGGACTTGGTCGTCGTGGTGCATGATTTGCGCAACAACTGCGCTGGCGACGAGGCGGATATGGAGGAGGTCAGTGAGACGGGGACGGTCGTAAGACGGAAGAGCAGGAGGGTGGTTTGAGGGGCGGGGGGCGCGGGGTCTCCTCGAATGGAAAGTTCTGACGTAGTGAGTAGCTTTTATCGTCGCTATTGATACGGCGGATGTGGGTGTGGGTGGGTGGCAAGACGCGTATGGTGTTTGGTGGTGCCGGAATTTACTTCTTATGCCGTTTGGGAAGGAAGGGTGGACGCGAGTGGTGTGTGTGCACTGTGCGGCGAGACGCGTGCGGTCTTTGCTGGCGAGGCTCTTTTTTTTTTTTTCTTTCCTTTTTTGATCACGGACGGGCGGGGTATTACTGTGTCCGTGCACTCAACGCCCGGATTCAGTCAACGCCCCGCTGAACGCAAACCACCCCAAATTTCAACACGCCATAACGCCACCAATATAAGCTCAATTGAGGCTGCAATTAAAGAAATAGATTCGCTAAGGTCAGAAGAATCTTTCTCTTATACTAAGATCGCTAGCAAGCATGGCGTTGATCGAAGTACGCTGTCGCGAAGGGCACCAAGCGATTCAAACGACGCGTGCAACTGCGGGGTTTTAACCAACAGAAAACTCAGTCCCCAACAAGAGCAGGAGCTTGTACAATACATTAAAGGGCTTACAGCGCGTCACTTGCCACCCACAAGAGATGATACGAAATTTCGCGTCAACAATAGCCAAGGAGCTAGTGAGCAAGAGCTAGGTTACTCGCTTCATCAACCAACACAACATCCATCTGATCTCTCGATGGGCAGCTAGTATGGACAGCAATCGCCACCAAGCCGACTCAAGGGATAAATACAGCCTGTATTTTAATCTCCTAGGTGCCAAAATCAAGGAATATAACATCAAGCCTCGTCACACGTATAATATAGATGAAAAAGGCTTCTTAATTAGTATCACTAGCCGATCAAAACGAGTGTTCAGCAGAGACGAATGTAGGAGAATAAGGAGGTTATAGCATCTCTCCAAGATAGCTCTCATGAATAAATTACCCTCCTAGCGTGTGTTTGCGCTAATAGATCAGCCTTGCCGCCAAGCCTTATCTATCAGGCTACCAACAAGGCTATACAATTAAGCTGGGTAGAGGATATCAAGGCAGGAGAGCACTTAGTACACATTTCCTCGTCGCCTTTAGGCTAGACAAACAATAATATCGGCCTTGCCTGGCTTAAACAGGTGTTTGATCGCTACACCAAGGCAAAAGCTCGACAGTCTTACCGGTTACTCATCCTTGATAGCCATGGATCTTACGTTACTATAGATTTTATCGACTATTGCGACCGTAACAGGATACTCCTAGCCATCTTCCCCCCTTATTCAACCCACACGCTTCAGCCACTTAATGTGGTTCTATTTAAGCCTCTATTAACTGCGTACTCAAAGGAGCTATCAGATCACCTCCACCAGAGCCAGGGACTCCTCCCTATTAAGAAAGGGGGACTTCTTCCCTCTATTCTGGGAGGCCTGGACGAGCTCTTTTAAGGAGGAGACACATACTTAAGTCTTTTGAAGCAACAGGCATATCACCATTCAACCCAGAGGTTATACTCAAAAGGTTCACCAACACTACCCTAGATGAGCAGGAATCGCGAGAGAGCTCTACGTCAGTACTTAGCGGATCTAACTGGCGTAAACTAGACCGCCTTGTACGATCCGCAGTAGTAAGATCAGAGTAGTAAGGACGCGCAGAAGCTTAGCCGCTCACTCCACCACATCTCAGTTTCAAAATAAGTTACTTCACCATAAGATTGCTGGGTTAAGAGAGGCTCTTACTACGAAAAAGAAGCACAAGAAGAAGGGAAAACCTCTAGATCTGCAACAACGTCAAGAGTACTATAGGGGGCGGTTTTCTGGTCACCAAGGAAGGTTAGGGAGGCTCGCGTACGTCAGTCTATAAAGGAACAAGAGGAGAAGGAGCAGAAGCTTCAAAAAGCTAAGAAGGCTAAGTTAAAGAAGGCAGCTAAGCTATGCAAGGAGAAAATTGCAGAGGAGAAGCATGTGGCGAGGGAGGCAGCCAAGGTAGCCAAGGAGAAGGAGAAGGCTAAGAAGGCAGCAGAGCGTGCTCGCCAGAGAGAAGCTCGCGACGATGCAAAAGCTCTACAATCTACCCAAAAGGGTAAGAGAAAGGCCTCGCAGCTATCTATACAGAGCAAACAAGCGTTAGAAACGCGTAGTTAATACTATAACTACTTAGGAGGCTTTAGGTGCCGCATCAGCAGCTCCACCTAAAACCACGCGGCACGGCCGCAACGTTAAGCTTCCAAGTAAATATAAGTAGCACAGGTGAATCGCAAGCATCAAAATAGTACTCTACTACAAAATCTCGTAATAATAGCGATTTTGTGTGGGCTCTGCAGCCTTATTTTAGTTAAGCTGCTATGGTGTTCAGCGGGGCGTTGACTGAATCCGGGCGTTGAGTGCACGGACACAGTACTGCATGGTATCTGAACGCAATGGATAGTATAATGTGCGAGGAGACAAAAACCATATACTTACTACTCATCCACCCGCAACTCCACCCATCCATCCCCAGATGACCGTAACGCACTGTGTACTGCTGATACTTCGACCTAGCCTTCCCATCCCCCTCGCTCAACCAACGTCCTTTGCGGGAACCGCGTGCACGACTCGAGGCTCGGCTCGGCTCGGCAATGGCTAACAAACCACACAACAAACCATCCCAGATCACCTCACGCACACGCACTTAGACAAACAAAAACAAAAACACACCCAAAAAGTCAAGCACACTCAAGTTAAAATTACTATACACCACGCCCACGCAATCAGGTCCCTGCCACCCTCAGCCCAAAACCGTACGTACCAGACAGACAAGCGAAAGAAGGGAGGGGGTATATAATCTCCAAGCCATTCCACCCAAAAAAAAAGAGTGAAAGTCAAAGCCGAAGCCTACCTCCAAGCCAAGACGAGACAAGAATAAAGTCGTAAAAAGAATGATTAAAATCTGTAGTGTAGAGAACAAAAAAAACGGGTGTGGGTATATGAAGCGTACAACAATAAAAGATCGAAGAAAAAGAAGGGTATATATAATAAAGCGATCGGGGTTTTTGTACAAAAGAGGAGGGGCCCGAGAAATGTGATGCGCCGGCGGAAAAAAAATGACTTTGAAAATGCGCACAAGTAGCAGTGTAAATGGCGAGGGTAAATAAAAGAGAGACGTAACGCGAGACATGCGAGTCAATCGCCAAAAAAACAGGGGGGGATATAACCCTCATTCCATCATCATCATTCTAGTCCTTCTCTTTTGCGGATTTCGCATCCTATTATTTATTATTATTTCCAGGACCCAGATACTGGTTTTGTTGATTCATGGTACTATACGCGTGCCGCTCGCAGTAGTTACGACCGCCGACCTGGTAATAATCATCTCTTAAGACGATCCGGCAGGTAGAACAAGCAAAGCAGCGGGGGTGAAACTTCAGCCGCTGGTCCGTCTCAAGGTACTGCCCCTCAATTCCCCGATTGCAAGCTCGGCACAGCGAGCCGTTCAATTGGTGATAGTGCTGCTCGCAATGAGGAAAATTGTTGAAAACGTAGAATTCCGCCGTAGGGAAGGGGTCCTGGCAGTAGCGGCACACAAAGCATTCCTTGTGGTAGCGACCCGTGAGGCGTCCGGACGAATCCTTGACCGACTTTCCGAAAATTTCTTCCGAACAGCCGCGGCATCTGCCTTTACTTGCTGCTGTTTGGACGACGAACCATCTCACGTTGTGGTGCGGGCTCTAATCGTGTTTGTGGCGCGCTTACAGCCGCGTTCATTGCTTCCTTCTTTCTGGCTTCGTATAACAATCCCTTTTGGATGGCGGGATCCAAGGGAGATTCCGGAGCGCCGATATAAGGCGCTTTCGGTGGTTGTAAGAGAGGCTCGGGTGTCTTTGCTCTGCGACTCTCTGGCTGCGGTGGAAACTGGCCTCGGGTCTAGGAACATTTCTGGGCTGACTGTCCTGCGGATGGGCTGCTCCTCGTTGAGATCGTCCGGACGACTAATCTTGGACGCTTGGCGGGAATGGCTAGCTTCCGATAGGGGAGGGCTTGACCTGGAACTTGCTATACTTCGGAACCCAGAGCTTGCGTACGAATCTTCGGACAATCCTGAATCGGAAGGAGTGTGCAAAGCGTCGGCTGGGAAGTCTCGCGTATAGCTCAGTACAGGTGGTACAGGTGGCAAGTCGTTCCGTGGCGATACTCCGGGATTGTACGTGCGCGAGGAAAGCATATAATTAAGTTGTGAATCGATATCGGTAGGGCGTCTAGGAAGCTCCTTGCGTTCTGACAACCGGGCCGGGGGTTCCATTGCATCGCGCGTTTCCTGTCGCATAGGGAAAGTCTTCGATCGACTATCCTGGCTCACTTTAGATGGCTCGAGAGTGTCCTGTTGAAGGCGCGCAAGAAACGCGTCGATGCCTTCGGCACGCTCATCTTTCGGTGGCGGGGGCGGGGGCGGTGGAGAGCCATGGCTGCGAACGGTCCCATGCCAGGTTTCGGTCTTGACGGTAAACCATAACTGCCATTTGAGAAGGCCGAGCCCCGCGAAACGTTGGATGTGGCGGATATTCTTGAATTTGACCCAGCCCCATTACTCTTCACACTACCCTGCGTATTCGTTCTCTTGTGGCCGAATTGTGTCGCGCTGTAGCCTGGCGTACGAGGACCACTAGATGTGCTTGGTCTACGATCATCTGGGCGTCCATCAAAAGGGCCTGGCGCAATCGTGTCCATACGTTTCACAATACTTTCTCCTCCATTTGTACGTGGGCTTAACGGTGCAAAAAGAGGGCTGGGCTGTGCGTAATTATAATCGTACGAGGGTGACGGCTCAAGCCGATCGCTGGCCTTGGCTGTATTGTCCCGGTTCGCGGGAAAGGGAGCAAAGGGTGAGTCCATGTTGGACGGTAGGTCAGCGGAAGGGGATAAGTGAGATTGTGGCAGAGGGCTCGTTGCGCTGCGGTTCATTGAGGGTTTCCCCGATGCCGGCGAGAGAGCGGAGGGGCTTTTCGGATCGTTATTGCTACTCATTGCCGACAGGTTATCGGGATAAAATGGTTTGTCTAGCGGAGTTAGTATGACTCAGGGGATCGTGTGCGTGTACAAGTACTCACTGGCAGTATGAGGGTCTATTCTTGGTGGAGGAGGCATTCGAGCGGATCGTGGCGGACTGTTCCGCCTGTCGTTGAAAGATGCGCCGGCCAAGGTCGCCGCGCGATCCAGCTTCGACGAGGTTGGCTGCTCATCTTTGCAGTGACTGCTTAGCTTCTAGGAATCTACTGGGGAAATGGGAAGCTGCACTTACTGTATGATGAGGTGGAAACACAGACATGGTCGGCCAATTGCGAGATTTCGATGCCCACGCCGCAATCTGAACATTTGATGGTAGGCAGGAAACCCTCAGTGGCCATAACGGAGGTGTCGCAATGTCAAAGGTTCTCGATTGGCGTGTTCTGAGCGCAATGGAAAAGGGATGGTGTGTTTGTACGTCCAGCGTGTTCTGGAGAGACAGTGTTTGGGTGTTGGTATCATGAGCTGGGGTCGATCAATGCTGGCGGAGTCGACCCTGGGCAGCCACCTACGGTAGCAATAGGGCCGATGGATGTCCAAAGCAGTGGCCACTTGCTTGATGGGGATAAGCGGTGCGGAAATAATGCTGGAACCTATGTGAAGATGGAAACGGGGACTCCTCAGTTGCGGTGATGGAAAGGGCAGAACGATGGGCCAGGCAAGACGCTATTCCAGACACCGGACGGGCAATCAAAGGTAAAAGAGCAGCAGACGACGACGAGGAGGACGGGTGGCAAGCTGTGGGCTGCAAGGAACGCGGCGGACCCTGAGCGTGGCGTTGTGCCCTCTTCAGCCGGCGGCTGATGATTTGCCGGACGGTTGCTGTTGGCGTGCACGGGGCAGATGCAGCAGCCACACGCGACACACACGGCGACGCAAAGCGCGATGAAACAGCGCGCGCCGGTCTGTCTCGCTGCGTGTCGCAAGCGCTGACGATGACGCTGGCGATGGCTGTCTCTCCAGGCTGCGCGCCTACGATGGCGGCTTTGGACGGCGATTCTCTGCGGAGGCTGGAGGAGCCGGGTCAGGACGGATGGCCAGGGGCACGCACGCCGCACAGCCGGGGGGAGCACGGCCATGTCCATGCTCAGGAGAACCATCATCGTTTGCGTGTGATTGGCGCCGTGGGCAGATCGCTTTTGTGCCCGATCGTCGTCGCAGGGACAACGGCGAACGCCTCCTGCATGAAAGGTACCTCGTTGCGCAACTCGCCGGGTCGAAACCGAACATTTCGTACAAGTCTCAGGTGCGCCGCGCCCTCCATGGTACGTAGGAGCGTCCGATGTTTCGGACGGACGCCGTGGGGGGTTCGAGAAAAGGCCGTGGCTGACGACATTCACGTCGGCCTCCTTGTCCACACAGGACCACACTGCAACTCTGATTACCTAAGCTCGTTGCGGTTATCCTGGGCACGCACAGCTATACTGTTCTCGGCCTGCCAGCAAACCCGCTGCCAGCCGTGCGCCGAGGCTCGCGTCACGGTACCCTGCATCCGTCGTTTCGTTGGCGCATTTGCTCATGCACAAACTACAAACAAATTTGACGCTCACCAGGTCTCAAATCCGTGTTTCGAGCTCGCTCATGACCCGAATCAAGATTGATGGACCCACCCAGGCGACGTTTCCCTCTCGGTGCTCGCCAGGACAAACAGATGCTGCGGGTATCGCGTGCTTGACGGCCTAAGGCGAATGAGGCTACTTTGGATGCCAAGTGGGGCCTGTCACCTGTAGTATGTACATGGCAAACATGGTCCAGTGTTCGGTACACATCATCGAAAACACGGTACTTCCTGCATGCACGTACAGCAATCAGCTGTGGACCCTCGCAAGTAGAATGAACATTCAAAACTACATCACATTGGCTCCATTCTGCACAAGTCATGGACCGCTCCCTCTACGTAAGAGAGTAGACATATTCTTCGCTACGCAGTGCATGCAGAGGGGAAGAGTCTCAGTTGTTATGGATGGAGACCATGTAGATTATCCTATTGGTATTAAACGCTCCCGAGGACCGGGCTGACTAGCTCTACACCGCGTAGGGCAGTTTGTACGGCCTGATGAGGAAAATTCCCCACGAAAAGGCGGTGGAGTTATGCCTAGTGCGTTGTCACGCGTGCGTAGCTGTGGACTGGTCACTGCTGTTGAGGCCTTCACGTGTGCCTTTGTGGCTAGCGTATCGATAACGCACCCGCTGGTGCCATTATTGTGCGCCATCGAGAATACCCGAGCCTGCCTATATAATTGTCGCCCTCGCACGCCGGACAGTACTTCTTCACCCCTCAAACTCCATCTTACTTTTCAACTGCAGCAACACTTCCTATCTGGTTCAACTCAAAGACTCCTTGCACGGCACGAGCGCGCCTCACAACATCCTTCACCCACTACCCCTTCGCCGACCACTCATCGTTCACAAGAACACCCCAGGGCCATTGCCCAGATAGTCACCACGTTTTCAAATCTTCTCAACTCGTACGTGCTCCTCTCATCATGGTAATCGCCACCAAGCACACTATCTAATTCGACCGCAGTGTCCACCACCCTTTCGCAGGCCGACGCACCTCTCCTTCAGGAGGACCGTCGGATCTTGACCTAGGCTTTTAAACAGCAACCTAGTCAACCAAATTTGAATCAATATGGCCCCGCACGCTGAAGACGGTGTCGGCTCTGCGAACAGCGGTGGTGTGACAGCGACGAACCAAGCCAAGGACCTCTTCCTAGTTGACTCTCCCAATGTCGAGTACACAAACGACTTCATCAAGACCAAGTACACCTACCGTACCACAGCCGTTTCCAAGAACGCCGACGGCAAGTATGTGGCCGCTCCCAAGGAGACCCTGTACGACTTCAAGGTCGACCGCAAGATCCCCAAGCTCGGCGTTATGCTTGTCGGCTGGGGCGGCAACAATGGTACCACTGTGACTGCTGGTCTTCTTGCTAATCGTCGTGGTCTGGAGTGGGAGACCAAGGAAGGCAAGCGCAGTGCCAACTACTACGGCTCCGTTGTCATGGGATCCACGATCAAGCTCGGTGTCGACAATACCACTGGTGAGGACATCAACATTCCTTTCCACGACCTCATGCCCATGGTCCACCCCAACGACCTTGCGGTAGGAGGTTGGGACATCAGCGGAATGAATCTGGCCGAGGCCATGGACCGTGCCAAGGTCCTCGAACCGTCCTTGAAGTCTCTGGTTCGCAAGGACATGGCCCACATGAAGCCGCTTCCTAGCATCTACTACCCAGACTTCATTGCCGCCAACCAGGAGGACCGTGCTGACAACCTCATTCCGGGTACCAAGGCATCCATGGATCATGTTGAACAGATCCGTCAGGATATTCGAGAGTTCAAGGCTGCCAACGGCCTCGACAAGGTCATTGTCCAGTGGACTGCCAATACGGAGCGATTTGCCGAGATTTTGCCAGGCGTCAATGACACGGCTGACAATCTCCTCAAGGCTATCAAGGACGGTCACGAGGAAGTTTCTCCGTCCACCGTGTTCGCTGTTGCCTGTATCCTGGATAAAGTCCCGTTCATCAATGGCTCTCCTCAGAACACCTTCGTCCCTGGCGCCATCCAGCTCGCCGAGAAGCACGGCGCATTCATCGGTGGTGATGACTTCAAGTCAGGGCAGACTAAGATGAAGTCTGCTCTTGTCGACTTCTTGATCAGCGCAGGCATCAAACTCACCTCGATTGCTAGCTACAACCACCTCGGCAACAATGACGGCAAGAACCTTAGCTCCCAGAAGCAATTCCGCTCCAAGGAGATTTCCAAGTCCAATGTTGTCGACGACATGGTGGCTGCCAACACTGTCCTGTACAAGGAAGGCGAGCACCCGGATCACACGGTCGTCATCAAGTACATGCCTGCCGTCGGTGATGACAAGCGTGCTCTTGATGAGTACTACGCCGAGATCTTCTTGGGTGGCCACCAGACCATCAGCATCTTCAATGTTTGCGAGGATTCCCTCTTGGCTTCTCCTCTGATCATTGACTTGGTCCTTGTCGCCGAGATGATGACCCGCATTCAGTGGAAGGCCAATGGTGCTGACAATGGCCATGCGTACGCCGGGTTCCACAGCGTCCTCAGCATCCTCAGTTACATGCTCAAGGTATGCTTCCCACTTTCAAATTGCTAAGTCATATCACTAACTTCATTAGGCTCCTTTGGCTCCCCCTGGCACTCCGGTCATCAACTCTCTCGCCAAGCAGCGCGCTGCTTTGACGAACATCTTCCGGGCCTGTGTTGGTCTGGAGCCCGAGGCCGACATGACTTTGGAGCACAAGCTCTTTTAAGAAGGCGGCCGCCGGTCGCTAGTCTTACCGTTTCGGAGAAACTGTCGCTCTTAGGTGTATGGCTGATAGTAACACAGCCAGTATGGTACACTTGGCCATGATTCAACTCATGGTCCTTGCTCGGGTAAGCCAACGGACGGACATAAACCTATTTGTCCACTTCCACTCTCTCATTGAGGCTGTAACTAGAATGCAATCTTCTGCACATTGGCCTGTTCTATTCCTCTTTCCTTAATAGTGTTGTGATGATGTTGGCATTGATTGTATCGTGCCTGCCTCGCCGTATTGGGCCACTTGCCGAGCGGATGGTTTGCTCCTTCCTCTGCTTTCATGCCCGGTAGTTCTTGCCTGGAAAACACCTCCAGCCTCCCACTCGATCCTCAACTCAGCCAGTCATGGTCCTTTGATTCTGTATCATCCCAATGCTACCTATCAAACACAATGCCCTCGTCCTCGATTCAGTCATACTTCTCCTCCTCTTCCCCTACCAAACCCATCCTCGGCGATGGCTTCACACAATCCGAGCGCGAACTACCCCCACATACAACAACTGACTGGACGCCTGTCCTCGACTACGAAGAGAGTGACATCGCCTCTCTCGAGCCAGGCCCACGCCACCTCACCCTCATGGGCCGCATCGTAAACTTCTATGTGTGTCCGAAGCCCAGCAAGCGCCCCAGAGCAGCTCAAGGCTGCATCAAGATCATGCTCGCCGACGACACCGGTGCAATGACTATCCGCCTTTGGTACGCCAAGGCAGAATACAAATTGAGGCTGGGACAACTAGTGACGTTGTGGACGGTGCATATCAGCCATGGATACAATGGAGACGGACAACTAGGCCTCGCGCCCAGCGCTGCGCCGCTTTTCACGAGCATATTCCCTGAGAGCGAGAGGAATTGCCATTTTATGATGCATGAGCGGAGTGACGACGGGACCATGTTTAAGAACCCGTTCGGAGCGAGGAATATCCCACTGCCAGGGCTTATGACACTGAGAAGTTTCACAGACGGCGGGTTCGACGTTGACGAGTGTAAGCTACTAGTATGCGTGAAGAGCATCGGGGCGAGGAAAAAGTGTGAGTACATGCCATGGCGATTTGGAGGAGTATGGGATGGATGACTGACGACGAAGCGAGAGCAGTCACCAACAAGAACGGCACCACTTCAGAGCTCATCTCTATCGGTGTCTTCGACGACACAGCAGAAGGCTACCTCACCCTCTATGGCGCCGTCTCCACCTCAGCCTCCACGTGGCAGCCTTCCCGCACCGTCCTCCTCATCGCAAACCCAGGCTGGCGCATCGACAGAATGGCGAAGCTCTCCCTCAACGCAAACACCCAAGTCCACATCGATCCCAACATGGCAGACGCCCGGTACGTCCGAGCCCTCGCCCAGCGTCTCACCAAGAAAGAACACGTCAACCCAGCGTTTCCATCCGACGTATTCGATGCAGAAGAAGCCGAAAACGCAGCACTCAAAGTCCTGTACAAGCTGAGTGAGATTGACGAATTCGCCAGACGGAATCCTAGAGAGAAAGCCGTGGGATATATCAGCGTACTCATCATGGAACTCCACATCGTCACAAACTACAAGCGGAGCATGCTAATGAGCACGGAATGCTGCGGTATTCCCTTGTTCGCCAACGCGGTCAGGGCCAAGTGTTCAAAGTGCGAGCGGGAGAGCACGCTACGCATTAATCCGCGCATAGTAAGCTTGTATACCCCTTTCAAGCGCCCTGGATTCGAAAGATGGCTAACATGATATGATACAAGCTCGGCAACGTAATCGACGAAACTGGCCAAATCAGCACGGGGAAACTCATCTTTTCCGACGCAGCCTGGGAACAACTTCTCGGTCGGACCGCAGAGCAGCTCGTCACGACTCCGCTAGACGTGATGCGGTACCTCGAGCAGCGGCTCCTCTTCATCAGACTGACGATGGGTTTCGGCCTGTACCTGGGGACCGAGGAGATTGGTAGGCTTGCCATATGGTGTGTCAAAATGTGAGCATCTACGACGTGGAAATGGCCTTGAGTACTGACAGGCAACGTTATGCGTATCTACAGGGAGGCCTAATGGTACGTACCATGTCGAATGGAATGTAAGGATGCATGAGAAGGAACATGGTAATGAGCAGACTGGCTTCGAAATAGCATAAAATTGACATGGCTTTGCAACGAATGGTATACGCTGCACTTCGCTCCCTCCCAAGGACCCCACCGCGCAACGCCGGGAAAAGAATGCACCTCGCATCGATGAAGCCCAAACCATAACCAAGCAAACCGAACCCACGCCTGGAGCTAACTCTGCATACATCATTCTCATTGCCTGACACGTCGCATGTCCACAAATTGTGAAAACAGCTTCCTCATAAACAATCAGCTCCTGTTGAGCAATACTACGACTCATTAAGCACACCCGCCAACCCTCTCAGCACGTCGCCCACGCCGATGCCCTCGCTGCCTACCTGTGCCTTGCCTTCCTTGTCCCTCTCTTCTAGCCGCTTGCTAGCTGTGCCTAACACGCGATCAGCCACGCGCTCAGCTGTGCCCCGATACTGCTCGATCTTATGCACACCATCTGCGAAGAGATCGATATTGGGTTCTAGAGCCTTGGAGATCTTCGTGAGGTGTGATTGTAGCGCAGCGGGTGTTGTGTAGGTAAAGGCTGGGGGTTCGGTCGAGGACTCGGAGGGTTGCGGAGGATGTGATTGTTGGAGTGCGGCGAGTATGGAGGCTTGCGAGGGGTCGAGGAGCGACGTATCGATATCGGCGAGCGTTGGGGGAGCTGTTTGTACGGATGGGGGCGCAGGTGGTGGCATTAGGTTCGAGGATGAAGCTAGGGCTTCCCATGCGGCCTTTTCTTCCTCGAGACTGAGTCAAGTCAGTAAAACTACGTTGCGATTGGGGCACGCCCGCGATGACGTACCGTTTGACCTCTTCTTCTAGTTCCTGAAGCGTGGCTTTGTTCTTCTCGTTTTGAGGATTTGGCTTCTTGACCACAGTTGGTGGCGCTGTTTCTTCCTGTTGCCTCTGTTAGCCGGCCAATCGAACCACTGTATACGATTTTGACATACCCTGCTAAACCAATCTGAAAGCTCCGGTTTATTTGCGAAGTCGTCTATAAGCTCTTGTTGAATAGCTCGCGCTACGACAATGTCAGCTATACCCCGGCACTCTCCAAAAATATAACCCACCTGCCATGATCGCATTGGCGTTCTTGACGCTTCCTGATGGCTTATCCGGCAGCGCTCTGGACCCACACCATGTCAAGAGCTGCTTCATGCGCCGCGGCTCTGGGAGGCTTTGCTCGATGTACTTGTAGAAATCGCGGATCTCGACTTCCAAGTGGGGCAGCGCTGGTGTACAATTAGCACGCAGGTCCTGCATACACGCTGCTTCCATGGTGCGCTCACCGTTGGACATCCCACTGTCAATCAGCGAGCTTGCTCTCCTGCCCCTCAAACCCGTGCTACTTCTCCGGTGTCCATCTTTATTCCCTTTGCGCATTTCCTTGTTGCGCGTGATTACGGGTGTGTCTGCGAAAGGCAGCATGATCTTGGTCGCGCCTCCTTCGCGCTCCTTAGCCACAAGTAGGTCATCCTGCTTCGGTGTCTGCACGCCTATAGGTGCACTCTTCCGTTCTGGTTGAGACTCGGGCACTGGCGCAGTCCGTTTCTTTCTTTCCTTCTCTATCGGCGCGATTTTCTTCGGGTGTTTCGGTGCTGCTTTCGCGCGTTCTGCGCTGCCGTTCACCTGGTCCAGATGCTCCTTGTCGCCCGACAAACGCGCCGATCGTCTTTTCCTTTGTGGTGCAGACTGCTCAGGTGCGGGCGCAGCAACGGCGTTCTGGTTCTTACGCGCTGGCGCAGGTTTGGCTGGTTCCCCGGGTATTGGCTCGGGCGCTGGTTGGGCTTTGCTTGTTCGTTTCGAAGTGCGACGCGTGAATTGAAAACCGTCGTCATTCTCATCATATGCTGCAGCCGTGTCAGTTTGTCCAGCCCTTCAATTGCATCCCAACTACGCGGTTGCGCGTGAATTAAGCAGCCACCCCGCCTTCAGATGGCACCGGTAAGCAACTCACCTGTTTTTGCAGCCTTCTTTGTCGCGCCATTCGTCTTCTTCGCCGTCCCGTTCGTATCCGTCTTCGCTCTTTTCGTAGCAGGCGCGTCATCGTCTTCAAATGCCGCCCTGGCGCTCCTCCGTCGGCCTGTCGCGCGGTTTGTGGCCATCGAAAGCGGTTGTAGAGGGGATCTCGCGAGAACAGCGGTCATGGGTTCGGTTGCTACGTGGTTGCTGGTGGGTGCCGAGGGTGAAGCGCGTGCATGGGCGGTGCGCGGCAACAACACGCGCGATCGTCGGTTGGGTCCGGGCGAAACGCGAAATTTGATGTTCGGTTCGGTCGTAAGGATTGGGCGATAATTCGAATACTGCTCGCGAGTGTGAAGGGTGGTGTTCGCAGTCGCACACGGGCTTGGAAGCGGGCAGGCGTCGATGTTTACATGGGGGCGACAGCGGATGGCCAAAGCATTGGCGTTGGGGCTCCTTGGCGTGGAATAAGTCGCTTAGTAAGACGTGCACATGACCATTCCATCCGTCCTGTCTCGGTTAGCTCGGTGCCCAAAGAGTGCTGTGGCTGGAACCAATCAGAGCAGCAGGCTAGCCTCCTGACGTAAGTTCCGCAGCCACACCTTCGTGGCTTCTTTTCACGCTCTTTGCTCTCCGTTGCCTGAAATGAGAGCGGCCGTTAGACGCCACGCGGAGAAGGCCATTTGGAGAAGGAAGATGAGGGGCTTCTTCAGCCGTCTGGAAAATGTGTGGGAAGCGGACAGGGTTGAAGCGCGGGGAAACCGACAGTGAGATAATGAAAACTTCATTCGCAGTGCCTTACAAGGAAGGGGACAGCACCGTCGACGTGGCGAACGATCTTTTGACTGCTATCCTGGAGACATTTGAGACACGAGAAGATTCCCTGTAGCATATAACGCATGTTCATATTTACGGTCAGGCAACAACCCGAACACTCTACACTACTCACTGGCGGATTCTTCAACTACTTGGCGACCGACAGACTACAGCACGACCTTGACAACACCTTCGGTCACGACTTACACCCCGAACGCACCGTATAAACACATTCACAACCGGCGTCGAGTCTAAGTCAACAATCCCCCTCCAACTTTCAATCGTGATTTTCTCGGATCCTCAACATACTGAGCATCAGCTACTCTGGTCAACCACCTATCGTCGTTCATCGTTGTGATCGCGTAGATGTCCATGGTGGGCCCCATAAAGCTCATGAGGAAGAGCTTCCAGACCTTTCCCGTCATATACGGATATTCTTTGAGAGAGGCTCTGTATGTCCAGAGCCATCCACCCATTCCAAAGGCCATCCATAGCAGAAAAGTAGCCCTATGCGATTTTTTAAGAAAATTCCTATAGAATGAGCAAGTTGCGGTATACTCACGCAAGCCACGGTGCAGTCCAAACCGTACTTGACCATGCAACGACGTACGCAGACGCCCAGATAGGTCGAGTGAGCTTCTCAACCATCACTGTTGTTAAGTGCGGGTGCCTCCTTTACGACCGAGTTAGCCTGGCACTTCTCAAAGCCATGGGGATTCCCTGACCAAGGGCATGACTTACTGCATCAGTGTCCAATATCCAGGCCGTCCGAAGATGCGTGCGCAGAACGAGCGAAGATTTCCTCTGTCCCATCGAAGATTCCGCAACACGAACGTCCAATCGCGTGGAACGTTAGTCAAGATCTCAGCCTCCGGTGCATCCTGCACACAGATCTTCCAATCATGGTCCAAGACCCACTCCATCACCCAGACGTCGTCCGCACCATTTATAATCTTGTGACCGACAACCTGATGCGTGTATGCGTCTGCAAAGTCCTGGTCTTGGATGATAGACGCTCGAAGGAACACGGTTCGTCCGGACAGGACCCACAAGCCTCCATCTGCTGTGAACCGTACAGGCTGGTCATGGTTCATTTTGAACATATCGAGGGCCGCTGCGGTCTGGGAATGGTCCGAAAGCTGCACCTTGCGTCTTTTTGGAGATCGGGCCTCACTCTGCTCTCGCGGGGCCAGCACGACAAACCTTGGCATCGCAATCGAACAAGGTCGACCACAAGTACGTGTCTGCCCTTGTACGTGGGAAGGACGCGTACACAACCATGCTCATCCTCTCGGGCAAACTGTTCGAGTTTGGTCTGCACATCGATATCAACGCTGTGAATGCGACGTGCGACGGCGCAAAGACGCGCGATATGGTTGTCGATCTGCCTCCCTACGCATGGGACTACTCGAACCGATACTGGCACGAATCGCGCCTGAGCAAAGAATATCGTTCTCGCAAATACCCCTACCATGACTTGCTGGGCTTGAGGTTGATTGGCAGCACGCCACTGGAACCAATCTGGAAGAACATTCTCAGCCTCTCTGCCCAGCCCTGGCTGTCGGAGCATGTCATCGATGGGTTTGCCATCCTGCCAGGTTCCAGCTTCCTCACCATGGCAATGGAAGCTGCCCGTCAATTGAATGAGGAGCGAGGAGCACCTAGTATCAAGCGTTTCCAATTGCAAAAGGCGAAATATTCCAAGGCCATGATGATTCCCGAATCACCGGGCAAAGTCGAGGTGATGATCAGTCTTTCGGGACGGAACTCTGGTGCCGCCGTGTCCCATGATCTGTCGGAGTGGGAATCTTTTTGCATCACGTCTTCGGCTGACACGGAGACGTGGAACCTCAACTGTGTGGGTCAGATCCGTGTCGAACATGACCCCAAACCTAACGAAGTCGATGGAGGCCATGAACAATTGCAGACGCTGGTCGCATTCCGCAATCACTTCTCGCGGACCAACGCAGCATGTACCCAACCCATCGAGCAGCATCGACTACGGGACCAACTTTGCAACCATTAAGGAACTGCGAATTGGCGAGTGCCAGGCGCTTGGAAGAGTCGTGATCCCGGACGTAGCCAAGTGCATGCCGTCTGGATATCAACAGCCTCACACAATCCATCCGCCAACCTTTGACGCGCTCATGCACATTGTCCTGCCTCTGTACTTTCGACACTGTACTGTCGGAACGGCCATGCTGACTTCGATAGAAGAGGTTACGATTTCGGCGAGGCGCATCATGACACCAGAATGAGAAATGGAGCTAATTAACTGCTGTAGGCTGATATGACGACGTTGCCTGGAAGTCTTCTCCAAGTCTGCGCTACGCTTTCTCCATCGGGCCCCCGCTCCGGCTCGGTCGACGTCGCCGCATTCGAGATGGACACCCCAGTGGTAATTCTACGCGGCCAGAAGTTTCAAGGCATTGCAGCCAGCATGTCATCTGCGCCAGCGACATGCGTGTCGGGTCCGCTCCACAGCCTCCACAAGCCACTCAGGATGACGGTCGCAACGCCAGGAGTTACGAGCAGCCTGTGTTTCGTCGAAGATGAAGCTGCTAAAACCCCGCTGCGAACTGACGAGGTTGAGATCGAGGCTCTGGCATTCGCTTTGGACGAAGCCTCGGTCAACACGATCCTTGGTAGAAACGGAGGCTCTGCCATCGTTGGAGAGTATGCTGGGCTCATCACCGCTGTAGGGTCGGATCTGACGCACTCATTCCGGATCGGCGAGCGCGTGTCTGCCCGGAACACCAACAATGCTTTTGCTACTCGAACAAGAGTCAACGGCTCCTTTTTGCAGAGAATATCTGACTCCCAGTCCTTCGCGGTGGCCGCAGCGCTGCCAAAGAATATGTCGCTCGCTTACCACGGGTTGCGCCACTGCGCTCAAGTCGAACCAGGGCAGACTGTCTTGATCAATAACGCAGGTGGTGCGCTTGGACAGGCTGTGGCTCTTGTCGCAGGTTTGCTTGGCCTTGTTGTTCTGGCAACAGTTCAGACGAAAGCAGAGAAAGGTGCTCTGGGATCGTTCTGCGGTACACGACCGGTTCACATCCTCTTCTCGGGAGATGTTGCGCTTGAGAAAGCTGTTCTGCGCTTGACAGACGGGGCGGGCGTTGACTCAGTCATCAACACTTCCTCGTCGGCGCTTCCCGCCGAGTTGGTTATTTCCATCAAGGCCTTCGGTACAGTTGTCGATCTCTATCAACAGTCGGCGTCCCTGTTACTTGCAGACCGCGCCATTCGATACATAAGCTTTGACGCAAGACAGCTCCTCAGACACCGCTCTGCCTCGGCAAGCTCTGCTTTCAAGACAGTCCTATCGCTGCTGTCGGATAACGGTTCTGACCGCTTGATACCTATCGTCGCAGTACCCATGTCTGAGGCCGCATTAGCGTTTAAGTCTATGCAAGCCCAGAAGAACATGGGCAAAGCGGTGTTGGTCGCAGATGAAGATGCGGTCGTCAATGTAAAAGAAGCCGTCGCCCCGATGGCTGGTCTCGCACACGTCGATCGAATTATCCAGATCGTCAGCGAGCTCTCTGTGCCACAAGCCCAAAAAGAAGCCTTGATTGAATTCATCAGACATGCTGCCACCACGGGGTCCGACACACCCACAACCACTGGCAACGATATTTCCCCAGCTGCGGCTAATGGCAGGATGAGCGTAGAGCGACGCCTCGCTACTGCTGCAAGTCTCGAAGAGGCACGAGCTGTAATTCTTGCGGAGCAGATCAAGAAGATCTCGTCACTGATATCTGTCAACGAGGAACAGCTTGATCCTCAGCAGCCTCTCGCAGACCTTGGGCTCGACTTTCTGATCGCCATAGAATTCAAGGACTGGCTTGGACGCGGCCTGGGGGCCGATATCAGAGTCCATGATATTCTGGATGCTGCTGGCCTTGAAGCATTAGCCACCTTGGTAGCGCAAAAGTCTAGGTTCATTCCAGGTGCTTTACCAGAAAAGTCGATTCAGACTTCGCCGACGACATCTTCCGAGGAGGCGCCATCCTCTAGTGCCGGTCGTCAGACGTCCGAAGTCAAGGCGAACGGTGCGGGCCGCGTGCTGACTTCAGACACGAATGGTGCAACTAAGTCGAATAAACAGATGAACGGAATGATAAAAGCATTCAAGGAAAATGGTGTGACAAACGGTACAAAACGCGGATACAACTTCACTCCAAACAAATGTCCCAGGTTTCCCTTGCCTCCATTAGATGCTCTGCTGGAGGCCTATCTCACCGGTGTCAAGGCCTTCACAACTCCGAACGAGTTCGAGAACACGGTCCACCTCACCAAGGATTTCCAAGCACCTGGAAGCAAGGGCCGTCTCCTTTACGATCGCGCGGCAGCTCGGCAGGCGGATCCAGACTGCGAAAATTGGGAGCACGAATTGCAACTCCGCCGGGGCTTTTGGGATCGCAGGATAGCTCTGATGCCGACTACTAGCTTCTGGTTCAGTCATCCGATCAGCAAGCGTCAGCATTCGCAGGCAGAGCGCGCTGCACTGCTCACCTTCACGGCCAACCAGTTCAGGTTGAAGCTGGAGGCCGGACTGGTGAAGCCGGTGGTGTTGAACGAGCAGGAGCTGACCACCGCGTACCATCCCTACATCTTCAATGCAGTCTGAGTGCGACGAGGAGCGATACCCCGGAACGGATCATTGCGTGGTCTTCTGGCGAGGCCACAGCTTCAAACTGATTCTCTCCGTGGGAGGGCAACCTGTGATGTTCGAGCAGTTGTTGGGAGTCTTTGATTTTATCTTGAGTCAGGACCTCCACCGTTCCGAAGTGAACATGTTCACTTCGGACAACAGACCCACGTGGGCAGAGGCAAGGCAGACGCTGATGCAGCTGGATACCGTGAACGCTACTACCATCACCACCATCGAATCTTCGGCTTTCATTGTTGCTTTGGACGAAGCTACGCCCCAGACCGCAACCGAGCGAGTAAGGCAGTTCCACTTCGGTGGCGAGAAGGATGCGGCCAACCGTTGGCACGACAAAACGTTGTAATTCGTGATTTGTAGCAATGGTGTCTCCGGTATGGTCGGCGAAAACTCCATGCTGGACGCTCTGACAATCAATGAACTTTTGGATGCTCAAGTTGCAGCCATTCGCACTTACAGTCCGCTGGACGCCCGCGCCAGTGCGTGCGATTCGACTCTGACCCCAGTGTCGCTGCCCCTCAAGACTAACCCTAAACTTGACACACACATTGTCGAAGTCAAGGAGGAATTCGCGGCAATAACAGCAGGGGCAGGGCATGTATACCTGCTCTTCGAGGGTTACGGCTCAAAACTCCTACGTGCACAGAAGCTGTCCCCGAAGAGCGTCTTTCAGATGGTTGTCCAGCTTGCCTCCCTCGCGACGTTTGGCTTCCTTCCTCCGTGCTGGGAGACGGTCAACCAAGCGCACTACCATCTCGGTCGCGTCGACATCATCCAGGTTGTCGTTGCCGCCGTCGCTGCCTTCGTGCAAGCCGACAAAGATGACTCGATCCCATTGTCGCAACGCCGTGCTCTTCTGGTCGATGCGATTCGCGCACACGTCAATCTAGTGAATAAGGCCGGACGAAACCTTGGCTGGGAGCGCAATTTGACCGCTATCCGAGCACTGGCAGCGGAGCCGCAGGAATTGCCTGAGCTGTACAAGGATCCCGTTCATGAGAGGGTGAGGCCCCGCCTCATGCAGAGCCATTGCTTCGAGACGGGCATGATGGAGAAGGGATGTATCTCGAAACACCCCGAGGCGATATGGTCGCACTACGAGGTCTACGATGAAAGTGTGTACTTCTCGGTCGTGGGATTCGACGTGCAGCGCGCAAGTCGCTTCTGTAAAAACCTCAAAGAGGCGGCGGCGCTGATGAAACAGATTGTTCTGCCGTAGGCGTCGTGATGAGATGGGAGGGTTGATGAATCAACCTCGGGAGGGTTGGAGTCACATCTCAGGAGCCGAGGTACTACTATGTTAGGTTAGTTCTTACGCTAGCGTACACTACATTCACAAGAGTTCAACTCTTTGCATCCTGTTTGAATATAGTTGATCGGCTGTATGGGAGCTATTATCAAACACTGTTGTTGGGATAGACGGGGTACGTTTTGGTTCGCCTTGCCATTGATTTTTTTCGAACGCGAAAGATAAGCCAATTAAATACAGATCGCGCCTTATAACTCCCCTCCCCACTCCCTCCACCACTCATACACTGCAATACCTCCCGCAGTCTGTACATTCAAGCTCCGTGTCACACCGACCGTCTTGATTTCCACGCACCTATCCACCATCGCAAGCACCTCGTTCGCAATCCCGCCCCTCTCGCTGCCCAGCACCAACACACACTTCCTTGGCAATGTGCCCACACCCTTCTCACCTTCCTCTTCACCCAGCATACCACTCTGATCTGTCTGCTCGATTCCGACAACATCATATCCCTGCTGCTTCATCGACATCAAGAAGTCCGGTACTGCGTGTGTTTTGAGTTCGCGAATAGGAAAGTGCTTTTCGGATGTGACGCTCGTGGCTTTGAAGTCCTTGTGTGCAATCTTCTTGAGGTCGTCGATGTATAGTGCTTCCAGGCCGAAGGACTCTGAGATTCGTGACAAGCCACCGAGGTTTGTGGGGTTATCGATGAGAGACGCGATGAGGATGACGGAGGCCGGACGCTTCTGTTGTGCGCTCGGTGAGCCTGCTGAAGGCAACAAGGCGGCAACATCGAAGCTAGATTTTGTCTGAAAGAGCATGGCTTTAGTTTCAGAGTCGAGCTCCGCAGTTGTTCTTGACTCCTTTAGCTCTGGAATGGGTTTTGTGAGGGTGGCATTGGAGAATGGATGTCCAAGAGGGACGCGCGGTGGCGAAGCCCGGTACTGGGGAGCATAAATGCTATCGGTCTCCTGCAGCGACATGAAATCTTCGTGCGCAACATATTGCATATCTGGTGTCTCGATACTCAAATAGCGGTCCTGAAAAATGTTGGTGATTGTAAAATCCCCAACGGCATCCAACTTCAATGTACGTATCGTTGAAGGCGGAGCGCTAAACTTGTCGAGGCCGCGCACCATCTTGTCCAATGCAAAAAATGCGGGATTGTCTTTGATGGTGTCCCAATTTCTTTCCTTGGCAATCGCAAAGACGATTGGGAAGCACCAAAGGGCCTCATGTCTGACCTGTACCTTGGGACTAGCAGAGAAAGGAATAAGCTGTATCATGAACTTGGCCGCGAACTCCTCGGAGTTCAAGAACGGAGCGCTAAGCACGGCAAGCTTCATGAGGCTTGCAATATGCACAGGGCTATTCTCATCCAACCTTCCAAGATCGGCAAGTATGCGATGTGCCTTGTTCGGGAAGCGAAAATAGATGCGAGTAATGATCCACTCTAGCAAATATCGATATCGAGGCCACGGCTCGAGTACCAAAGCATGCATGAAAGAATCCAAATACCAATCTGCATCGGCTTCGTTTACGCATCCCTCAGTCAGCAGAAGCATAATCTGCAGTTGGAGGACATTCTTCCACTTGCTGATAATTGGTATTGGTGCTTTCTGTGTCCTCCAAGGTTCAAGCAAACGATCCATTACCCGTTTTGCAACAGTAAGATGATCCTCTGGGAAGCGGTTCAGTAGGTCAATAATCGATGCGTAGCCAATCCACTCCCGTTTCCCATAGTACGCCGTATAATCCCGATTCGGTATGCGCTTCCCGTGGTTCAGACGTGGTAGTTGTTCTTCAAGTTTCTCGGCAGCAACTACCTCGAACAAGAATTCCTTCTTGGGCACCGGAGGGTTTTCAACAAACCGGGCGAGGATGTCGTCATAAGGAAGGACATGAAGAATTTCAGGGTGCAAGCAGGCAGCTTTGCGTAGGGATGTGGCAAGCACTGACAAAAGGTACGTTCGGCCTTCAGAAAGTTGATAGAGGTAAGTCAAAGCTTTCGTGAGCTTTGTTGTCAAGTCATGCCTGGCTTCGGCATCGCCTAAATGCTGTTGAACACAGAGCCATACAGAGGTGGGATGGAAGAAGAGTGGCGGAAGTTTGATAGCGGCCGATCGAGTAAAGTCTTGTCTATCAGCTTCTTCCCATAGAGCATCCAGAACACGGAGTAATTCGTCTGGTAAGACACAACCAGGGGTACTCTTTTCCAAAACGGTAGTAATGTGAGCACATGCAGGCCCAAAGTTATCGCCCTGTATGATCTTGTGTTGTGAGCTGTCAATCCGGTTGCCAACATCTTTTAATGTGAGCAACCCATCAAACGCACGTTCAGGATTAGCTAATGTGCCCACTCTGTGAGATGCAGAAGTCTTGGCAGTTTCCAGACTTTGGAGAGCACTGGTTAAGAATGCTTGAGCTGGTAGAAATTCCCCGCCTAGTATTAGCGGGTTTCGATACTCGCACAGCTCTACACAATACGTGCGACAGAGATCAGCTGCAATTTCAGGCATAGCAGGTAGTCGAGAGGCTCGAACAACCATGTCTATCTCGACTGAATCCAGGATGACCCTACCATGTCTGACGCCTTTAAGAAATCCTTCTAGTAGGAAGAGGACCGCGGGTGAGAATATCTTCCCGCCTGTGTCAAGAATGTATCGTAGGACTCCTCGGATGATGGCTTGTTTCTCAGCGAGAATCGGTTGCGCACCATCGTACGGATTGTAGGGTCTCGTGTCGTGGACCTGGGGGACGTGAACATCGGCACTGCTCCTTGGACCAGGGGCTGCTATGATGACTTTGGCGATAGCCTCCGTAAGAGCCGCGCCGTGGATGCAAGCCGTTGATGTACGAGACGACACTAGAGAAGAGGTAAACAAATTACCCTGCGTTGCCCACGGGAGAAAGCCTTCCAAGAGGAAAGACGCATGAGTAGTGCAGGAGTTGGGTTGTATGGTAGCGTAGCCCAGGTACCAGTTTCCAACAAGCTTTCTTGTGCCGTCCTGCACTTTAGAATTGAGGGCGGCTGATAGTAGCGCCGTTACCCAAGTAGACGAGATCATTGAGGTCGGACTGAGCAGTGCTGTAAGCTCGGGAAGGCATGCTTGAACTTGGTTCGGGTATCGATCCAAGACAATGGTCTCAAATAACGTACAAAACTTGTGATACTGTTTGAGCGTTGCGTCTTTCTTCTCAACCTGGAACGTAATGCAGGATGCATCAAGACTCCTATCGCAGAGGGCCAACGACTGCTTTAATATGCCAAGACAATATTTGCGCTGATCCGAAAAGCCAGTCACGAGTCCTGTACGCAGCGCCGCCCAGTACTTTTGGGAGTAGACGATTTCGGTGGGGATCGCATTTAAGACCATATATGATGTCCACTGGAACCAGGTCCGAAAAGCTTTACTGGCCTTTTCAGAAAAGTATTCTAGAGGAAGGTCTTGGAGGCAGTCGAAAAAGGAGTCTTGGAGGACATCGGGATGTAGGATACGCTTATCGGAGGTAGGGTGTATGTCTGTCCACGCATCTGGAAGCGCGTCCGTTTCAAGCACAACAACTGACGGGCTGACCAGTAAGCTGAGCAAAGCAGACAGAGTATCATGTGCATCTTCGTCTAGTCCCTCCTGACCAATACTCCAAATGAGTAGGGAGACTAGAGAAGGGGTGATGTAATGATACCGCTCTGCAGGTAGCCAATACGAGTACTTCAGAAATCTGAAGTACGCTCCAAGTCCCTGAATATGTTTCTCTTTTGTTTCACTGATTCCAAGGCAGTTTATCTCTTGTGAAAGGTCCTCTACATTTGGATCTGTGACTGTTATTATGTAGTGGGCGAGGTCATCGAAGACCATGCGTCCGAGATGCGGATTGTTGAGGCATATGTCCGAGAGCGAGAAAAGATACTCTGAATTGCTAGGCTCTGTTGATATGCAATCGAATATGATATGTTGGAGATTTGTATAGTGCTCCTTAGCCTGCGCGTCATCAGTCGAGCACAGGAGATTGCACGGGAAGATTACCCATGATGAAAAAGCTTGGCCTAACGGTCCTAAAGGCGTGTACCAATTCAGATGGTCATGAGGCGGTTGGAACTTACTCTTTCGGTGGACAAAGTCGTGGGCAGGAGGCCAACGCAGACTCTGAGCGCTTCTAGATCGAGCTTGCTAGAAGCGGCTCGCCCTACTTTGTCCCGGTAATGATTGAAAGCTATTTCTTTGGCAGAATCATCACAGAACTGAAACACGGATTCAATGTCGTGATGCGTGTCGACGGAAGCCATTTCAACTGCGATGGCAGTCATATGTTTAGCGTTGGCCGGATTGGCCGAAAACAAGGAAGCAGCACGTGGTAATGATTGCCAATAGGAACAAGCTATTGGAAAGGTTGTAGCCAGTCGGAGGCGTAACGGGCGGAGCCGGAATGTGCCCAGCAACGGTTGCTAGGAATGGAGGCGACTCCGGAAATCGAGCCAGGGCTTTTCGCTTTCCCTTTCCCCTGCAAGCAGTCGTCCTTGGACACGTCGTCTCTCGTTGCGTTGTCCAGTGCAGAACTTTGTCGTGTGGCAGGCGTCGAAATCTCTTGTGTGGGGCCTGGCGGGTGACGTAGCGAACGAAGCGCCTCGGCGGCGACTTCCCCAGCAACCAGTGTTTTGCTTTAGCTCCATCAGGCAAGCGGCCGCCCGTGCAGCCGCCGTGCAAGACTCGGGACGACAGCGTCGATGCACCTCTTTAACATCCTTAGACTGCACCGTCTCAAGCAGCATCTGTTTTTGCTGTTGGAAGAAACCATGGACCGGCGCATGTACGGCAGCTTATCGACCGCCTCGGCGCCCTCACTGCGCGCAAGCGAGGCCATGGCCATGATGGCGCCTGTGCCCGTGGTAGACGACCCGGGCAATGTCAAGGTCGTGGTGCGCTGCAGAGCTTTCGTCCCAAGAGGTATGCCACGATAGCGCCGGACGCGACTCCAAGTAAAATGCTGACACGGCACAGAGAAGGAGAAGGGCACGCAATGCCTCATCCGAATGGACCCCGGAACAAACAAGACCACCCTGCTCGCCCCGTGCGACGATCTGGACCCCAACTCGCGCCGGGCACACGAAGACAAAGAGTTCATCTTCGACAAGTCCTTCTGGTCCCACGACGAGGCCGACCACTACTATGCGCACCAGGAGGATGTTTACCGCTCGTTCGGGGAGGAGTTCTTGGACCACAACTTCAATGGCTATCACACGTGCATCTTCGCATATGGCCAGACGGGCTCCGGGAAGAGTTATACCATGATGGGCTCGCCAGATAATCCTGGGCTCATCCCCCGCACCTGCGAGGAGCTGTTCGACCGAATTCGCGATGAGCCGACGCCGAATACCAGCTATCACGTTCAAGTCTCGTATTTCGAAGTGTACAACGAACACGTCCGCGATCTGCTCGTCCCGCGCACCCACCCTTCCATGTTCCTCAAAATCCGCGAGTCGCCCAAAGACGGAGTGTACGTGCAGGGCCTGACGGAAACTGAGGTCAAGTGCTATGCCGATGTTGAGCGGCTGATGAAGGCTGGAGATTCGGTATGTTTCCTGGATGCAGAGCGTCAAATTCAGTGCTAACTGTGAGCACAGAGCCGGACAACAGCTGCGACCAAAATGAACGACACATCCTCGCGATCGCATGCCGTCTTCACGATCCGCCTCAAACAAATTACCCATTCGCTCTTGTCGGACGAAACTATCGAGCGCACTGCCCGCATGCGCCTCGTCGATCTTGCCGGGTCGGAGCGCGCAAAGTCTACGGAAGCCACCGGTCAGCGACTGAAGGAAGGAGGGCAGATCAACAAGTCTCTGACGACCCTCGGTCGTGTAATCGCTGCGCTTGCGGATCCACGCCGGCAGAATGTAAAAGGACGGAGGCCAAGGGAGGTGGTGCCATATCGAGATTCGGTCCTAACGTGGCTATTGAAAGATAGTCTGGGTGGAAACAGTAAGACGGCAATGGTGGCCTGCATCGCGCCTGCAGACTACGACGAGACGCTATCAACCCTTCGATACGCCGACCAAGCGAAACGTATCCGCACGCGTGCTTCAGTCAACCAGGACTGCATGTCCGCCGCGCAACGCGATGCACAGATTGCAGAGATGTCTGAGCAGATACGATCGCTGCAGGTCAGTGTCAATGCGGCCAGCATAAGGAAGAGAGAGGAGGCAACAGAACTAGAAGAATACCAACGACAAGTTGCCATGATGCAGCGGCTCATGGAAGAAAATCGTCAAGTTTCAGATTGCAAAATCAAAGCTCTTTCCGCCGAAGTGGAAGAGCTACGCCCAGCCAACATCGCCTTACGCTCTGAAATCGAGGCCCTCCGACGTCATTTGTCCCTAGCTCTAGGAGAGCTCAAGAATCCTATCATCTTGCCTCCACCGGCGCCAGCTTCGCCAGAAATTGAGCAAGATGGCTTCGTTGGCATACATAAGCGCGGAGTAGAGATGGATGGAGATGGTAAAGAAGACTCTATCGACTTTCACTCTGATGGTGAGATGAGTGATGATGACTCTGATTCAGGGTACGACGAAGGCGACCATGATGAGCTTGCGCAGGAGCTGCAGAACGAAGCCCAAGATTTCCTGAAAGATCTTGGTTTGTTTAGAAGGAAAGTGGGCAGCGATGTTGAGCGGTTCGGTGTCAGGAAGGCACTGAGTGAGTTGATTATGAACTAGTTGGCAGTCGATGAAAGCGTTGGATCAGGGTTCTTGTTGTTGATGGAGTTGGGTTGGAACGATTACGAATGCATTGAGCGATGGAGTTTTTGTTTTAGGAGCATCTCCTATACTTTGGTTCGGTATATAGCTACTATGGATAATTCAACTACCTGCGTTTTGTTCTCCTCTACATCGTGCATATGTCGCACTTGTTCCTTCTAAAAGGGCCCCAGAATCCGGTGAGTGGTTTGCCCGGCCAGATGCACTGTGGTTGCTGACGCATGCAGAATAATAACCCAAGCAGCAGCCTTCAGGCGGGAGTAAAAGGCCGTTGAAAGCGGGCCTACAAAATGCTCTTCAACTATAGGGGTGTGGGCACGACTTGGGAACTGCCACTTTTATGGTACGAGAGTAACTCCATGCGCGGAAGCGGAACCGTGAAATCCACGGAGGGCTCGAAAGAAGAGCACCCGAGGATGAGAAGCAGTCGAAGCCGTACTTCCGCCATTCTAGTGCGTCTTGCATATATGCTGGTGAACTTTGTGGTGCCATGCATCTATTATGAGTACTTCGACATTTTCCCCTGGGCGGCATAACTCAGGCCGACTTCGCTCGCGAGAAAGAAGGTTTCTTCCGTCGCCTATTCTCATCCACGGCGCCCGTTTCACAACGCGACATTCTCGTTAGAGTGGGGACCGCCGTCAACTGCGTTGTTCCAACGTACTTGTGGGGTACGTCGTATCACGACTTTTGGGCTATTATTTTCATCGGTGTTGGTCTAGATGAAGACTGGGAGTGGCTGTCGCTGTTTCGAACAATCACCGATGCGTATTCGATGCGCCGTTTCTGGGGCGTGTTCTGGCATCGACTCATCTATCGCGCCTTCTCTGCACATGCTACTGCACTGTCCCGCTGCCTTGGACTACCGAAACGTGGGATGGCCACGCGGCTCACGAACAACCTGCTCGCGTTCGCTTTCAGTGCAGTGTGGCACGGTGCCGTCGCGTGGAAGGTTGGAAATGCTTGCGCATGGAATAGAAATTTGTTGTTCTGGTTTTGGCAGCCGGTGTCATTTATCGTTGAAGGAATTGTGCAGGCGTGGTGGAGAAGAGTGTGTAAAACACAGTACCCAGTATTTGAGCACGTCGTGGGCTACGCGTGGGTCTTTGCGTGGATGTTTTGGTCCACTCCGAAGAGTGCGTACCCATTTGCATGCTTCCCGTCTTAGATGAAAATATCTAGATTTCCATTGCTTAATAGGAAACCTCGGAGACAAACAGAGCACATGTCATACCTCGTGAATCTCTTTTCACCCAGCACGTGAGGTTTCACCGCGAGCTTGAGCACCGACTTCGCGAGCGATAGAATCTCAGAAATTCGAAAAGAGAGCCATAGGTCAGGTAGCAAAAGTGCAGATAGATGGTACTGTAGCCGAGGATTCAGACGCGACGGAGCATGTATGTTGGTTGTTGGTTGTGTAATCGTGAGCTGTTGTTCCTCGGCCGGTTGTGAAGCTTGCGCACAGACGCGAATGACTTCACCCAGGCCGCAGCTCCTCCGCGACGGCGACATCCGACCTCAATGATCCCCCCCACAATAGGCGCATGACATGTCGAAACCCACGGCGAACTGGGAGAAACTAGGCGACAAGTTCTACCGCAAGATCCAGCTCTATACGGCTGTATTCGACCAGGATCTCGAGCTCGAGAACTATAATGTGGTGGGGGCTCCGTACAGCGGCGCTGTAGGTACGGCTCAAGTCGACGTTGCGGCCAGGGCATGTGCTAATTCTTCCAGCAATATATCGCGATGAGAACAAGATAATTGCATACCGCGGTGCCCAGGCTGCAAGGTCGAGCATCGATATCTACAGTTGCGCGGGCAAACTTATCCGGCGCATAAACGTACGAGTCGCTATTTCGGGAGTGATAGGCGCGACACTGACGCGAACAGTGGGATAAAGGCACCATAAAAGGGCTCGGCTGGTCGGAAGATGAGAAATTGCTCGTCGTCACCGAGGATGGCTCGGTGCGGTGCTACTACGACCTCCAGGGCGACTTCATACCGTTTACTCTCGGACATGCAAGCCTCCCCACACCGCGTACCTGCCTCAACTAATAATCATACAGGGTGCAGATGAACACGGCGTACAGTCCTGCAGGTTCTACAGCTCCGGCTTTGTCGCTCTGCTAGGGAACAACAACCTGATATCTGTTTCTTCATATACCGAACCACGTCCCAAACTCCTCGCGATACCACCCGCCGAACCCGTCATATCCTGGAGCATCATACCTCCCGCTTACTCGCTGTCACGCTCTGTCGAAGTAATCCTCGCGATCGGGGAGACGCTATACGTCGTGGATGCGACTGAAGCAGAGAATCGCAACTTCGACGCCGGCCCATTCAGACATATAAGTGTCAGCCCGCGAGGCGAATTCCTGGCTTTCTACACGGACGATGGGAAAGTGTGGGTGGTGAGTGGTGACTGGAGCGACAAGCTGAGTGAGTATGATAGTAAGGTCAAGACGATGCCAAAGGATATGCAGTGGTGTGGGAGCAATGCTGTCGCTTTGGCGTGGGAGGATGAAGTCCACCTAATAGGGCCTAACGCTGCAGTGACTAAGTTCTACTACGACGCTTGGATACATCTCCAGCCGGACGTCGATGGTCTCCGCCTGCTGACGAATGATGTCTGCGAATATCTACAAAAAGTGCCGGATGCATCGGTTGACGTCTTCCGCATAGGCTCCGACTCACCTGCCGCGAACCTTCTTGAAGCATCATCACTACTGGATCAGAAATCGCCGAAAGCGGACGACCTGATCCAACTGATCCGGCCCTCACTCGCCGAGGCAGTAGACACATGCATCAAGGCGGCAGCTCACGAGTATAACATACACTGGCAGAAAGCCCTACTCCGCGCCGCCTCGTTTGGAAAGTCGGTACTGGATCTGTACTCCAGCGATGATTTTGTAGATACATGCGATACCCTACGCGTTCTGAACGCAGTCCGCTTCTACGAAATCGGTCTACCGATAAGCTACGAGCAATACCGCCGTCTCACTCCCGAGAAACTCGTTGAGCGCCTCACAAACCGCAACGAATACCTTCTTGCCCTTCGCGTAGCAGCCTATCTCCATCTCCCCACCTCGCACATTCACGGCCACTGGGCGCAGCAGAAAGTGCGCGTCTCCACCGACACCGAAGAGCAGATATGTGCCCTCATTGTCAAGAAGCTACATGGAAAGCCTGGCATCTCCTTCGAAGAAATCGCCGGCGCAGCCTATGACGAAGGCCGCGTCCGTCTAGCCACCGAGTTACTGAATTACGAGCCTAGAGCCGGCAAACAAGTCCCGCTGCTTCTAAACATGAAGGAGGACAACATTGCGCTCGATAAAGCGATTGAGTCTGGAGATACAGATCTCATCTTCCACGTCTTACTGCACCTGCGCAAAAATCTCCCCCTAGCGAGCTTCTTCCGGGTGATTAACAGCCGCCCAGTCGCAAGCGCACTCGTCGAGTCCTCAGCTCTAGACCAAGACCGCGAACTCCTCAAAGACCTCTACTACCAAGACGACCGCCGCCTCGACGGCTCCAACCTGCTCCTCACCGAAGCCCTCTCCCAATCCTCCCTCCCCGCCTCCCTAGACAAGCTCAAACTCGCCTCAAAGTACCTCTCTGACTCGCGCGATGCCCCCGCAACCTTCCAACGCCAAGCCCTCGACGACGCCCAAAAACTCCTCCGTCTTCAAGAACAATTCGAAAAAGACCTCCACCCACGCGATGCCTCGCCCATGGCATCTTCCGCCTCGTCCTCCTTCATCGGCCTAAGCGCCCACCAAACCATCTTCCAACTCCTCCGCCAGGGCCACAACAAGCGCGCCCTAAAAGTCCAGTCCGAGTTCAAAATCTCAGACAAGGCGTATACGTGGCTGAGACTGCGCGCCCTCGTCAACGCGCGGCATTGGTCTGAGCTCGAGGAGATGGCGAAGCAGAAGAAGAGTCCGATTGGGTGGGAGCCGTTTTTTAATGAGGTGCTGGCGGCGGGCAATACGAGGGTGGCGAGTGGCTTTGTGCCCAAGTGTACGGGGTTGCCGGTGGCGGAGCGCGTGGAGATGTGGACTAAGTGTGGGTTGTTGGTTAAGGCGGGGGAGGAGGCGGTTAAGGCGAAGGATAGGGGGTTGTTAGAGGAGGTGAGGGGGAAGGCTAGTGGGAGTGCGGCGGTGGAGTTGGAGAGGATGTTGGGTATGTTGGGGGGTGGGAGGCGGTGAGGTGAGGTGAGGTTAGGCGAGGTGAAGTACGCCGGGACAACAGGTTGTAGACTGTATGATAGACAACCAACTACGAGGTGCCAGGGATGAAGAAGGCATTTTGCATCTTTCTACATTTGAACAGTGCGTTGGTTGATTGATATACAAAAGTCTATACACGAAGATTCTCCGGCCTGTGAGGAATCGGTCTAACGCCGCCTCTCCAGCACCTCAGCAACCTTCTCCCTCACACCCTGCTTCCCCTTGTACTTCTCCAACAAGCTTGCCACCACCTCATCCGCAGCCTTTGCACCGGCCAAACTCCAAATCTCCTCCTCACGCGGCAACCCAATCCAGGTATGAGGATACTCATTATAATTCGTGTCCGTTAAGAGTTCTAAGCCGGGCTTGCTGTCATCGCGGGCGAAGAATGCATGCACGTCCGAGGTCTTGACGTCCGAGAGGGCATTGGGTGTCCAGTTGGGGCGCTCCTTTTTGCGCTGGATGAGGCGAGCGGTTACGCCTTCGACGAAGTCAGGGTGTGCCATGAAGTGTGAGGCGATGTTGTATTCTTTCTGGAAGGTCTCGGCGATGTGCCAGGTGCGGCCTATGCGCATTTGTTGGAGGGCGACAGCGACGGCAATCGGGGAGCGTGTGTGCAGCGTTTCGAGCGTCTTTTTGGCCCATGTTTTTAGTTCTTTCGTACTGCTGGAGCTATCGCGGACTTCGGCGAGAGAGTCGAGGATGGCCTGGATGCCAGGCTGCTCTTTGTGGAATACTTTGTCGATTGTTTGGCGGAGGAGGCCAGAGATTTGCGGACGCGGGGCGGGCAGCCCTGTGCTGTATTCCTCGATGGTTGCGTCGATGATCTTGAATCGCCCTTGGAGGTCCATGTAGTCTGGGAACTGGAGCTCGGCGAGACGACTCTCGACCTGCTGGAGCGTAGAGCTGTGGATGTAGTGTGTGGCGACGCCGTGGTAGAAGGCATCTACGCCCTTGAGCTGCTCGCTCGTCAGCGCGAGATAGGTGCCCAGTGCTCCCTCCATGCGCGGCAAAAAGAACGACGCCCCGACGTCGGGGAAGAAGCCGATTGTAGTCTCGGGCATGGCGAAGAGCGTGTTCTCTGTTGCGATGCGGAAAGGTGCGTGAATGGACAGCCCGACGCCACCCCCCATGGTTATTCCGTCCATAAAGGCGACGTAGGGCTTCTTATACGTCGCAATGAGGTGATCGAGCTTGTATTCCAGGGCGAAGTAGTCGCTGCTCTTTTGCTGGCCTTGGCGGCCCTCTTTATTCCACTCGGCGAGGGCGGCTACGTCTCCGCCTGCGCAGAATGCGCGCCCTGATCCTTTTATTACTACGACGCCTGCCAGTTCCGATTTTTCCCATTCCTGTAGCCGCGGGATGATCTTGCGCGCCATGGAGCCATTGAGGGAGTTGAGCTTCTTTGGCCGGTTGAGCTCGATGGAGCGCACGCCGTAGTTGTTGGTGAAGACGACATCGTCGGGGTCGTCGTCTGGTTGCGGGGCGAGGGGGGAGGCTTGTGAAGGCTTAGAGAACTGCATCGCTGTTAGCTGTGGGAAGGAACACTGGTAAGCCGAAGTTGCGGGGAGCTGTACCTGCCGGCTCCCGCTCCTCAGTGCTGGACTTGTGATTTTGGCGCGCAGAGGCATGGCACAGGTGTTCGTCCGCGAGGCCCAGCTCAGCGGCGCTGCTGTGCGTCTGATGCATGTGCGGAGCGACATGAGGGCGTGGTGGAGAGGCAGCTTTCAGAGCAGAGGCTGGCTGCCGATAGACCTCGGATATCCGCTCAGGCGCAATGGAATGCGGCTTGTATGTATGGCGGACAGTTCAATTGACTTTCGAGCAAGGAGCGACGTAGAAGGAGACAGTCGACGACCGGCTAGAGAGACGCAATTACTGCGGGAAACCTTTCCCGTCCTGCCAGACGCTCTGGTCGTTGCAGCAAAATCTCCACTGAAGCTTGGGGCGTCCGGGCACGTGACAGCGTAAGGCAAAATCTTGGGCGCTAGCAAATTGGCCTGCTACCAAACCGCCTCCGCGTCCAGGAGCACTGCACACGGCAACCTCGACCTTCCATCCCAATTGCGCTTTCCTTCGTTTTCCTTGTCTTAGTACGGATACGCATTCTTTTAATTGGAGCACAGCACCTGCAGACATGGCCTCCTTCTCGCGCGCCTTCCTGCGCACCTCGCGGTGTGCGCTCAAGTACCAGAGGGGCGTCAACCCAGTGCAGCAAGCCTGGAGCGCCAACCAAGTGAGGAACTACGCTGCGGCCTTCACGCGTGACAAGCCGCACGTCAACATCGGTATGCATCTTCTCTGAAGCTCCTCGAGCTCTGTGCTGATGGCCACAGGAACCATTGGTCACGTCGATCACGGAAAGGCACGATGCCCTCAGTCGCCCAAATGCCTCCCAAGTACTAATGCTTTGGTAGACTACACTCACAGCTGCCATCACGAAGCGACAAGCCGAGAAGGGCTACGCAAAGTTCCTCGAGTATGGCTCCATCGACAAGGCCCCTGAAGAGCGGAAGCGTGGCATCACCATCGCCACGGCACACATCGAGTACTCGACCGACAACAGGCATTATGCCCACGTCGACTGCCCGGGTCACGCCGATTACATCAAAAACATGATTACGGGTGCGGCGAACATGGACGGCGCCATCATTGTCGTGGCTGCCTCAGATGGTCAGATGTAGGACCCACCAGCAACTTGGACTAGGAGGATGCTGATCCAGGACAGGCCCCAGACCCGTGAGCATTTGCTCCTCGCCCGTCAAGTCGGTGTCCAGAAGATCGTCGTCTTCGTCAACAAGGTCGACGCCATCGAGGACAAGGAGATGTTGGAGCTCGTTGAGATGGAGATGCGCGAGCTACTCACTTCCTATGGCTTCGAGGGTGACGAGACTCCCATTATCATGGGCTCCGCGCTCTGCGCTCTTGAGGGCCGCGAACCCGAGATCGGCGTGAACAAGATCGACGAGCTCCTCGAGCAGGTCGACTCGTGGATCCCCACCCCCACGCGCGAGACCGACAAGCCCTTCCTCATGGCCGTTGAGGACGTCTTCTCCATTGCTGGCCGTGGAACCGTGTGCTCCGGTCGTGTGGAGCGTGGTATCCTGAAGAAGGATTCCGAGGTCGAGCTCGTTGGCAAGGGCGTTGCGCCCATCAAGACCAAGGTCACCGACATTGAGACTTTCAAGAAGTCGTGCGATGAGTCGCGCGCAGGCGACAACTCCGGTCTGCTCCTCCGTGGTGTGAAGCGCGAGGATGTCAGGCGTGGTATGGTCGTTGCCATTCCCGGATCCGTCAAGGCGCACAAGAAGTTCTTGGTCTCCATGTACGTGTTGAACAAGGACGAGGGTGGTCGCCACACGGGTTTCGGCGAGAACTACAGGCCTCAGATCTTCATCCGGACAGCTGATGAGAGCGCATCGCTCAGCTGGCCCGAAGGTGTCGAGAAGGACAAGCTGGTCCAGCCTGGTGACAACGTCGAGATGGTTTGCGAGCTGCACCAGCCGCACGTGCTGGAGCCCGGTCAGCGATTCAACATGCGTGAGGGTGGGCGCACAGTCGCCACCGGTCTGGTCACCCGGGTCCTCGAGTAAATTACACTCAAGATAGGAGGGAAAAGCGAACAAGGAGGGATGGAAGACGGCTGTACGATGTTTGGAAACCTTCTTGTACAATATTTCCCGGCGCTTTTGTCTCATTGTACAATCCCTACTCTGCTCTTTCTCTCCATGTCATTTTCCAACTTCTACGTTGTACTCTATCTTGCCGCGGGCTTTTGGGATGGAAAATAAATAGACCAGTGAGATTACGGGCTGGCGTGGAGTTTAGTCCTGCATGGCTATCTGTGGGTACGATAGTGTGAATCAGAAGATAACGACTATTTGAGAATGCATGTGCTTGCCCATTGTCCGGCCTGGTTGCACGCTTACGCTAGTTCAAAAACCACTCGACAGCGACAGCGACAGGATCTAGAAGTAACACATATCCGCTATCACGCACGACTTCATCATAACCAATAACTGGACATTGCTATACAAGCTTCTTGAACACCAAGGCAGCAAACCCCCTTTCCTTCCATCAACAAAGCCATGTAATAACAATTCAATCCCCAACCTCCAACCTCCAATTCATGATTCATATCATACGCATGGCACGTGGAAGCGATACAGTGGAGTCTCCGTGCGCCTTCCAGTCCAGTCCAGTCCAGTCCAAAGACTAACCAAGAAAAAGATGAAAAGAAGAAGAAGAAAAAGCGCCTCTGTGCGGAATGTTCGCGCGACTGACTGTCTGGATATAATGACATTGATGAATGGACTTCTTCTCGGAAGACTTGGAGCAAGGATGCTCAATGATGGGTGGGAACGGTGAAATGCGTGGGGAGGATATATGGCAAGACACCAAACCAGTTGAAGATACAAAAGCGCCATGCCCAGTTCGTGCGACCAAGGGGTAGTAGACAAGAGTAGAGTAAACCGACCCCATGTCCGAAGGAGATATCAAACACGCTATAGCGCTCGCCGTATGGGCTGTGGTTGCAGATGCGGTTGTAAAGCCGGCGACGACGGCGGCCCATGTGCAGCAGCTTGCGGAAACAGCAGCGTCTGCGACTCGCTCATCTCACGGATCTTCTTGAGTAGGTTACTGCGCGATATTAGCTTCATTCTCTCTCATCAGCTGAATACCAAAGGGGACTTACCTAACAGGCAAAGCAAGCTTCTCTTTCTCCCTCCACACAATGCCAACGACATCCTGTCTCCCCTTTGCGTGGTCTTCTAAATGCTCGGTGATGAGCTGTCGACCGAGGTCCTTGGATGCGCCGTAGATCCTCTGGTTGCACCCGTCGAAGGTACAGATCCACGAGTTTCGGGGGCCGTTGGGTTCGTAGGTAGGTAGCTGTGTCGATATTGTGGGCGCTACATGATCGGATTTCGGTTCCGAGGTCTTCCCGTTTGTTACGACGTTGTTCGCACGATGCCGCAGCGGGAGCGGTGCCTCGTTGTCCGCTTCAGCCGCTTCCGTGTCTTCGTCGTCTTCGGTCGAGGGTGGTGATTCTGGTGACACGGACTCGCTAGCTGCGCGTTTCCGTCTACCGTTTTCTTCCTTATCATCTCCGATATCGATGAATTTGCGCTTCACGCGACTGGGCGAGAGGGCTTGGGTTGGGGTGTCGATTTCAATTACGCTGTCGCTATCACTCTCCCCTTCTACCTCGGCTTCTGCGCTCGAGTCTGCGTCCTCTGCGGAACTTTCGTCAATGGCCATTGCCTTTCCCTGATCTTTGCCATGTTTCACACCCTTCCCCTTTCCAGAGAATCTGCTGCTTTTCGGCCGCAGAACGGAAAGACGACCCTTTTTCTTTCTCCCATCTGGCCGTCGCTGTGGAGTCACGACGACCTCATCCGAAGACACTTCTGATTCGTCCGACTGAGCCCTCTCTAACGCTGCATGGTCTCTCCGTGGTCTTAATTTTATGGCTAACGCTCTTCTGATATCTGCAGCCGGGAGGCTATGCCCTGCTTCAAGCTCCTGGTATATAGGCTCATCGGCGAGAAAACTTGCGCTCTTGCTTCGTGGGTGGTTGATCTTGTAGCAGAGATTCTCCGCATGCACAAGTAGCACTTGCCGCGCTGTTTCCACTTCGTCGATTTCGTATCGCATGGTCATAAGGTTCGCCACACGATCTAGTGTGATGTGGTCACGGCCGGGTCGTAGAGCGCGCTTGTTGATAGCGCTCCTTATGAACTCGTACATGGCGGCAGCTTCCCACCAATTGTCGTCCTTCTTCGGCGCTTCCGACGTTTTCTGGATCTGCGTTTTGGTGCGAGCAGTACGCGGTTGCGGTGTTGTGGATACGTTTACAGACGGAACGGCTGGCGACTGCTTCGTGGTTCGCGTCCCCTTTGGAACCTGATTATAACGACCTTCTTTCCGCGCCTTCGCTGCTTCGAATACATCCTGCTACAGCTTAAAAATTCATCCATAAACATCTATGCAGCCGACTTACCGGATAGTGCCTTTTAAAATGCTGGTAAATCGGAGTGTTACTCCAGCCAATACCCTGCGCTTTATTTGTAAAGCACATGATCAGGAACTGGTGGTGCTTGTTGAAAATCTGGCCTGCGACAACTGGGTCATTGCACGCGAACCGCGCGTCTTCAGCGTACTCCTGGAAGACCAACTGCGCGCTCGGCCCGCCGCCTCTCTTCCGAGGCTCGTTGTAGATGTCGGTGATGAAGTACAGCAGTTCAACAGCCTGCACCATGCTGTCGTACATGTCTTTGTAATGGCGCGCGGCGCGGATCTCGAACCAGCCAGCCTCGCCGAGGGCCCATATCACCAATTCGCCGTCGGTCATCTGTCCGTACGAGAAGCGGGTTACATGTCGAACGACAAGGTCGACGGGTTTGTAGGGTTTCTTGACCACTGTAGAGCGCCAGAGTTAGCAGGGGCCTTTGTAGCACACTCGCGAATGCACGTCTGGAGTTAGGCCGCTTGGGACTTCTCAGGGCAGGCTCACAGCATTTCGTCTGGCTCCGGTCAGGCGGCTCCAGCGTCCCCTCGACGCGCAGCGGAACATCGGCATAGGCCGACAACAGGCTTGCGGGCTTGCCATTGCTCTCAAACACGACTTGCGCGTCGCTCAGCACGAAGATCTCGTAGTCGTCGGGGTGCGAAATGGATGGGTCGATGGGCTTGAGGACGTCGAGTTCGGGAGTAGACATGTTGGGCAGTTGTGGATTCGAGAAAGCCGCATGTTGCGCGTAGAGGGGCGAAGGGCGCGTGCAACTCGACGCGCCATGGTGGGGCTGTAATCGGGTCCGTGCGTCATGCCATGGGTTGATTGGTCACTTGCCTACTCGAATGCCATGTTGACATCTTGCATGAAACCCGCCCTTCCATCCTGTGAAGAGCACAACAGTCAACAGTGGTCACTGGACGATTTGAAATGTAAAGACAGTCATGATTCGTAACTTTTATCTAACAGAATCCATCGAAGATCCCAAATCTATGGATAGCTTCAAGAAGCGCAAAGCTCAATATGGACGCCCATGTCTGAAACCGAGTATCCCTCATTCGCTCCACATCCCGCCGTGGGATCGATGGCGAGGTTGGTAGCGTAAGGGTCGCAGTAGCCCTGGCCGCAGCACTCGGGCCCACCACTGCAGGCGAACGTCTGGCAGTTGCCCATGCTGGACATTTTCCAGCCGCCTCCTGCGCATTCGCTGAAGTCGCTGGTCGTGGTGAGGCAGTCAACGAAGGACATGTCGTACCAGAGCATGCCGTTCAGGAGGCCGTATTCGAATTGCATTGGCTTGGAGCCTCCGTTGGCGTAGACTTTGAGCGCCGTGTTGCCCGAGGAGCACTCGTCTAGGGCGTCCTCCCATGTGGAGCCGGTGGCGACTTTGCCTGGGCCAGAGGCGTAGCAGCCAGAGGGGGCCAATGCGTCGAGACTGACTTCATAGGCGCAGTTGTTCTTGAGTGTGACTCTGCCGCCTTGGCTGGCTGAGCGGGAGATGGACGCAGTGTTGGCGGGGGCGCTCGTGGCCACAGCAGCAGCTGCTTCCATGGTGGTCGTACTTTGCCATCCCTTGTGCTGGGGTGCGGCCAGCGCCAGCATGGGCAAAAGAAGGAGGGCAATGAGGCTTTGCTGAACCATATTGTAGGATTGGAAAGTGATCTCTTTCAAAGGACCAGAGGTATGCAGGGTATCAAAAAGTGATTGTCGTGATAGCAGGATTGCTAAGGCGTGTGTGTGACCGGACGAGGCACAAACGAAGGAATGACTGAACCGAAGTTCGAAGAGAAAAGACTGTGTGTTTGATCGGTGGATGCCCTCCATCGATGGTCGGCATACGTCTACTTATATTCATGGTCTTCCCCCACGGTAGAACAGACGCCGGCTATGTTGGGTAACGTCCCGTGAACGGTTTGAGCTCGAGAACATGTTCGGCGTTTCGAAAAGTGGCCCTCGATGCTCGTATGCCATACAAGATGAGTTCCGGCATGGTAACCCCACAAGAAAACGTAGACTAGCAGGGACCGTTTCAAACTCTGAAGATTGCGATCGGCGAGTTCTGCAAACGTAGTTGACAGATTGTATGACAGGCCGGGTGCCTGTGAGAGCCTTGAAACAGTGGGGCGCCATGTGGAGTTTTACGGGCAGCATACCGCAGGAGTCCAACATCAGTGAAGGACGGCGGGCACCTTGGCAGGGGGTTATCATTGATGGTATCGATACGGATAGCGGCCGGTTCAATCGAGTGCTCCGTCATACCATTTCTATGGGGACAGACACTGCCTCCTCATAGGTGGAGAGCGAAAAGCAAAGCGTCCCGAAGGCGTTCCGAAAGTTTCGGTCTGTCCGATTCGTTTTCAATTTGCATCATAAACTGGTCCGCGTCATTTTCGAACTCGTCGGACAGTCTTCGGCTGCGTGGCCATGCATGAGAGGGCGCGAAGAACCACTGCCTCGTGGTCGCAACGTTCGAGACCTGCATTAACCGGATCTCCGAGCGCGTGCAAGTCGCGAAGACGCTGCGGTGATGGCGTAGTCTGAAACATTCGCGTTGCGCGCGCAGAGGTTGGCTTGGACAGACGTGGTCGGCTGGAAGATTAAGAAAAGCGCCGACCAGTAAGCTAGAAGCAACGAGCCACAAACGACCCCGTGAACGCACGGGAGATCGACGGCAACGTGCAGCAACCGCTGTAACGGATCATAAGAGTAGCGAACGGCATGTAGTCGAGGAAGGGTAAAGGATCAGAATTACCTTCTCGTTCGAGTTTGCAGATGCTGGGAGGCAACGACGAGGGGCGGGTGAGTGTCGAGTCAGTGTGAGGCAAATGCGCCTCGCTACACCTGACGTTGTTGGACGTCCAGGTTGTTTTGCGCCGTCACGAAAAATTCCTGAAGCCGGCAACCGGGTCAAGCTCGGCGGGCCGGGATGCCACGCAGGCGGGGGTCGCATACCTATTGCGGGCAAGCACATGCTACGCACGTGGAACCTGGGAAAGTTGCAATACCACTGTGAAGTCACATGCGATTTGGACGTACATACATGTCTGGGCTTTGCTTGGCGGCCCATGTGGGAAAGTTGGACACTACCTTAGGTACAAACTCCATCAGAATCTCAACCACGAATTTTGAGAGCCCATGGTCATTCGTTTTTATATTAGTTTCCTAATTGCGATATGGTATAAAGTATATAAGCACTGTCGACACCTCTTTCTCCTCGCCACTCCCAGCGTTTCCTTTCCCTCAAAATCTCGTAGCTTTTTACGTTATGTTACTCTTCGCCTAAAAAGTGGAACGAAAATATGTATGGAAGTCGTGGATACAAAAACTGTAACATCTGTCCTATGCGTGTCTTCGAGATCTCCGTGCTTACACATACTTATATGCTGATGATGAAGATCATTAGCATCAGTGTAAATCGACGCGAAATTGGAGATTGATCACTGATATCGAGTCTTGTGTTAGTGCTCGATGGAGGGTGTTGGAAATACCGGGCACCTTTGCGCTATCTTTGGCAGCAGAGTCCCGTTTGCCCCAGCACTTTCTCTGGTTTCATTACCGCCAGTCTCCATAGACAACCATAAAGAAGAGAGAATACAAGTCATTTTCTTATAACACAAATTGCTATTTTTTAAGAACAAAGCTGCATTCCGCAACTATACTATAGCAAAAGGAAATCTAGCTATAACCTTTTTTTCTGTGTACTAGGTTTGTGAAAATATTATATAAATATATGTGGTTGAGTTGATGACGCGCTTATCGTTCGACACCCCGCAAAGGCTGTTGCGTACACTGGCTCAGGGTCGACTCAACTACACAAATTGCTAACACTAACAAGATAACTAACCATTACGCAAACACACATACCAACATCACCTCACTACCCAACCCCTCACCCCCAAACAACCTACCCCCCCTCGGCACAAAGCTCAACCCCAACCCCCAAATCCTCATACGAAACACCCGCATCCCCAACCGCACACCCACTAACCGGCTGCACCCCAAAAGCAGCCACCCCCGCACTACCCCCAGGATCACAATACCCCTTATCACAACACACCTCCCCCTTCCCACACCACCACACAAAGCAACCCCCCGACCCCCCAATCTGAATCCCGCCTTCCCACCCCGCGCAACGACGCATATCGCCCGGACTCCTGCAGTCGATAAAACTCATATTATACCACAACATGCCCGATTTTTTCCCATACTCGAACTGCATAGGCGGATTTTCTCCGCTTTCCTCGCCGCGCTGCCTGTACACTTTGAGGGCGGCATTGCCGGCGGCGCAGTCTGTGAGTTTTTCGGACCAGGTTTCGTGCGCGGGGAGTTCGCGGGTTGCGGCGGCGCCGCAGGAGGGGGACGCGGGGGTGGAGGCGATCCACACGCTGTAGGGGCAGGAGTTGAGGATTTGGGCGTGCCCTGGGGGTATGGCGAGAGGGTGGAAGGTGCGTGGGACGGAGGGGATGGGGCTGTTGGGTTGGCCGGGGTTTTGTTGGGAGAGGGTGAGGGCAGGGAGGTAGAAGAGGGGGAGGGGGATGTGGTGCGGTCTCATGGCTGGGAACTTGTTCTTGTTAGTGAGATGATTATTTACTTGTGTGAGGGACGGGGAGATGCAAGGAGGGGACATGCCTTTGTTGTACTCGTTGGGAGATGGATAGATCGGGGTTGCCTACTTCCCTAGAATGTCTAGGATGATTCTAATGGTTTGTTTGATGTAGTTTGTGCTGTCTGATTCCTTCTGTGAAATAAGGCTGGGCTCGAAGTTAGATAGGAGAATGTATGAACAGCTGTATATATAGCGAGTTTAGACTTCACAGACCCTGTTATGTGAGCAACGGACAAAGTGGCACTGTAATTTGTGAGCAACTGATCACTCACTCAAATATTGACGGTTAAATGTCGCCAGGCTCTTCACGATTGTTGCATCTGACTAGATAGTCGTCACACTAGGTGGAAGGTGTAGCGTTGAGTCGATGTAAACGGGACAAGCGATCCAACTGTGCAGCGCCTCAGACTCACTCCGTCGTCCAAATTGACTGGCGCCGTGCTGACTCTTTCATTCTAGCAACGTTTCCATTACAACACTCGGACACGTATAAATCCTAGAATAACCCTTTGAAAACGCTGGATTTAGTATGAGTCAGACCTTTGACTTTGCATCGACGATACCGTGGTTCGATACTGCGCTTTGCTCGCTATTCTGGGGCGTTTGAGTTTCGCTTTAGAAAGTGACTGTGAGGTAGATAACGAGAGTTTTTTAGATCGAAGAAATTCCCAATGAACACGCCTTCTTCAGTCAGGGGAATGGAATACAACAGAGGCAAAACACGCGTAGACTCACAACTGGTTGTCCACGAGGAATGGTGACTCTTGAATGAGTCAAATACCGAAGAAGACTGGTTCTGGTTGGTCGAAGTCGGTCTCAGTCAATGAAAAGGAGACTCGCATGTGCACATTTGATGATTTCGCAAAGAAAGCGTCGGACTGCCTGTGAATGCAGCGACACCGCGATCGATTCATCCAGCGCTCGCACCAAGAAGCGCCTGAACGCCTTAGCCTCTATTCATTACTCATGACCGGCGTTGCAAGAACTCTACTCCCATGGTATCATGCTCCGTTATCCAATCTATCAGTACCCACATTCTTCCCTAAAACCATAAATGGCTCTTACAAAAACACCCCCGCCGCAACAGCAGCCATAGCCCCAAACCCCACGCCCAACCCCGCCCTAGGCGTCGGCATCACGCCCGCGCCCGGACTCCCCGTCCCCGTCGCACTCGTAGTGTCACCACTGATAACACTGCGCACAATACTGAACTGGTCCGAGACCTGCTCTTCCTTGAACGCCCTCACGCCCGTCGGCAGCGCCGCATACCAGTCCGGCTTGCTGAAGAAGGTCGTTTCGGCCCCATCGTCGGTGACATCGGCGGGGATGCTGTAGTTCGAAGCGGTGGAGGCGAAGGCTCGTACTTCGGAGGCGGCGGAGGAGACGGAGGATTTGTAGGTTGAGCCGCGCGCGTTGGTGTAGCCGATCCAGGCGAGGCGCGCGTTCAAGAAGACGGAGGTTGTCCATTCGTCTGCCTACGATAACATTAGGAGGGATTTGGGTGTGGGGGAGGGGTGGGACACGTACAGATGCTTGGTTGGGGAAGCTGGGGATTGCGCTTGTGGGGATGGGAGGTTCGGTGTAGACCATGAAGTCGGCTTTTGCGATGCTGGCACTCAGCGCCGCTGCGTAGAGAAACGTCTTCAGGTACATGTTTGGATTGCTAACTGATGGTGATTACAGCGATATTAAGTAGAGAGTCCAGCTGTCCCACAAAGAAAGTGCGATGCGAATGCCGCTGCATGGTTGCTGTTCCTCGAGCTTTTGGCATGTTGGCTGGGGCGGAGCAGTGCCAACGTCTTGGGGACGACGCAATCAGCGGGCGATGAGTGTGACTGTTCCTGGAAAGGTTAGCGTCTCTCACCTCTATCTGCAGACGTGGAAGCCAGCCGAAGCTTCTACGGCGGTCCCTCACCCAGGTATCCAACCGCGCTAGGCCATTAGCGCCATGGCCCATGCACGCTCTCCTCCCTATATAAACCACGGCGCCGCCTACCTCTCTCGCTTTTCTTTCTTCATACTTACCTTGACTAAGTCTGTGAGCTCAACATGTCACAGCCTAGCTTTTATCAGCAGCATTGCACATCGCTGGACTGGTTTAGCTTGATCACTCCTCGTGGGTTTTCTTGGTCGCAATTTTTGCTGGTCGCTCAACTCCTGGTGGGCATTTCATTGGTGTTGCTGCCGTGGGCAGTGCATTGAGGAAGAACATGGATGGATGCATATTCGCAGTCGGTGAGTTGGTTCTGTACATGTTGTATCCGACTGGATTGGTGACTCGGTGACTTATGCCGTCGTTGCTATACGGTACTTAGCATCGCTGTAACCGCTGCATTGACGAGCGGGAGAGCTTACCTGATTCTCTTGACGCCGAGTACTTCACCGTACCGCGGGCATGCTGCGTCGCAGCCGGAGGCGCCGTTGTCGAAGCCGTAGTCGCGAATCTATTCGCCGAATTCGTGGCCATGGACGTCTTCGCCGCCGCAGCTGAAGAAGCGCCAGCGCCGTTCAACTTTGCGCCTTGCGGTATCTTGAGGAAGACTCGCGCTGGAGGGAATTGGCTGATTGGAGGCATGTTCGCGGTGAGAGAAGGATGTCGAATGTCTGTCTGAGAGGGAAAAATAGGTACGGTACAGCACAGAATCTGTCTGGCATGTGGAGCTGCTGAGCGAGCGCGTCTTTTGTATATGAATTCCGCTGTGCCTAGATGGATGGGGCGTGGGTGGAGCGACTTTTTGTATGTGTATCAAAGTTAGTCATACCTGGCGTGTTTGGACTGAATGGTGAGTGGTTTATTCATGGTGCGCGCATCAGGTGAGTGGTGCTGTGAGTGCTAGCGTGGGTCCGGTTGCCCGAGTGGCCGAAATATTTTCGTGGAGTCACCACATGGAAAGGTGGGTGGGCAGAGGCAGGAAGGCACATGCACGCTGGGAAAGCATTTCGTGCGCATGAGCTGGACCATCTATCGGCGAGGATGCACGTGTGAAGCTTCCGTTAGACCGTGGGTCGTGTTGTTGTCCTGTGCTGCCCCGACCGGCCGACGACGGACGTTGCTGAGTTGCATTGCAGATGCGATGCCTTATGACAGAGAGGGAGGCAGCGGGATGCTGTCGGTAATGCCTGTTTGGGAAGTTGTTTTTTGCTTTCCGTATAATTACGGTATTGCTTTTCGGGGGGTGGAGGACGAGTGTGGAGTGGGGGTGAGTTGGACCGATGTCACATGCACCTCGGATACGGAACGGCGCTAAGGCTGAGGTGCGTGAGGTGCTCGGGAAAGGCAGGATGAGAGGGTTGGTCATTGTTCACATGCGAAGAAGGTGTGTATGTCTTGGCGAATCCACTCCGGGAATGAGAAGAGTAAAGTCAATTGGAAGATTTCACGGTACGTCTCCCGGCCCTGCCCTCCTGGACTTCCAACACGACTTCCTTCAGCTGCGAAAAGTAGCTTCTATTGTCAAGGAATTTGTACAACAGATGTTGTACGCCGCGGTCCGGGTAGCTGATGGCGATGAGCTCGAGAGATGCAGGGAGCATGTCTGTGGGGTGGGTCGGGAACGTGGTGGGATCTTTGCGCTTGACGAAGGCGTCTTGTGGTAGGCTCAGCCTTTTCAGGGATGAGAATTTCTCCATTGATTGAAGCGGTTCGACACAATCCAGCCAGTCGATTCCGCAATCGAAGAGGTTGTCTTGGATTGGGGTGACGCGGAACTCTTCGAGTTTTTCAACTGCTGCGCTGATTATGTTGAAGAAGTTCGCAAAGCTACACGGCCAGAAAATTCCCAACGGGGACGAGCGGCGTATGATCGCATGAAGGAATCCCCTCGTTGTGTTGCAGATGCGTATTTCCACGTTGGTCAATCCCTGGAGCTCTGGAATTCGTGTTCGGAATTCAACACCCCAGGGTGCTGAGAGTGCGACCGATTGTAGTACGTGTGCCGGCATTATCGTCGAAAATCGCTGTAAACGCAAGTCTGGGGGTAGTACCCCACCGGGTAGTATCAGTTTTCCGTGAGGCAGATCCAACGATTGGACGCTCTCTACGAAACGAATAACGATTAACTTGCGTGTATCAACCATTGGATGCTCTGAGTTGACTTACTCATCATCAGCCACGACACATTCAGCTCGGCCACGTCGATTGCTAGGTGCTTGATATTCCGTAGTCCCGGAATTACCGAAAGATCCCACAACTTCAGCTCTGCCCATTGTACGTAAGGTATATCCTCACCCGCTTCGACAAACGTGCCATAGGAATAACCAACGTTGATTCCAAACAGCATATGCTCTAGACTGTTCCACACTGGAAGTGGCTGGCGGTTCGTACTTTTTTCAAGGGGACAGTGGCATAGCGTGAGCCGCTCGAGCTTTGGAGCCAGTGCAATTAGTAGGCCAACCCAAGCACCCACATACCCTGTTTCCAACTTCTCGAACCAGCTAGTGTCCTTCTCCACAAGAAAGGAGACGGTGTGAAGCAACCTTTTGCTGCGCAAAGGAATGACTGCCTCGGGTCTGTCCATTGGCAGCTCAATGTGAAGAGCTTTGATCATGCCTGCCAGCTCCGGTCTTTTCATAAGGGTGCGTACCAGATATAGAACTTGGCAGGCATCTTCGGGGTCGTAGTATCCCTCGCGCTTGACGGGTCTCTCACCAAGAACGTAACTGTCATTAATATGGGCCATGAGGCGCGGAGGCGACTCGTAGAGTGCCTCTTCTGCGGCATCTCGCAATCCTCGTGCAGTTGAAATCAGGGAAATGAGGTCCTTACCCTTGAGATTGTGAGCGATCTGGAGTATCAGCTCCTGTGGGAGGTCGGTGATCTTGACCATGTTGGCTCGCAACCCGGCGACGGTCTTGCTGTTGGCGCAGAACGGACTCGAGTGTTGGTGTCTGGAACGGCGTGAAAATTGTTTGTTGTTGTGTGTCGCGGAAAGAAAAGGCAAACGCACGGCCTTGGCAGTCGTAGTGGGCTGTCCGATTGATGCTTTCACTCAGGCACTGCTTTCACTCAGGCACTCTTTCACTCAGGATCCCCAGCCAGGGCACCTCCAATCCCCCAGCAAGAAAAAGACACCGTACAGAGAGACCAAGCCATCTGTCAAGAGACGATGGATTAGTGCACAACGAAAAACGCAACCCCTTGGCACCCCTGGAGCGTAACTGAGAGTTCGTCACTCTCCGTGAATACTCAAGTCGTTGCGTCCATAGGTGAGCCGAATTAGGCTATACATACGATCTTTGATGCGAAATCGGACACAGTCCTGATAGAAGCACATGATGGAGAGCCGCATATGTGCATTTTGTGCGTGTGACACTGTTAGCCAAACTGACTCGGGAGATAAAAAAAGGGACCAGGGGTCTCTGATAGCGTACAATGGCTTCTGTTCAACCCAATCGTGATAATATCTCTTATCGTGATTTGTTCTTTTAAAATCGACGTGCTCAGTCATCACTACCATAGCGCAAGTCGGTCTTTTCGAAGAAGAGGTTCATCTCACTGCTTGACTAGCCGCTACCTCGACAAGCATTGTACCTTCCAAAGCTTGGTATAGCTCTCAGATCCATGCACTACGCACTGTAAAGCTCCAAGAACTCGTGTTCCACTCAGTTTACTTGGCTCTTGTTGTTTACCCTCTCTACTTGCGTCTTGTGTTCATCCTCTTTACTTGCGTCTTGTGTTTACCCTCTCTCTCTTTGATTCCCTTGCGGAGGTCTGCCCATTCGACCGAGATGATGGCAGTGCGCAGAAGAATATCCGAGCTCAGTCGCCAAACCGATCGGATCAGATGATGAAGAAGCTCCTTTTTGGAGCGAACGTTCGGTGAAGGACACCTCGATTCTAGCATGAAGATCCCATGTCAGGGCATTGTACATATCGGCGCGGAATATGTTCAGAGTCCTACACCAATGAGATGAGTAACCCGCAGACCCGAGAGCATGACAAGAAACTCCAACTCACCTGCAACATCTCGAGTCCAACCTTCTATGCTCCATCTCGGGACGCCAACCCAAGCGATGACGCCGCACTACAGTTTTATTACCAACCAGAGCAGCAACCATACCTAGGTACACCCGACCCAAAGAACAAACGAAGACCCAGCGCCCACAAACGCCCAGCCAGCCTGCAAACACACCAACATGCCGCCCCAAGACAGCTCAAGCATCCCATCCGCAAACCACACCCCTCCCCCCTCTCACGCAATACGCCGTATCCCCAATACGCTCCTAAACGACTAAACGATAAACGATAACCCTAACCCCAACCACCTTGTCTCCTCCCCGAAACCCTACCTACCCCACCAATCATCCCCCTCCCAAGCGCTCCCAAGAAAAATTCAAGGACCTTCCACCCCTTCCAGACATGCCCAGCCCCCGCTCGATACAAGCGATACGCTAGTCTCCTCGATGATTCAGTCCCATCAAAGGCTGACATACACACATGTGCACACAGTACTGACACACAGCTTCCAGCTACCTTTCCTTTCCTGTGTGAGTGAGATATTCGTTGTCATTGTGCATGTGTCTTATCTTGTCTTACTCGAATGTTGCGTCTTCGACTGACGCGTCGCGTCACAACTGTCACAACACAGCCTGCCTACCTTAGGTACCCAAGCTCACACTGCACATCTCACCTCACCTACACCAACCCCACGAACGCTTTGCAGCCACGCTACAAGCGCCCAATACATCTAACACACGCGTACCTCACACTACCGGTAGTCTCCGTGCCGGCGGCGGTAGGTGCGTGGAAAAAACCGATCATGTACAACGGGACATCCGCTCCACGCATACAAGGAAGCGAGCGAGCGAAAGGCACATCGCGCCTATCTTTGTCCGAACCTCTGGAAATACTATCTATGTAGACTACGATATAAAGTTTCGCAGTTGGGAGCGCTAGCTCCTAGTGCGAGCTGTCACTTTGCCGCCAATCAGGGAAGCTCCCGGTCAAACGTGTGCGAACGATTGTGATAAACAAAAGACCCGTGGACAGATCTCGGGCACATGAATCTTAAAGAAAAGTAGCCGTGGTACTAAACTACCTACAGCAAGCAGCAATATAGAAAACTAACTTGTACATCAATTCCCCATGCCTGTTCTTCTCCCATACAGTAGATACAACCTCTTCTTGAGGCTGGGGAGATGACAAGATTGTATCGTGCCCATGTAAACCCAAGCCCGCAACCTCTGCGCGCCCATGACCGTGTATCCTGATATACTCGTTGCTATGACCACATTGGTAAGAAACCGAATAGGGTCGCATGTGACCTCAACGCCTGGAATGCAAGAACAAAGGAAGGCCAATTGGCGAGATGAACGTATTTACCGACCCTCACCCATGTCGAAGCGGTGGGTAAGAACCTTTCCAATCTTGCTCTCGGGCTTGGGAGGTATGTGATGATGGAGATACTTCTTGGTGGGCGCTGTTGACGACTTCTTCATCTTAGAGGCATCAATGCAACATTTTGGATCCTCGTAGGTTTCTGGGCAACAGCAGTTGATGCCCTTGACGAAGGAAGAGTCGAGTACTTACTTCGCGAATCGTGATGCGCTTTTCGGGGATCGGATGGAGCATCTTCAGCATCAGACGCTTGATAGCCGGCGGGTTGACGAGACCGAAGATTCTGCCGCACTTGGGGTGACCATCCGGGCCATCAGTGATCCGGCCATCAGGATGTTCTTTCAACCACTGCTCCCAGCCGTTACTGAACCTTTCGTAATACGCGAAATTCCGGCTTGGCGCCCTGCCAGGGACAGCCCCCGAAGGTCATGGTGAGATAGACGATCGCGCAGGACCAGACATCAAGCGGACGAGGATCGTAACTACCCTTCTTCTCAAGGACTTCAGGCGCGATGTACGGGAGGCTACCGCAAATTCCAGGAGCAGAAAGGCGGACTTCCCCCATGTTTTTTCCACACTCGCCGCCTGCAGCACGAAGACCGGGATGTTCTCCACTGAACACCTCCGCAACGCCAAAGTCGGAGATCTTCAGATGACCCTCCTTGTTGAGCAGCAAATTCTCCAGTTTGATATCGCGATGGGCAATGCCGTGGCTATGCAGATACCCGACACCCCTTAGCAGCTGTTTGAAAAAGCAGAGCCGATCATCTAGTGTGTAAAAGCCCTCGGGACCGCCTGCAAAGAGTTTCCGCTCTACCAGCGAATACAGCTCGCCATGGGCGCAGAATTCCATAACGTGGTTCCATCGGCCGCGATTGGTGCATAATCGTACTGTCTCCACGATATTGGGATGGTGGAGGCTCTTCGCTATGGTGTATTCAGACTTGATCTTCTTGATGTAATCATCCTCTGACTCATCCTTGTCGCGCGCGCGGAATTCCTTGACGGCGACCAGATCCTCGCTACCCAGGCCTCGGCGAGCCATAATGCGGACCTCCGCTGTCGCTCCCTTGCCCAGGATTTTCCCTCTTTTACCAGGCATCAGGCTAGAGCTCTTGAACTCCTTGTCAAGATCGCAGCAATCAACAACAAACTCATCAGGCAGGCTCAAACTCAACCGGCGGGCTTTCATGCCTACTCCCGAGTTGGCGGCCTTCGAAAAGGTCGCTAGCATGCCAACTGTTGGCTTGTCCTCGTCCGAGTCCTCCCGGGGCACCTGCTCGGTGCTCGCTGATCGTCTGCGTGTCCACGTGTGCCGTTTTCCACCCCCTCCCCCATTTCCAGCCCATTTGATACCCGGGTTCTTTTGCGATGTCATATTTGAAAGCGCAGTGGATGACGTCGAGTGGGAGTGGCCAAATCGCGACTTGTGCTCTTTCTGTTCGTTTGAGATGGTGCTAGAGGGAGAGCGCGGCGAAGGTGGAGAGTTGGAGTGAGAAGACTTGGGGGTATTGCGCCCTGATAGAGAAAATGTGCTGAACCTCCGGCCGGTTCGCGGAATGTCAACGGCGGGCGTGGAGACATGGGCGGGACCATCCACTCCGGTCTTCACAATCAGCTTTTCGGTCTTGGGGCCGTCCTTGTGCGAGCCCGTACGATGGAGCTTGGTGCGCACAAAGGAGCCTACACGCTTGCCAATGCCTAGCTTTTCAGGCGCAGGAATAGGCTGCTGCTCCGCTTGTGCGCCTGGTTTAGGGACTGGCTGGGGGGGAGCTGCGGCGGGCGAGGCAGGGGAGACGCGCGGGGCTGGAGCGGGCTTGGTTGGCAGCGACTCTGTGTCGGCCTCCTGCATGTTGGCGGCTGGGGTTAGGAAGTCGGCAGGCTCATCGTGGCCAAAAGGATCTGCGAATGGCGTGCTGTCGCTCGTCGGAGTGGGCGGCTCGGTAGGCTCGCTAGCCGTGGACTCGTCTTCCTCGGCAATGGGCGAGTTTTTGACGTGCGAGCCTGTGCGGATAAGGTGTGGGCGTCGGCTGTGTCGCCCTTTGGCAGAGTCACCAAGGGCGGCAGGTTGTTTGAAGCCGCGAGCGGCATGGCGGTATATTTCCGTAGTAAAAATAAACGGGGATGGACAAACGCCGTGCGAGGTCGCTAGTTAGCTCTGCGTGCAAACAGAATGGTACCTGCGTTCCTCGCGGGGCGGGGGTGCGACTATGCCCGCTGCAGCGAACTGGGCTGGTGGTGGTACGTGTCGAGGGACGAGGAAGCGGAGGGATGGAGGGAGGGGATGGAGAGGGACGCTGTGTTGTATGCTGGCCGACGTGAAAGAGCCATCCGACGGTGAGGCTTCAAGCGGGGGGCGGGATGGTGAAGTTGTTTAGGAGTGAAAGAGCTTTGGCTTGTGGAGGACCGTGGACCGGTGATGTAAGAGACGAGGAACCACGGATGTCGGCACCGAGGGGGAAAGAGCAAGAGCGAACCGGGGGAGGAAGGGGCCACCCGAGCGGACTCAGCAGCAGACAAAGTATGTACCCAAGGGTCGAATTGAAACCAGACGGAGCAGAGACGACTTGTGCAAGCTGGCGGCGGAGTGCGGGAAGTGCGGCTTAAGGAGACGGACTTTGCGAGCCTTGGAACCGCCCTGAGCAGCTAACCAGCAGCAGCGGAACCTTGCCAATCTAACATGCTGTGCGGCCCTGCCCGGGCAGGACCTGCACGGATGATTCCACCCCACAGTGTGTACACACCCACCGCCGCGTCACTCCAGATGAGCCATCCTGGCCAGGCACGCTGTACAGTAGCTCGCACTCGCTCGGGCCTTGCGAAGATTCGGAAGCCTGCCAGGATGCCATCTGAGATTGCGCCCTGTCAAAATCGCCGGCATCCCCCGTTTCGTCCCCAGACGTTACGCCCTGCTCCGGTCTGTGCTGCGACATCTGGGCCCTGCTAACCACAGTGGGGGCTCGACCTATTCTAAGCCGCCCAGCTGATCTTGTCCCGCCTGCGGCATTTTTCTGCATCCTCGCTGTTCACGTCGCCCTTGCGCACAATCCAGCCGCCTAGGTACCATGCATCGACGCGCCGCCGTGTGCGGAAGCGCTGGCTGCACGCTGCCGACAAGCCCTCTCTTTGCGTCCGCTTCTGGCCGCTTCTGGCAACACACAAGCGCATCCATGGACTCCTGCGACCGAAAGCCTCACTCAGCCCCAACCAGCCGCGAAAAGCGAGCAAAACTCCTCTCGTGGGGGTGCATGCCCGGGTCCACGTCGTGTAACCACGGTGACCCCGCAAATGCTCGATAGTCTACTCGACCCGCCGACCTCTTCATCCACCCGAGCCTGGCGACTGGCTCCCGTGTCCGACATAACCTGCCCAGGCCGTCTACAGAGTACACCTGCTCTCAAGACTCGAATCAGCTTCTCCACGCTTCCCGCATTCTAGCTGCCTTCTGAGCTCGTGACCTCGTGCGTGGCTCTTACAGCAGTTCAACCGCTCCGATGCGTCCGAATCGTGGACCTGTGACAATCGCAGCTTCATTTTCTTGTGCTATGCATATCTATGCCCGGCCAGTCGGCTTCTTGTTGCTACCACCACTTCTAGCATCAAGGAGCATTGCTCTGCCCCATATACTTCCCCCACATTCACAGACAGCGCACCTGCAGTAGCGGAGAAGCTCTGTCGTGGCATCGCGATGAATAATGCCATCATGGCATGCCCGTCGTAGCGACGTGGGGGCACATCACACGTGAGGTCTTGCCCTTAACTCTTTCGCGTCTGACTGACGACGACAGCTAGGGCCTGTATGCCGCGTATCAGTGTAATCCCCCATCCATTCCACTGCCTCCAAAGATTGTCGGATCCACATAGATCGCCCAACAGCAGTTTTTGTTTTTAACTAAGCTTAAAGTCTATAGGTATAAGCAATTGTACAACTTTTATATCACTAGCTTTAGGCTAATATACCCTAATAAATACTACTTTAGCACTATATTAAAATTATTTTTATTTAGTAATATACTATAACGGTCCTTGCTGGCCTATCTGCTAAGCACGCCCTATCACCTTTCCTTTACACCCTATTTCTCCTATTTGCGCCTTTTACCTTTCTAAAGGCGCCTTTTCTAGCTAGTATTAGCGTAGTAGTTAGTAGTTAGTATAGACCTATACTCTATACTACCCTCTATATAAAAAAGGGCCTTCTATATTTCTTTCTTATTTACTATCTTAAAATAGTATTAATTTAACTAGCTCTTTTAACTATTCTAGCTATTCTTAATAGGTTAGCCCTATAAGACTATATACCACTCTTATATTATTCTAAGACTAACTCTTATTATTTAGTTATAGAAAGTAATATAATATTTACTTTTTTCTTAAAATACTACCTATAAGTAGTTAAATTAGCAAAAATTTTAGCTTATTAGATTAAGCTAAAAGCGTATTAGTTATTTTAGTACTAGGTAGCTATTATATTACGCTAAGCTTACTAGATTAGACTAGAAGTTTTAGGTAGTTATTATACTACGCTAAGGTAGATTAGACTATTATTTACTAGATTAGGCTAGAAGTTTATTAGTTACTTTAGTGCTAGGTAGCTATTACACTATACTAAGCTTACTAGATTAGGCTAGAAGTTTATTAGTTACTTTAGTACTAGATATTTATTATACTATACTAAAGTTTATTAAAAGAGACTATATCTAAGTCTCTTCTTTACTTATTATATAAAAGTAGAAAATTTAGTTAGTTACTTTTATAAAAGACTAGTTTAATAGGTTACACTATTATAGTTTATTAAGAGAGATTACTCTAAGTTATAAAAGTAGTAGTACTACTTTACACTAGTAGAATTAAGATACTACTAAGGCCTATTTAGAGAGCTAGAATTTTAAGTCTACTAGCTACTAGTTATAGCGTAAATAGTAAAAAGTTCTATTAGTTACTTCTATATAACTTTATACTCTAGTTTAATAGATTACACCTAGATTTACCAAAAGAAATTCTCTTAGTCTATTAAGAGGCTGCTCTAAATAATAATAAATAATAATAATAATAATAAATAATAATAATAATAATAAATAATAATAAATAATAATATAATAATAAATAATAATAATAATAATAATATAATAATAATAATAAATAAGATAAAAGAATAATAAATAATAATAATAATAATAATATAATAATAATAATAATAATAAATAATAATAAATAAATATAATAATATAAATAATAATAAATAAAATAATAATAATAAATAATAATAAATAATAATAAATAAATAATAAATAATAATAAATAATAATAAATCAATAATAAAATAATAAAATAATAATAATAATAATAATAATAATATCTAGACTCTCCTCCCTCCTCCTATCCTCCTCCCTATCCTCCTCCTCCTACCTCCTAATCCTCCTCCCTCCTCCTCAATTCCGACTATTTTTCTATAATATCTAACTAGTATTATATTATAGGGCTAAAGGCACTAAGTAAGGTAAATTAGAATTAGGCTCTAGAGGTGCTATAGCGCTATCTATAAAAAATTTATATAAGTAATACTTTTACCCTCTCTATAAGGCGCCCTATCTTACTTACTAAGCGCGCTATCTTGCACTTATAAGATACCTAGACCTACTAAATCTAAGTACCTTACTATATCTAACTATTAACCCTTCTAGGTATTTTTTATTTATTTCTTACTATCTTTATAATAGACGCCCCTAATAAACTACTCTAACACTTAGAAAATCTTAATACTAGGTTACCCTAGTGCTAACTTTACTAAGTAGCTTTATTTAGTCTATTTTAATTTTTTACTACTCTACTTTACTAAGTAGCCTTATACACTTTACCTTAGTTAAGCTTATATTAAAACTAGGATAGCACTAATTATAAAAACCTACTCCTTTTGCTATAATTATCCTAGCCCTTACTTTTACTAGGCTATTAATATTGCCTAGCTATCTTTTAGTATAGCTTATTAATATATTATAGTTAAATATCTTTATTATAATCTCACTTTTACTTTAAACTTACTAGTAGTTAGTTTCTAAATCTAATAACTTTATACTATTATTTTCTAAAAGTTTAAAATTAATATATATTAAGTAACCCTAACTACTTTATCTAATAATAGAGACTTTAAAGTAAAGCCTAAGTCTAATTACTTTAGCTAACTACTTCCTACTACCCTTTCCTAGCTATTGCTAGAATAGCTAGATAAGCTAAAAGACGCCTAACCTAGTAAGGACTATAGTAATTATACTAGAGAAGAGGCGCTTAATAAGAATAATTTTTTATAAACTTAGTATTACTTACTATAATAATAGCCTAGAAGATAATAATACTACCTATTATAGTAGCGAATTAGAAGATAAAAAGCCTACCTATTATAATAATCTTTCTAATAATAACTCTAAATTTACTAACCCTAATTAACCCTAAGCCTAACTTCTTATAAAAAGAATACTTAGGCAATAAATTTAATAGTAAACTACCTAATAAAATCTTCTAGAACGCTAATAATTAGAAGCTGTTTTCTAACTATTAGCCCTTACTCTAATCTACTAGTTACCTAACTTACTCTACTTCTAAGAATACCCTAAGCTACTAAAATAGGTAGCCTAGTTTATTACTAGTTAAGTAGCTTTCTAGCTACCTTACTATATATAGGCACCTATTACTTTTAGCACTCTTACCTCTAGTTATTTTCTCCTTAGCTAGCTTACTACTAATTTAGTAGCTTTCTAATTATTATATATATAAGGCACTTTTTAGCACTCTTACTCTACTATACTAGCAGCCTCTATAGCTTTATAAGCTGCCTTACCCTAATTAAAAACTATATAGTTAGGTTAATATAATTTTTAATACTTTTTTATAGTACTAGAGAATATTATATAATATAATTACGCTCGCGCATAATAACCTAACTAGAAAGTTTTTAGCTAACTACGTTTTTATATAGTATTAGAGCTAAGAATGCGCTCTATTAGCAAAACGCTAAACGCTAAGATATAGTTTCTAACTAACCTAGTACTAATCTATCTTTAACTACTTTCCTTAATATCTTTACTAAATAGTAACTAAACTAAAAACTAAGACTACTATTACAACTATAGGGGCCTATTGCCCCTATTACAGCCCTCTTTAGCCCTAAAATAGTGCTAGTTATATTAAAAATTCGCTAAAATACCTTATTTTTATATACTTTTCTTTCTATTATTAGACCTTAAAAGGGGAGTTATATAATAGTTCTTACTAGCCTACTTACTAAGCACGCTCTATTATCTTTTCTTTATACCCTATTTTTCTTAGTTGTGCCTTTTACCTTTCTAAAGACGCCTTTTCTAGTTAGTGTTAGTATAGTAGTTAGTATAGGCCTATGCCCTACACTATTCTTTATATAAAAAAGGGCCCCCTATATCTCTTTCTTATCTACTATCTTAGAATAGTATTAATTTAACTAGCTCTTTTAACTATTCTAGCTATCTCTAATAGGTTAGCCCTATAAGACTGTATACTGTCCTTATATATACTACTAACTATTTTATAAAATAAGTATTTTTAATTACTAAGTAGAGGGCTCTACTTTTTTTTATTATATTATTTAGAATAAAAGCCTTTATTATTCTACTTCTAGGTAGTTAATTAATAACACATAAATAAACTATATTCTATTTAATAGTAATAACTATTATTAAAACTACTACTTTTTATAGGTATATAATAGAAATAAGAGTGCTTACTTTATCTACTATATATATAATAGTAGATATATTAAGTTATTTAAAAATTTATTTAAATAGTTTAAAATTAAAAAAATAGAATAAGTATAATTAAAAGGAGTTATGTGTTATTAATTAACTACCTAGAAGTAGAATAACAAAGGCTTTTATCTTAAATAATATAATAAAAAAAGTAGAGCACTCTGCTTAGTAATTATAAAGAGCGTAAAAAAGGTGTTATAAAAATAAAAAAAGGATAATACTCTTTACACTCTAGTTAATTATTTTATTAAGTTAATTACTTTGCCAAGACTCTACTAAAACGTACTATTAGTAATAGTATAACGTAATACCTTAACTATATAATAAACTACTAGCGTTAAAAGAAGCGCGTATATAGCTTACAATCTAGGCTATTAAATAAAATACGACACTTTCTTAGCGACGCGCTATAGCCCTCTATAACGTCTCTTAAAGTATACTTAGTAACTAACGCGCTAGAAAGACATTTAGATATAATTGCGCACCTAATAAAATAAGACTTACTATAAGAAAGGAGTAGGTAATTATATAGTATATACTCGATCTAGACGCGTAAGGATTTCCGCCCCAGCTTAATGCCATAAAAGATATGGCTAATTCTTTACTAGCTGCACGCCACTATAAGCTAGTTAGCTAGAGGTGGCCTTATAACTTTGTTAAGCGCTAGCCAAAGCTTTAAGTTAAGTTTAATCGAAAGTATGACTATAAGAAAGCTCTTTAGAAGGATTCTAAGGTAATACGAGGCTAGTTCTAGCTTATAGAGAATATAAAGACTAGGTATAGTATTCTAAATAAGAACACCTATAATTTTAATAAGTCTGGCTTTATAATAGGTATAATATCGACTAGAGTAGTAGTTATAGACTCTAAGTGTTAAGAAATAATTAAAGTAGGTATAGTAGAGCAATAGGGAGTAAATAACAGTTATCTAAGGCATTAACGCAATGGGGTGGTAAATTCCACTCTTTATTATCTTTAAGGGCAAGCACTACCTCTCTGCCTAGTATAAAGAGAAGGATCTACCTTATAATTAGGTTATTACAGTCTCTAGAAACGGCTAGATAATAAATAAGCTTAGTCTATAATGGCTAAAGTACTTTAATAAGTATACAAAGAGGCGTACTACTAGTAAAGTATGTTTACTTATTATTAATAGCTATAAAAGTTATAACATACTTAAATTCTAAAATTACTATAAAAAAAGTAATATTATTACTTTCTATATGCCTCTATATTTGTTACACCTCTTATAGCCACGTAATATAGGTTATTTTACGCTGTTAAAGAAGATATATAGGCGCTAAGCTAAGAATCTAATACGTAACTATATTACGCACATTTCTAAAATTAAGTTTCTATTTTACTTTATTACTACTTTTGAGGCTTTAATTACTAAAAGTAATATTAAAGAAGGCTTTTAAGGTGCTAGTCTAGTGCCCTATAACCTAGAAGTTATAATATTGCAGCTTAACGTCTACCTATATACGCCTTTACTTTGTACTATTCGCGATAGTATATAGGAGTCGTAAACTTCGTAAAATAGTATAGAACTTAGGTTGCAATCGACGCTAGTTAAGTAGAGAATTTAAAGGCATATAGATAGTTCTCTAACTTATATAGTTAAGGGCGGTAAAAAAGCTTATTAAAGGCGCCGAGCTAATAGAGCATTCTTTAGTATTAATAACTAAATATAACACTAAACTTTAAGCTACTAATAAGGCTTCCACATAATATAAATTGTATAAAAGAAAGCGAGTATAGCGTAAAAAAGATCTTATAGCTAAAGAGGGCTAGCGGCTAGCCACTCTAAAGGAGTTTGGGGCGCGTAGTAATGGGCAAAAGGCAAAGAAGAGGGTGCGCGCTAATAGAGGCAAATCTACTTAATAGCGCTGTAGACGCTACGGCAAGCCTAGGCATAATAAATAACCTATAGGTAGCCTATAAAAGTAGATTCTAAATAGATTAGCCTATCTAGACTATTAAAAAAATAGTTTGTGTTAACTCTGTACTATTGTAAATAGTATAGAACTTAGTGGGGTCTTGGCAAAGTAATTAACTTAATAGAATAATCGACTCGAGTGTAAAGTACGTTATAATTTAAAAATATAATACTTAATATTTATAGTATAATAAAAAGCTACTATAAAAATAGTAAGCTAAAGTCTAAATATCTAAGTAAAGTAATATTAGTTTAAGTTAGTAGTATATAAATAATAAACTAATTAAATATTATTAGTAAAGTAGTAAAAGTATTAAATAATACTAAAACCTTTTTAAATAACTATTAATAAAAAAACGAATAGTATGTGTTTATTAAATTATCTATCTAGGGGTAGAATAATAAAGGCTTTTATCTTAAATGATATAATAAAAAAGTAGAGCCCTCTACTTAGTAATTAAAAAGAGCGTAAAAAAAACAGCATGAATATATAATATTGGCTAGTTACTATATATAATATAGAAATATAAATAAAACTCTCTCTTTTTCTCTCTCTTTCTCTCTTTCTCTCTTTCTATCTATTCTAATATTTTATTTTATATAAAATTATTCGTAGCTTTTTACTATAATCTTATAGAGCGCTTAGCTATAATACTAAGACTAGGCTTCTATTTATTCTCTATTAATATAAATTATTTAACTAGAGTAATAGAGTTAAGAGCCCTTCGTAGTATATTTTAGTTAGTGTTAAGCTTAGTAGTTAGTATAGTAAGCTTTAAAGTAAATATTATAAGTAAAGTTTTTTACTAAAAATTTATATACTTTATTTAGTAAAAAAACTAATATTTTTATTATACTACTAGTTTTTTTTATAGTAGTTATATGTGTGTTATTAATTAACTACTTAGGGGTAGAATAATAAAGGCTTATATCTTAAATAATATAATATAAAAGCAGAGCCCCCTACTTAGTAATTAAAAAGAGTATAAAAAGGTAATTATAAAAAAGCGTATATATGTTTTTTTTTGTAACTAAGGGGTTTCTAATAAAAATATCATATTAATAGCAGTTATCTCTTCTACTATTATTTACATAGAAAAGCGTTTTAAAGTGTTAATAAAAGCGTATATATAGCGTTATTTTATCTACCTAGGGGTAGAATAACAAAGGCTTTTATCTTAAATAACATAATAAGAAAAGCAGAGCCCCCTACTTGGTAATTAAAAAAGAGCGTAAGAAGCGTATATCTATAAGTTCGCTTAGCGAGCTTATAACGCGCTAACCCTTTTTATTAATACTACCACCTTAAAACGCTTTCTTGTATATATAATAGTAGGAGGAATATCTACTATTATTATAATATTTTTATTAGAAACCTCTTAGTTATAATATATATATATATATATATATATAAAGTTAGTAAAATAAAATTTATTATTAAATTAACTTACACTATTTTTAATTACTAAGTAGGGGACTCTACTTTATATATTATAATATTTAAGATAAAAGTCTTTATTATCCTACTTCTAGATAGATAAATTAACACTATTAAATTAACTACCTAGAAGTAGATTACTAAAAGCTTTTATTTTAAATTATATAATAAAAAAGTAAAGTCTTCTACTTAGTAATTAAGAATAGCGTAATAAAATAATTATAAAAAAGCGTAGTAAAATAGTATAGTTTAATTAAAGCTATAATAAAGTAAATTTTAAAAGTAAAATCTAATAAAATAAAGCTACTAAATAAAATAAAATAAAATAAAAGTTAGCTAAAATTACGCTAGTAAATAGGTATAGGTTAGGTTAGAATTAGGTTCTCTCTATATAAAACCCTAACTCTAATCTAACCTCTATTTATATAGATTTTGCGCTAGTAATAGGTATAGATTAAGTTAGAGTTATAGTTTTTTTTTTTTTTTTAAAAACTAAGAAGTTTCTAATAAAAATATTATAATAATAGTAATTATTTCTTCTACGTTATAGATATATAAAAGCGTTTTAAAGTATTAATAAAAAGAATTATTAGAGTTATATATAGGCTATAGATTAGGTTAAAGTTATATAAACTAGTCGGCTTACTAAATATCTTTTTTAACCTTATTTTTAGTTTAAGGTTAAAGTAGATTAAAATAGAAATTTATTATATACTACTATATATAGCATCTAATTTTAATTAAAGACTAACTTTAAATACTACTTAATAATATAATAATAGTTTAAACTTACTTATACTCTCTATTATCTATAAGCTTCTAGTTCTAATATAAGATTTACTTACGCTATAAATAGTCTATCTAGTTTATTAATACTAGTATTACTATTATTAACTATCTACACTTACACGCTACTTATATAGCGTACTTACTTAGATAAGCTAATATAGTAGTAGCTATAATTATAGTTAGGAGAATTTTATAAATCTATATAATGCTTTTACTATACTAAAGCTTATTAATAAAGATTTTATTATTCTTTTTTTACGTTTTCTTTTAGAGGATTCTATTATTAATAAAAAGTAATTACGATTACTAGTTTAGAAATATAATTATTTTATTCTTAGTAAACTAGACTAGCTACTAACCTAACTAGTAGATAAGAATAGTCTTATAAATAGTTAAGTATACCTATTTCTTACGCTAGATAAGTATTTTATAAATAGAATAGAATTCTAGCGTAGTTATTATCTAGATAATAGTTATATAGAACTCTAGTATATACTTTTTAGTATTAGTAAGTACCTTAGTGTTTAGTAAGATCGCTATTAATATCTAGGTAAATAGTAGAGCGTAGAGGAATAGTAGAGATTTTATTAAAAAAACTTTAAAATAGTAATAGAGTAATAGTATATATTATTAATTTAACTACCTAGACGTAAAATAATAAAGACTTTTATTTTAAATAATATAATAAAAAAAGTAGAGCCTCCTACTTCGTAATTAAAAAAAGAGCGTAAAATAGGTAATTATAAAAAAAAGCGCCTTCGAACTACTAAGTAAGCTTGGCGGTCTTGGCGCGCATAGCTCCTATATATAAAGTTAATTTATAAGAAAAGACCACGATTAAAACTTTAAAGAAGAAAGTAATTTATAAAGTTATTAGATTCTAAAATAAAAAAATTAAGAAATATAGTACTATTAAATAAGATAAATAATTTATATAAGCTATTAGCTAATAATAAGACTATTAAAACTATATAAAGATTTAAGGTTTTAGATAGTAAGCTATTGGCTTTTTTTTACTAGGGGTAGCTACTATAAAAGTTATTAAGACCTTAGTACTATTATAATATTAGTAATAATAAATTATAATAAATATATATATTAATAATATAATAGTATTAATTTTACTTTTATTTAAATCTCTTTTATATATATTTTTAGGTTAATAATAGTAAAAGAAATAACTACTATTATTATAATATTTTTTATTAAAAACCTTTTAGTCGTAAAATAAACCTATAGATCTTTAGAAAGTAATTAAAATTACTACTTTTATTACTATTAATTTTTTTATAATATAAATTATATAACTCTAATAAGTACTTTAATTTAACCTATATCTAAAAGTTTTTATAACTTAACTTAATCTATATTTAAAGTTTATATAACTTAATCTAATCTATATTTAAGATTTATATAACTTTAACTTAATCTATATCTAGAGTCTATATAACTCTAACCTAACCTATACCTAAGCTAGATATTTTAAAACCTATTTACTAGCCTAGCCAAAATTTAAATTTAGTAAAAAAATTAGTTTTAATTTAAGATTACTATATATTATAAACTTTACTTTTAAAAAGTTAGCTAAAGTAGTTAAAGTTTAGTAAAAAAATATAGTAATTATTAACTTTAAAAATATTACTATTTATTTTAGTATTTAAACAAAGTGCTTAAAGTAGCTAAAATTTTAAATAGTAAATAGGCTAAAATAAATAACTATTTAAACAATAATAGTTATAAAAGTACTTTAGTTAATAGTTAACTATAGTTACTAGTACTATAAGTATATAAGTAAAGATAAGCTTTAGGCGACAAGTACAATTAGAAATTACTTAGGATCTTAGCGTTCTTAGCTCCTGGAATTTATCTATAGGGTAGATCTTAGAGATCCTCTACGTAAAAACAAATCCAAGACAGGAGATCTCTATTAAAGGTTTCCCAGTCTGCACGTCAAACTAACCTCCGACGCCGCTTGCAGATCGTTTTCAATATTGTCCCCCTCCCTAAAGTTCCCAACAGATGGATAGAAACGGTGACGGCGGACTTGTCCTTGTCTTGGCAATTACTCTTAATGAAGTGAAATTCCACTGGAGTTCAACCTTCCGAACCTTCCGTTGCTCTTGGCAGGGCCGAACAGCACGACGGAATTCTTGGCGCATTGGATAGCCCGATTCCGCGCTTGGCACCGCCCAAACGGACCCCTGATAATGATTTCATATCACATCGAAATGTAAAAACAGCCATTCCTCCTGCGCGAGTCTCGGCGCTGACTGCCGTTGTTTTTGCTTGGATTCCGGCCCTCTGGTAGAGACAAAGGGTACGAAACGTCCGCTGCTTGGCGGACGGACAACGCATCCACGCACGAAGGGTGCAGGGCCAGTCTCGAAACTCTCAACATTGGGGAGTGAAGCGTCGAATACGAAGAGCAGGACCGCAGAAGCCCGCTTCCTTCCATTGTACATGCGTTGATTTGTGAACGGTCACTGTTGCGATAAGGCACTTGCATCTAACGCGCAATCCCATGCACAGTCAGAGATCTACACAGTACGGAGCAAAGAAGGAAAGTTCAAGCGTGTTCTACAAACAACTGACCGAACCAATGAAGCCACCGATGACAAGCTTATTCGTGTCATTCATCAAGAGACACGGAAACGCCCGCAGGCACGCCGGCCACTATGTTTCTAAACTCTGTAATAAAGAGTTGCAACAAGTTAAGTCCGCCAAGGCCATCGTATGTCGTACATGTCTAGCCAAGACGACACAGGCCTTTCCCGCCTGTACAAGCGTTACAAGCCTACTCTTGGCTCTATCTAAAACTCTCGGGCACATACCAGAGAACCATAACGGCTAGCTACTGCACACAGCGGACTTGGCATATCCTGTCCGTGACCTTGCATACCAACCGGATACTTTCCACCGTCTAGATTGCTGTGCTTATGGCGCCGCAACATGCTATTGCGGGAGTGATCGACGTACAACAGCACCAGGTGTGGACATGCGCCGAGGCGGACCTCCCGGAGGGATGATCCACACGGCTTCCTCACCGTGCACACTGCAGAGCGTACTGGGGCAGAGATCCTCTCCGCTGTCTATCTTACTCGGCGTAATGCAAGCCACCTGACAAGGCAACTTCCGGTTTCTCCTTCAAGAAGGTTCGGTCCGGCCAGATAGCCCGTATCTGCAGCTGCAGCGGTACGTATCTGCACAATAACGTATCCGCGCAGCATGTCTCATGTTGATACCGTCTTTCCACCACGCTGTTAGATTTGTGCAACCGCTCAGCTAGTCGGCTGCCAGATAGACAGACAGACAGACAGGTTCCTTGCCTAAAGCCCGACGGGAGAGACCAGCGCCGGTCCAATGTGAGTACCGCTATTCTCCCTTGGTCCAGACACAGGACAGACACACGCGTACCGAACACGCAAAACGCAGTCCACATGCCAAGGCTCCACACAATGTACTGCCGCGTATCACGGCTCTAGAGGCTGGTCATGGCTAAGTGCTACGGTTCCAGAGTTCTTTGCCTGTCGGGCACAACGGTGCGAGACCTTGTAGTGAGACGGCGCTGACACGCTGCTGTCTTACCGTGGTGTCGTGGTGGGTTCTTTGGGTGCCGACGGCGCGGTTAGGGAGCCCTGTGTGAGGTTGTACGGTGGTTTCTGGGGTTCTGGGGTTCTGGGGTTTTGGGCTTGTGGGATGTGGTACCTACTGGGGAGGCTGGGACTTGTGTTCGTTCTATGGGAGTTCTGGTTGTGAGGTGGGATGTTTTTCATAGAGGGTTGCAGGGTTAAATGGGTGGGGTTCAAGGACGTTGCTGTTGTTGATGAATACATGACAGCATCTCTTCCCCAAGGCCAGAACATCTATTGCATCTAGAGTCGTGAGCGTGTGCATAGTCACAAGTGCATACTCCGGATCTAAGCTACATATTCGAATAACATAATTACTGCAAAACTATTCATACTGTACACACGCATTGCGCCTCACCCGGTTCCTGCATATCTACACTCTGACATACCATCACACTCATACTCTCCCAACGCTTCATGATGCTCATCTGCTTTTCAAGTTTTGAAGATCTTCGTTGTGTGGAGATTCTAACCAAGTTCGAGTCCGCACCATACACAGAGAGGGTAAAACAGGAGGCACTAAAACCCAGTACCTAGCACACAGTGGCAGTAGAAAAATATACACAAAGTCACGATGATTTCGTCGTCGACGTTCTGCAGCTTTTCAAGTTTTAATACCTGCTGATAGTTATGCGTCAAAGCACATATATTCATAAAAATTATTGGGTATCCACGTTTTCGATACCTGGACTTCAGGCTGGCGAGCTGACAGCGTATACGACAGCGCTTCTTAGTGAGGTAAAATGAGGTGAGGTACATTGCAGTACTTGACGACGGAAACAAAGTAGAGCTGGAGAATAGTTGTCGGTATTGGAGATAGATGGAGTGAATGGCGTGATGAGAATAGAGTATGTGGAGGTGGACGGCTGGTACATAGGTTTCTTGAGAAAAGGTTTCTCGTTGGGTTTGTTAAAGATTTAATCATCGCTGTTTGTTTGCGTCTTTGCTACTGATGACTTGAGCTAGGGCTTATAGTGTGGACATTATTACACAAGCATCTAAATCCTATAAAAAAAAAGTCTATAAGATAGCTAGCTAGCTACTGTTAAATCAATAGGCCTACACACTTCAGAGCCTAAAAATGCGGTCTTAGTGACTTATCTTGCTATTAAGCGAGTTGCACAAGCGTTACAACTAACATGTTTTTGTCGGTGAGGAGGGGCCGAATTTTTTTTTTGGCCGATATGCGAGTTGCACAACGCGTCGATATAAGCGCGGTTAATCACGTTTCTCCGTCTACGAAGCTTAAACTATCCCTATTTCTACTAGAGTAGAAAATTCATGTTATCATATGCGTGGGATTTGTGCTTGTTGTGAAGTAACATTTAAAAACATTGGCTGGGAAACCTGTCGGTTAAGCAGTATCTTAACGCTGTGCCAATCATCTAATAGGTATTCAAGTGGTTAGTCGGCTATTTAACTAAGCTATTATATGGCACTAACTCTTCTGATCCTCCCTTTGGCTGAATCTGGAAGTTTGGTGTAAAGGTTCGAAAACTTGACTGGTTGAACCCAAAGTCGTTGACAAACATGTTGTTAAGCTCGCAGTCCTTATAACAATTTATGCACTCTACATTAAATGTTTCAAAAGCATACTTATTAATTGTCTATATAGTTAAAGATCGATAAGTAAGAGCCTAGCAAAGTATCCTGCCTTTCTGAACACAGCTTTGAGCACGTTACTCTATAAAACATGGCCCAGCTCCGCCTTTTCTCGTGAGAGTAAGGCAGCAATACTTTGATTCTTGGATGGTTAAGCCTAGAGTAAAATATCCACCGCAACATTAAAGTAAATTAGAGGCACCGTTGATGCGAAAGCCGACTGTGCGAATGACAACTACGTTATTCTCCACTAACACCACGGCGATACGATTACCCACGTTATAAGAGTAACCTCTCCTAGTACAGTAATTAGTAAGCCATGGAACCGACACACCTAAGCTTCTTCATTGCAACTAGACTATAATCATGACCTTATCGCTTAATATGAAATCCTATTCTAATGAAATGTTCCTGCGTAACTTTTATCTTCACCCAAAAGACCCGATTGCCATAAGCACTCTACAAACAAAAATACCTCGCCACCCTTCACTCACAATGCATTCTTGTACATACGTTCTACATACTCCCGAAAATTTCCCCGCAGACATCCACCCACCCGACCTTACCCTCTCATCAACAAATAACAACATGCAAACCTCAGCCCTTTCTTTATGCGAAAAATAAATAAATTAAACAGCCACGGAGTCAGTGACAAATGTAGTCCCTTTCCCCGTAAGCCTTACTTTTTGTCTACGAGGTGGTTGTATTGACCTTATTGGGTAATGGGCTAATTATGCTGTTGGGAAGATATATCGCGTAAATAGTCCTATCGAGTGCAAATAATAGTGTCATAGATGTTGCATTACTCTCGCTTGCTAGCTTGTGCTTGGGCGCGATTTACTGACCGATATGACTGCATGGATGTTGTGAGAAGGCATTCATAAGGGCTACTTCGAAAAATTTGCTATAGAGAATGTGTGATGCGGTCCACGATAAGGGTATGCTGGACTGTGAACCGTCCACAAGACAGACGGCGGGAAAGGTTTAATAGCATAGACGTAGTTAGGTTGCTACACACATTTTCCCAACATCCGAATTGGAAGGGCGACCTTAGACAGAGCCAAGAGTGTACAGTGAAGTCCCCAATACTAGATACCAAAAAAAATCTACACTACGAAATGGCGACTAAAATCCAACGTCCCTCACTTCAGATCTAGCCAATATTTACTCCATGTGACCTGACCTCCCCTCATGGCTCTCAAGCTCCAGCTCAACATTTCCTCCCCTCCACCTCTTCACCACATCTCCCACACCCCATCGGGCAACACACCCCTCATAATCTTCCAGTGACTCACAGCACCCTCCTCATGATACTTCTCCAGCTCACCCACATCCGTCCTCGTCATGACCCGTCCTCCCCGCTCCTTGTCTACATACTCGTACATGATCTCGTTCTGCGCCTTCGGCTCCAAATAGCTCCTGCGCGCCAGACTACCCATGAAATCGCCATCATCAGCAGCGCGGAACGAGATAGCTTTTTTCCCACGACCGTGGTCCTTCTTGATGCAGAAGACTACCATGTTGATGAAGTCGGGGTCGCCGGGCTTGAGGGTTGCGGGGGGCGCCGTGTCGCGGAAGAGGCGGCAGGCGGGGAATACGGAGTGGATGGTGTTGAGGACGAGCTTGGAGGAGCCGAGGGCGAGGTCGCCGGCGTAGTTGATGGCTACGACGCCGTCATCGGTGAGTAGGTCGTACAGTCCCTGCAGGAACTCTTGCGTGAAGAGGGCTACGGGTTCGGCGCCGCCGGTGAAGACATCATGAATGATGTAGTTGAACGCTCCTGGGCGCGTGCGCGACGTGCAGTGTACGTAGGCGACTGCGTCGTCGATGACGGCCGTGTGGTTGGGCGAGAGGGCGAAGTATTTTGTGGCGTAATGGTGGACTACTGGATCGAGCTCTACAATCGTAGTGTTGATGCCGTGTGAGATGAGGGCGTTGGGCGCCGTGCCAATGCCCAAGCCGATGACAAGAGCGGATTTCTTTGTGTCGGGGAGAGCGAGAGCTTCATCAGCAGCATGGTTCTCGACGAGGCGGACAGCTTCTAGGATAACGAAGACCGAGAAAATGGTCTCCTGTTGGCGCTGACCCTTCTCGTAAGCGGACGGAGTAACCAACCATTCTCCACCAAGCAGCGAATGGTCACAGCGCAGGACGCGGAAAGCGGCGTCTGCTTGGCTTTCCAGCACGGAGACATATCCGGTGTTGGATTCCTGGCGGGCAAGGAGGGTGAAATTTTGTGTAGAGGCTAGAGTTGCATTCGCCCTCTGAAAAGCAGATTCGGAGGAATGGTGGGGATTGGCCCAGAGGGTATGCAAGATTGCTGGGAAGGCGAGTAGGATAATTCTCGATGGCGTTAGGGCGGCGGAAAACGGATCCTATAAGCATCTGAAAGCCTACTCTGGTGAAGAATACGTGGGTTTCCGACGAGCGAAGGGAGAAGTGCGCTAGTGACCTTTGAAGTAGTGGATACGGTGAAATAGGATGCCGCTGGTAAAAGGATTTCCTTGACAGAATCAGGGAGACTGAACTGGGCGAGATTGATGCAGTCCAATAGGTCGATGGCAGCATATATAGACAAGAACAGTAATGGGTAGTATGTCAGGCATTCTATAAGCAATGGTCCGTATGCGCGATTCCAATCTGGCCGCTGTATGGGAACAGAAGGAATTGGACAACCGGCGTCCAATATGCGATTACCGCAATGTACTCGGAGGTAGAAGCTGACACGTACTTATTCAATGCCCCTCTTCCTATCAAGGCCGCGATAGCTGTGAAGGTCATACTTCTCTGATGATGAAGTGATGATGGTATGGAGCCGTACACCGGTGAAAGATTGAGCTGGGAAACGGGAGAAGCGATGCCCGCGATGAGCAGCAGTGCCATTGCCCGTCCGACATTCTTGAGCATTTTTGAAGCTGGTAGTTGCTTTGCTTGCTTCTCCGCCTCTTTCGCCGCTTTGGGCTTCTTTGGCGTCTTCTGCCTGGTCGACATGGCGCAAAAAGTGTGCTGCTCGTACCGCTCTTCTCCCTGCTCTTTCGTGATAATAGCCTCAAGCTGAGTGCATTCAAAAGATATCACAACAACGCAACGTATCTGCAACCAAGAGAAAAAGCCCGGTGCCCAAGTAGATTAATCGCTTAGAAGATGCACGCGCTTTCTTCCCGCTATTACGGACCGCTGTCCCGCGCAGTCACAGGAAGGAGTAAAAGTAGAAGAGCTGATGGAAGAGGCCGAGGCAAACAAAAATTGGGCGGGAAATTAGACAGCGACTTTAAGAGGACTGTAGCGAGAAGGACAGCTGTTGTCGCAGCGGATTACTGGCGCAGTGTTCGAAGCATGAATGAAACGACTGGAGCTGCTTTGGGTATAGTGCAGTGTTTGGTGGGGCAAGCGCGATCGAGACGTGAGGCGAGCTCACATGTGGCGTCATTACCAATTGCGCCTACCGTTTTCGAGTACAACATCTTCTTCCGCTCGCACCTTGTACCTTCTACAAGAACATTGCTAATTCTGCCTGTGTAGCTGGGGCGAGCATGCCGTACCTCGGAAACCCCAACATGCACCCGCTTGCCATCCGCCCTGCTAGCAACCGCCGCGAACCAACAGCGGACGCACGCGCACACCCGAATGCCATCACAAACGAGAATCCGAGCCTGGAGCTAGCGCAGAATGCGCGCACACTCGGTAGTTATGATGTAGACATGGAGGACGCGGATATCGGCCAGTTCCAAGAAGAGCGCTTACGCAGACTCCAGGCGAAGAACCGGCGCAAGCGGTATCTAGAGGTGCACCCAGATTACTTCAACGACTACTCCCTCGAACTCGCCGACCCTATCCTCTACGACCGCCTTATCCGCCGCTTCCAGACCGCTGCGGAACGCGAGGCTGAGGGCCAGAGGAAAGGCTTCTCGGGACAGATGGCCACAGACCTGTGGCGCGTCGAGGCGAAGAAGGAAGCGCGCTCAGCCACCCGAACCCCGCGTCGCTGTTCACTTATAGTCGCGGACCCAATGGAGAGATACGTGAGGCCGATAAGGACGAGGTCCCCATGTCCAAGGAGGAGGGCCAGAAGTGGTGGGTCGACGAGATGAGGCAGCGCTTTCTCTCCGGGGCGACGACGAGGACTTCGATTACAAGAAGGTGGATTCCAGCGACAGATATGACGACCCGGAGGAGGAACGAGATATACAGGACGCCTACTTCGACAGTATGGAGTCCGATTTCGACACGGACGGCGAAGGCAAAGAGAAGGTTCTCACTGGGGAGACAGGCATACAGGATTATTGAGCATGCCGTATTGGACACGGTACAAGCGCATGCTGAAATAGCTCAACTCAACGATGTTGCACTCGTGCATTTTGATTAACGATTACATTGCCTCGGGTAAGGCGCAAGTCCGTTGCTATCCGAACAGCCTTCTAACAGAACGTAGATTGTATTACAAAAAGTAACGGAAGTTGATTGCACGGTCACCTAGAGCGCTCAGTTCTTCTGGAGTATAACCATTGTGGGTTCCCTCCGCCATCTGCCGCTCCCGCTTTGCGTTGATTCTGCGATAATTGAACACCATGAAAAGACCTGCGAGAAACCCGACACTGATAAAGCCAAGTTCGAGCGCATGCCCAAGGATATAGCGGGGCGAATCCTCTATTCGATAAAAGTTGGAGGCCATGGCTGGAATGGTTAGCATGGTTGCTATACTTACAGCAACTTGCAAGGAGCACCTACCTCCGGCGAGATTGCCCATAGCGATTTGGATAGCTTGGCCTGTGGCACGTTTGGTAGAGCCTGACAGATCTGGGAGGGATTAGTCGGTGATCGAAGCCCATGAATGAATCATAGCATACTATTGGACAGCCATGTGATATTTCCTGGGAAAGCTGGATACAGAGCGCATGCTGCAATGAACACTCCAGCGTACACCACTCCAGGTGTGTCCGTCGAGATGCACATGATGAAACCAATCGCCATAATGCCGAGACAAGTCAAAATGAACGGCGACCGCTTGCCATATCGATCGCTCACCCACGCCGTAACGACAGCAAGAACCGATGCCGTAATGTAAATGGGTACTGTCAAGAGCTGAGCTGCTGAGCGCGAGTACCCAAGCGCTCTGATAATAGTTGGTAGGAACAGTGAAATGCCATAAAGTGGCGCGACGATGCCCCAGTACACCAAAATGGACATCCAGATCTGCCAGTCCAAGAACGCAGCTTTGACATACTTCCACTGGAACGAATCGTCCTGCGCGACCCTGACGCTGTCGTCTTTCTGCTGTCCTTGGAACTTTAGTCGGAATACGACGAAGGCCCGCTCTTCTTCTGTCAGGAAGCTTGCTGTCTCGGGGAAATCGTAGAGCGTGAAGAAGGCGATGGCCGCCACCACTACCGTCAAGATCCCCTCTAATATAAATATCCACCTTTAGCATTTTAGCGGAATGGATTTTCCTCGTCCAAGGTTGACTCACCTCCAGCCCTCGTATCCGCCGACACACCATCCATCTTGGAAATGCCAAACGCAAGCAAGCCTGAGAACGCGCCAGCAACCGAAGCAGCACTGAAGAAGAGCGCTTGTCGAAGCTGTGCTTCATGTCTGCAATACCACATAGTAATGTAGTAGTACGCCACACCAGGAAACAATCTATCTCACCAATCAGTCAGCTCAATCTCCACCTCCCTCACACCCTCCCCCCAAACAAACAAACCACTCACCCTGCCTCCGTAACCCCCAAAAAAGATGCGAGCAATCAGCAACCCATGATAATTCTACACCACCCCCATCAACGTCATCACAACCCCCCACGCCACCATAATACTCGCAGCCAAATACTCGGCCGTAACTTCTTCAGCAGCAAATTACTCGGCACCTCGAACGCCGCGTACGTAAAGAAGAACGCCGTTAGACACCAATTGTACTGCGGGCCCGTCGTACCGAGATCTTCGACTAGGCCGCCTTCGATCCGCGCGTTGCCGATGTTGCCGCGGTCGAGGAACGAAAGGAGGTAGAGGAGTGCGAGCATGGGGATTAGCCGGAGGTCCATTTTGCGGAGGATGGCTTTTTCGTCGAGGTGCGCGAAGGAGGCTCTGGTTGTGTCGGGGGCGGTGGCGAGAGCGTCGATGTGGGATATTGGTCTGATTTGGTGTTGGAGTGGGAGGATGTTGGGGGCGTGAGTACCGAGGGTTTCTCCATTATGGAGAGGAGGTGAGGCGTTAAGGTGGGGTTGTACTGCTGTGCACCCGATGAAGGATGTAGAAATACTGTACTAGGACAAAAGTTTGAGTATAATGTGTTACCCCAGGATAAAGCGATACGAGGATCAACTGTACCCAATCTTTTGTCCAGTAGCTAGTTGTATGGGCGACGCGGAGATGGACCCCGATATCGGATGGGTGGTCGTTGTCGAAGGCGTTGTAAGCCAGCGCTGGCGAATGTACGGTTACAGCTACTGTTCGGACTCAGGGATGATTTTGAGTGGATTGGCGCTCAAGAATGGCAAACCGCAAGTGTATCTAGGAATATCAGTCCTATTCGGGCACCGAGATGGGATGGCGGGTGATATTGTAGAAGGTACACGCAACTACTCAAAAAGAATGGATTGTGCAGAGCGTGACCCGATGGTTAAAAGAAATAACGACCTACGTTGCATCCAAATACGCACCCATCCCAGCAAAATATCTCTTTCCTTCTTCCGCAAACTTTTCGGCAGCTACATAACCGTCGCAGCTCTCCTCGCCCTTGGCACTCTCAATGACGCACCGCGAACCCGTCGTATCTCTCTCTCCTTGGACGTAGGCGAAAACCCAAGTATCAAATAATAATGTAGCCGACACGTATAGTCTGTCACTTTTCTGACACCTTACCTACCTACCTACCTATATACACATCACACCTACGCGCCACATGCCTCCAGGGCTCTCCCTCCCCCCTCACATACCCACACACATCGCTGACATCTAGGTACCGAAGGAGTGCCTTGCACTCCAGGATCCGGAGGCACAAGGCGCGGCGAATTGGCCTAAAGACATTACTAATAGGGTACTTAAAAATAAGCTCTAGAGGCCCCTCTAACAATCCTTCTAGTTATATAAGGTTACTAAATCTCTAAAAATTATCCTTAACTTTACCTAGCTAGTTATCTATACTCTAGCTAAATTTAATAATAGTTACATCAGGAAAGTTTTTTCCAGAGAGGCTGCTTAACTGTGCGCAGACGTGCGCAGACGTGCGCATACTTGCACATTTTTGCACAAGCAATTTGCTAGCACAAAAATGCTTAGAGATGCGTAAACATGCGCAGACTTGCGCAGATATACACAAATAGTTTAAATAAGTAATTTTTTTTAAAGCTTTATAACTTTTTTACTAGTAAAGCTATAATTTTAATTTTTAATAGCTTTATAGAGAAAATACTAGTCTTTAATTATTTAATTTAAAAATACTATTTTTATTACGTAATTAGTTAGTAATTAATAAAAAACTCTTTATTTTACTAGTTATTATATATATTACGTAATATTTATATATAAAAATATAGTACTAATAATATATTATTTAAATTTTTAAAAAAGTTTTAATAAAAGTAAAATAATATATTCTATTAGTAGCCTAGACAGATTAGTCCGCTAGATAGTTTTTACTAAGACTATAACACTTTATTATAAATTATAATATCTTAATAATATAATATATTATTATCTAATTAAAAAGATAGAATTAAGCTTGCCCTTTACACCTATTAGAATAAGTAAAATTTTAAACCTATAATACGCTACTATAGTATATAATATTCTAAAGTCTACACTAAGTAATTAAATTAATAGAATTACTACCTAAGCAAAGATATAATTAGGTAAAATAAAGCTTACTATAACTAAAGAGTAGACACTTATATAGTATATTCTTAATCTAGATTTATAAAAATTTGCACTCTAGCTAAGTAAGGTAAAAGATATAGCTAATAAACTACTAGCTATATAGTATAGAGACCCTATATAATAATACTAGACTTAGCGCTTTATAAAGCGTATACCTAAGCTTAAAATAGCTTTTGATTAAGCGAAGAACTAATAGAGAATATAATAAAAAATCTAAAAGTTATAAACGCGTAGTTTTAGCTAGTAAAAGATATAAAAGCTAAGTATAGAGTGTAGAATAAAGATATCTATAACTTTAATAAGATAGGCTTCTAGATAAGAATTATTAGCTTAATAAAGGTTATAACTAGTTTAAAAAAAATATTCTTAACCTACGCTTATTTAGCTAACTATAAGTGGGTTATAGTAATTTAGAGTATTTACGCTACTAGGTATACTATTCTACCCTTTATTATCTATAAAGGGCGAGTCTATATCTTAGCGTAGTATAAGGAGACTAGTATCCCCTATAATTAGAAGCTCTTAGTCTCTAAGACTAGCTAAACTAATAATAAGCTTAGAATTATATAGTTAAAACACTTTAACGCGTATATAAGACTGCGTATAGTAGAGTTATAGAGGTTACTTATTCTAGATAGCTATAAGAGCCACTACTTCTAGGATTTTAAGAATTATTATCTAGAATAGAAGATTCTAACACTCTATATACTAGCGCACTTATCTTATATTCTTTAGCTACTTAATATAGTCTATTTTACGCTGCTAAAGCTAAAGTACTTCTAGCGTATATAGGACTTAGCGCGCTAACGCATCTTTTATATTAATAAAAAGGGCTTTCTACTAGCCTTTTATAACGCGTTTTTTAATATATTTATACTAGAAAACTATAAAAAAAGCCTTTAAGGCCTCTAGACTTATTTCTTTAGATATATTAGTAGTAGTATATTGCCTTAATATGCGTATTTACACTCTACCTTAGGGTACCCTACTAGATATACTATAGTAAGCCAGAACCCTAAGTAATACCCTTAAGTTTAGATTCTAGTTAAAGCTTATATATAACTCTTTTATTTAGTCTTTATCTAATACTAAATTAAGCTACTTATAGCTTCTAAAAGGTGCTAAACTTATACTCTACTATAATATACTTTAAGAGACCTATGGGTTTTTTTTTGCGACTAAGGGGTTTCTAATAAAAATATTACAATAATAGCAGATATTCCTCCTACTATTATATATATAAAAAAGCGTTTTAAGATATTAATAAAAAGGGGTTAGCGCGTTATAAGCGAGCTAAGCGAGCTTATAAGAGACCTATATTAAGAAACTTAAGAAGTAAATTAAGATTCTAATAAAGTGAAAAATATGTAAAAGAAAGCGTAATTAGAAAGGTAGAACGCTAGACTTTAGTTAGGAAGTAGATTTAGGAGTAAAAAGCCCTTCTATTAGGGTAAAGTTATTAAAAAAGGCGCAAGATAGTAGTAAAAGAGAGGTAGGTTTCTTAATACAATACTACTATAGAAGGTGTAGAGAGCCTAAACACAATATAAGAATTTATTAAGTAGATAAAGAGATAGAGAAAAAGTTAAATATTACTCTTAGTAGCTTATTTTTAGATAGTATTAATAGTAAATTAGAGTAATTTTATTATAGGTTACTATAAGACTAAAAATAATAGGTTAACTTTATTTTATAATAGTACACACTTAGTAACTAAAAATTAGATAAAGTACTACTTAAGATATAGTATACTTTACTATAAATTATAATAAATATATTATATATTACCTATATATAGTATAGTAAATAATATATTATATATTATAGGAAGTTTTATTATAAGTTTATACTGCTAAAAAAGACTTCTTAGCTTTATATAGCTACTATAGCTACGTAAAAAGGCTATATAATATAAAAGATAAATTAAATAGTAACTTAGTATATTATAAGTTATAGTAGATTATTATAAGTTACTATAAAGTAATATTAGTAGTATTCTATAATAAGTTATAAGGGACCTTAAAGTTACTAAAAAAAAAAACTACTTAGCGAACTAATCTATTCGGGCTACTAATAGAATATATTAGTTAAAAAGTTATTAAAGTTTATACTTTATAAAATAGTGTTCTTTACTAAGCTACTAATTTTCGCCTAATCTAATTCTTTTAAATAATTATAAACCTAAATTTTTTCTATTTTTAAACTTATATAATCTAGAATTTAGAGTTAGATAAAAGTTTTATATAATATGCTAGTAATTACTATCTAGTAAGAGACTTTAACTTTATACTTTAAAAAATCTTTTTTTAAAAGCTTACTAAGCAGCTTACTAAAGCAGCTTACTAAGCAGCTTACTAAGCTTTTTTAAATTTTAGCTAATTAAAGAGCTTTATTTGCTTATTAATTAGTATTTTATAGGTAGTATAAGTATCTAGAGTACTCTAGCTACTCTAGTTACTCTAGGTGCACTAGCGGTATAGGTATATATTCTTATACAATTTTACGCATATGCATACTAAGAAAAAAGTAGTATTACTAGTACGCTCTAAGCGTATTTAGTGCGTAGGCATACGTAGCCTTATATAGAGCCGCTTAGGTACCCTAGATACTTATACGCGTATAAAAATTTTTCTAATATATATATACTATAAGTATTAGACTTTAATATAATATTAGGTTACTAGAAAGTAGTTATTATATTACTAGATATAATAGATAAAAAGTTATATTTAAAAAATATAGTATTATATATTAAAGTAAAGATTTAGTACACTAGATATTACTAAATATTATAAGAGACTTATATACTATATATATAGCAAACTATAGTTACGCTACTACTAAATTATAAGCGTAATAACTAAACTATAGTTAAGCGTCCTATTACCTATACTACTCTTATAGTTGCGACTTTATAGTCTACTATAGCTCTCTAATAGTCTACTAAGCTTGGCGACCTAGAAGCTGATCAGGCCTAGAAGCTGATCACCCCACCAAAACGCGCACCCCTTAGAAAAAGACGCGTATTTTATCAACACGTATTGTAGCTGCCACTCTATACACATGGATTAAAAGTAGTATTAGCTGCTGCCCTCCCTGTAGTTGCGACACGTCTCTGAGCCCTAGGCCTAGAGTTCTGGGCCTCTGTAGCAGCAGCTTGATCAATTGCACGCTTGATACTCTCAATATCGGCAAATCTCTAATTGTGATTAATAGTAACCCGTTTACGCTTCCTCTGAGAGCTAGTAGCCTCTAGTTAATATTGTAGTCGAGAGATTTCTGATTCCTGCCTTGCTGCTTGACTATTAGCAATAGCTATTGCCTTGCTTGCTTTCTGGAGTAGTCGGCGGGTAGGTTTTGATAGATTTTCCAACCTTTCAATAGCTTTCTGAGCCGCGTACACGTCCTGGGGTTTCTGAGGGGTGCGATAGAGCGTATCGATCGCGCTGACGTCCTGAGGTAGGCGTTGTGGCGTTACTGGCCTGCCTATAACCTGTGAGGATTGAATCACCCGATTAGGATTGTAGGGAATAAAGCCAGCAGCGCGCCAGCGAGCCCGAATCACTTTCTCTAAGAGGCCTTCCTCTCTAGCTAGGTGGTAGTAGGAAATAAATCGCTCCTTCTTAATAGGCGCGGCGTTGTCAAGGCTCGCTAGGTCGCGTATTCGATTTCTATAGTTTAACTTAATAACTAAGAACCCTGATATATCTAGTGGCTGTAGGAGGTGTGTTGAATGAGCTAGTAGAAATAGAAGGTGTACTCGAGCCTGCTTGCAAGCCCAGAGGAAATTAATATGCACGTGGCTACTATGCGCGTCGCAGAGAAGTAGTCGGTATTAACTACCTATAGGCGCTGTTCCTGGTAGAAAGAGCCGGCGCAACCACTCAAGGCCTATCTCCTGCGAGGTCCACCCTATTCTCTAAGGTTGTACAGAGCCAATTTGGTATAAATGCCGGAAACTAGGTTATCTATAGGCTCTGGCCTTTAAATATAACGGCGCAGGGTAGCTTCCGCCCTATAGCTAATACAGCCTTAATTATTAAGACCCACTCGCGATTCTCTAGCGACTTGATGTAAGCCTTCTTTTTCTAGCTATTTGCAAGTACTCTGGAGTTCACACCTACACTAAGGGCAATACTAGTCTTATTAATATTCTAGATATTCTCTGCCTGTATGCCTAGCCTGATTCTGACGCGCTTAAAGAGCTCAAGAAACGCGCGGATCTGTTCTGGAGTAGCTGCCTTAGCGCGACTAGTATCCAGCTTTCTCCCAATAACAGAGGCGACGCGTGGGTTGCGCTTGATAAAGTATAGTAGCCAGCGCTGGCCTAGAGGTTCGAGGTCGCCATTTATTTGAAGGATTTGGCTGGCCATTTCTCGCGCGCGCGCGTGTGAGGGAGGGTAGCCGTTTATATCCTGCTCAAGGATCTAGTCTACTAAGAAGCTCTCTTGCTCCGGTGTCAACCGCTGCTGGTGTTGGTGAGCAGCGCGTCGGCTAGCTGAGCCATGGATACGGGTCGAGAGAGTAGACTGAGGGATGCCGTACGCCCGAGCAGCTGCGCGCTGGCTAGTATAAATGCCTGCATTCAAATCGTCAATAGCTAATTGTATAGCCTGCTCGCGTACGTCCGTATTCATGAAGGGTGTTGATAGAAAACGCGTCTTTTCTGAGGGGTGCGCGTTTTGGTGGGGTGATCAGCTTCTAGGTCGCCAAGCTTAGTTAAAAAGATAATATATAACTTAGTTATACTAGATAGTAGACTATTTATTAACTACTATTAATAATACTATTATATAGAAATATAATAATAAAATTATTAACGTTATTATTTTATGTATATTTTATTACTACTACTATATGCTAGGTACTAGGTTATAGTGCCTCCTATTTTACTCCTCTTTGTGTATAGTGCGGACTCGACCTTGGTTAGAATCTCCACACAACGAAGATCTTCAATACCCACACACATACTCGCGCGCACCCGAATATCGGGGCAAACTACCCCTCGGCTTCGGCCTTTTCTATCCACGAGGTTGTGCAGAGGCGCTGACGCACGCCCAGATGGCGCTACTACTAAGACGCCCTTTGTGCGCGAAAAGCATGGCTAAGCATGCGTCAAAGGGCAGAGGGGCGCGTCAGAGGTGGCGCTCTCTGGGGTGCGTGCCGGGGGGGGGGGCGGGGGGGGCGTAAGCGAGGGGGGCGGGTTGTCGGATGGGGTTTCGGAGGGAGGAGTCGGGAAGGGCGAGGGCTTGGAGGATACATGGGGGAGAGTAGGTGCATACACAGTGACATGTAGGGATGTGTTGTGAATGCTACCTGAGGAAAAGTCGTTTCTTTAAAATCGCAGTTAGCATCCACCCCGCTAACATCCAGCGACTCTGCATTCTGGTGCACCTCCTACCACATTTGCCAAAACCACTTATGCCAACAACTCATCACGCATTTGATCCTCTTATTACATTGTCCAATCTCCCCCTTGAAGTACAGCCGCTCACTCATAAGGCGTCCACGGGACTTGAAGCAATGTAATTTTACTTATTTTCAGGACAATGCTACGCTATGCGAGTTCGAGCCTAAAAGCTCAAACAACAAACAAAAACGAAAACAGTAACCTGGGTATCGTTAAAAAAAAGAGTGAATGAATCCAACACCCTCCACGACATCGCCCCACCCTCTCCACACCCACAAACGCAACCATCCTTGTGCATCTCAATCCCCTCTCCTCACTGCTGCGGCGCATACTTCATCTGCCCCACACTCTGATACACCTGCGAACTCACCGGCCCAGCAAACTGCCTCTTCGCCTCCTCCCGCCCCTTAACCTCCCTCTCATTCTGCACAGCCACGCAACAGCAACAACAAACTCCCCTCACGCAGTCTCCTAGAATCCCACCCTTGAGCTTATACGCGTGGCGCAACCGCGTCCTCTGCACCAGCGGGTAGAGCCACCAGAAACCGCACGATAGCGCCATCATCATGCAGTGCCCGTTCGTGGCTTTATAGGACAGTAAATCGGTGGGGTCGGCTTTTGCGAATTTTTGATTGAGGCGGTACGATGTGCGTCCGTAGAGGATGCAGGGGCAGAAGAAGCCGGTGAGGCAGGTCGATATGTCGCCTGTGCAGGCGCAGAGCGAGTGTTTCCACTGGTGCGTTGTACCTGCAGGCGATAAATCCATGTTGGGGTGCGCAACTTGGCCGGGCTGGTGGAGCGCGAAGTCTAGTCCGTTCGGGCCGTGCGCGGAGTCGGGCGAGAAGACGGCATGGCGGGTGTTGTGTGTAGTAGAGAGATTGTGCGGTGAGTATGCGCCGTGAGCGTATGACTTGAGGCTATCTGGAGAGGTGAGGAGTTGGAAGTCTGCGGGATCTTTCTTGATCGAGCTCGGAGTCATGGGTGTAATAGGGGTCTTGTAGGGTAGGCTGTCGGCCTGCGTGTTTTGCGAAGCGGGGGTTGGCGGAATGGGCGGCATATTATAACCTGCCATAGTGGTATTTATTGGAGATAAATTGCTGAGGTTTCGCGCATGCTGACCAGGAGCTTGTGTATATATGCGCGGGGGCTCTGTGACCGATGTTGCGGGCGTGACCGGCGACACAGGGGATAGTGGTAGCGAATCCGTACCATAGTGCGACGATAATGGAGAGAACGGAAGCTTTTCTTCATAAGCCGATGATGAATAAGAGGGTTGCACCTGTGGCTGGGGCTGTGTCGGAGGATTATGCGGGGGAAACATCGATTGGGGGCGAGGATCTATCGGTGTAGGCGGTGATTGAGGTAGTGGAGGGACGTCACTCGGCGACGGGATATACTGGAATGCAAGGTGTTCTGCAGGCGTTTGCGCGTACGAGAATACTCGACTGCGCTCGTCGACATTCGTATTAAGCCGGGTTGTCTGTTGTGCTTGCTGTGTGTAATGCTGTGACTGCTGAGGTGGCTGCATCTCTTGTTCCTCTGGTGGTGTCTGTGGTGGAGTTTGCCATGAGAACCTTTGGTGTTGCCGGTCGTTGCTCAGGTGTTGACATCGGTTGTGTCGAGGGTCCATATTGTATAGTAGCCTAGTTGGTAGAGTATGCTCTTCTCGAGGTGGGTGCGCCTTTCCAGCCCAGCAGACAAAACGAAGTCTTCTGCTGTCGCGATCGAGATCGGATGTCTTGGGTCTTTAAACCTAAGACAGGAACCACGGAGATTCAGTCGGCTGCGAGTAGAATATGTGAGGGAGCACAACGGTCAGTAATGCGCTCACTTGGGGGCTACTTGGGCTGATATCTGCTCTTCTCCAAGTCCACCCAAGACATGCATGACGAGGTCCAGGGTAAGACACCGTAAAAGGGTAGCGTTCTATCCGAGGCGCCTGTGTTCTGCGCGCGCGATTGGCGCTTCGCAGTGATCCGCTTCACAGCTGGCATGTTTGTGCACAGTGCAGCGGAAGCGGGTTCCCGCGCAGCCTTCCGTTGGTCGAATCTCGTCTTCAACGCGGCCTTGGGGGCGCAGTGGTGGCCAATTGGTGTTGCAAACCGTGTGTGACAGCGAAGTGGAGTCTTCCGAAGGATACCCGGGCGCTTAACATGTCGCCGCCAGGAACGAAGCGGGCGTCCTTGGCTCGTGCGCAGAGCCACATCCTCCAATCGGGGCCGCCTGCCAACTGCTCGTATTCCTAGAGTTTATTAGAGCTGCTGGACCCTCAACAAGGCTTCAAACAAGGCTTCAAATGTCTGGTGAGATCTTGGACCATGTCCGTCTGGGTCGTGGCATGCTCACATGAGGTTTCACCAACGGGGGCGGCTACTCTACAGTGATCGAGTAGCCGAGTGCGACTACATCGGTAGTGCTCCCGTTCTGGTGCTCCTGTGCCGCAGGTACAGACGGGTTTAGAAGCCAAGACGGTCTGTATCCGTGGTGATACTGGACTGGCTGCGGTGATAGGTGGTTAATAAACCTTCAGTGCTACGCCTCAAATTGACATCATCTGGACCCCGCTGCGCCGTTGTAAAACTGGGGAAAATACCTGGACTTCTCTTTAGCCACAAACAAAAAGAAGGTTAACTTTGTAATAGGCATAGTGGTCGGATAGCAGGATGGCATTGTCGGTTGGTGTAGGTCAAACGATATACAGGGGGCTACATGGAGAGGTGGCTCGGGACTACGGATATCAGAGGGCGGAAAAGGGCTTTCAAGAGATGGTCTACGCGTCCTTGTCCTGCCGGGTCTTTCCACGCTCCTCCTTGTTTTCAGTGCCCTGAAGCTTAGCAGATTCCGCAACACCCTCGCCCTCCTTGCTCTTCCCCGGATCATCATGGATGGCGGACGTGTGCTTGGTATCGTCGTTTGACATGCCCTTCTGTTTCCCCGAGGTCTCGTTGGAGGAGTGGGTCTCCTTGCGGGAGTGTGGCTGCAGCGTGTTAGCTTGTACGACAGAACGCGTTGTGTGCCTCCAACCTTGTCGTGTTGGTCTGGGGATTCCGAGGACGAGTCGTCATCCGTCTTATGGACAGGCTCTTCGCCCTTTTGCTTCGCCCGACTCTCCTGAATGTCTGACCTCTTCGCCGAGTTCTTCTCCCCCTCGAGGTCCTCCTCTTTGGCATCTTCCTTGACTGCATCCTGGCTCTCCTCTTCAGACTGCTCTGGCTGGTTCGCGAGCTTTTCGGGCTCTTCGTGGTGACCATCATCGTGGGCATCGCCGTGGCCCTCGCCGTGACCTTCGCCGTGGCTCAGATCCTGGTTCATCACAAAATAGAGACCAACGGCGGTTCCGGTAAGAGAAGTAAGCATCCTGCGAGGCATGCATTAGTTAGAGCTCCCGTAGGGCGCAAACATGGCAGGGAAAATGAAGCAGCCTTGGGGCGTGCAGCGGGGTTACGGACCAGGGAAGGTCGCTCTTCTTCGCCTGGCCGTGGCCATGGGCAGAGGCATATGTCCTGCGCTGCAGTGTCCGCTGCCACGGCTGGAGCTCGGCTCGGCGGATGTACCTCGCCGGGCGGGCGCGCTGGGCGATTGCGGACGCGCGCTGCGTCGTGGACCTCAATAACGACATGGTGGAGTTGTGGTAAGACCAATTGGCTCGGACGAAGAGCAATTGATGGATGCGTGGACAAATGCGGAGCTACAAAGTGACGGAGATGGGTGATCAGGCGAGCGGTATCACGAGAACGTCAGTGGTCGGCTTAGTAAGTTGAGCTCCACCTGGGCACCTGCATAGCGCTTTCCACGTGACTTTATCAGCATCTGCCAACATTGCGGTGAATCGTGTCGCACGCTGGCAGGCTGCTTCACTTTACAGAGCTGTATCCTCTCTTCAAGATTGCATCTTTCACCATCACCAAAGCCCACGGCAAGTCGTGTTCGGACCGCGTTCCAACATTTGAAGGTTCTCTAAGCAGGCGCCGCTGCTCTGGCGTGCTCCGTGCGCGTGGAGCACAGCAGGCAACACTGGCGATTTGCTTCGACTGCCCCCTTCTTTCACTCGCCCACAGCTCTAGGCACTGTGGCCTGCCTGCCTGCCGCCGGAGCATTTAACACTCAACACCCCGCTCTGGTTCTCCCTCTCATCGCCGCATCAACTGCGCTGCGCAGCTTGCGACCCCGCCATCCCTACCCCGCCACGAGCTGGCAGCTCTATATTCGATCAAGACACACAACCTCGCCCTTCCTGACTCTGCGTCCGAAGCCCACATACGCACGCCATGGCGCCGCCGTCATCGGTACCGCCGAACCCCACGGCCCAGAATGTCACGCAGCTGTTGCCCAAGCTCAGCGATGACGATCCTGACTTCCGCTTCATGGCCCTGAGCGACCTACACGACATGCTGCTGGTCGGCCATCCAACATTCATCGCACACGACAACCTTGTCTGCGCAAAGACGGTCGAGGGCCTACTCATCACGCTCGTTGACAGCAATGGCGAGGTACAAAATCAGGCCGTCAAGTGTCTGGGTCCATTCGTGAATAAGGTTCCGGACACCATCCTGTGCCCCATGCTCGAGAAGCTTTCAAATCTTCAGACGGATAATACAGTGGATCAGTCCATACCGTCCCTAGCCCTACGCGAGGTGGTTATATCGTTGCCACGGCCGGTAGCAGGTGTCATGCGGAACAAGGCGGTCCAGGATTCGTACAACGCCGTGAGCAAGGTCTTGATACCGCGCTTAGTAGGATACCATGTCGTCTTGCCGTCTCAGAAGGGTCTGCCAAGCGTACCAAAGGGCATGTTGCAGGTGGATCTGGAAAAGGGTACCGATAGCAATGCCATCGATGTCCTAACCGAAGTCGCCCGCTGCTTCGGTCCTATGCTGCAGGACGCAGAGGTCAACGCTTTGCAGAAGATCACCTTTGAAGCCCTCGAGAATGATCGTGCAAGCTCGATGATGAAGAAGAAGTCGGTCACTGCTATCTCGACCTTGGCCAACTTCTTCTCCGATCAGCTGTTCAGCTCCTTCATCTCGCGAGTCATTGAGCATCTTCGAGACGTACATTTGACGCGCAGCAAGCGGAAGCTCTACATCACCATCCTCGGATCCATAGCTAGGTTCGTTCGAAGCCCCCTGATACTAGTGCATCACTAATATACAAAGGTCGGTCCCGCGCAAATTCGGCCCCTATCTGAAAACATTAGCACCTTTTGTCCTGAGTGCGCTGAGCGCACAGGAGGTAGATGAGGAGATGGATACTTCGGATGATGAGGCGGAGCGTGACCCTGAAGTCGACGAGGTGCTCGAGGCTGCGCTCATCACATTAGAAGGCTTCCTTGCGTCATGTACACAGGACATGCGCTTGTATACAAACGAAAGTATCGAGGCAGCTACACGTCTTCTGAAGTACGACCCGAACCTGGCCGAAGAAGACAATGACGATGATGAAGCGATGGAGAGCGACGAAGAGGAGCCGCTTGAGGACGACGACTACGAGGAGGAAACAGGTTTCGATGATGACGAAGATGCGAGCTGGAAGGTGCGACGATGCGCCGCTAAAGCTCTTTATACGCTCATATCAACACGGAGCAACGGCGATCTCCTCGATGACGGCACCTTGTACGGCCGCGTGGCTCCGGCGTTGGTCTCTCGGTTCAAAGAACGCGAAGAGAACGTACGTCTCGAGATCCTTTCCGCATTATCGAATCTGGTTCGAAAATCTGGTGATGGACCTACGCCTGTCAAGTTCGCCGACGAGCATCCTCAGGGCGGCACGATGATGCCACCGGCCAGCCGCAAGCGTCGTCGGGGTGGAAGCGACGCCAGCATGTTCGACGTCCATGTCAAACCTTCCCTTAACCTTGGCTACGCCTCACCAGCGCGGTCTAGCACACCACCTGTAGGCCCACGTGCGAGCCTCTCGAAGCTTAGCCCAGAGATCGTGAAAGGGGTCGCGCAGATGCTCAAGCAATCTAGTTCTCCAGCATCAACAAAGCAGGCCTGCATTGTTCTTCTCAAGGACATCATTATAACTCAGCGTGGCGGACTGGAAGCATATCTCACCCAAGTTGTGGATCCTGTCGTGGAGGCTGCAAAGACCAGCAGTGGTACCACTAGTAGCGCTTCTGCCACAGCCAATAGCTTGCGCATCCAGGCACTGCAACTTCTTGGTGCCATTGCCGATACCCATCCTTCGGCGTCTCTGCAGCCCTATCTCTCGAAAATTGTGCCAGCCTTATTACTCGGAGCTCGCGACAAGTACAGCAAACTATCCATTGAGGCATTGGCTGCTATAGAGCAGGTGATCAAGGCATTGACCCCTCCACGCTCAGCGACAACGGGGTCCCAGAACCAGAAACACATAGAGCAACTCTATGAGATACTCGTAAATCGGATTGCAGCAAATGATGCGGATCTAGAAGTACGACGGAGTGCTATCCATGTTCTAGGTGTTATACTTGGACGAAGCTCTGGAACAGATGGCTTGCTGTCTTTACAGAACCGAGTAGCTGGGCTCGAGCTTCTGGCTGACCGTCTTAAGAATGAGCTCACACGCCTTGCTTCCGTCCGAGCCATCGACTCGATAGCCGCCCATACTAAAGCACAAGGCGAGTTGTCCACGAAATGGGTGCGGAGTGTCGCTCTCGAACTAGGATCGCAACTCCGCAAAGCTAGCCGTGCACTACGTGGTGCAAGTCTGAGCGCTTTGCGCACGTTAGCACTGAACGAGATATCACGGAAACAGCTCGATAGTAAGACGAAGTCACATATTGTTGAGGTGCTACTGCCGCTCCTGGATGCCACAGACCTACATCTGCTCGGGCCCGCTCTCATCATCCTGGCCACATTCGTTAAAGATGACTCGAAGTCTACGATGACACCACAGTTGAATGCTGCGCTTTGCAAAGTCGTACAAGGCTCGATCAGTGGTAGTTCGCTGGAGGCCCTACTCACCTTGGTGCGCACTATCGGCGAACAAGGGGCTGGGCAAGCCCTCATGCAAGCTTTGCTCCATGACGTCGGTATCTCTGGTCATCCCGAGGTAGTTGGGAAAGTCATCGGAAACCTTTTAGTCTATGGTGGTAACAGCCTCGGTATCAAGCTTGGAGATTTTGTCAGTGAACTCAAGACGGCTGCGGATGACAAGCGAAAGTGTCTTGCACTCGTTGTCCTGGGAGAAGCCGCGCTACGCTTGGGACCACAATCTTCGATCGATCCGCAACTCTTCATCCAGTTCTTCTCTGCCAAGTCAGAGCAAGTCCCACTGGCGGCAGCTGTGGCTTTAGGACGTGCTGGCGCCGGCAGCGTGAGCAGTTACCTACCCGTGATCCTGTCCACCATGGGCCAGCCATCAAGCCCACAGTATCTTTTGTTGCATTCGATCAAGGAGATCCTGCAGCAGGAGGCTACGGAGGCGGAAATCATACCCTTTGCTTCAGCCCTATGGCAGAATCTTGTGGCAGCTTCCCAAGCCGAGGATAACAAAGCCATCGGCTCGGAATGTATTGGCAGGCTCACCATCATTGACCCGAAAACCTATCTTCCGCAACTCCAGGCAAGTAAATATTGCTTCACGCTAAGAACGCAGTGCTAATACATGACAGGCCTTCCTCGGCGACCGAAAAGCCAGCGTCCGCGGCATGGTCATTTCAGCTTTGCGATACACGCTTGCCGATACCGACGAGGCGTATGATGAGTACCTTCGACCTATAGTCGTTCCCATGCTTGTCCAAATGCTCAACGAACTTGATCTTGAGAATCGTCGTCTGGCTCTGACGACTTTCAATTCGGCGATGCATAACAAGCCAGAGATAATACTACCAGCTCTTGATCAGCTATTGCCGCTCACCATGAAAGAGACGCTGGTCAAGCCTGAGCTGATCCGTGAAGTGCAAATGGGTCCGTTCAAGCACAAGGTTGACGATGGTTTAGAGATCCGCAAGAGTGCGTATGAGACTCTGTATGCGTTACTCGAGACCGCTTTTGCGAAACTCTCGCCATCTGATCTGTCCGATTGCTACGACCGCGTCGTTGCCGGCATTAGCGATGAGCATGACATCCGCATTTTGTGTAATCTGATGCTCAGCAAGCTCATGGTGCTTGCACCTGACCAAACGCATTCACGTCTGCAAGTCATCTCCGAACACTTCCGCGCTGTCCTCTCCTTCAAGCCGAAAGACAACGCTGTCAAACAAGAGCTGGAGAAGCTACAAGAAGGCTGCAAGGGCGTGCTGAAGGTTTCCGTGCTGCTTAACAAGCAGATGGGCACCGAGAGTGGTGTGCAGGGTCACGATGATCCGCAGCTGAGAGTATGGGCTGCTTACTGGGAGTGGATCACAAAGGAGCATCAGGCTCCCCTTAAGTCTGCTATGGATGAGTTGAAGGAACGTGATCATTGATGATCAGATTGTCGTGGGCCGAGATGGTTATTGAGGCTGTTAAAAGCGGCTGTTTTGATGGGTACTGCGTGCATAATTAATGAGCGATGCATTTTCACAGCGGCACTGGCATGAGTAGACGGCACATATATATTTGGTCCTTCCAAAGGAATCGAAATGCCAGACGGTATACCAATTGAGTGTATCCAGATTGTTTATTTGTCGATGCCCTTGTGCCGCGGCGTCTAGGTTGGGTTTAGATGTTATTTGGCGTAAATGCAAAACCTGCCCCAGAATTTCGTCATCAACCATCACGGTACCTTGTCCACAAGTGACCGAATTCGTCTACGAAATAAACCTTTCCTCAACCCACATCGCACATAGCCCGAAGGCCACAAACTCACAGCCCAACAACCCACAAAGATGGGCCGAACAGAAAAATCCCAGGGCCTCGCCCCGCCATCTATAAGAAAAGACATGCGCGCCAAACAAGCCCGGCACATCATCAACAAAACCATCCCCTCGATCCTGGCGTCGAATGCGCGCGCAAGAAGAGGCGTGGAAGGCAGCGAGTTGATTGCCAATCCCGGGATTGCTAGTCTCGCGTCTGCGACGGGGAAAGACAAGGACGATAGTAATGGCGGTGGCGAGGATGCAAGGTATATCAAGAGGAAAGGACAGGGGCGCCGTAGAGCGAAGAATGGAGATGGATTGAATGCTGCCACGCCCACTTCGTCGACTGACAGCAAGACAAAGAAAAAAGCGAAAGAGTCGTCCAATTGCCCCAAGTCCTCGCCATCCACACCACCAAGCCCACCCCCTACCCCCCTCAAAATCCGCATCCTCCCCACCACCACCCTCGCCGCAGCTCACGCCCTCCACCTCCTCCTCGCCCCCTTAAACTCAAAAACCCCCACCTCAACAACCCCAAACATCTGCATCCTCAACATGGCCTCCCCGCTCCGCCCCGGCAGCGGCGTCCTCGCCGGCGCCACCTCCCCCGAAGCGCACCTCACGACGCGCACGACGCTCCTCCCCGCTCTCAAAGAAGCCTTCTACCGCCTCCCCGAACTCGGCGCCATCTTCACCCGCGACGTGTTCGTGTTCCGCGACAGCGGCGCGCCGCTCGACGATCCCCGTGGCGAACTGGGACCCAAAGAGCGGTGGTGGGTCGACGTTGTGAGTGCGGGGATGTTGCGGTTTCCGGATTTGGAGCCCGGGGAGAGGTTGGGGGCGAGGGATAGGACCGTGGTGAGGGAGAAGATGAGGGGGGTGCTGAGGATTATGTGCGCGAAGGGGGCGAGACGTGTGGTGCTGGGGGCCTGGGGGTGTGGTGCGTATGGGAATCCCGTGGGGGATGTGGCCGAGGGTTGGGCGCATGTTTTGAGGCCGAGGCTTCAGTGTCTACCTTGTGATGGTGGAGAGAAAAAGGGAAAGGCGAGTCTGCCCGTCGAGACGTGGGATGGGATTGAGGAGGTTGTGTTTGCTATTCCTGATGCTAGGATGGCGCGGGAGTTCGCAAGGGGGTTTGGGGGAGGCGTTGAGGTTGAGACTGTGGCAGATGGCCATGTGGATGGGGATGAGGGGGATGAGACGGATAAGGTGGGGGATGAGCTGAGAGCGAAGATTTTGGAGATGGAAGGGCAGTTGGAGAAGGTTTGGAATGCGGATTTGAAGCAGAGGATGGGCGTTGTTTTGGAGGGGCTGAGGGCGCAGTTGAAGGAGCGGGAGGGGGCGCAGGGTGAAGATGGTGGACATGATGAGACTGAGAGCGAGGGAGATGATTTGGAGGATGAATTCGTTTCTGATAGCGAGGAGTCAAGCGACGACGAAGACGACGACGAGATACACGACAGCGCTGATGACGATCGCGATGACGCTCGAAAGCTAGTATAATCAATGCGTTGGCGGCAGTTAATGAAACCGCTTGTACGGCTTTCGCGAGCTCCTACCAATTACGAAGGCGTAATCATTAATGTACATGACATAATGTTACAATCTAGATCCCCCACCTGTCCCGCGCCACCGTATCCAGATGGATAGTTTTTGAAATGCAATGCAGTATCTAACGTGACGATGGTGTGCCTTTTAAAAGTCCCAAAGAGTACCGAATGCGTGAAGTCCAGCTGCACAATATAGGTTAGCAGAGCAAAGCAGGGCGAAAAGCTGTGAACGTACTTGCGCGGCAACCCTGCATCATCTCATCATTGCCCTGCATGTTGGACGTGATGAATATCACCTCAGCACCGAACCTGTCCCACGTATCCTGCAGCAGTTCCATCGTGTTCGGTCGTCCTCCTCGTTTCTTCGAGTCCCAGAGGATCATGCGCTCAGGCTCGATGTGCTTGTGGATGAGGCCCGTAATCGTCGGTCCGAATGTGTTTTCTTGGTCTGATCCTATCCAGATGAGGAACCAGTTGGGGCTCTGGATGCAGGTTGACAGCGCGGCACCGATACCGGTTCCGGTGCAGATGCGAATACCTCGCTTGAACATCGCCGAGGCTTGTCCGACGCCGGCTACTACGTGTTAGCGAGAGCGTACTACGCATTAAGCAACGAACGTACCGAACTTCAGTTCTCTGGTCCATACGGTCTTGGGTGGGTTGGTGACAATCTCTTCGGTGAAGTCGCCCTGCACACCGCAAATCATGTAGTGGTACGGCGACTTGCGACCCTCGCTGATGATGCCGAAGGCGTGATACTCCATGATTGACGTACGGCTGATTCTTCCCAGGAGACCTTGTTGCATTCCGCGGTCGAAGCGAAGTACTGCTACTTTGGGCGATGGTATTTCGACTTGTACCAGGACTTCTCGAAGGGTGAGCCAGGGGATGAGGACACTGTAGTTTGTGAGCATGTGCCTTGGACGACGCAGAGGGGTACGTACAAGACCGTCATGAATACTGCGAACCAGAGTTCCTGTGTGCCGATGAGAACGTGGGCGTCGGATCTCCATTCTCCAGTCTTGATGTCGTAGACGTTTCCCGTGACCACGAACATCCAGGTTGTCTACATGAGTCAGCGCTACTCTGAGTGGCAGCAGTCGACATGGAAACTTACTGCGAGGCCTAACCATCCAATGAACCGATGGTGCTTCTCGAATACGTTGTGGTAGGTGCTGGAAACGTTGTTAGTCTTCGGATGTTGACTGTGCAATGGAAGCTACTGACTTTCGAACCCAAGGGAAGGCACTCAAGACGGAAATTATGATGAGGAAGTTGGTGGCCACGCCGGTGCATATGACAGCAGGGTGTTGAATGGCGTGATACCGAATGATGCCGACAATGTTGTATAAAAGCCATCTGAAACTGTCAGTCTTGTATTCGAAATGTTTCGAGGAGTTGGCTTACGCGGCGGCTGAGATGGCACATCCCGAGTGAATTCCTCCGACATGCTGTAGAATTGATGTGGCCGCATATTTGATGGGCAAAGGGGCCCACTGAGGAAGGAGATTAGCAGTGGCCCAACGGATGGAGAAGGATACGCACACTCCGCAAGCCGTATATGAAGACCATGTACAGCAAACGCATGAACAACTCATTGCGGAAGAGGATGGCACAGAGGAGGTTCCCGAGTACTAGAGCGCCCAGGTGGTTCTCGGCGTATGTAAAACTACCAAGTGCAGCCACGATGATTCCAGTCAAGTTGAGCAGCGTGACGCAGGTGAAGAATTTGCGGTACGTGTTGAACCAGAGGTTGAACAGAATCCACCGACTGATGCTCGGCTTTGGCTTTGGCTTTGGCTTTGGCGGTGCTGGCTTCTCGGGCGCCACCTCGGGCTCCTTGACGCCAGTGAATTGCAGGCCAGCGGTGGGCCGTGACAGCGACAGCGACAGTTCGGGCACGCTGCCAAGCGGCGTGATGCCCTCGTGGATGGGCGAGAAGGGAGGCAGTCGCGAATCGAAGCTCTTGACCAAGGCCTTCTTCTGGCTCATGTACACAAAGGCAGGCACCGTCACCTGGTGCGTCCCTTGGTGCATGCCCCTCTCTGCCTGGTCGAGCGAGTCACAATGGCGGCCGGCGGCAGCATGCCTCTCCGCTTCGGCTGCCATGGTACGCGGGCGGGGGGAAGAGAACGAGGACGAGGACAAGGCGGCAGGGGTGGCTGGGAGGTGCTGCCGTGTGCGTGCTCAGGGTGGGTGTCGAGAGAGGGCGAGTTTTAATCAGCGTCGGGCAGTGGGGGCCCCACGGCGCGGGCTCGAGGGCGCATCGCAGACGGGCAGGGTCGAACGAGCTGGTACGTGTGCACTACGTACGTCGCGCCTTCCCTACGGCCAGCTCCTGCGAAATTGGGCGCCGTGGCAATGTTTGCATCGTGTCCCGCTAGCCACTGCCAGATGCAGCACGAACCTGGCGGATATACACCTGCCAATCAAGCAGCCGAGACTGCCAATATACGGATACTCGACCGTCGATGCATCTGACGCCCATTCATCTGACGCCGTCGCAGCCCCAGACTTCCCCAGCCAACATTTTCTTGCCTCTTCGGGAGCCGTTTCGCTCGTTCAACATGCTCTCCTCGGAGCATGCTGTGCACCGACGGCCCTCCCACGTGAATCGGTCGTCGGTTGATATCTCTGTCCGCAGCGCCCTGCAGCTACGTCAAGCGCACCGTCGGACCATCTGCACGCTGCACCGAGGGCACGCCGGTGCTGTCAACGTCGATATAGACGCTCCATTGTCAGATTGAATAGGTCGAACCCGTCACTCACAAATGCCGGACGTGATTCAAGCAAGCTTGCAAGCCAGCCGCCGGCTCCACAGGGGCCCAAGAGCATATGCCGTTCGTGCGTCGCCGTTATGCGGGGGGCGGCAGTCCCATCTCGTCGCCTTCTAAAGCAATGATTACAGCCATATTGCCTCTCTTTCCGGACATCAAGGCGAGGATTGGGCCAAAGCCCATCAAACGGCCTTTATCCAGATTGCCGGACGAGGGGATCCGGAGCCGCACGATATTCCCCAGTGGTTCCAGAAACATAGGAGCCACAACCCCGTTTCCAGGCATGTGGAACGTGGCGCCTGTCGCGCTGGACATGTCAACAGTGGGGCCTTGCTCTCTGCCCTAGGTGAGACGAAATGCCATGTCTGCATACCGCCGCAGCCTTTCCCAACCTACCCCAGATTTTACCACATTTTCCCTGCTCGGTACATCTCTACCGACATCCTTCTCCAACGGCAGGCCTATATGACGTAGTGAGTCTGTGGGATGAGCGTTGTGTCGAGTGGAGAAGTCGCGTGCGTCGTGCGCATATTCAACGGAGGTCGGAGAAGGAGAAATCGCTCGGCTCTCCTCACCCCCCCGAAACTCAACCAAAATTGACTTTGACAGCTAATTCAACGGCTCCCCACACGGCTAACCCTACTAGTACAAAATGCCTGCTACGCACCCGTATTGCTAATAGAAATAGCAGCCCTACTAAATCTTATACGTATACACTATTACCTATAGCTACTATAATACTAACTAGTCTATAGGTTCTACCTTGCGCCGCCTAAAATGCTAATACTAACTATAATAATAACTACTAACGCTGCCCTATAAAGAATACCTACATTAGGAAAAGTTTTAAGTGAGCATAAGCACCTAGGGCACCTAAGCAGCTCTAAGCACGCCTATGCACTAGCACGCCTATACACTAAATACGCTTAAAGCACACTAGTAATATTACTTTTTTTTAGTATACGTATACGTAAGGTTACGTAAGAATATACACTTATGCCGCTAGTGTATCTAGAATAGCTAGAGTAGCTAAAATATTCTAGATACCTATACTACTTATAAAATACTAATTAATTAGTTAAAATAAAGCTCTTTAATTAGGTAAAATTTAAAAAAGCTTAGTAATTTACTTAGTAAGCTCCTTAGTAAGCTTTAAAAAAATTAGATTTTTTTTAAAGTATAAAGTTAAAGTCTTTTACTAGATAGTAATTACTAGTTTATATAATAGTATTAATTACTAGTATAGTATATAAAAACTACTATCTAATTATGAGTTCTAGATTTTATAAATTTAAAAAAGAGGCGTATTATAGTAAATATAGGCGTAGTAAAACGTAAAAATATCTAAGTATAATAAAAGTCTAGATAGTAAATCTACGCTATAGTAAAAAACTATAAGCGAGAATTTTAGTCTAGAAATAAATAAAAACTTAGACTTCTTAGTAAGTTTAAATCTTATTCTTTTCTTTCTCTAGTTTTTAAACACTAAAAAACTAATCTTTATAAATAAGAAAAAAAAGTAGCCTAAATAAGCTAGTATCTCTAATAATTAAGAAATTTCTAACTATTTAAGCTAGTCTTAACTAAGTTACTAGATTAAACTTATAGAATAAAAAAGCTATTAGTAAGTACTTCTAATAATTAAGAAATTTTTAACTAGTTACTAGTCTTAATAAGTTATTAAGATTTAAACTTATAGAATAAGAAAGTTAATTATAGCATATTACTATTATCTAATTTAGAAAAAAACTTTATAGAAAATTTTAATTTACGCTTTGGATAGATAATAGACTACTAGTATTAGTTTTCTCTTAACCTTTTTTAAAGGGCTTTTTTTACTAGGGAAAAGTGCCTCTTATTTACTTATATAATTTGCCTATAGCTATATTTACTCTATAGAAAATTTAGAAGTAATAAAAACGTTAATAATAATAGATTTAAAAAAAATTATAGTTTTATAATTATTTAAAAGAATTAAATTAGACAAAAAATTAGTAGCTTAGTAAAGAACACTATTTTAAAAAGTTTAAACTTTAATAACTTTTTAACTACTTAATTATTATTATAACTTTTTAAAAATTTATATAATAGTTTATTAGTACTATACTTTTAAATAATAATAATACGTAATATGTATAGTAACTAGTAAAATAAAGAGTTTTTATTAATTCCTAACTAATTACGTAATAAAAATAGTATTTTTAAATTAAATAACTAAAGACTAGTACTTTCTCTATAAATCTATTAAAAAATTAAAATTATAGCTTTACTAGTAAAAAAGTTATAAAGCTTTAAAAAAACTACTTATTTAGACTATTTATATATATTTACGTAAGTCTGCGTATATCTATATATCTCTAAGTATTTTTATACTAGTAAATTACTTATATAAAAATATAATATGTTCTATTAGTAGTTCGAATAGATTACTCTACCGAATAGTTTTTCTTAGTAACATTAAGGTTCCTTATAAACTTATTATAGAATACTACTAACGTTACTTTATAGTAACTTATAATAATCTACTATAACTTATAATGTACTAAGTTACTATTTAATTTACTTTTTATATTATATAGCCTCTTTACGCGGCTATTATAGTCGCGTAAAGCTAAGAAGTCTTTCTTAGTAGTATAAACTTATAATAAGACTTCCTATAATATATAATATATTATTTACTATACTATATATAGGTAATATATAGTATACTTATTATAATTTATAGTAAAGTATACTATATCTTAAGTAGTACTTTATCTAATTTTTAGTTACTAAGTGCGTACTATTATAAAATAAAGTTAACCTATTATTTTTAGCCTTATAGTAACCTATAATAAAATTACTCTAATTTACTATTAACACTATTTAAAAATAAACTACTAAGGGTAATATCTAACTTCTCTTCTATTCTTTTATCTATTTAATAGGTTTTTATATTATGCCTAGGCTCTTTGCACCTTCTATAGTAGTATTGTGTTAAGGAACCTACCTCTTTCTTACTACTATCTTGCGCTCTTTTTAATAACTTTACTCTTATAAAAAGAGCTTTCTACTTTTAAATCTGCTTTCTAAGTAAAGCCTAGCGTCCTACTTTTCTAAATGCGCTTTCTTTTACGCGTTTTTCGCTTTGTTAGAACCTTAATTTGCTTTTTAAGTTTCTTAATATAGGTCTCTTAAAGTATACTATAGTAGAGAGTATAAGTTTAGCACTTTTTATAAGCTATAAGTAGCTCGATTTAGTATTAGGTAGAGACTAAATAAAAGAGTCGCGTATAAGCTTTAACTAGGATCTAAACTCGAGGGTATTACTTAGAGTCTTAGCTTGCCATAGTGTATCTAGTAGAGTACTCTAAGGTAGAGTGTGAATACGCATATTAAGGCGATTTATTACTACTAACGTATCTAAAGAAATAAGTCTAGAGGCCTTAAAGGCGTTTTTATAGTTTTCTAGTGTAAATATATTAAAAAACGCGTTATAAAAGGCTAGTAGAAAGCCCTCTTTATTAATATAAAAGATGCGTTAGCGTGCTAAGTTCTACACGCGCTAGGAGTACTTTAGCTTTAGTAGTGCGAAATAGACTATATTAAGCGGCTAGAGAATATAAGATAAGTGCGCTAGTATATAGAGTATTAGGAGCTTTTATTCTAGATAATAATTTTTAAAATTCTAGGAGTAGTGGCTCTTATAGCCGTTTAGAATAAGTAACCTCTATAACCCTACTATGCGTAGTCTTATATACGCGTTAAAGTACTTTAACTACGCGACTCTAAGCTTGTTATTAGTCTAGCCGGTCTTAGAGACTAAGAGCTTCTAATTATAGAAGATACTAGTCTCCTTATACTACGCTAAGATATAGACTCGCCCTTTATAAATAATAAAGGGCGGGATAGTATATTTAGTAGCGTAAATACTCTAAATTACTATAACCTACTTATAGTTGCCTAGCTAAATAAGCGTAGATTAAAAACGTCTTTTTAAACTAGTTATAACCTTTATTAAGCTAATAACTTTTATCTAGAAGCCTATCTTATTAAAGTTATAGATATCTTTATTTTACACTCTATACTTAGCTTTTATATCTTTTACTAGCTAAAACTACGCGTTTATAACTTTTAGATTTTTTTATTATATTCTCTATTAGTTCTTCGCTTAATTAAAAGGTATTTTAAGCTTAGGTACGCGCTTTATAAAGCGCTAAGTCTAGTATTATTTTATAAGGTCTTTATTCCGCGTAGCTAGTAGTTTATTAGCTATATTTTCTACCTTATCTAGCTAGGGTGTAAATTCTTACAAATCTAGGTCGAGGATATACTATATAAGCGTCTATTTTTTAATTATAATAAGCTTTACTATATCTAATTATATATCTACTTAGGCGATAATTTTATTAATTCGATTACTTAGTGTAGACTTTAGAATATTATATACTATAGCAGCGCGTTATAGACTTAAAATTTGCTTATTTTAATAGGCGTAAAGGGCAAGCTTAATTCTACCTTCTTGATTAGATAATAACGCGTCGTATTATTAAGATATTATAATTTATAGCAAAGTGTTATAGTCTTAGTAAAAACTACTCGGCGAACTAATCTATTTAGGCTACTAATAGAATATATTATATAAATATATAAGTCTATATATATTTACGTATATTTATATATAATTTATATAGTTAAGTAGAAAAACTTTTCCAATACTTTATAAATTTATTAAAAAATTAAAAAATTATAGCTTTACTAGTAAAAGAGTTATAAAGCTTTAAAAAATTACTTATTTAGACTATTTATATATATTTTTAAAAGTCTATATGTATTTATATATCTTTAAGTATTTTTATACTAGTAAATTACTTATATAAATATATATATACGTACGTCTATATATAGTTAAGTAGCCTTTTTAGAAAAAACTTTTCTAATATAATAAAGAGAAAGGTATTAAAGTAAAAAATCTATAACGTACTTTACACTCGAGTCGATTATTTTATCGAGTCGATTACTTTGCTAAGACCCTACTAAAACGTACTATTAGTAATAGTACAACGCGATGCCTTAACTATATAATAAACTACTAGCGTTAAAAGAAGCGCGTATATAGCTTACAATCTAGGCTATTAAATAAAACGCAATACTTTCTTAGCAACGCGCTGCAGCCCTCTATAACGTCTCTTAAAGTACACTTAGCAACTAACGCGCTAAAAAAGACGTTTAGACGTAACTGTGCACCTAATAAAATAAAACTTACTATAAGAGAAAAGCAGGTAATTATGCAGCATATACTTAACCTAAACGCGCGAGAGAATTTCCGCCCTAGCTTAATGCTATAAAAGATATAGCTGATTCTTTACTAGCTACACGCTACTACGAGCTAGTTAGCTAAAGGTAGCCTTATAACTTTGTTAAGCGCTAGCTAAAGCTTTAAGTTAAGTTTAATTAAAAGTACAACTATAAGAGAGCTCTCTAGAAGGATTCTAAGGTAATATAAGGCTAGTTCTGGCTTGTAGAGAATATACAGGCTAAGTATAGTATCCTAGATAAGGACACCTATAATTTTAATAAGTCTGGCTTTATAATAGGCATAATATTAACTAGAGTAGTAGTTATAGGCTCTAAGCGTTAAGGACAGCCAAAGCAGGTGCAGCAAAGCAATAGAAAGTCGACAATAGTTATCTAAGGTATTAACACAATGGGGTAGTAAATCCCACCCTTTATTATCTTCGGGGGTAAGCACCACCTCTTCGCCTAGTATAAGAAGAAGGATCTACCTTATAATTAGGTTATTATAGTCTCTAAAAATGGCTAGATAATAAATAAGCTTAGTCTATAATAGCTAAAGCACTTTAATAAGCATATAAAGAGGCGTACTACTAGTAGAGCATGTTTACTTATTATTAATAGCCACGAAAGTTATAACTCGCTTAAATTCTAAAATTACTATAAAAAAAGAATATTATTATTACTCTCTATATGTCTCTATATTCGTCGCACCTCTTGCAGCCACTTAACGTGGGTTATTTTACGCCGTTAAAGAAGGCGTAAGGCGTATAGGTGCTAAGCTAAGAATCTAATACGCAACTATATTACGCACATCACTAAAATTAAGTTTCTACCCATACTTTATTACTACTTTTAAGGCTTTAATTACTAAAAGTAATATTAAAGAAGGCTTTCGAGGTGCTAGCCTAGTGCCCCATAATCTAGAAGTTATAATATCGCAGCTTAACGTCCGCCTATATACGCCTCCACTTTATACTATTCGTAATAGTATATAGAAGTCGCAAACTTCGCAAAATAGTATAGAACTTAGGTCGCAATTAACGCTAGTTAAGTAGAGGATTTAAAGGCATATAGATAGTTCTCTAACTTATATAGTTAAGGCGGTAGAAAAGCTTGTTAAAAGCGCCAAGCTAATAGGACATTCTTTAGTGTTAATAACTAAACGCAACACTAAACTTTAAGCTACTAATAAGGCCGCCACGCGATATAAATTGTATAAAAGAAAACGAGTATATAGCGTAAAAAAGTCTTTATAGCTAAAGAGGGCCAGCGGCTAGCCACTCTAAAAAAGTTTAGAGCGCGTAGTAATAGGCAAAAGGCAAAGAAGAAAGTGCGCGCTAATAGAGACAAATCTGCTTAACGGCGCTATAGACGCTGCGGCAAGCCTAGGCATAATAAAATAACCTATAGGTAGCCTATAGAAGTAGATTCTAAATATATTTGCCTATTTAGACTATTAAAAATAGTTTATATTAACTCTATACTATTGTAAATAGTATAGAACTTAGTAAGGTCTTAGTAAAGTAATCGACTTAATAAAATAATCGACTCGAGTGTAAAGTATATTAACTCTTAATAATTAATATAATTATTAACTTTAAACTATACACTAATATAGTTTACTAGTAAGTAATCTATACTAGTAAGCACGCCACCTTTACTAAGACTCTACTAAACTATTTTATTTATTATTAGACTACGTCGTAACACTACTTAAAAATATATATACTAAGTTAATATATCTAATTTAGATTCTTTCTCTTTAACTCTCTAGTAGGTTTACGCATTATATCTAAATTGCCTATAAATACTATAACGCTATTACGTTAATAGCCCTATTATAGCGCGACTAGTACCTAATAACTATTTATCCTTCTTTTATCTACTAGCATTCTTAGAAGTGGCTAGCTAAGATCCCTCTACTACTATAAGTAATCCCTAATACTAAATATACTTTCTTTTACGCGATTTTCGCCTTATAGTCTTTTTAACTATCTTATAAAGACCTATAATTTTATCTAACACTAGTACCTAACTATGTATTACACTTAGAGCGCCTTTTTTAAGCTTCTTAAGCATCTATATAGTTAAAGTTAGTAATAAATTAAAGTAATCTCTAATTCTCTTACAAACTAGTATTAATTACGCCTTAAATTCGCGTAGGTTACTTAGTGTTTTAGACTCCTATGTAGTAGGCTCTTTAATAAGCAGACTAGGTATATAGATACAAATATTGAGATACTATAATATCTTCTCTAGATTTAATAGGACTAGCCCAGCACTATAAAAACTATCCTTAATTATTTCTATAGAGAAAACCTTTAAAAACGCGGTTTTAAAGGCTAGGAGAAAAACTTAATCTTTATATATAAGTTATTAGCCAACACGCTAAGCCTAAGATCTTAGTACTATATACCTTCTTTAGTAAGAAAATATAGCCTATATTTAATAGCTATAGTAGGTGTAACAAATATAGTAGCATAGAAAGAGTAATAATCTTATATTTCTTATAGTAATTCTAGAACTTAATTAAGTTATAGCTCTTATAGCCATTAATAACTAGTAGCTAATAGGTTCCTTTAGCGGGTTTTTTTATATGCGTGTTAAAGTGTTTTAACTACGTAATACTAAGCTCGTTATTTATCTAGTCGTTTTCGCTAACAGCGATTACCTAATTACTAGGAATTAACGCGTCTTTATACTAGGTAGAGATATAATACTTATTAGCGTAGATAATAAAGAAAGGAATTGCCTATCTAGTGTAGCGTAGATACTCTAGATTACCGTAATCTACTAGCAGTCGCCTAGCTATATTAATTTTAGTTTCGCACGCCTTTCTAATACTATAACTATAAGCTAAGACTCTATAACCCCTATTAGGAAGCCTAATTTATTAAAGTTATAGGTGTCCTTATCTATAATATTATACTTAACTTTAATACTCTTTATAAGCTTAAAACTACGTATTTATAATTTTAGAATCTTTTTATTATATTCTCTAGTTATTATATAACTAAGACTAACGCGTTTTAACTTTACGTTTGCGCTTAATAAACCTATCTATCTAATTAATACTAATAGGTGGCTTTTCTCTCTCTATAAACGTAGTAAATTAGCTATTATACGTATTATAAGCTTTATAGAAAAGAATCTACGCGTGTCTAGCTCGATTATATAATTAATAAGCGCCTACTTCTTAAGAAGAGTAAAATTCTTTAATTTGGATAGGTTATCGCGTTATGTAATTGTTTTATTACGTCTTTAATTAAGCGTTCTATAATTAATATTATATAGCCCTACTACTACTTACTCTATAAAATTTAGGTCTTATTTAATAGCTCTAATAGTAATAAGTAACTATGCTTTATTAGATAGCCTAGAAGACATAGTAGGTAGTTATATTATAATAATATTATTAGTAATAGTAGGGTCTTAGCAAAGGTGGCGTACTTACTAGTATAGATTACTCGCTAGTAAACCACGTTATATAAAACTTAATAAAGTACTTAATAGATCTATATTAAAGACCTTATTATTCTACTACTAGGTAGTTAATTTAATAATACACTAGTATAACTAGAGGTTATAAACTATATTTATCCTTTTAGCTAGCACTACTAGGTATAGCTTAGCCTTAATTGCCCTTAGTTAATTCTTAGGGCGGTTAAAGTAATATACTATCTCCTTTAGCCTTTTATTGCGCTCCTATCCTCTCTTAAGGTACCCTGCTGCCTGCAAACATGTTAAGGGCTGCTGACATGTATGATAAATCATGACTGGCAGACTCCACCTTCAAGCTAACAACTCAGGCTCGAATGCGCACATTCCTAAGAACAACATAAGAAACTTGCGCAACCTAGGCCCGTTCAGCGCAAAGGTGCTTTCAACCCCAGTGAATCGGAACCCAGACTACCGTAGAAACAGTCAGCATATTCTAAGTCTTACAACCTTCCCATTCCATCCCCCTCAAAAAAGACCAAGTCATGCAGACGCATGCATGCTCCACGACCAAGACATCAGCCGGCGGAGTTCCACCAACAGGGTAACACCAATATAAAACCACCTCTTTCGCACTTTCGACTTTCGCCTCATCCACGCTATACGCACTTTCAAACCATTCGACAGATTCGTTAGCCCCACCATAATCACTCTGCCCAAGCTTACCGCGAGACAAAATGCCCATCACCGAACTCGTTCTTGGCGCTTTGAAACCTGACGTCGCGCAACAAGGTCTCGCGGCTATCCGTACTGGCGCACCGAAAGTGTTCAATACTGTACCGGGATGTTTGTCTTTTCATGTCGGTCATGTGCTTAGGCATAACGGGAAAGATATCACTTCTGAACACAAGCCTATACTAGGGATTGGTAAGCTCTAATCTCCTTGCTGTATGGCGGATACGCACCATGGGCCCCTTTTTCCTTTGCAAAGAGATATGTTGGATAGACAGGATAGTCGAGAGTAGTATTGCTAACGATCGGTGCAAGAGTGGACTGCCGCCTCAGACTTCCATGCCTTCTATCCCGCCTCGAAGGCTTTCCAATCCTTCATTGGTGTAATTGGTCCGTATGCAGCTGCGCCAGCAGGACCTCGGCTCTTCCAGCCTTCACCGGGGTTTGACCGCTCACTCACTACGTTTTCGCGTGGCGCTGCGCAGATATTCATTGCCTCTGCTGCGGCGGAGAAGAATGATGATGTACCGGGGGCTTGGGATAAGCTCTTGGAGGCGCTGAAGAAGGATGGTGGAGTCGAGCAGTGGAGTGGATGGGGTATCGGCGAAGCTGAGGGCACGTTTATGGGGATCCTGGGGTGGAAGGGGGTTGATGTGAGTTCAGCTCATGTACTGGATGAGTGGTTGGGATGAATGCTGACTGTGCCGTAGGAGATCGACCAAAGATCGGGGGATGCAGGTGTCACTGAAGCAGTGCAGAAGCTGAAGGGCCTCTCTGGTTTAGACGAGTATGTGGTCTCTTTCACGTAGAAGAGGTCGACAAACCACCTAGGCCAATGCTTGTATAAGTAGGATAGCAAAACAGCCCTACTCACCTAACAATAGCATGACACACTGTTCCATAGTGAACTCTGCCGAGTAGAAAGCCGATCATTGACTGCTGCACTGCGTAGTGCTTGTCTGGAGTGTCCCTAGAGATCTTCTTGCAACTTACTTCAATATTTCCTCGCGCCGCAAACTTTCTTGACTCTGAAACCTCGACATGAGCCAAAGTGTCCGGAGACAATTGAAGAAATTTTCTACCCGGTCTACTGACCGTCTATCTCGGAAGTACCCGATTTCAATAATTGAAGATAATCGGACCTTGGTACGCGTAGTACTAGGCGGGCGGTCGCTGGTGTTAAAGATGGAGTTCACGAGGTTCTCGTGCGTGTGTGCAGGCACATTCTGCACCACCCCTGCAAAGGGGCGCAGTAAGTGAAGCTGAAGGCAATGGGCTCAGCAATCATATCTTAAGGTAGTCTACGGGGAACAGCGAAGAACAGAAGGGTTGATAGATATAGTGTAATTGATGATGAGGTACTGTGTACAGGACTGGGCATGTGGCGGGCAGGCATGAGGCGGAAGGTACGGCACTCCGATTGGAGGAGGACCGAGAAATCAAGCCGGGTCACGGCTGCTTCCATGAAACTCCCCCGCGTCGAGGCCGGGCAGACGAATACGCCAAAATTCAAGACAAAGAAATACAGCCAAAAACACACTGCTCCCTTCTGTTCTCCATTCCTCGTTGTCTCGACGAAAAGTCATTGCCAAGGCTCGTATTCCATGCAGCTGATCCATCCAGATGTCGCCAGCCTCGTTCGGCCAGTCGCTTCGCGCGGGCTTGCCATGTCCCATCCCGCCCTCTCTTCCATCTAGTCGATTGCTTCGCCTTGCTTAATCTGGCGCCATGTCGCAGTTCCCTTCAGTACCTCCACCGGGAGCATACGTACCACCGATCCAGCACCCGCAGAACCCGCAGTCAGCTCAAGGCTTCAGCCAGCAGCAGCCAAACTATGGCTACCAGCAGCCCCAGGCACCCCTGGGAGCGGGCACACAGAGCTACGGAACGCCGACTCCATCGCACAAGCCGGCGAATGCGTTTGGACAAGCTTTCAACCAGGCGGTTACGCAAGGGAGGCCGATGCTGGACAAGTTGGGAAAGACGATAAGCTCAAAGCTAGGGAACAAGTCTTCCAAACAGTCCACACCGCAACATCTCGAGAACTACCCGAATTATCAGCAGCACCATCAACAGGGCCAGCCACAGGCTCAGCAATACCAGCAACAGGGACAACCTCAGGCCCAACAATACCAGCAACAGGGACAACCTCAGGTCCAACAATACGAGCAACCACAGCCGCAGAACTACCAAGCGCAAGGCCAGCAGTCAACCATCGGACCGCAGAGCGTATACCAGACTCCGCAGCAGTCACCCTTGACGCAATCGGCATATGGGACTCCGGGTTCAGGGAACCTAGGGCAGAACAACCACTTTCCTCAGCAGACGCCGCCAACACCGAGTCAGCAGGCTCCCCCGCAGCAGTTCGCCAATCCGAGCTTCGCTCCCAATACAGTCGCGCAAAATCAAAATGTCGGAGGGCAGCTACAAGGGCAATCTACACAGGGGCAATCTAATGCGGGACAGAATCAGGGGTATCTTCAGCAGACAGCGGCTGGACACGCTTCCGGCCAACAGACAGGTGTCATCGGAGGTTCGCAGACCCAGTCGCACAGCGTCCCCCACCCTACCTAGGAGAAATCATCAGCACCGGCACCGTCACCAACCCCCCCTGTTCAATCCCACACCTCCACCCCAGCAATATAACGCGGCACCACCGGTTCCTGTTCATCCGAACCAGCAACAGTCGCATAAATCTCCACAACCACAGCAACCACAGCAGCAGCAGCAATGGACGGCTACGTCCCCGGCAAGTCCGCATGTGCAGCACATGCAGCAACCGTTCGGTAATCCACAACCGCCAACTCCTGTTTCGTCGGAACCAGAACGACAGCAGCAGCAGCATTCTCAGCCGGAACCACATCAAGAGCAAGCAGCCCAATCAGCCACTCCGGTGTCGCAGAATGTCCCTTCCAAGGATGCACCTACAGATTTCATCGCTGAACTGCCGGCTGATCTGGGTCAAATGAACATCAAGGAAAGCTCCAAGCCAACACAAACCCCATCGACCTCGTCCCAAGTCGCGCAATACCAAGCCTATCGACCGACATCAGGGCAAAGCTCTTCATCAGGGCCAGGCTACACTATTCCTCGGCGCGCGGTGAGCGCCAGTAGCTTGCCGGTGGCTGATCCTTGGAGATTCGCAGATCCAAGCACTGAGCTGCCGACGCGAGAGTTCTTCATCATTGCAGATTTGGTATTCGATGGCATAGACAGAAGATTTGAGCCGCAGAACACAGGACTGCTGGAGGCGAGTAAAGTATTGGAGAGCTGGAGGCTGCAGCAACTGCCCGAAGAGGCTGCTCGTACGTGCCGTGTGAAGATGTACCAACCGTCCGCTAATACACTCAGAACTCTTCGCGCACGATTCGTACATGGCCTTTGCTAAGATTTGGAGTCTTGAAGGCGTACCGCATGTCATGGTTCCATGCCAGCCCTCGCTGATGCCAACATGGAACTTCCAACGACAGATGCACTCGCACGAGCTGAAGATAGCAGAAGCTTCTCTATCCACTGCTGCGTATCCAACATACATGCCAGCTCTCAACCGCGCAGGCTGGTACAAGTACTTCTTTCTAGGAATGCTACATCAGCCCGAAGACGTGGAAAAGTTGCTGTCCGCGTTTTGCGCAGACTCATACAAGCCAGGCATCCTCCATCACCCCGATGTCCAGAAGCGCGACAGGAATGAGTCGTCTGCACTTGTGTCGCGGGCCACAGCTATTAGCACGGCAGCTGTCAGACGCGTATGCGAAGAGGTGGTTGCGCAAATGCAGAGCAATCGGCGGCGAGACGCCTTGTAGCAAGGCACCCCACAGCATGCGTTGGCATTGCGATGAGCAGCTCGGACGCCGACGAGGGATCATACGGTAATTTTTCGAGCAGGAAGTACCTGTAAAACAATGAGAGCTTGATGTAGGTTGCTAGCTATGAATGCGACTACACCCTTATTAGTACGAGATCGAAGCACCTGTGAGACGGGTATTTTGTTTAGCCGAAGTCTTGAGCGTGCGGATATCGGTAGTTCAACTGCTAGTTGGGGACGGGTGGCGCAATGCCACCACGGTATACAATATATTCATTCATGTTTGACGTTGACGAGATCCACGGCTGTCTTGTGGAGACGAGTACGTATGTTGTTGAGGTTCAGTTTGAGCTCACGGTGCGACGCGTCACCGTGGACCAGCAGCGAGTGGCGGAGTGTGGTTGATGTGAAAAAATGGGCAGAAAAACAACACGTCGCAATCACAAACAGGCGAGGATGGCCGCGGCTAACGGTCGCTAATGTCGTCACAGGCCACAGGCAATCTACACCCAGGGGTCAGCCATCCGCTTTTGCCTGATCGGGGTGAGATGGGCAGGCACGTCCGCGTTGTTTCCTTGCTGGTCGCACGGTAGCACCGACAATTCACTTGGTGGACGCGAACCAGCCTCGCTGTATTTCTCTTCGCTCGCCACGGCCCACGGCCATATCTTCACCACCGCAGTCTTACGCCGCAACAGCGTTTTGGATATCTCAACACCCTTCCATTCCATCTCCATATTCTTCTTGTTGAGCTCGTAACACCCCTCCCCCGCGAAACATTATGTCCCTGCACGCGTCGACCAGCCTCCACCATGCGCACGGCCTCTGTACTCAGCGCGCTCTCCTTCGCAGCGACGACGTTCGCGCAGGCTGTTGAAGTGGGCATTGAGCCCAGCGAGCCAGCCCCAGAAGGATGCGACAGGAGCCCCAAAGGCAACTTCACAATCGGCTATATCCCAGTGGCCCAGGCGTCGCGCAAGCGGTCAACCGCTCCAGAGGTATGTTTCCGACCAAAAGCGTGCACCGTGCGAAGCTGACAGACGATTCTCCAGGATGCTAACGGCGCTCTCTACATGAACCTCGAAAAGGGTGTGCTCACAGATGGCTGGGACCGCACCGGCTCAGTTGTCGCAAACCACCAGTTCCAGTTCGACGGCCCACCACAAGCAGGCGCCATCTACACTGGCGGCTTCTCCGTCTGCGAGAACAGATCGCTGGCTATCGGCGGCACGACTAGGTGGTGGATCTGCAGGAGTGGCGACTTCTTCAACCTCTACGACGCGTGGATAGGCGCCCAGTGCGAGGAGATCCGCATTCTCACCTCATTTGTCGACGAGCCGACAAGCTCCAGTTCATCAGCCGCAGCTTCGAGCACCGCAGAGTCAACCAGCAGCGGCGGCAACAGCACCACCGCCAGCATCACTGGCACTAGCACTGAGAGCTCTGAGAGCACTGCCACACCATCACTCTCTGCCATTCCGCTCACATCTATCAATGGTACTGAGCCCAGTGGTGACGTCACGCGCGTCTCTGCTTCTGCCAGCGCAACTCCCACTTCCACTTCAAACAGCGAAGACACCCCTGATGCTCCTCCTAATTCGGCTGCCGCCCTTCCCACGCGTGCGTCTCGCGACGCGACCTTCGGAGCTGTCATTGGTATTGTTGCAGCAGCCTGGATCCTATAAACATGACTATGCGAATGGAAAATGGCGACTTGGCGATTACAAAAGTCCTCGCGTCCTACTACGCCAGGTATAGAGCCCGGTGTGTCATAGGAGGTTTTCGTGTTGGCAGCATTGCAGGCGTTTAATGGAAGGATAGCGCTCAGCCTGTGTATGGTGATTCTGCACATCTTTTCTAGTAGATATTTCTTGAAGAGCTTGGGTAATGGGACATGACGTTGTCTGACGAGTAGGAATGATTCTTGAATCGACAGCCGACAATAATTAATGATAATTGATCAACTATTAGCTATTCACACTTGCACAATGTTCTGCGAAGTATGTTTTGCCCTTAGGCTGAGGACCTTTTCATCCCACCACGATGTACAATTGTTGGCATGGTTGCTGCCTGGTGCGTCCCGAAATAGTTAAGCTCATAGTGCCCGCGCCCCCACGTCTGCGTAGCGGCTCTGGTGTTCAACCTTCACCCCCCGGCTACATCACAGCCTCAGCCTCCAGCTTTGCATGCAACATGGCAGTCGTCCAAGTCTCCTGCCTTGCGATTGCAAGTAATGGCTATTTCACTGACAGGACAGGGACGACACACCATGTCTCGCAGGCGCGCAAACGCCCCTGACCACCTCCGCATTGCCCTCGCGCATGCGCTGGGCTACGAAGAATATCCGAACGATTCGACCGCCGAACCTTACCTTCGATACATTACGAACCACCATGTCGACCGCGGCACGCTCGAAGAATACCTCAGGCTGTTTGTACGCGTCCTTGAGCACTTTTCTTCCGGGGAAGGACAGGCTGCTCCAGTTAGCCCGAAAGCGGACAGCATTCGCGCGCTGCTTGATGCCTTGACATTTTCCAATGGCGAAGCGATCTTTGCGGACACTGAAGCCGGGAGTACGACGAGGAGGGAGGCCGTCGAGGATACTGTCATGTACATCATGGGGACGTGGGCAATGCTGCTGAGCTCCTTCGTCCAGCTGCCCAACGGCTTTCGAAAGGTCGTCATGGCATATAACATGCACATGCAAATAGACGGCTCGAACAATGAGGCCTATGAGGAAAATCTGGCAGCGGTAATCGGAAACAGTTGCCTGCTTCCGGGGCCTTCAAGTGGGCAGCCCCCGCCAGGTGCCGGTTTCGAGGACGATGTCGTGCGCACTGCAATGAAGCTCGTTGCATTGCTCAGTCAAGTAAATGGAGCGCAAGGGAACACGTTAGCGAAAAGCCATTCCAACCCTTCACTGCTCACGAGCTCTATGCTAGGGAGAGGATCAAGCCGCATTTCTCATCGTACCCTGGACGCCATGGACTCACTCGAGTCCCTCTCATTAAAAGCCACGCGTGTCAACGCATTTACATTAAACGCATTAGGCGCTGTTGAGATATCCTGGACGCACAACATCTCGCGCCACATGCTACTATCACGCCATGGCGGCCGGCACATCCTCGAAATCTTCGCCTTGCCCTGCGCCCTCACCGCAACAACGCTAACATCAAAAGCGGTCGGCATACCCTTCGAACTCGCCCAAGAGATCCAAGAATCGTATTGCATACTCTTCAACGCTTGGCCTGAACCACCGCTGCACGCAAAGATGTGGCGCTGGCTAGGCATCCGCAAGATCTGCTTGTGCTGGTCTTGCTCCGCGCACCGCTATCGAGCGCACGTCATCCACAAATATCGCAAGTCACTCGGCGCCCGATCAAGAAGAGCGAAACGAACACGAAGCACGAACCAAGAAAGCGAATACGACCCTCTTCTCATCGAGTTGATGAACGGCGCCGAAGCCTCGGATTGGACGCACGACTTGTTTCCTTGCTTGTGGTCTCGCATTGTGGAACTGGAAGAGCATTTGCATGCCGCCAAGCCTTGGAGTATATGGATTTTGTTTCGGGATCGGAGAGATACGCTACAGTTTTGGACGTTTTGGTTGGTTTGGCTGGCTTCTTGTTTGCAGGAGGAATAGCTAATTTTTTGGTGTAGTTTTGCAACGGTTGTTGTGCTGTTGACTTTTTTGCAGGTGGCGCTTGGGGTGGTGCAGGTTGTGGGCTCTTTTCAGTGAGGTGTCTACCGACTTGCCTTTGTGTTTTTGGGGTCTTTGTGCATAGTGTTCAAGAGTAAGATCATCGCAACCTTTTGGTATACGGTAAAACGCTTTTATGGAAAGCTGTGCGGGTGCTGAAAAACGCATTGAGTGCATAGTGGTCCTGTGGTGGGGTTTTGAATGACGAGATCTACTACATAGTACAGGGGGTATCGTGCAGAAATAAGGCAACAGACAAACAGCAAGCTCCTCTTGCTATTTTATAGCAAAACCGGCGACATCACGCTCTACGATTACGAAATCCGATCCCATCTACAAAAGTCTGAATACCATATGTCACCCAGGATGAACCATCCCAGTGCCGGCTACACTCCAACTTTTCTCCCGCGGCTGCACCCAGCCTCCCAGCCCACACGAACCAACCAACCGCCATATCCTCAAGGCTCTTACACAACCTCATACCCCACCCTCACCTCCTCAGGCACCTGAAACGCGCCATAAAACGCGACCCTCCCCAACCCCAACCTCTTCTCCAAGGCACCCCCCTCCATCTCAAAACTCTGCACATGGCCACTCCTCTGCACAAAGCTCTGGAACCCCACCACGCCCACGCCCTGCGTGCCATCCTCCCTCGTCCCCTCGGCATACACGGCAACACCACTGTAGCCCGTCGGGGGCTCGAAATCAGGACACACGCGGTACAGCACGGCGCGCGAGACGAGGTCTTTCCAGGTTGCGATGTCGTGCTCGCGTGCGGGCTTGGCGGCGCCGGCGCGCTGGTTGAGGAAGATGCCTTCGCCTACGACGAGGACTTGGGAGGGGGTGGAGCATTTGAGCGTTTTGGCGGACTGGGAGGGGGAGGTCGGGGGCAGGAGGAGGTGGATGGGGGAGGAGGAGCGGTGGCGGAGGGAGTGCCAGGAGGCGCGGGAGAGCCAGCCTAGGTTGGGGAGCGGGGAGGTGATGGCGTGGGTGGTGGGGGGGTGGAGGGGCTTGATGAGGGTGATGTCGTGGTGGAAGCCGGTGGGGTAGAGAGTTCTGCGTCCGGGTCGAAGGTTTGGTGGATGGTGCCGATCTGGGAGAGGGGTGGGAGTGGTTAGCCGTGAGTCGTGACTGACTCGTATGCTTGGTATGACTGGGCTGGACTTTACTTACTTTTTCGTTGCCGGCCCAGATTTCGACGTGCGAGTTCCAGTCGTCGTCTAGCTTCTCGAAGGGGTCTCTTCGTCCGAGGAAGCCGGAGCCGGAGAGTTGGGAGCGTGCTAGAATCGCTTCGGTGATGACGTGTGTTGACATGATGAGGTAGGGGTCGCCCCCCTTGGTAACCTTCAGTCCTATCCTCCCTGCAAACCTTTCTTTCCTATGTAGCGATTTCGGTCTCGCCTCTATGAAGTCGTTGATACGAAGCGGCTGGGTTGAAGAAGCATTAGCCGTGCGGGACGACCGGAACATGTTTGTCAAATTGGAGCTCGGTGGTACCTGCGAACCTTGCGATTGGAGAGTTGCTGTCTTGCTGGGGAATAACGTCGCTGTTGGCTGCATAGTTTGGTTGATGTAGGATATCTTCAGCCCCCCGAATTTGTGCGGGAGATGTGAGGAGGCCCATTCTCGGTCGAAGTCTTCTGGGACGAGGATCTGGAGTAGGCCGTTGATGAGCAGGTAGAATCCTATGCTTCCTTCGAATGTGAGGAAGATGATGTAGCGGATCATGTCGAGGGAGAGCTCGGCAGTGCAGTCGATTAGGGTGGATGGGCGTGGGTCTGGTGGTGGGTTGACGCCTGCCATGGGGGGCCATTGGTGCTCTATGGGTATGACGACTGGGGCGCCGGATATTGTGAGGGGGAAATTTTTCGGGTCATCGGGTTCGTTTGGAGTGCAGGTCCAGCAGCCGGGGTCGTTTGCGTCGGTGACGTGGGGGGTGTCGTAGGTGAGGTCCCACATCCAGTCTTCTGGGAGCTGGTCGCGGATGTCTTTCCAGTTCGTGTCGTCTCTGAGAGAGTTTGATCAGCAAAGTAATGCGGTTCGAAACGCTCCTCTTCTTCGACTTGTTCGGCAATGTCGTGATCTTCCGATAGGGATATCAAAGATGTCTGTTCCTTTGTTGAGTCAGACCCCGGCGCCTTCTCGCCTGTACCGTCTTGTGGCCCTGATGGAGCGAGAAGTACTGATGCTTGCAAATCTTCGTGTAAGACATTCTCTATCTCGCCTGTATTATTTTCCGACACTGAAAACCCAAAATCGAACCGTGCTTGCAAATCTCTAAATGCAATCTCATCTCGAATTGGCCAGAAGTCCATTTCAAGCCATTCCAGTGCTTTTTGCGTCGGTACTAGATACGACAAGCTGTTGGCATGGTCCAAATAGTAATATATAGTAGCATGCCCCAATATAGTTCCTTTTCTTCGTCGAATCAATCTTTTCTCAGCAGTGGAATCGTCTCTGCTTTCGACACTAGTACCAGTACTAGTACTATCAATGCCCAAGGAGCTGGTACCCCACCATCGTGGATTCATCGACTGCTGTGAAGAGCCTGAGCTAATACGAATGTGAAGGGACTGAGTAGAAGTAGGTTGGGAGATGGTATGTGGACTGTGAGAGAAGTTGTACGGGTATTGACGGCTGCTGTCAGAGCTAGAGCTGGTGCGAATGTGAAGGGACAGAGCAGAAGCAGGGTTGAAGATGGTATGTGGACCGTGAGAGATGGTGGACGGGTAGTGATGACTGTTGTCAACGGAACTCCAACCATTGTCACCAGCGTTGTCAACGTACCGTAGCGAATCTACGGCCCGTAGTTGCATAGGCCAAATACTGCACCGTGGAGCCGTGCAAGGGCCAATATGTATACTGTGCCCTATTCGGCTACATGTAGCCGCTACGGGCCGTAGATTCGCTACGGTACGTTGACAACGCTGATTGTCACTGCTGTACAACGATCTCACCTCTAGCCATTGCTCGTGGACTAGGTCGCTATAGGTCCGTCCTAGGGAGTGAATTGGCGTCAAGGTGTTTTCGTACTCTAGTAATAAGACTCTCACCGCCGGCCGCTCTCGCCAGTTCCATCCTCGGAGTTGAATTGGCGCTAAAGTGCTTTCGTTATCTTGTAGTAAGAGTTGTATGGACCAGTCTTGTGCCCAATCATTGTCACTGCTGCGAAACGATTCCCTCAGCCACAAGGGCAAACTCATCCACAGGTCTTGGAGCGGCCAGATATAGGACAATGGTATGAAGCGAGTGGGCGCTAAGTTGCCTTGGTGGTCTTGTAATAAGAGTTGATCGGAAGAGTAAGACGTTGATACGGGATACTGTAGTTTGGCTTTGGTCCGTAAGCCTGTGCTGCCCAGCCACATTCCAACGTGAGTACTGAATACAACACGTTGGTTATAGCCCTCACACTGACGTTTAGACTTTATGCAATTCATGCACGTAGGTCTCTCTTCTACGCACTTGATTCTCCTTTTACGACAAGTAAGATACCCGGTCTTAGTCCTCTTCTTCGGCATTGCAATTTTGCCGTTCGTTCTGAAGTCATCCGGATGCTTAGTCACCACAAATATAAAATCCGGGCCAGGGGCCACAGGTGGTTGTGGTCTCTGGTTCTTCGTTAGGTCTCCATATCCACCATATCTTGATAAAGTATAGAGTATTCCTTCCGGGGCCTGGCGGGTAATTTCAGCCAGGGAGAGAATGTGTGCTCTCGCAGGTATTAGTTTCTTTCCGGTTTTTCTTTTCTTGTTCTTCTTCAGAAGGCCGAGGCTGAAGCTCAGCGTGCGATTGCTGTGTGATTTCCTCCTCGCCATTGAACTCCTGTGAAAATAAAGCCTCGAAAGACTGCAATACCGGTCCTTTCATATTGCGGGCCTCACAAAACTTCTCGAGACGCCTGAGCTGTGAAATACGAGCGCCTGAACGAGTAGAAGTAGGCCCTTCGGCGCTTGACTGTTCCGTTAGACGAAGATGCTCGGCGCGCGCAGCTTTCGGAATTCGTGAAATTCTTCGATGAATGGATTGTCGCCACCTTGTGTGTGATAACCTCCGCCTCAAAACCAAGGTTCCATTTCCACTGAGACATACCCTGGCCGAGAGGGGTATACGTTTGATCTAGCCCCTCAAGGGGGACGCGCCGTCTGCGATCGCGTTGACCGCTTGTTTCGGCCTTAGCGACACGCACCTTCTTGAATAAGGGATTCATGACATCGGTGCTGGCGGGGAAATCGTTAGATAGAAGATCGCCACGGTCCTCGGCATCGTGAAGCTCGAGATCAGCTGATGTTGAGGTAGCGCCCGGCCTTGTTGGCTCTTTCTTGAGAGCCTCCAGCAACCCAGGCTCATGCTGCTAGAATACGTGATAAAAGACACGATTAACCATGGCACATGCATAGAGATCATCTAGGCTCTCTATGTTGCGCAATAAATTGAAAACGAGGCTTTCGTTGAACTTGGCCGTAATCGATGGTCCAGTGTCCAAGGTGTGCCGACCAAGTTCATATCTAAGAGATGGAAAGTGATGTTCCTTCTCGTGCTTCGGCTCCCTGTCTATCTCCGCGTTAGACCTACTATCGCGTGTCGGTGTTTTTGACGATTGGGTTGACTTCCAATGACGATTTCGGCCCTCCCGTCTTCTATAGGATTGACCTGAAGCGTGCGACCTTCCATTTCCCCTTTTGTAGCAAGAATCAGAGGAGCTGAGGTGTCAACACGAAGACGAATCTCGCTAGTGTCTCCGCTGTTCGTGCGAGTTGTGATGGGCTGGTCAGCATGCGGATTGCTCTTGTCAGACCCGCGCGGTGCACGCTGTCTCATAACTTTGTATATCTGCTTGCTGAGTGGTTCGTTGCGTCTGAGCGTTGGTCTTGTGCGAGCTTGATTGGTGCTACTATCGGAAGTGCTTGAAAGTGGACTATGATTGCGAAATGTGGTGTGAGCTCTTTTGAAAGCGTCTCGAAGATCCTGAGTAGACCGAGCTGGTGTAGTGACGGAGGGAGGAGTTGACTCTCTTGTGAGCCGGATGGGTGAGAAATCGCTTTCGTGACGTCTCATTACAGGACGTATAGAGAAAGTAGGAGAAGAACTGCCTCCTGTAGAAGCCTCTATGCTATAGACTGTGTAGTTTGTTGAATCTGACCCCAATCCAAAGCTTTGATATGTGGTCGAAGCATCGGATATGGATCCAGCAGAGGGCAAATCATCCTCGTATTGGAATCCTGGGCCAAAGAAAAATCTTTGATCGTCACTTATTGCGTAATTCATAGTAGACATACCAACGCGCCCTTCCAGGATACGGTTTTGCTCGGAATGAACCCGCAAGTCATGTGGCCCACTTCCTCCGTAGTTGGAAGAAACTGTAGATATCGTAGCCTTGTCAATTTGACGACTCTTTTCAGTAGCCTTGAGGGCCAGATCTGAAGGTTTTTCTGCGTTGCTGGGGGTATTTGCAGGATATTCTGCGGTGTCAGGTTCGTCAGAGTGGTTCTTCTCCATGCCAGTCTCTTCCGTACTGGTGTCGGCATCAATAGTTGATTCAGGAGCTTCGGTCAATGAGGTTGAAAGGACTGCCTCAAGTTTATCCAGTTCTGTCCGATCGGAACCAATTGTAAGGTTATCCCCAGTGTGGAGACGTGCCGTACGCAGTTCACGATCCCTTTCGGGAGTGACTGGCAAAAGCCCCGCTGCCTTGCGGTCTGCGACAGATCCCGACTCGATATCACTGGCAACCTGTTGTGTAATCTGCTGTTGATACAGACGTTGTCTTGCTCTCTGTTGCAGTAGGACTTTTATACTTTCCACTTGTGAATAGAGAGCTAGTAGCAGATGAAGTCTCCTGCTCCCCAAACCCGGATGGCTCCTCATACTGCTTTGCTAAGTCCCTTGGCGAGCACTTGACGCATTTGTGAATGCTTACAATGCGTTTGGCATTCTCTCGTAGTAGCAAGAAATATGCTGCCAAGTCTCGCACTGCTCGCATTGAACGATGTGTCTCGTGTCGTCGCGGAAGTCGCAAACGCACTTGATGGCTACGGGTTCTGGGAGGTCATCGGTCCAAGACGCTGATGTGATTGTTGATTCGGGTTCAAGGTCTTCCATAGTGGTGGAGGCGGATTAAAAGTTCGTGGGTGTGTCGTTAGTGGATGGAAATCCGGTAGAGCTGCACTCTGTAGTAGCGGTCACAGGACCAGCACTCCGTACGGTATCTTCTCCACACACTTCTTCCTCAAGGTGGGTCGCATCGATTGCGTATGCCCTTTGGGAGACATGGCCGTCGTTTTCGCTATTGTCCTTGGAGCGAAAATGTATCTGGCTGTGGGACTTCTCTATGTGCTGCTTGAGGTTTGATTCTTGCCTTGAAGTATATGTGCAGGGCGGATAGAGACATTGATAGATGCGTCCCTTCCGCATGCCCCTAAATCTTCTCTGCGCAATTTTATTCTGAGTCCTCCTCTTCTCCGCTGCATCATCTACCTCGACCAAGTCATCCCTGCTCTTTCCATTGTACGTAGACTCAGTGTGTCCAATAGTCAGTCTTACTGCCGGTCACTGACTGTTCATCGACTGTTGGTGGACAGTATAGTAGTTAGGCATGTTAGGGCAGTGACTAACTGTATAGTAATATGCTAGTAACCGCAGTAAGACTATTAAACTTACCTAATTAGGTAATTAGAGATAGTTTTTAGTATTAGCGCTTAAGTTAACACTTAATTTAGTAAAGTAAAATGCTATATAATAATAATGTGTAACAACACTAGCTAGAAAGGTCCTTGCCTTTACTAAGTTTTTAGTGCTCCTATACTATATATATAGCAGCCTTTATTTATCTCTATTATAATATTTGTTTATCTACTTATTATTATGCCTAGCTAAAGCTAAATTATTATTATTTAGGGTACTTAACGCCTGCCTACTACCTATATAGGTCCTAGCACCTAGCTATAGTTTTTTCTTTAATAGACTAATAAAGGCAAAGAAGTTTAAAGGACTAATAAAGGCAAAGAAAGGGCGTTACTAAACCTCTTTTTTATCCTATTATCTAAAGTGTTATTACTACTATTATTTATATAAAGGCTCTCTAACGTAAGCTTATATATATATTTCTTTATTGGCAACTTTAATAATAGTCTAAAGTTTTCTATATAATAGAATAAGCTATAGTTAAATAAGAGGCGTCTAGATTCTAACTTTATAGATTATTATATCTTCTTATTAAGAAGCTTATTATTAAAGATAATAATATTACCTATATAGAAATATAGTATAAATCTTATCTATATAGTTAGTAATTAGTATGTAAAGCTATACTTATATAAACTTTGCTATTTATTTAGAAATAAGTTAGCACTAAAAAGAATCTTAATAACTGCCTATATACTTAGCCACACATAGTATTTGCCTACTAAATACACCCTAATAGTAGCTAATTAATACTAATAGGTAGCTTAAAGGATAGTAATTTATAGAAAGTTACTATAAAGGCCCTAAGCGCGTTTTATACCTTATAAAGAGCACTAAAGTTATTAAAGGTATTAGTTAACTTTATAGTTATTAATAATATTAGCTTTTAGCTAGTATTAATAGTAGATCTCTAGGGCCTTATCTTATAGTAATAATAAGATTTTCTAGCTACGTTGCTATTCTCCCCTATAACACTCTCTATCTATATTATATAGGGCATAGTGTAGTAGAAAGAGAAGATTTAAATAGCACTAAAAATATTATATAGTAAAATTGCGCTAAGCCTACATATATATACTTCTTTTAACTATTACTTCTTTTTAGAAGTTATTGCGCACTTTTTAGGTATAGCTAAGCTACTAGCGCGTACTTAGTATAAATTAGTGTAAATTATAGTAATTTTAACTTACAAAATTTTAGATTATAATAATAAGCTTACTAATATCCTTATTACCTTTAAAAATCTTTTAGAAAACTACTTTAGGGCTATAATTACTTAAAAAACTTATACTACTATTACTAACTACTAGTATAACTACGCGTTAAAAATTTACTATCTTATAGCTAATAATACTACTAGTAATAATAGGGAGCTTATTTACTAGTTTATACAAAGATTCTAATATTAACCTTATAATAGATAACTCTCTCTACTATACTAGCTATATAATTAATCTTATTATTAAAGCCTTCTTATATAAAAAAGGTTAGTAGCTTTAAGGCAAAAATTGCACGCGTAGCTCTATAGAAGTCTTTCTAGCTATATAAAAAGTATAGAATTATTAGTAAGTACTATAACTTTATAAATAAAATTTTAGTATTCTCTATAAACACTATAAGCTTTTTAAGGGTATATAAAAGAAGTTTACTAATAAGGACCTACTTTAGTAATATAGTAGCGCCTATCTAATCTAAGATAGTAGTATTAGGTAAAACTTTATATACGCTATGCTTAAGCGCTACTATAAGTTAAAAAATATATATATTACTTTACGCGTTGCCTTAAAGACTTTAATAATACTATTAATATCTATAATAATTATAATCCTCTTACTAATACACTAAGTAAAAATAATTAGAATAAGGTTACATAGCTTATTAAGTACCTTAAAGTCTTTAGTAATATGATAATTAAGTTAGAGGATAAAACTAGTAAGTTTAAGTATAGTAGCCTTTAGTAAACGCTATCTTACTTTATAAAGAAATATAGTAAAAGCTTTATACCTAGTAGTACAATCTATATACTATACTAAAGAACTTTTATATTAAAAACACTATTAAATTTGCTATATAGAAGTTAATAATATACTTTAAAAAGTTAGTAATAATGCCTACTATCTTATAGACCTATATTGCTACTACTTTATACCTTACCCTCTATATATTATTCTTTAAGAACTACTAGTTAGCCTAGTAATTTTAGTATAAAGTAGGTAGAAAAATTGCTTAAGGCTATATACTAATAGTACGTTAATAATAAGGAGGTAGTAAAGAAGAAAGAAGTCCTAGAGTTCCCTAGCAGATATAAGGTCCCTAGCGGCAACGTTAAGTATAAGAACTTTAATAAGAATCTAATAGCTATTAACTTTAACCTATTTACTAATAAACGCTCCTATAAGCACTTTAAAGGCCTTACTAAAGTTAAGACTTATATTAATAATATTAAGAACAATTTATAGAATACTAAAAAGAATAATATAATTAAGAAGTGGCTACTTAATTAGTAGCTTAATATTAGGTGTATATATTATTCTATACTATATAAAGTTACTATTAACTTTTTTATAATACTAGCTACCTCTTATAAGTATAAGAGATATTTTAGCCTTGCTAAATAAATAATTACTACTCTAAGAAACTATCTATCTTCTTTATTAATTAAAGCTTTATAATTATAGTAAAATTAAATATAAAATAAAGTAATTTATAGTAAACTTAGTAAACTTTAGAATCTTATAAGCCAACTTAAAGTGCTTTAAAAGCCCTCTAATACTTAGGTTACTATATTAATATTAGAAAATTTTTAAGCGCACGTGCGCACCTATAGTACCTAGGCGGCTCTACGTACGCCTACACACTAAAAGTGCTCTAAGCGTACCTATAATACTACTTTTTTTTTAGCGTACGCATACGTAAGGTTGTGTAAAAATGCGCACCTATACTACTAGTGCACCTAGGGCACCTAGGGCACCTATAGCACCTATGCTATTAAAATAATACTAATTAGTCAGCAAATAAAGCTCTTTAATTAGCTAGAATTTAAATAAAAGCTTAGTAAGCTACTTAGTAAGCTGCTTAGTAAGCTTTTAAAAAAGATTTCTTAAAGTATAAAGTTAAAGTCTCTTACTAAATAGTAATTACTAGTTAATATAATAGTACTAATTACTAGCGTGTTATATAGAACTTCTACCTAACCCTAAATTCTAGATTTTATAAGTTTAAAAATAGAAAAAATATAATTTTATAATTATTTAAAAGAATTAGATAAGGCAAAAATTAGTGGCTTAGTAAAGAACACTATTTTAAAAAGTATAAACTTTAATAACTTTTTAACTACTTTACTTTTATTAAAACCTTTTTAAAAATTTAAATAATATATTATTAGTACTATATGTTTATATATAAATATTACATAATATATATAATAACTAGTATAATAAAGAGTTTTTTATTAATTACTAACTAATTACGTAATAAAAAAATAGTATTCTAAAGGGAAAATTTCTAACAGTTTACTGCTTAGTTTTCCTATATTAGATTAGCTAGTAGCTTTAGGCAATATTTACTTCTTACTTCTTACTATTTCTATATTATCTATGTCTTCTATACCTATTCTATTAATTTCTACTACAAGTCTATTAGAAGCCTTACTAGGAGGCTTATTTATAGTAAGAGTAGCGACTTTATTTTTATAGGATAGTGCTGTTATTAAGTTAGTGCACACGTTATCTAGAGGGCTTCTTTCTATTTCTAGAGAATTTAATATACCCCTTAGATTATATAAGTTCTTAGCCTCTATAATCTAGTTTAGTTTTAAAATCTATTATCCTAGGTTAGAGGGGCGTATTGTGGTGGATATAGGCGTATGGTCGTCTAAGTATAGTAGAAGTCTAGATAGTGAATCTACGCTATGGTGGAGGACTATAAGCGAGAATTTTAGTCTAGAAATAAGCGAAAACTTAGACTTCTTAGCGAGTTTAAATCTTATCCTCTCCCCCTTCTAGTTTTTAAACACTAAAAAACTAATCTTTATAAATAAGAAGAAAAGTAGCCTAAATAAGCTAGTATATCTAATAATTAAGAAAATTTCTAACTATTTAAGCTAGTCTTAACTAAGTTACTAGATTAAACTTATAGGACGGGAAAGCTATTAGTAAGTACCTCTAATAATTAAGAAATCTTTAACTAGTTACTAGTCTTAATAAGTTATTAAGATTTAAACTTATAGGAAGAGAAAGTTAATTAAGGCATATTACTATCTTCTAATTTAGAAAAAAACTTTTATAGAAAAATTTTAATTTACGCTTTGGATAGATAATAGGCCACTAGTGTTAGTTTTCTCTTAATCCCCTTTAAAGGGCTTTTTTTTACTAGGGGAAAGTGCTTCTTATCTACTTATATAATTTGCCTATGGCTATATTTACTCTATAGAAAATTTGGAAGTAATAGAAATATTAATAATTATTCTAGATTATATATAGTATTTTTAAGAGTACTACTAATATATAATCTAAAGAAAGTAGTATAGTAGACTAACGCTCTAATAAAGAAAAAGAAGAGGCTAGTACCTTTACTAGTCTCTAGGTAATAGAGATTTTCTAGAAAGAGGTATTTTTAATTGTTCCTATAGGCTTTATTAAATATCTAACCATATCTCCACTCTAGAGCTTCTTTGCGTTTAGTTACTAGGTAGTAAGATTTTATAAGCACTAGTAGTTTTGCCCTAACTTATTTATAGATACTATATAGGTAAGTTATATATCTCTTTATTTTAGATAGATTATACTTAAATAAGTTATAAGTCCTTTTAAGATGTTTCTAGACAATCTCCTAATTAGGATTAAGTAAGATAAGTCGTTTAATTTTATTAGATTTAAACCTAGACCTTTTTGCTAGTACTACTATCTTATACTATTTTCTTAGGTTAGGTTCTTATAGCCATAGAGTATCTTTATTATCCTCTTTTCTTAGGTATTCTAGGACTTATATAGTCTAATATCGCTATGCATACAACTATACTATCTAGTAGCTTTTCTCTTAATATGTTTATAAGCGAGCTGCGAATATAAGCGAGCTACGAATTTTACTAAGTCTCTAAGCCTTTTACAGTATATAAATTCACAACGTATTAATATTCTATTAATATAATAGCTATCCTAAATTAAGTAGTATCTATAGAAGCCTTCTTACACGTGCGCGAGTTGTGCCTAGGCTCCCTACAGCGCCTGCAGCGCGCAGAAGCCTACTAGCTCGCACCTAACTACGCCTTGCCTTGCCGTATTTCTCCCTCTAGTTGCTACTCAACAGCCTTTTAAGCAATAATATCCTCTCCCTCTACCTTTAATAGAGTGTTTCGCTTTTAGATCTGCTTCTTTTTGCGCTATTTACGTATTATAGCTACCTTATTTGCCCTTTGTAGAGTAGCTATCTCCTCGCGCATAAGCACTATTAAATGCGCTATTCTCTTAGCGCCTCTTATAAGCTAATTAAGCAACTAGATAACTAAGGTAGGAGAGGATCCCTAATACCTTCAAATCCGCTTACGAACTAGAGTTAACTAAGCGCCTAGCTTGCGTGCGTTGCTTAGTGTTGCAGACTCCTATAGGGCCTCTAGTAGGGCTGCTAGCGCTAGCGCTGGCGACAGTGTACGAAGCTTAATATTAAGCTTTAAGAGCACTGCCTCTAGATTGTGTGGGACTAGCCTAGAGCCTTAAAAGCTTGCGCAGATATTCTCCTTTGTAATTAACTAGTCGTAGGTGGCGCGAAAGGCTAGTAGAAACTTAAGCTTAGTAATATAGTTAATATAGTTGCGTATTAGGCCCTTAACCTGGCGCCTGTACGCCCGCTTTAACGGCGAGAAGCAGCCCACGTTAAGTGGCTGTAGGAGGTGTGACGAATGTGGTGGCATGTATAGGATATAGATCTTGTTCTTCCTATAAATCTCCTAGAATTTAAGTGAGTTATAGCTCTTATAGCTATTAAGTATTAGGAGCTAACGCGCGCCTACTCTACGCTCTACTATATGCTTAATAAAGTGCCGTAGCTAGGCAACACCAAGCTCGTTCGTAGTCCACCTATTGTCGCTAAGACCAATAGTCTAGTCACCTGGTATATCGTCGCCCTTGTACCAGGCCGAGAGGTGGTACTTGCCAACGAAGATGACGAAGGGCGGGATTGCCCACCTAGCAGCGTTAATTCTGTAGATCGTTGTCACCCACTCACAATTACCTAGCTAGATCGCTTTTAGCCAACCACGTCTCTCTAAGCCTGTAACAACTAGCTAGGAGGATATCTTGCCTATTAGAAAGCTAGTCTTGTTGAAGTTAAAAAGATGTCCTTATCGCAAATACCGTAGGTAGCCTTTGTACGTGCTACTAGCTTAAACTAGGCCTATATAGCTATTAGGTCCTCGCAAAGAGCGTGCTGTCAATTGTAGGCTCGATTAAATTGCGTTGTAAGGCTGTCTGTTCGCTTAACAAAGTTTCTAGGCCACTACTAGCCAACGTGGCCTAGGCTACGCTTAGCGAGCAGCTTATTCGCTATATCTTGTACAGCACCTAGAGTAGGCGCAAAGCCTCGTAAATCTAGGTCAAGTATATGCTTAATAATAACCTCCTCTTCTAGCTTAGTAAGCTTCTTTAATTTAGGCTCACAATTGCGTCGCGCAGCAGTAGTTCCAGCGCGTCGGCTGCGAAGCGTGCTTTCAGGAACGTTAAACGTCGCTGCAGCGCGATTAACGCTCTAGATCTAATTCTAATTAATAGCTAAGATAGCTAGAGAGATATCTGCTTTGTTATAGGGCAATTAAATAAGTGTTAGTTAAGCTATTATAGTTAATAGGTAACGTGTTATAGAAAGTTAGTAGGGTTCGTAGCTCGCTTATTCGCAGCTCGCTTATAAATACGTTAGGGTTAATTTGTAATATTATATAATTTTAGGCCGGCTATTTAACCAACTACTATGTTATGTAATTAATAATTTCTTTAATAATATTTTTTGCTATAATAATAACGATAATAATTATAATGTATAGAACGCTAATAATAAAATTATTATTATTTTGTGTATAATTTATTACTACTACTATATGCTAGGTACTAGGTTATAGTTCCTTCTATTTTACTTCTTTTTATATATAGTATAGACTTAACCTTAGTTAGAATCTTTACATAATAAAAATCTTTAATACTATTTAGTAGCTAAATTTAATCTTATCTAATCTAGTTCTATAATATTTCTAGAAGTACTTATCTAAGGTACTTTCTAAATATTAAATAAAGTATATATTGCCTTTAAGATTATAATCTTTAAAGATGCGGCTTATTGCTTTATATATTAAATGCCTTAATTTAGAGAATAGTTATCTTATTACTTTTACTAGGGCCTTTAGATATTTAAGATCTTTAAAAAGGCTATAAAGAGAAGGTATTAGGTTTTTTTCCTTCTTTAGATTCTTCTAAAGTATTAGACGGCTTTAGTCTCGCATAGCGGAGAATATTTTTATAATTCTAGAAGTGTTTTTTTAAAACTAATTAATCTTCTTATAAGAAGTCTAGCGCTCTTAGTTCTATAAGATTTATAGTCTTATTATTTATGCTATATATCTACTCCTCTATATTTTAAAATACTTTCGTCTACTTATATAGAATATAGCTAAGATAATATCGAATTTTCTAATTTTATATTAGTATAGTATATATTAGGAAGACTTAAGTACCTACTCTATTACACTTTAAGTCTAAGAGTAACTTATTATTAAATCTAAATCTAGTCTAAAGTCTAGAAAAGATCCACAGATTGTTAAAAGCTATAGTAAGAATACTATTCTTAAGAATTCGGCTTAGAATCTTCCTTTTAAGGCGGTAATATACGCTTTTTTACAAGGAATTTTATAGTTACTAGTTAACTAAATATATCTCTATAGAGAAATTTACTATTACTTAAATATATATAGATAGTATACTATAATATTACTATAGATATCTAATACTAGTCTTTATATAGTAGAATTTCTTTTGTAGTAGTAACCTAATATAGGCCTTAACCTAAAGAAGCGTAAGCCTTAATAGGCTAATAACTATTAAGTATTAAGAAAGTAGGTTTAATCTCTAAGTCTAATAAAGTTTAGGTTCTAATTCTATAAAGAATTTAATGATTCTAATCTTATTAACTATAGGCTACTATAGCTAAAGTCTAATAAAGTTAACTAGCTACTACCTAGATATATAGGTTTAGCTAGTTAATATATTAATAACTCTTATAGTAATAAAGCTTATTAACAAATTTCGCTAATAGAAGAATTACTATAGAAACACTACTTTTATACTTATAATCTTAAGCTAGGCAATACTATTACTATAGCTTTTAAGATTCTAGTAATAAAATCCCTATTTACAATATAGAGCTTTTTAGTTAATTTAAATAAGAAACTCTATATACTTTGCTAGCTAAAGCACGCTAATCTTCTTATGTGTCTTATAAGGTTTTTCTTTATAAGAAACTATTTTATATTATTTTAGAAAAAGCAAAGATGTCTTTAAAAGAGCTTATTATCACGCGTCTAAATAAGATTTAACTGGCTACTATAATATATTAGGTATGTATGGCTTGTGTTATAAATATAAACATAATAAGGTTGTAAAGGTCTAATAAATACGCGCGGGGAGCACGTATAATAAGACATAATAATAAGTTAGTAGATTATATAACAAATTACTACAATTATAGTAATTAGAGTAATTAGAGACATGTGACAAATTACTATAGTTATAGTAATTAGGGTAATTGGATAGATTACTATAATTATAGTAATTATAATAAGTCTATAAAAGATTAGAACTATATAAATCTAGAGGATTTTCTTAGTTTCGAATCTTTATAGTTAATTCTTCTTATAGTACGACCTCCTATATAGGTTAGTACTAGTTATTCTATCTTATTTAGAATTAGAAGAGCCTTTACACAAGACACTATTAACATCTTACTTAATTTCTTCTAAAGCCTACTAGCACAGATACCTAGAGTTACCTTACCTTCCCTAATATAGATTAGGACACAAGGTACGTAACCCCACGTTAACACTTTAACTACCTAATAGGTTTAAAAAAATAGTTAACACACTATAATAACGCCAGCAAGTACCTAAGCACTAGTTAGTAGTAGCTTAGTAGCAACACCTACTAGTAGTAGCACTAGTAGACTAACTATAAACGTAGCTAGTATAATAGTAGCATAAGCAAACTAGATTTAACAGTTAGAAGCACGAATATTAGAACTTCTAGCAGCTATTATAGCATAATAGGCAGCAGGTTTAGGAAAGACTATTTAACTATCTATAGAAAAGTACGATAGAGAAAAAGGGCTAGAAAAAGTTCCTTACTAATATAGAGTTATACTATTAGTATAATTTAGTCTTATTTCCCACAGAATAAGATAAGATTCTTGCAGCCAGCCTACACTTAAGAGAAAGGGCAATAGAATAGCTTTAGCTATTAGTAGATAACTTTATTACTAAGGAGAAAATTAGTAAGATATAGGATAAAACTAAGCTTATATTTAAGATGTGGTAGAATTTTAAATCACAGATACAAGTTATATTTAAAGAAGTTAATATGGAATAATAAGCTAAATAATAAATTTAATAGTTATAATAAATAATATTAGTTAGTAAGTATATCTTAAGAGATTTAGATAGTTATAATCTAAGGTTAAGTAAAATAATATAGCGTTAAAGGCAGCCTTCTACTAAAAACTAAAGAATAGAGTTAAGAACACACTACTACTCTACAACAAACTAAACAACTTAAGTAAGTTAATTAAGATTATGGCACGTATTAACAACTCTCTATAAAAAAATATAGGAAAAGAAGTACAGCAGAGCCAAAATAATTACTAAGCCAAAGGAGAAACCTAAAATAAGACAATACTATAATAAGGATAAAGATGTTATTATAGCTAGTAAAGTCTAGAAAAAAGGATCTTCTAGAAGAAAGAGAACGCACCTAAAGAACCTTAAAAGGACAATAGTCTATTAAAAAAAGACAAAGACGCTATGCTATAACAACCGCGTATATCTAGCATATAGCAAGCAAGACTACTTTAAATAAAACTACTTAGAGAAGCAAAGGATTAGTAGGGCTAAAGCTATAAGGGTAGAAATAAAATAATTAAATTCTATAGGGAGTTAACACTACCAAATCTAGATAAGAAGCACGCGGCCCTTAATTAAACAGAGTATAAGATAGTAGTTAATAATAAATACTATAAAAAAACACAAAGAAGACTAAGAAGTTTATAGCCTAACAGCCTAGCTATTAAGACTATTTTCTAATTACTATAGAGAAATGCGAAGCATAACTAGCCCACAGAAAAAAAATAAGGATCTTTGCCATATGTACTATTAATAGAAGTAGAAGGACTAGTACAAACTACTTAGATAGTACTAATACTATAATAATACCTATAAAACCTATAGAACGCATAAGCACGCAATAGAATAGTAGCTAATAGGACTAAAGAAAGGAGACACAGGCAAGGCACTTTGTAACTAAGAAAATTATAAAGTTAAACATAAGAAGAAGAAAACATAATAATTTACTAGAGTAGATAGACTACAACTAAAAGCAGTGCTTAAAAACATATCTATAAGTAGAAAAAAAGTATTAACTAGCAGACATTAACCTAAATATAGGCACCTAAAGTCTTAGGAGTATTAGGTATAGAATTGCCAATAACACTAGAATAATAACACAAATAAGAAAGAAGACTAATATATAGATAATACACAAAACTATTATAAACAACAGTATTAAGATATAGACACAGATCCTTATTTAGATAAATCTTAGATAAAGTGCAATAGGAATAACTGCCAATATTATTAGAAAATAAAGAAAAAGAAATTAGCAGAATGCTTTCCGCCTAATAAAACCCTTAATAAGGTACTATAGTAGTAGTGGCATATAACTATAATATAGATAGGGTGTTATAAAAAACTAGTGTTAAATACACCTTAATAATAAATAGGGCACAGAATAGTTTCTAAAAAGCAAAAAACTAATTAAAAAACTAAAAAGCTCTTAGTAATAGGATTACACTAGTAAGAATAAATTAACAACCCTTTACAAAGTACATTACAACACATAAAAACGCGCCTAAAGATAAATATACTAGTGCAAGAATATAAAATTTACGCGCTTATAGATACCGGCGCTAAATAGACCTTTATATTGCTACAGATAGTAAAATAATACAATATAGTATACTAGAATAAGCTAGAACCTATAAAGGTTATGCTTATAGACAACACACTACTAGAATATAGAAATAGCGTAATACGCCTTAAAACTTAAGAGGTATCGCCAGAGCTTGCCAAATTAAAGGACTAATAACAAATCGACATTATAGACCTTAAAGAAGAAGAAGACATATTAATAGGATATAATTAGCTTAGAAAGCATAATCCTACTATTAATTAGTAGAATAGAACGTTACAAAGCTAATAGCCTATAAAAAAGGTCGCTTTATAATAAAGGTTAGTAAGAAAGAGATCTATAGAGTAGGTCGCTTTAAACCACAACTTATAATTAAGCCTAATAATCTATAGTATACCCTAGCTAGGTAAAATTAGCAAAATATTAATAATAAAGATTATACGCATATATAAAAAGGACTCTTAAAAGAGTAGAAGTTATTTAGGTGCAACAAGTTGCAATTATAAAGGATAAATCCTAACCTAATATACCTTAGAATTATAAGAAATATCGCAAGATCTTTAAGAAGCATAAAAGCAATAATTTACTAAAGCACTAGAAGTAGAATTATAAGATTCACCTAGAAGAAAAAGCAAAGCTTAAGCCTAGATATATATATTAGCTATTAGATAGTTAGTAGAAAGAGCTAAAGGTGTATATTAATAAGAATCTTATAAGAGGATTTATATAATAGAGTAGAAGCTTAATAGCCTTACTAATTCTATTTATACTAAAAAAGAACAGTAAGCTAAGGCTCTATATAAATTATAGACAGCTAAACAACACTATAAGGCAGGACTAATACCCCTTAACTCTCTATCTAAAAACTTCTAGATTAACTCTAGGAAGTTATATAGATTATAAAATTTAATATTTTATAAAGAATAACATATTCTATTAGTAGCCCGGACAGATTAGTCCGCCGGACAGTTTTTCTTAGTAACTTCGAGGTCCCTTATAACTTATTATAGAATACCACCAACGTTACTTTATAGTGACTTATAATATACTAAGTTACTATTTAATTTACTTTTTACGTCGTGCAGCCTCTTTGCGCGGCTGCTATAGCCGCGCAAAGCTAAGAAGTCTTTTTTGGCAATACGAACTTACAACAAGACTCCCTATAATATACAATATATTATCTACTATACTATACGTAGGTAATATATAGTATACTTATTATAATTCACTGTAAAGCATACTATATCTTAAGTAGTACTTTATCTAATTTTTAGTTACTAAGTGCGTACTATTGTAAGATAAAGTTAACCCGTTATTTTTGGTCTTATAGTAACCTATAATAAAATTACTCTAATTTACTATTAACACTATCTAAAAATAAGCTACTAAGGGTAACATCTAACTCCTCCTCTCTATCTCTTTATCTATCTCTAACAGGTCCTTACGTTGTGCCTAGGCTCTCCGCACCTCCTATAGCGGCGTTGTGTTAAGAGACCTGCCTCTCCCTCACCACTATCTCGCGCCCTTTTTAACAACTTTACCTTAATAGAAGGGCTTTCTACTCCTAAATCTGCTTCCTAAGTAAAGCCTAGTGTCCCACCTTTCTAAATGCCCTTTCTTTTACGCGTTTTTTGCTTTGTTAGAACCTTAATTTGCTTCTTAAGTTCCTTAATACGGGTCTCTCTTAAAGTATACTATAGTAGAGTATAAGTTTAGCACCTTTTATAAGCTGTAAGTAGCTTAATTTAGCATTAGGTAGAGACTAAATAAAAGAGTCGCGTACGAGCTTTAACTAGGATCCAAACTTAAGGGTATTGCTTAGGGTCCTGGCTTGCTATAGTGTATCTAGTGGGGTACCCTAAGATAGAGTGTGAATACGCACATTAAGGCAATCTACTACTACTAACGCATCTAAAGGAACAAGTCTAGAGGCCTTAAAGGCTTTTTTATAGTTTTCTAGTATAAACATATTAAAAAACACGTTGCAAAAGGCTAGTAGAAAGCCCTCTTTATTAATATAAAAGACGAGTTAGCGCGCTAAGTCCCGCACGCGCTAGGAGTACTTCAGCTTTAGTAGCGCGAAACAGACCACATTAAGCGGCTAGAGGATATAAGATAAGTGCGCTAGCATATAGAGTGTTAGAATCTTCTGTTCTAGGCAATAATCCTTAAAATCCTAGGAGTGGTGGCTCTTATAGCTATCTAGAAAAAGTAACCTTTATAACTCTACTATACGCGGCCATATATACGCGTCAAAGTGCTTTAACTATGCAACTCTAAGCTTGTTATTAGTCTAGCCAGTCTTGGAGACTAAGAGCTTCTAATTGTTGGGGATACTAGTCTCCTTATACCACGCTAAGATGTAGACTCGCCCTTTATAGATAATAAAGGGCGGGGCAGTATACCTAGCAGCGCAAATACTCTAAATTACTATAACCTACTTGTGGTTGCCTAGCTAAATAAGTGTAGGTTAAGAACGTCTTTCTAAACTAGTTATAACCTTTATTAAGCTAATAACTCCTATCTAGAAGCCTATCTTATTAAACTTATAGATATCTTTATCCTACACTCTATACTTGGCTTTTGTATCCTCCACTAGCTAAAACTACGCGTTTATAACCTCTAGGTCTTCCTATTATATTCTCTATTAGTTCTTCGCTTTAATTAAAAGCTATTTTAAGCTTAGGTACGCGCTTTACAAAGCGCTAAGCCTAGCATTATCCTATAGAGTCTCTATACCGCGCAGCTAGCAGTTTATTAGCCATATCTTCCACCTTACCTAGCCAGGGTGCAAATCCTCGCGAAACTAGGTTAAGGATATACTATATAAGCGTCTGCTCTTTAGTTGTAGTAAGCTTTGCTATACCTAATTATGTATCTACTTAGGCGGTAATTCTGTTAATTTAATTGCTTAGAATAGACTTTAGGATATTATATACTATAGTAGCGCGTCGTAGGCTTAAAATTTGCTTATTCTAATAGGCGTGTGAAGGGCAAGCTTAATTCTGCCTTCTTAATTAGATGATAACGTATTGTGTTTGTTAAGACGTTATAATTTATAGTGAAGTGTTATAGTCCTAGCAAAAACTATCCGGCGGACTAATCTGTTCGGGCTACTAATAGAATATATTACTACTAAAATTCTGCATAGTATACTTAGATAACGTACTAGTGTACTCTAAAAGATTGCTTAAGAAGCACGTAGAATATATGAAGAAGGTGCTTAATAAGCTAAAGCAGTATAGGTTACTCTTATAGCTAGAAAAGTATAAATTCTACATTACACAAACTAGATACCTTGGCTTTATTATTAAATAAAATAGCATTACTATAGACCTACAAAAAGTCATAGCTATATAAGACTAGCTAGTTTCTAAGATAGTTAAAAATATAATCCTTTCTAGGATTTATAAACTTCTACTAAAAGTTTATTATAGGATACTCGAAAACCACGGCGCCTCTTATAGAAGTAACTAAGAAGAAGAAAGACTTTTCTTAGGGCTAGGAATAATAGGCAGCTTTTAAGAAGCTAAAAGAACTATTTACTATAGCACTTTTACTGTAGATATAGAATCTAACACAACTAATACGCGTAGAAACAGACATATCTAACTACGCCCTAGAAGCTGTGCTTATATAATAGGGCGAGAAGAGACAATAGAGACTAATATTCTACTATTCTATAAAGTTCTTAGGAGTAGAACTTAATTACAAACGTTTATAATAAAGAACTATTAGCGATAATAGATTTTTTTAAATAATAGAAACTATAGCTTATAGAAGCTTAACACTAAATTAAGATATTCTTAGATTACTAGAACCTTATAAGTTTTATATTAACTAAGAAACTTAACTAATAATAGATTAGATAGGTAGAAACAATAGCAAACTATAACTTTAAGATTTACTATTGCCTAGGATCACTAAATAGGGTAGCAGACGCCCTTAGTCGAAGATTAGATCTTAGAAAAACAGACTAACCTAGGACGCACGACGCGGTATTTACAAATAGAAACTAATAGGACTCTTTAGTATAACTAGTTACAACTAGCAAAAATGGCAATGTTTTAACACAAAGAACTATAAGTTAAGGATTTTTAGAACTACTTCTAACTAAGCTAAAGAGCAATAAGGTTAGTATAACCTAAATTAGTGGATACAACATACTATAAAGGATTATAATAATTAAGGCAAGACTAAGGTACTAGATAATATAGCCAAGACCTTAATTAAATTATAACATAAGTTAAGGGAATAGGAACATCTATGTATTAACAAAACAACTTAACAAATTTAGCTACAATACAATATTCCACACGCGCACAATAAGGTAAGAAAGATTATAGGTAACTATTTAGCATATGTAAAAAATAAGCCTAAAAAACATAAGCCCTATAGATTATTATAACCCCTAACACTACCTACGTAGCTATAAACTAGTGTGTATAATAGACTTTATAGTAAAGCTTTTAATATTAGTAAAACCTAAATCTAGACAACTATGCAATTCGATAATAGTAATCGTTATTAATTAACTAAATAGACATACTTTATACCTATAAATAAGTTTATTATAGTAGAAGACATAGTTTATAAGATTATAATAACTTTTATTACTAATTATAAACTGCCAGAGGAGTTTATTATAGACTATAACAAACTATTTATATTAAAGTACTAGGAAATATTACTAGCAATACTAGGAGTTATTTATAAGCTTGTAACAATAGCTTACGTCCAAAGAGATAGTTAGATAAAACGAATTAACTAGATACTAGAATAATACCTATAAATATATGTTAACAAGTTATAAAACAACTAGGTTAAGCTACTACTAATAGTATAATTAGTGTATAATAGAATAAGGTCTAGTATAATAAAACGCTTACCGCACTACGCAAACTATAGATATAAGCTAATTGCTTATTAAGATCTAAAGAATATTAAGAGCCTTTTAGCATTAGCTAACAAAAAAGCCTAGCTTATATACAAGCTATATAACAATTTAAGTAAATAAATAGCTTAATAGAACCTTATAATAGCTAAGCAAGCAAACAAAAACAGGCTTAAGAGACTAACCCTTAAGAGAGGGAACAAAATTCTCTTATTACAAAAGAATCTAAAAACTAAGCAACTATCTAAGAAACTTAATTACTTCTAAGTAGAACTATTTAAAATTCTAGAGGAATAAGAACTAGTAAACTATAAGTTAAAGTTGCTAAAGAAATCTTGTATACACTCTACCTTTTATAAGTTACTTTTTAAATTAGCACTACTAGATGCTAAAATTAAAATATAGCTTAAACTTAAAAATAAAGAGTATAAGATTAAAGAGGTTAAAGACCTATAGAAGTTTAAATATTAATAGAAGTACTTAGTTAAGTGGAAAGGATAGCGTACTAGCTAAGATATATATAAATCTATTAGGAATATAGCAGAGTGCTAGCAGCTAGTAAAGCGGTATTACTAGAGAACGTAGAAACAATACCTAAAGGAGGTACCGAACTACTAAAAAACTACTTAATAGCGTTAAGTAAAGTCTATAATAAGGGCGAGAACTCTACTAAGGTATTAGCGCTAGAATAGTTAACTAAGGAATTATTAAGCTTCTTAGCAGCTTCTATCTCTAACGCCAGATAGATAGCCTTCTTATAAGCACATTCCTTAGCCTGCTTATAGTATCTTCTTATTCTGTAAAAGCTGTATAAGGATAGCTAAAAGAGCCTTTATATCCTCCTCTACCTTCTATAAGTACTCCTCCTAAGTCTAGTTAAGGGACTCCTAGAATAGGTTAGTGTAGGGACGCCTAAGGCGTATGCACTTAGAACAATAACGGGAAAAAAATTAACTATAGCTAGACAGTTAAGGCCTTAAAGAAAGCAATAATTATAAGGAATAGGCATAAGTACACTATTATAAGTAACCTTAGCCGCAAGATAAAGATAGTTACAAGTTAGCGTAGAGAGATCCTTAGGTATTATTAGAATATAGAATAAGAATAAAGGATTAAGCGTAGTTAATGCCTATAAACAAGGAAGAACATACCATTATACTTAGAAAACTCTACGCAATATAGTAAGAGTAAGGGTATTAGGATAATAACCTTAAGAGGGGGTAAGTGTTACAAATATAGACGTAATAAGGTTGTAGAGGTCTAATAAATATATATATGGCGCACGCATAATCAGATATAGTAATAAGTTAGTAGGATATGTAACAAATTACTATAATTATAGTAATTAGAGTAATTAGGGGCATATAACAAATTACTATAGTTATAGTAATTAGGATAGTTAGATAGATTACTATAAGTATAGTAATTATAATAAGTCTATAGAAGATTAGGATTATATAGATCTAGGGGATCTCCTTAGTTTTAAATCTTTATAGTTAATTCTTCTTATAGTATAACCTCCTATATAGGTTAGTACTAGTTATTTCTATCTTATTTAGAATTAGAAGAGCCTTACACAAGACTATTAATATCTTACTTAATTTCTCCTAAAGCCTACTAGCACGGACACCCAGAGTTACCTTACCTCCCTCTAACACGAATTAGGATAAGGTACGTAACCCCGCGTTAATAGCTTACTTTCTAGTAAACCTAAAGTTAATACTTAATCAAGGTATTAGAGGCTATTTCATACCTTTATATATAAAATATAACCTATAGTAATATTAATTATCTAAACCTTCTACTAACTAAAGGGGGGGGGGTTCTTAATATTAGTTTATTATAACTTCTAAAGTTTACCTAGTTGCTAACTTATTTATAGTAAATTCTAAACGGTGTTCTAAAGTTAGTCTAAAAAACGCACTAGAAGACAATAAAGCCCTAGAGAGAGTAATAAGAGAGCTTATAGAGACGGGAGAAAATAGAAAAAGACTTAGGCTATAGCAACCTTTATATTAGTAGTAGAGGCTATAGACTTTTTTTATTTATAATAATGGTTGCGCCTATAAATAAGCTAAGAAAGGTATATTAGGTTGCACTTAGAAAATAGTATGTATTACTAACTTTATTAGCACTTATTTTTTAAAACTCCTTTACAAATTATAGAGTTAGTACGCTTAATATTTTTTGCTTTAGTTTTCATATATAGATTTTACGAATATATAAAGTAATGCTAAAAGAGCCTTTTTAAAAATAGTTATATATAATATTGGTAGGACTAATAGCACTACACTTTTATGCGCCCACCTATTAATATGTCTTAGTTCTATTAGAAAGGTAGTCTAGGAGAAGGAAGGAAGGGGAGGCAGGCAGCTTCTATTAAAAAAAAGGTAGCTTCTATTACAAAGGCAGCTTCTATTATAAAGGCAGCTTCTATTAGAAAGGCAGCTTTAGTTAGAAGGGTAGCTTCTATTAGAAAGGTAGCTTCTATTATAAAAGCAGCTTCTATTAGAAAGGTAGCTTTTATTAGAAAGGCAGCTTTTATTAGAAAAGTAGCTTTTATTATAAAGGCAGCTTTTATTAGAAAAGTAGCTTTTATAAAAAGGCAGCTTTTGTTAAAAAGGCAGCTTTAGTTGGAAGAGTAGCTTCTATTAGAAAGGCAGCTTTAGTTAGAAGGGTAGCTTTTATTAAAAAAGTGGCTTCTATTATAAAGGCAGCTTCTATTAGAAAGGTGGCTTTAAGTAGGAAGCTGCCTTTCTAACTAAAACTGCCTTTCTAATAGTAGCTACCTTTCTAATAGAATCTTTCTTTCTAATAGAAGCTGCCTTTTTAATAGAAGCTGCTTTTCTAATAGAAGCTGCTTTTATAATAGAAGCTATCTTTCTAATAAAAGCTGCCTTTCTAATAGAAGCTATCTTTATAATAGAAGCTACCTTTCTAATAAAAGCTACCTTTTTAATAAAAGCTGCCTGCCTAATAGAAGCTACCTTTCTAATAAAAGCTATTCTTTTAACTAAAGCTGCCTTTTTATTAAAAGCTGCCCTTTTAAGTAAAGCTGCCTTTCTAAGTAAAGCTGCCTTTTTAAGTAAAGCTGCCGTTTTAAGTAAAGCTGCCTTTCTAAGTAAAGCTGCCTTTCTAATAGAGGCTACCCTTCTAAGTAAAGCTAGCTTTTTATCTAAAGCTGCCTTTTTAATTAAAGCTACCCCTCGCAGCTTAATTATTAAGGCATTACTATAGTTATAATAATACGCTGTGCATAGGATATATAAGTCTGTTTCTATCCCCTTATAATAGCAATTTATTAATTAGATTTTAATACCCTACAACTAGTCTATATAAGTAAAAGAAGATTATATAAAGAAAATAAAGTCTAGTATATATTTAAAATTATGTTAGGTTCTAAAATTAGGTCTTTATAATAGCTAATATTTATATATAGCTTTCTATATTACACTCTTCTTAAGGGGATAATATATTCTATTAGTAGCCTAGACAGATTAGTCCGCCGGACAGTTTTTGCCAAGACTATAACACTTCACACTCTGAATTATAATATCTTAACAATACAACGCGTTATTATCTAATTAAGAAGGCAGAATTAAGCTTGCCCTTTACGACTATTAGAATAAGCAAATTTTAAGCCTATAACGCGCTACTATAGTATATATAATATTCTAAAGTCTACACTAAGCAATTAAATTAACAGAATTACCGCCTAAGCAGATACATAATTAGGCATAGCAAAGCTTACTACAACTAAAGAGCAGACGCTTATACAGTATATACTCGACCTAGATTCGCAAGGATTTGTACCCTAGCTAGGTGAGGTAGAAGATATGGCTAACAAACTGCTAGCTGCGCGCGGCATAGAGACCTTATAGGATAATGCTAGGCTTAGCGCTGTGTAAAGCGCGTACCTAAGCTTAAAATAGCTTTTAATTAAGCGAAGGACTCATAGAGAATACAATAGGAAGACCTAGAGGTTATAAACACGTGGTTTTAGCTAGTAGAGGACACAAAAGCCAAGTATATAGAGTGTAGGATAAAGACATTTATAACTTTAATAAGATAAGCTTCTAGATAGAAGAGAGATTAGCTTAATAAAGGTTATAACTAGTTTAGAAAGACGTTCTTAACCTACGCTTGTTTAGCCAGGCAACTATAAGTGGGTTATAGTGATTTAGAGTATTTGCGCTACTAGGTATACTACTCTACCCTTTATTATTTATAAAGGGCGAGTCTATATCTTAGCGTGGTATAAGGAGACTAGTATCCCTTATAATTAGAAGCCCTTAGTCTCTAAGACTGTCTAGACTAATAAAAAGCTTAGAGTTGCGTAGTTAAAGCACTTTAACGCGTATACAAGGCCGCGTATAGTGGGATTATAGAGGTTACTTATTCTAGATAGCTATAAGAGCCACTACTTCTAGAATTTTAAGGATTATTACCTAGAATAAAAGATTCTAACACTCTATATGCCAGCGCACTTATCTTATATCCTCTAGCCGCTTATTATAGTCTATTTCGTGTTACTAAAGCTAAAGTACTTCTAGTGTGTGCGGAACTTAGCGCGCTAACGCGTCTTTTATATTAATAAAAGAATGCTTCCTACTAGCCTTTCGGAATATGTTTTTTAATATATTTATACTAAAAAACTATATGAAAGCCTTTAAGGCCTTTAGGCTTATTTCTTTAAATATATTAGTAGTAGTAGATCACCTTAATGTGCGTATTCACACTCCACCTTAAGGTACCCTACTAGATACACTATGGCAAGCTAGGACCCTAAGTAATACTCTTAAGTTTAGATCCTAGTTAAAGCTTATACACGACTCTGTTATTTAGTCTTTACCTAATACTAAATTAAGCTACTTACAGCTTATAAAAGGTGCTAAACTTATGCTCTACTATAGTGTACTTTAAGAGACCTATATTAAGAAACCTAAGAAGTAAATTAAGGTTCTAACAAAGTAAAAAACGCGTAAAGAAAGCGCATTTAGAAAGGTGGGACGCTAGGCTTTACTTAGGGAGCAGATTTAGGAGTAGAAAGAAAGCCCTTCTATTAGGGTAAAGTTATTGAAAAGGGCGCAAGGTAGTGGTGAGAAAGAGGTAGGTTCCTTAACACAACGCTACTATAGGAGGTGCAAAGAGCCTGGGCACAATGTAAGAACCTATTAGATAGATAAAGAGATAGAGAAGGAGTTAGACATTACCTTCAGCAGCTTATTTTTACATAGTGTTAATAGTAAATTAAAGTGATTTTATTATAGGTTACTATAAGGCCAAAAATAATAGGTTAACTTTATTTTATAATAGTACGCACTTAGTAACTAAAAATTAGATAAAGTACTACTTAAGATATAGTATACTTTACTATAAATTATAATAAGTATACTATATATTACCTATATATATTATAGTAGATAATATATATATATTAGGAAGTCTTGTTCTTGTTGTAAGTTTATACTACTAAGAAAAACTCCTTAGCTTTACGCGGCTGCTATAGCCGCGCAAAGAGGCTACACAATATAAAAAGTAGATTAAATAGTAACTTAGTATATTATAAGTTATAGTAGGTTATTATAAGTTAGTATAAAGTAATATTAGTAGTGTTCTATAATAAGTTATAAGGGACCTCCAAGTTGCCAAGAAAAACTGTCCGGCAGACTAATCTGTCCGGGCTACTAATAGAATATGTTACTTAGTATTAGAATAATATATATTTAAGGGCTTAGAAATAAACAATAGAATTTAGTAGAAATAGGAGCTATTTCTATTATATATATAATATATAGTAATGTTTATTAAGATAAATTAGTTTAGAATATAATATAGTATCTTAGCTAGACTAATTTCCTAAATTACTCTTACTAGATTTATTACTTTACCCAATACTTTTAGTATAATTTAGACTTTTAGTAGCCTAAGTAAAAACAAAGGTAGTAAAGTTATTTAAAAAACTATTTAGAATTTCTAATTACTGCCCTTTGGAGAAATTCTATACTTTATAGGTATAATAGAAACCTATTTTCTATAGATAAAGAACTAGAAAAACTATATCTAGGTAATTAGACATTTATTTATATATTTGGGCCTAGTAAACACGTGTTAATTATAACACCCCATAGATACAGGGGCCTAATTCTAGTATATTTCGCTAGAGACCTAGATCTTAGCCATTAAAATAGGATAATATGTGTGGCTAAAAGCAAAGTGTCCAAACAGTATATAGTAGCAACTAGGTTTAGTGTCCGCATTTTAATGTTTAAAGCCTTTCTAAAAGGACCTAATTTTGGCCCCCTTCCGCAACGCTAGTAGTTCCTCCTGCTATTACTAAGTAACGCAAGGATTTGGGACAGGGGACATTTTATAGAGGGTCTTATTCTAGTTACTTAGCCTAGTTTTGGGCCTTGTTTATTCTAGGCAAAAAACACTAAACTGCATAGCCTTTATAATATTATAATCTATAAAGTTGTAGCGGCGTTATCTTATTCTTTAATATAAGAAGTATTAACTTTACTATATAGACGAAATTATAGTTAAAATGGCTCCTTAGCCCCTTTTAGATAGGTAAGGGCTTTTTCTTTAGTTAATATATTTTCTAATATAACTAGGCTAGCAATATAAATTCGGTTATAGAACCTTTAACTCTTAATATTTAGTTAAATATCGCAGCGAGGTTACTCTTAGATATATAGATAAGACTATACAACATTCTCTACTAGGCATAAGAGGCCTATAGTTCCCTAGGTATATATTACTACGATATAAGCGCGTTTAAGATAGCATACTATTAAGAGTATTAGAAACTTAACAAAGTCCTTAAAGTAAACAAGGCCCTAGCCCTTTATCTTAAAGAGACTTAGTTAATAGTTAACTATTATAAGCACACCCTAATTCTAAACTTTCTCTGCGTAGAAAAGATGCAGAGGAGTATGTACACTCTCTTTAGTCGCAGCTTAAGGCCCTTTAGTAGAGAGAAATAATATAGACTTATAAGAGCTTGTTACTAACTGCCGCTAGGTAAGAAAGAGAGAACGACAAACATTAACCTTAGATTAAGTAGGCGATAAGAGATAAGTGTTTAAGTCCACTTAACTTATTTAGAAAATAGAGGGGATCTAGTAAGGAGAGAATAGACAAGTTAGAGAAAGAGAATAAAAAGAAGCATATAAATTAGGCGAAACTAAGGCGTATAGCGAAGGCAAATCTAATAATTTCTACTTAAATTTTCTAGTAGGTTAAAGGTTGGGGCTAGGTTACCTTAGATAATATATTATAGATAGTAGCGAGTTAATTATATATATAGTTAGCGCTCTTTGTTTTACTATATAGTATGCTGCCTAACTTTATTTTATAGAAGTTCTATACTATCTCTATTTTAGACCCTAATTCTAGTCTCTATCTAGACTAGGTTTTCTTATTTCTATACGTCTAGGCTCTTACTAAGAGTTAGTCTATTTGCTACTTACGTCCTTTCTAGTAATTTGCGCCTAAAGTTCTTACTTATTACTTACACTTCTAGACCTATATTAGTCCTACTATAACGCAAAGTACTACTAGCTAGCTAAAGGCTTCTAATACTTTTGTTAAGTGGACGCTAGCTTATTAAAAGCTCCCCTTCTCTGTTGTGTGGCTTAAGCAGGACGGCTTATATAATAATAGCATATTAAAGTTATAACGCGCTAGGCACAAATATAGCGAAAAGTAAACAGAGTAATATAAATATACTAAATCTAGTCTATATACAGTAGGGTGACACACAAAAAAGTGCGTAGAGAAAAAGATACCTTTTTAAAAGTTATATAACTTAGTAAGTTTTAATGCTCTATAGATAAAAAATATACCGTTTTAAAGAGACGATTTAGGAGATATGGTATAGAAGGTTAGTAAGAGCTTAGTTATCAGCGCTAACTAGAAGTGTCTTAGTAAAATTAAGGGAATTTTTTCTTAAAACTTTAACCCTATATAACTTTTTTTCTGCGTAGATAAAATTCTATAACTTATATATATTTATAGTGTAGTCCATAAGGACTATAACGTACTTTGCACTCGAGTCGGACACTCCATCGAGTCGGACACTTTGCCAAGACCCCACCAAAACGTACTATTAGCAATAGTATAACGCGATGCCTCAACTACACAATAAACTACTAGCGTCAAAAGAAGCGCGTATACAGCTTGCGATCTAGGCTATTAAACAAGACGCAACACTCTCTTAGCAACGCGCTGCAGCTATCTACAACGTCTCTCAAAGTACACTTAGCAACCAACGCGCTAGAAAGACGTTTAGACGCAACTGCGCACCTAACAAAATAAGACTTACTATAAGAGAGGAGCAGGCGATTGTGGAGCATATACTTAACCTAGACGCGCGAGGATTTCCGCCTCGGCTCGATGCTATAAAAGATATAGCTAATTCTTTACTAGCTGCACGCCACTATAAGCCAGTTAGCTAGAGGTGGCTTTATAACTTTGTTAAGCGCTAGCTAGAGCTTAAAGTTAAGTTCAATCGAAAGTACGACTACAAGAGAGCTCTCTAGGAGGATCCTAAGGTAATACAAGACTAGTTCCGGCTTGTGGAGAACATAAAGGCCAAACATAGTATCCTAGACAAGGACACCTACAATTTTAATAAAGCAGGCTTTATAATAGGCATAAATATTAACTAGAGTAGTAGTTACAGGCTCTAAGCGTCAAGGACGGCCAAAGCAGGTGCAGCAGGGCAATAGGGAGTGGACAACAGTCATCCAAGGCATCAATGCGACGGGGTGGTGGATCCCACCCTTCATTATCTTCGGGGGCAAGCACCACCTCTCCGCCTGGTATAAGGAGAAGGATCTACCTCATAATTAGGTTATTGCAGTCTCTAAGAACGGCTAGACAATAAATAAGCTTAGTCTATAGTGGCTAAAGCACTTTAATAAGTATACAAAGAGACATGTTGTTAGCACAACACGTTTGCTTATTCTTAACAGCTATAAGAGTTATAACTTGTTCAAATTCGAACAGTATTGCAAGAAGAGCAATATTGTTACTCTCTATATGCCCTTGCATTCGTCGCACCTCTTGCAGCCACTTAATGTGGGCTGTTTCGCGCCTTTAAAAAAGGCGTATAGGCGCTAAGCTGAGGATTTAATGCGCAACCATATCACGCATATCACTAAAATCGAGTTCCTGCCTTGCTTTATTGCTGCTTTTAAGGCTTCGTTTACTGAAAGCAATATTAAAGGAGGCTTTTAAGGTGCTGGCCTAGTGCCCCACGACCTAGAAGCTGTGATATCGCAGCTTAACGTCCGCCTGCGTACGCCTCCACTTTGTACTATTCGCGATAGTACATAGGAGTTGCAAACTCCGCGAAATAGTACAGAACTTAGGTTGCAATTAACGCTGGTTAAGCAGAGGATTTAAAGGCATGTGGATAGTTCCCTAACTTATATAGTTGAGGCGATGGAAAAGCTCGTTAAAGGCGCTAAGATAATAAGGCATTCTTTGGTATTGATGACTAAACGCAACGCCGAACTTCAAGCTACTAATAAGGCTGCCACACAACGTAAATCATATAAAAAAGAAAGCGATTGCAGCAAGAAGGAGTCCTTACAGTTAAAGAGGGCCAGCGACTAGCTACTCTAAAGGACTTTGGGGGGGTGCGTAGTGTGATAGCAAGAAGGCAAAGAAGAGGGTGCGCACTAATAGAGGCGAATCCGCTCAACAGCGCTGTGGACGCTGCAGCAAGCCTAGGCACAATAAAAAAACCTATAGACAGCTTATAGAAGTAGATTCTAAATAGTTTAGCCTATTTAGACTATCAAAAATAGTTTATATTAACTCTATACTATCGTGAATAGTATAGAACTTGGTGGGGTCTTGGCAAAGTGTCCGACTCGATGGAGTGTCCGACTCGAGTGCAAAGTACGTTATAAGTTAATTATTATTATAGGTTTATTTATAGAAATAATCATTATAAGGAAAAAGATAAAAATTAATTAAAATTAAACAATTAGATAGAACTAGTAAATAATATATTACTAGTACTTAGTATACTATCCTTTAGCCTCTATAACGTTATTATAACGCTTAGGCAAAGATAGAATACAATTATCTATAGCCTCCTATAGAATTAAATCCCACTCCTCTTATATAGCTCTGTTAAAGGCTTCTACACTAGATTTACTAGTTCCAAAGCCTAAAGAAGCCCTATTTCTTTTTTCTAGCCTATCTTTTAATAGACTCTAAACGTTTTCTATAGGATTTAAGTCTAGTAAATAGGGGGGATGCCCAAAAACGAAGACTTTATTCCTAGAAAACCACTTTTTCACCTATGGAGTTCTATAGATCTTCGAATTATCCTATTAAAATTTCTAGTCTAGTTATAATTAGTATAAAGAATAAGATTATAATATATATATATATTAAAAGAAAAAAGAAAAAAAGAAGAAGAGGTACTTTACTTACCTCTTTTTAAAAGAGGTTTTAATATAGGATTTAAACACTCCCGTATATATCTAGTGTTATTAAAGGTCCTAGTTTTAATAGGGTCCCTTAAAAACACTAGTTTAGAACATCCTCCTATCCAATTACAGCCCCAGACTAAGATAGAAATATCTCGCGCTTTTAGTAAGTTAGTACTAGCTCAAAAAAAGATATAAAAAAAGTACAATAGCCTAATAATAGGGAATAAACAGCTCTATAATTCTAGAATTTAGAATAAATTAATAACTTACTAGTCGTTCGGGTTTTACGCTGTTGTTTAGGTCCAATTTTCAATTTTCACCTTTTTCTTATATGTTCTTGCCTATTACCATGCCCTCTTTAGATAGTAGACTTGTTAGAAAATATAACTTTAGCAAAGTTAATATATTTTTTTCTAGCTCCTTAACTATCTCTTAAGCCCAGAATTCTCTTCTTTTAGCTCTTTCTTTAGTTAAATAGGCCTTTTTCTTAGAGACGTTAAAAGAATAGTCTTCTCCTTTTAAAACTCTCTGTAACGTCCTCTTAGTAAAGCCAAAACTATTCTCTTCTAATAGCCTCTTATTTGTCTCTTCTTGGGACTTTTAGTTAAATTCCTATTAATAACTCTTTTCTTCCTAAAAGTAACCTTAGTTACTCTCCCCTATTTTACCCCTTTTAATAAGTTATCTCCCTCTTTTTTCTTATTAATACGTCTAATAGCAGTTTCAATAGATTATTGAGGCTTATTAAGGGTAGTAGCAATAGTAGAATTAGAAGTATTTGCTTTTTTAAGTAATAAAACTTAACTTTCGAGTTTTGACAATTTTGGCTCCATTCAAGGAAATACGAAAGCGAAAACTTACTGGACAAAAGATATTATATTATACTATCATCTTAGTAATAAATCACGTGATTTAATTAACTTTTAAAATTACGTGATTTTTTAACCTTAAATAATTTCTTAATTAAATTATATAAGTACGACGAAATTTTGCTTACATAATCTGCACTAGGGCTAAAATAGCTAGTAAAATATTAGCCTAGTAGCATACTAAATAAAAAAGTTATAACGCCTTATAAATTGACTTTTTAGAAACACTAAGTTTAGAGATAGATACCTTAAGGACCCTACTTAGTAAGCACGTAACTAGTACCTAATTCTAATCTCCTATATTTCCTCTTCAAAACGGTATATTTTATTTACATCACTATTTATATAACGTTTAAAAAGGTATCTTTTTTACTACGCACTTTTGTGGTGTGTCACCCTACTGTACTTATATCTACCCTAACCTCTACCCTAAACTATCTTCTATATTATTTTTAACTTAACGCGTGGCCTTCTTCTATTATCTACTAGATTGTAACTCTTAAAAGCCTTTGTATTTTTATCTTAAGATATCTTTACTATATTGTAGCTTAGGCTATATAGGCGAATATTAACCTTAGCTAGGGCAATCTGCTCTATAATCTCCTTGCTTATAGTATTCTCATTTTCTACCTAATAACCTTTACGCTAATACTATTTGTATAAAGTATTTTTACTAAAAAGGAGAATTTAATTAATAGTAGTAGGAATTATATTAAGTTTTTGCTTCTTTATTATACTATTTTCTACTAAAAGTAAACTCTCTTATAAGCTAATATAGATAATTTTGGCCCTCCTAAATAAGAGTATAAACTTCCTCCACTTATTCGATTTTTAAGTGGCCCCACTACGTTTAATCACTGCTTTTTTTATTACGTTACGGCGCCCACGTAACGTTATATAATATTATATAACATTACGTTATATACGCGCTAAGCCTTAGAACCTAGAGTGTGTTAAAGTTTTACTAACGTTTTTTCCCCCAGCTTTTAAAATAACAAACTCACGATAACAACACCCTAACTTGCTCGTCCGCCCGCTACCTTACTAGATAATAGACAACCCACTGCACGCACGCTCTGCCGCCGCTGCGATATACGACAAATTGCGCGCGCGCTACCTACTCCTAATACTAAACAGCACTCTACTATCCTCTACTAACAACCTATTAACCTCTAGAATACTTCCCTAGCGTTAACCTTACTCTACCTATCTCCTATAAAAATCCTATAGTATAAGCGTGTACCTATATATACCTAACACCTCTTACAGCCACTCTATATAGATTTTACTCTAAAAATTATGCTATAGCTTCTTTAGGTTATATGGCCTTATATTATTCTTTTAGAGCCTTTTATAACCTTTGCCTATCCTCTCCTACTACCTTTAAAAATATATCTAGTAATCCTTATTAATATGGCTAAGCACAAGGCAGCCAAACTAGCAAAGAGCAAGCTACAAGTCGAAATTCACAGTCCTATAGTTATTATCGCCATAGGACAAGCTAGCTAAGGCAATCTATTTGCTACACAAGTTATATTGTGCCGCCATATTATTAGTAATATTAGAAGGTATTTAACCTTTACTATACTAATCCTAGCTATCTCTATTATTGTTATCTTTTTTATTATACATATATGGACGTATAACTGCCCGCCTAGTAGTAATAGGATTATTAGGGTAGAGAATAGCTATATTAGATCGTAACCTTAAGGTCTTGCACAAAGATTAAATATACTATATAAGGATAGAGTTGTGTAATGATAGATAAAGACTTAATCTCTAGTTGCGAATTTTTATGCTTCGTGCGCAGACAACCGCGTTATATTATTATTATTAACTTTAGTACCTATGGACTATAGTACAGCTCGTAATCGACTCTATAAGGGGCTGGCCAATTTGTATATACTTAACAGTGTCCCCAAATAGTTGCCAAACTAGTCTCATTTGCTTTACCTTAATTTATAGCGTTTTTAGGCACACCTATAGCTTTTTCTTATAGCGTTATACCGTGTACAAAACGTGCGCAAAGTATTCTTTATAATAGATAACTTTAGAGTTGCCTTTATCTATAGGCTTTCTCTTGCGTTGCTAGGTCATAAAAATTTAGGGGCTAGTAGAGCTATCTAAAGTCCTATCTTTGCCACTAGTACTACTTCAATAAGTTTTACTATAATGCTTAGAGTCTATAGTGGCTACTAATAAAAGGTTTAATTTGCAGTCACCCTAGCCCAGGTCTAAAGTAGTAGAGACAGCCTCTAGACTTAAATTATTAGGTGCCCGCTCTGCTAATAATTTTGTAGTAGGACTTTTTCTAGATTTAGGAAGGTTATTATGTGGTAGGGCTATATATAAAGAGGTACTAGGTGTTTCTATAGGGTTAGGCTAGAAACTATTATAGTTCTTAGGCCCCTAGTCTAGGCTCCTATTAGGTAAAGGTTAAATCGCATTATTAACGCCTAAATAGATAAATATCTTTAATAACTTATTAAGAAATAAGTTATTAGCAAAATATGCGTTGCCTACGTCTATAGGCTAGAGTCCAAGGATATAGCTATCTTTTAAATTAAGCGTAAAAATATTAACAATAGACTATAAAGTGTTATTCTTAAAATATAAACTTAGAATCTCTAAGTAACAGCTGCTACTTTCTTTTACTAGCAATGCTAGGCTAAAAAGAGGTAATTTCTTATTAAAAAAAGAGTCTAAGACTTTAGATTTCCTAGAGCTTAGTAATTATATATTATTAAAAAATTAATTAATTAAGAATACTATTAACTTATTCTAGCTAGATAATATAGCAAAGGCGTCTAGGGTATTACTTAGTAGCTATTTCTAGCCCCTTGTAAAATCAGATAGAGCAATAGTTTTAGATAGCTAAATAGATAGCTCTAGATAACCTTAAATAAAAAGGGAGTCTATAGCAAGTATACTAAACATAAGATAGTTAAGAAGAAAAAGAAAGGAAGAAAGGGAGTAGGTTAACTAAGGGCATAGCTCTCTTTTATTTTTAGTAAAAGGCTAATCTAGGGCAATTGCCTAAGAGCAGCCCACTCTAAAGGTTAACTTCTAGGCGTTGTTACTTGCATTGTGGCGTATTAGAAATTTGGCTTTATTAGCATATTTGTTAGTGGCCTCTACTCTTCTCTTTGTTATTCTATTAGCCACCTTTTCTATTTGATTTATAGTGCTGCCCTATGGCACCCTCTCTCTACGCGAATTTTAAATAGATCTGTGACCACTCCTTCCTCTACGTTCTATTAACGCGTAGTTATTATTATTCCCCTATTTCTAGCCACCCTTTAAAGGCCACTAAGGGCGCTAAAGGGAACTAGAACTAATTATACTTTAGAGACACTCTCTTTACGCGTATAATACAACGTATAGCACTATTAATATTAAAGTTTACTATAGTAGCCCCTATCTCTAGCATCTTTTAATAAGAGGGGCCTAATATAGAGCTAGAGTCTAAGTTGTAAGGTATATAAGCCTGCTTCCCCTTCCTCTATATTTATTCTTTGTTATTCTTTCCCTATCTGCTAATCTAGTTCCTACTATTTATCTGCGCTATATCTATAGATACTCTAATATACTTAGGTTACTTCTAGATAATTAGAAATAAGGAGAAATATTAGTGTGTATGTTTATTTTTATTATAGTGCTAACATATTCTATTAGTAGCCCGAATAGATTAGTCCGCTAGATAGTTTTTCTTAGTAACTTTAAGGTCCCTTATAACTTATTATAGAACACTACTAACGTTACTTTATAGTGACTTATAATAACCTACTATAACTTATAATATACTAAGTTACTATTTAATCTACTTTTTATATCGTGCAGCCTCTTTACGCAACTACAGCAGCCTCGCAAAGCTAAGAAGTCTTTCTTAGTAGTACGAACTTATAACAAGACTTCCTATAATATATAATATAATATCTACTATACTATACATAGGTAATATATAGTATACTTATTATAATTTATAGTAAAGCATACTATATCTTAAGTAGTACTTTTATTAAATATACGATTACTATAAATCATAGTAATTTTTACTATAAAATATAGTAGTTAGGTGTAACCGATTATATGGCCTTCTTATACTAATTTCACTATAAAATTACTATGAAATATACTAAGGAGGCTAGCGCACTACTGTGTTACGCTGCCCCTATATTATCCCTAATAGTACTAGCGCCTTGGCATAGATAGAAACTTCTCGTAATAGTAAAGCTTCTCTAAAAATAACACACATAATAAGATTATCTTAAAAACATTAAATCTATTACTTTTATCTTATCTTATTAAAATATACCCTTATATCTAATAATTAAGAGTCTTACTATCTCGATTAAACTAATTATTATATCTCTATCGATACTTAGAATTTCTATAGTAATCCTAACCGACTATTTAAACTATACACTATAGCTAAGGCAAATTAAAGCCTAAGCCCAATTACTAGAGGTCTAGAATCTTATTAACCTAGCCCTACCTATTAAACCTACAATTAAACCAATTATGCCAATAGCACTAGACGTTAGTTTCTATTAACCAAATAGCGTGTTTACTAACGCACACCCAACCAACCCTAACAAACGTCTAACTCTGCCGTTATAGCTATCGCAAATTAGTCTAAAGGATTATAATAAGCATATAAACTACTATAAGAATTAACTTAAAACCTTTAAGATACTCGACCGCGCATACCGCAATAAGAAGGCGAATCTAGACAAACTAGTTACCCTTATACAATTAACAACCTTAGTATACTTATAGACTAATTGCTACATACTAGGTTAATTAATTAGATAATAAATTAAAAACCTCACAATTATAGTTTTAGGGTTTACCCAAAATTACAAAGAATAATAAGTAAGGGCCAGGTATTAAAATGCCCTTAAGCTAATAAGGACTACTAGATTATAGGCGCGACCTAGCTTGCTAAGTACAATTATATAGCTATAGAAGCTAAGTTTAATAGAGTTCTAGAGCTCTAGAAGCCTAACTTAGTTAAGAAGGATTTTATAAAGGCAGTGTCTAATATCGCACCTATTTAGGTTATAACCTTCTATTAGAATAGGAGTAAGAATTATACTATTAGAAGAAAAGAAATAGTAAAACTCTTCTAAGAACACATAGTAATACAGCACCTAATTAAGGGCAAATAAAAGGGCGCTTTTACTATTATAGAACTATCTCTCGCTAATAGTAGTGCAACCACCCAGACCACAAATAGGGACGCCTATATTCTGTAGATAAAGCAGCATTACTTAAGCGAGGCAGATTACGCGCTAAGAAAGCTAGCTCTAAAGCCAAATCTAAGTAGTCCACAATTATAAATAATAAGCCAATAGCAGTTAGTAGTTAAGAAGAATTAAACCTTAAGTGCCCTACTTATAAACAACGCTATAATCTAAAAGACTACTTTTACGCTTTCCCTAAGAAACGACCTAAATAGTTTTAACTAAAGCTAGTAATAGTTGCCCTAATAAAATTTAGAATAGAGAATAACTTAGCGCTTATAGAAAGTATAAGATCTATAAAGCGTCTAAGATTACAAACACTAAGAATTAAACAATTAAGCACCCCTACTCTAACTTAAATTACTAAAGTTGCTAACAATAAATAACTAGATAGTAGACAAATTACCGTCCTCTGAGCGAGCTTTAATGCCGCCTCCTACTACTTAGACCCAAACACATACCCACTACGTTACTCTACAATTCTTAATTCTAGCACAACTTACTACATTTTTAATAATATCGATTGTTTTGTTACGCTACGACCACTATCGCTAGGAGACTTTATATAGGCGGACTTAATATAAGTATAGATTAGGAAATATAGAAGTGTCTATCTACACGTTAAGAGTGTATAAGAAAATAGAGTAATAAGGCTAGACAACGTCGCCTACTACCCTAATCTACTATATAACCTAGTGTCTTTCTAATTAATTCGCAGGCAAGGCCTCTAGTAGGACACGCTAGCAGATCTAATAATAATTAAGAGAAAGGACAATATAATTCTCGCCAAACTTTAAGAAATATATAATTAATAGGTACTAGAGTTTAGAGCAACACTAACACCAAATCGTACTATACCTAATAGTACGTACGCCATACACAAGATTACTACGCGCACTACACAACGAGTGTGTAAAAGGCGGACGCTAATATATAGCACAAACAACTAGACTACCTAGGTCCTTAGACACTAAAACACATAGTAAATTACTATAAGGGGGTGCGCCTTAAAGGACTAACTATAGTCTAATGCAATGCTTACGGCAGATTAAAGCTTAAGTAACAAATTAGACAATAGACTAAACAAATTAATAACAGTCCTAGTAAGAAAGTCGCTATAGACTTTTACGACTTTAAAGATAAGAGCTCCACTAGTAAGAAAAGCTAAATACTTATCACTAATTTAATTCTTAGGCATAGCTTAGGATTTCTACTTTAAAGACAACTAACCAGCACGAATAATTATTAAACTGCTGAAGAAATTTGTACTATTTATAAAAAGTATAGTTAAAGGTAATAGTTAAAAGTTATTAACTTAGACAATAAAATCTTCTTAGTTAAGCAAGATATTCACAAATAGTGTGTTAGTAAAGGTATTATTATTAAGCCTTTAGCACCTAATACCCTAAGCTTAAAATAGAGAAGCTAAACGCTTAGAGAGTGTAATTAAAAAGAAGAGTTGTGCAATACGACTTAAAACTAACCTTCCCTAGACACTATAGCCAAAAATCACACAAGCGGCTATATACCTATATAATCAAACTCTAAACTATGCTAATTAATAGCAATCACTATATGAAGTATTCTTTACAATAATTGCTTTCTAAAACGGCATTATTACTTAACTAAAGAAACTAAACTAGGCTCACCTTAGGGCCTATAGCTATAAAGCCTTCGCCATAACTAATAATACAAAACATAGTAAGAGTAAGCTCTAAAGGTTAGATCTAAAAGTATAGATTAGATACCTAGTAGGCTACTAATTAACAAACATCTAGAGAATATAGATATCTCCACTTAGGAAAGTTATTAGTACTTAAGACATTATCTTTAACAAAAAATCAGTATTCTTAGGTAAAAAAGAAGACCTATTGAACAACCTTATACATAGTACTTATATAAAGAGATTGCTACATAGACCTAATTAGTAGAGCTACCGCCCTTACTACTAGAACACAAAAACACTAAGTCTTTATATAAGGATAAGTTAATTACTAACTCTTATAAGAATAACAATAATGCTCTAGGGTACTATTAAGAGAGAAAGTTTAATTACACCTACCCAACACTACTAGTGATACCTCCGCCTATCGCACTACTTGCCTAATTAATAGCGAGCCTTAAACATAATTAATATAAACAATTTCCCTTTAAATCACTATAGCTAGATTAACGCGCTGTGCTATAGGCAGCCGCTTTCCTAGCTAAAACACAGGCAGGGGGCAGAGACAAATATAAGGGGAAGCCACTTAATAAGGCGCAATTTAACTACATACTTATAGTAGGAAAGAAACCCTATTAAAGTTAAATACTAGAACCTCTATCTTGCAGAACATAGTTAAACAATTATCTAATATTTAATATATAGAAGGATGCTAAGCAATTACACCTATAAAGCCACAAAGAAACAAGGTCTTAGAGTAAGGTACCTACTACTCTAGTGCGATTACGCGGCTACTAAATTCTTAACTATATATAGGTATATACCTATAAACTTAACAAACACTATTAATTTTAGAAGTGTAAGGCTAGGTTAGTAGTGCGCGGAGATTAACAACGCCACCTTACTACTTAGGACACCTACGCCGCAACACTCGCAGAACGATCATTTCGCCTACTTATGTCTATGGCGGCTTAGTACGACCTAGAACTTAGCTAGTATAACGTCACTAACGCCTTCGTCCACGCGAAACTAGACAGAGAACTCTACATAAGAATGCCACAAGGTTATATCTAATTAGGCACTATCCTATAGTTGCACAAGGCACTATATAGTCTTTGAATCTTACTACTGCTATGGCAGAGAGAATTTACTAGTGCTCTTAAGAATCTTAGTTTTACTATAGTTCTACACAAATCTTACTATATAATTAAAGACAGCATTATTATTTTCTTTTATATAGACAACCTTATTATCGCCTACTTAAGGAATTAGAAACACGCTACTAACGTAGTAATAAAAAAGATAAGTACAAAGTTTACCCTTACTAGAGGTAATAATCTTTAGTAGTTTCTAGAGATTAAAATTATTAGAGACTATGCAAGTAGATAACTTTAGCTATTATAGGCGTCCTATATAGACAAGATTAGTCGCTTTATTAACTAACACGACCTTAAACACAAAACCCTAATATTAGCAATTAAACTGCTACCTTAAGAAGGACTCGCCACAAAGGCAGAAAAATTAACCAATACTAGCAAAAGATGGAATTAATCCTATACGCTACAGTAACTACGCGCCTAGATATTACTTTTGTAAGCTCTTAACTATTACGTTTCCTATTAAATCCTAGCAACGACCATTATAACGCCGTCGATTACGTACTACTATACCTATCCTTTACCTAATTACTAGGGTTACGCTTTGGAGAAGCAGACACCTATAAGATTACTAGCAACGCGTTGTTTATAGACAATAATCTTAACAAAAAGAGCTTGCAAGAATACATTATTAAGCTATTTAGTAGTCTTGTAGCCTAAAAGGCAAATAAATAAGATACTATTACCACTTTAACAACTAAAGCTAAGTTGCTAGCACTCTTATAGGTTGCAAAGAAGGCACTTTTTATAGCTTGGTTAATCGCTAAACTTAAGATTAAACTCTTACCCTTAACAATTACTATTAATTGCGATAATTAATAAACTATCTAACTTATTACTAAAGAAATTGCCAAGTTGCAAACAAAGCTCAGGCACGTTAATATACACAATTATTAGCTCTAATAAGAAGTTGCCCATAGGGCTATTAAAGTTTAATACTAACAATCTAAAAAAATAGTAGCTAATAGCCTTATAAAGGCTCCGTCCACTGGCAAATAGACTAAGTTCGTTAACTAACTTGGACTTAAAGACGTTAGGGGTAGAATTAGCGACTAGGAGGTAGACTTAGACAATTTAAAACAAAGAATGGAAGTTTTTAGACTATAAGCAATAGTATAGCTGCGAAGAATTAGGTCTAGCTTAGGATGGTTCTAAGCTAAGGGTGTGTGTTAGATATACAATTACTATAAATAAATAGTAATTTTTACTATAAAATATAGTAGTTAGGTGTAACTAATTATATGGCCTTCTTACACTAATTTCACTATAAAATCACTATAAAATATACTAAGTAGGCTGGCGCACTACTATGTTACACTGCCCCTATATTATCCCTAATAGTACTAGCGCCTTAGCATAGATAGAAACTTCTCGCGATAGTAGAGCTTCTCTAAAAACAACACACACAATGAGATTATCTTAAAAATATTAAATCTATTACTTTTATCTCATCTTATTAAAATATACCCTTATATCTAACAACTTTATCTAAATTTTAGTTACTAAGTGCGTACTATTGCAAGATAAAGTTAACCTGTTATTTTTAGCCTTATAGTAACCTATAATAAAATCACTCTAATTTACTATTAACACTATCTAAAAATAAGCTACTAAGGGTAACGTCTAACTCCTCCTCTATCTCTTTATCTATCTAATAGGTTCTTGCGTTGTGCCTAGGCTCTCCGCACCTCCTATAGCGGTGTTGTATTAAGGGACCTGCCTCTTCCTTACTACTATCTCGCGCCCTTTTTAATAACTTTACCTTAATAGAAGGGCTTTTTACTTCTAAATCTAATCTCTAAGTAAAGTCTAGCGTCCTACCTTTCTAAATCCGCTTTCTTTTACGCGTTTTTTACTTTGTTAGAACCTTAATTTGCTTCTTAAGTTCCTTAATACGGGTCTCTTAAAGTACACTATAGTAGAGCATAAGTTTAGCGCCTTTTATAAGCTATGAGTAGCTCGATTTAGTATTAGGTAGAGACTAAATAAAAGTGTCGCGTACGAGCTTTAACTTGGATCTAAACTTAAGGGTATTACTTAGGGTCCTAGCTTGCCATAGTGTATCTAGTGGGATACCCTAAGGTGGAGTGTAAATACGCACATTAAGGCGATTTATTACTACTAACACATTTAAAAAAGTAAGTCTAGAGGCCTTAAAGGGTTTCTTATAGTTTTTTAATATAAATATATTAAAAAGCGCATTGCAAAAGGCTAGTAGAAAGCCCTCTTTGTTAATATAAAAGACGCGTTAGCGCGCTAAGTCCCGCACGCGCTAGGAGTACTTTAGCTTTAGTAGCGCGAAACAGACCACATTCAGCGGCTAGAGGATATAAGATAAGTGCGCTGGCATATAGAGTGTTAGAATCTTCTATTTTAGGCAATAATTCTTAAAATCCTAGGAGTAGTATCTTTTATAGCTATCTAGAATAAGTAACCTCTATAACCCTATTATGCGCGGCCTTATATACGCGTTAAATTGCTTTAATTATATAACTCTAAGCTTGTTATTAGTCTAGCCAGTCTTAGAGACTAAGAGCTTCTAATTATAGGGAATACTAGTCTCCTTATACTACGCTAAGATATAGACTCGCCCTTTATAAATAATAAAGGGTGAGGTAGTATATCTAGCAGCGCAAATACTCTAAATTACTATAACCTACTTACAGTTGCCTAACTAAATAAACATTGGTTAAGAACGTCTTTCTAAACTAGTTATAACCTTTATTAAGCTAATAACTCCTATCTAGAAGCCTTTCTTATAAAAGTTATAAATGTCTTTATTCTACACTCTATATACTTGGCTTTTATATCCTCTACTAGCTAAAACTACATATTTATAACCTCTAGGTCTTCCTATTATATTCTCTATTAGTTCTTTACTACTTAATTAAAAGCCATTTTAAGCTTAGGTACGCGCTTTACAAAGCGCTAAGCCTAGCATTATCCTATAGGGTCTCTGTGCTGCGCAGCCAGCAGTTTATTAGCCATATCTTTTATCTTACCTAGCTGGGGTGCAAATTCTTACGAATCTAGGTTAAGGATATACTATATAAGCGTCTACTCTTTAGTTATAGTAAGCTTTGCCATACCTAATTATATATCTGCTTAGGCGGTAATTCTGTTAATTTAATTACTTAGTGTAGACTTTAGGATATTATATACTGCAGCAGCGCGTCGCAGGCTTAAAATTTGCTTATTCTAATAGGCGTAAAGAGCAAGCTTAATTCTGCCTTCTTAATTAGATAATAACGCGTTGTGTTATTAAGATATTATAATTCGTAGTAAAGTGTTGTAGTCTTGGCAAAACTATTTAGCGGACTAATCTATTCGGGCTACTAATAGAATATGTTACTATATAAGTTAGGGTAGAATGTAAAAGTAACTCTAATTACTAAAATAGAGGTAGATTGCCTATAAATACTATATTAAAACGCTTCGAAATTGCTATAAGAAGTATAGCCATCTTAGGTAGCAAGTAATAATATAGATTTATAATATAATAAGCAAGTGCCTAATATACTATAAGGATCTAAAATTTTCTATAGTAATATTATGTGGTAGAAATTCCCCTAGTCTAGAGTTTCTACACCTAACTAGATATAGGTTATATCTTTTATTAGTTATACTACTTTATATAGAAGGTTATCTAGAAATAACTATGCCTATTATATAACACGCTAGTAAAAGTGTACTATATTATATTAAGAGAAAGTTACTAGGGGAGGAAAGTGTAAGTAAATAGGTAATACTGCCTAGATATTAAAGCTTAGCATAACTATTAATAAGTCTTAGTTACAATAGCTATTAGAATAGAATTAAAAGTAGAATATATAAGATTACTAATCTTATAGAACTTAATAGTTAGCCTATGGCTAGAGAGCTTTCTTAATTCTTTATAGTAGGCTAGGCTAGAAGACTAGGCAATTTAGCCAGCTATATAATTAACCTAACGCATTACTAAAGTAAAATTTTTAACGAAAAGAATAGTGTGCTAGTAAAAGGGACAGAGGACAGCTTAAGTAAAAGTATAGTAGGGTTTAAATTTAGGAAGACTAACCTAAAAAGTAGAAGTAGTTTAGAAGTGTAACTAGCTTTATTATATATAACTACTAATCTTCGCCTTTAGCTTCTTATAATCTTAGCCGCCTTTAAAATTATTCTAATATTTATAGCACTCTAGCTCTACCTAACCCCTAAGATAGTCTATAACTACTCTACCTCTAACTATATTTCTACTCTAAGAACCTATTATAGTGCCATTTTACTAGTCTTATCTAAATCTCGCCTTTAGCAACCTAGAAAGGGCTAAGGCTAATTCTACGCACGCCTAACTATGAATTAATCTAAGTCTACTTAAGTTACCTCTACCCGCTTAGCAAAGTCTATTACTACTTATTATACTCTTAAATCTAACCCTAATATTATTTAGTTTATATTCTAATAAGCCTTACACCTTAAGCTATTAACTATCTAACTTTATCTTTTATAGTTAAGGCCTATAATCTTACTATGCTACCTAACTAAATATAATGTCTACTATAAAACTATTTACCTATAGTTAGCTACTAGCGTTAAGAAATTCTATAAATAGTTAGTAATATAGCTCTAACACTACGCCTTACTAATCTACCTTATATTATAGCTATATTAATACTAGGAGCATAATAGTAGGTGCCTATGGATAGTCCGCCTTTTTATCTAGGGGGGGCAGTGCGTAATTTACTTAGTTAGGCAGATAGATAAGCTAGTAGACCTAGACTAGAGTTTTATATCTTACTAAGATTAGCGTAGTAAGGTAGATTTAAGTAATATTATTATAGTAATAAGTGCTAGTATTAGTATAAAGGTATATATTATAGTAGATTTCTAGGCTTTCTATTTTTATCTAACACACTTACTAGATAGAGAATCTCTATTTTAAAAGTAGCCTATACGCTGCGGCTAGTACATATTAACAAGAATATATTATTAGAAGTAGGAACCTTTTGTATATTATGGCACTTTCTTACTCTAATAATAGCCCTACATATATTAAATTCTATACTAAGCTTTACTAGGCCGTAAGAACTAGCTAACTATTATATACTAGTTTATTTATAGTCTGGCTATAAATAATACGCTTACTATAGCCTATAGAATATTATACTAGAAATAGTAGTAGAGGCCACCTAAGCTATAAAGCTACTTAAGAATAGTAACAACTATATTATAGAAGAGCTTAACTAGAATTACTATAAAGATAGTAGATGCTTTATGTAGGTGCACTATAGCCCTGCCACTATTAGCGCTTTACCTTTCTAAAAAACTTTAGAATAGGCGATATTTTATATGGCTAGGCGGCTAGAAAGATTAGCTTATTACACTAATATATTAGGATATAGTTTAGAATGTATTAACGCCTCGCTATAAATACTGTAAATATTAGACTTAGCTTAGAGGCTTATAACCTTATTGCTACGCTATATAGTTGCCTTATTTATATAGAGGATAGAGGCGCTCTTATAAGAAGTACTAGGACAGCATAAAGGTAGTGGCTTAGAGTTTACTAGCTAACTAAGATTCTACTAAATAAAGCCTATAGGCTAATAATTAAATAGTAGGCTTAGACTAGTCTACATAAATATTATTAGTTCTAAAGGCTTACTTTAGAAAGGCGAAGCACTAATAAAGCTATGCGGCAGGCTGTAAAGGTAATATATAAAAGAACACTAGATAGTTGCACTTAGTTAAGAGAGATAGCTAGCGTCTAAAATATAAGTAGATAATTAGGCAAGTAATAAGAGTTGTATAGTTAAAGTAAGAATGCTAACATTACTTTAAATATTATTTAACTATAAATATTACTTAACGTACTAATAAGATTAAATTAAATACTACTACTAACTTACCTTTTCTAATACTATCTTATTAAGCATTATAGAGAAGGCTTATAAAACCTAACTTTATTTATCTAGAAGCTAATTAACTATAGGTATTCGCATTACTAGTATATAATAAATCTAACTATCTAGTAAGATATTTTGCTGATATTAGTTAAGAATAGTTATAAAATTATTAATAAAGCTAGATATAACAAATACAACTATAGAAATAAATTGCTTCTAATTATTAATATAAGTAATAGTCTTTTGCATAATAGTAAAAGCGAGTAAGTTTTTCTATATATAATAAAGAAATACATATTAATAGTATAAAATACTATAGTGGGCTTAAAATCTTTATTATTAAAAATAATACTTATAAGACTAACTAGAAACTATATAATATAGTAGTATACGAAATTCTTCTATAAGCCTACTAGCTTACTTAAGATGCAATTAAGATTAGGTGCGTTTGCACTAATAGTTAGTTTTAAAAATTACTAATAGTAAGCTAGCTCTAATAGAACTTAGCGAGACTAGTCTCACGCTGCCACTTTAGTCTACAGACTATAGCCTAATATAGAGGTAGCCTGTCCCTAAAAAGAGCCAAGGGGCATAGGACTAGAATATTACGTTGTAATAGCACACTACAGTAGTAATAACTACTATTTATAGCTTAAGAACTTTACTACTTTCTACAAATATCTAGGTAATTTTGCACCTCTTTTAGCGCAATATCTATAGACTTAAGAACTAAAAGAACTATCTATTATTAAATATCTAAACTATCCCTAATTCTCTATAGCATTAGACGTTAGCGGATGGCAGAAAACTAGATAGTAGACAATGCCCACCCTAATAGTCACAGACGGCCATAATCTAGAAATGCGTCTAAGGTAAAATTAAAATAACTAAGGAGGATTGCGGGATAAATAAGACTAGCTAAATATGACCTTGCAATATTGTCGCCGCTTAGGGTCTTTGCTATGCCCCGAGTGGCAAAATAAGCAAAGAAAGATAGAAATTAACTTCGCTTCTTTATTAATAAACACTTCTCCTACTCTCCTACTTATATTTAAGAACTATTCTCTATTTATAAGGGGACTTTAGACTCTCTATATATTTCTCTTAAGAATAATTCTTAGCGTCCTAGGTAACTTATAAATACGCTTATTATGTCTACGTTAGTTAACTTATATTAAAGCAAGACCTCTTTTAAATTATCTAATTTCTAGTGTAGGTTTAGATCTAAACCACCCTTAAAGCGCAGGGCACAAAACTCGTCCCAAGTTAGCTTACTTTACTAGCCAAATTCTAGGATATTTACGCCCTCTACTTTTACGTAGGCACTAATTTAGCCTATATGCCTTAATATTTATTTTTGGCGTTTGCAATTCTTTTCCCTACTTTAGCTACTCATTTTGTCGATTTTCTAAATCGCGGTGGTTAAGTAAAGCTAGATTAGTTTTTGTCCACAATTTATTTGCCACCCACCGTATTAATAATACCCTATACTAGAAATAGATATTAGTACTAACCTATAATCCTTCTTAGCCTTTGCCGCTCGCTCCTTTAATCTTGTTACGAACTTCTCTAAGAGGTTGGGTAGTAGTGCGGCTAAAAAGGCTAGGAAACTAAAAAAGAATTAAAACTCTAACAACCCTATTGCTAGCATTATTATTATAGCTATTCTTATTATTTTTATTCTCTTACTAGTGCTAAAGATTATGCGCTAGAGAAAGCAAAAAAAAAGCGACTAAGGACCTAGAGGTAGGCACAATTAAGTATTAGTCTAAATAGGGGCAAATAGAGGCCTAATAGTAGGGGCCTTAAAGGTTACGAAGAAGGGCAATATCTTTTTAGTGCAATTTTGCCCTTTTTTAATATTATTTTATTCTTTATCTATTAGAAGTCTAGTAGCAGATTATTTCTTTCTACTTTAAAGTATCTAAATATATTTGTTTTTAATACTATAGATAGCAATTTAGCGCATTTTACAAAGACTAAGTGTAACACTCTTTAGCTAGCTAGAGCCTTATTTAAGTTTCTAGTAATATTACCCTAAACTTAGATTAGGGCTAGGAATTAACTCTATGTTTTATGCAATCGCTATAGCACACTATACTATAACCTTTACTACATTAGATCTAGTAAACTTAGAACTAAATTTAGACATTCTTATAATCTCTATATAGTAAGTTTAGTAATTAATAAATATAGTAATTCTTCCATAGCCCTACTAAGGAGATTACGTTTATAATTATAGGTGGTGCTAAGAATAGTAATAATTATTAAAAAGTAGAAAGTGGCCTTAGCATTAAAAGGAAGCTCGGGCCATATAGTAGCTCGAGCGCTAGCCCCAAAGTGGGGTAGGAAAACCCTTTACCATTAGTTTTAGCAATAAAGAAAAAAGTAGAAAAATTAAGAAGAAAAAAAATAATAAATATCTCTAAAGGCCCGATATTACCTACACTTTATATACAATTCCTTATACTAATTTAAATAGTTATGGCACAACACAGTTAAAAAGACTTCTAATAATAATTAGTGCACTATTAAGTAAAAGTTTAGAATTTTATATAATTCTTAAGAGCCACCCTTAGAATGTATAACACGTGTAAAATTTAATTACCTACTATTATATAAATCTAGTAATATTTACAAGGTTTTTATATTCTGTTTAAATATAGTAGGTAATAGTAGAAATAAGTTAACTATTTTTAATTTAGCGCTATCTTTGCTAACTCTTATAGAAGTTTTACTACTTTCGCGTTATACTTGTTACCTTACTACTAACTAAGCTTTATCTTAGATAAAAAGGTTGGCTAAGAATCTATCACCTTAAATTCTAGGTAAGAGGGCGAAATTAGAGATAAATTAAAGTATTAGAGAAATTCTTTTAGTAAGCATGCGCACCTAGAATACCTATACAGCTCTGTGTACACCTACGCACGCTTGCACGCTAAATACGCCCTAAGCGCCCTAGTAATATCGATTTTTTTATATACACTTACGTGGCTTTACATATAATTATGTATAATTAGCGTTAAGCGTATAATAAGTTACTATAATACGCCTTTATATTAGCGCTAGGTGGAACTATTTAATTTATACTATTATAGCTAGAGCGCACTATATATACTAACTATCTAATCTATATACTCTTATATTTATATAGTTAGTGTTAACTATAGAGTTTATAAGTGTATATACTTTATAATAACTTGCTTCTCTATAGCATATTATAATTTACCATAAAAGTCTTCTAATTATTTATATATAAGTAGTAGGTATTTAATTACTATACTAGCTATTATATTATTATAAGTAGTAGTAGAATTAATAAGTACGCGCCAGCCTTTATAGTTTTTATCTATATATAATTATTAGTAGGGTTAACATATATACTACCCTTAGTAGTAGTAGTAAGGGCAGGTCTAATTTATACTAAGCGGGTTACGTATACTAATATTATATATATAGAATATTAGGAATATTATTTAAACTATACTATACTTTAGTTAGTATTTATACTAAGAGCCTTATTTCTAAGTGTCTTTAGTAGACTAGCTCCTTTTTATATCTCTATATAAAACTCCTTTTTATTATTGCTAGTATTAAGGGAAATTCTAAGATTAAATAGGTTCTTATATAATATTAGAAAATACATACAATTCTATCCTAAATGTACTATTTTGTATTTCTATTTAATTTTAGCATAAATATAGTTATTAATGTAAATATCTTCTTTAAGTTTAGATATTATTAGTTCTTTAGCACTATACGCGTCTGCACTTGCGTTAAATAGGATATTCTCTTATATACTACTTTTATTTAACGCTAGCTATGCTTATTAACTATCTATTTACTATTACTTATAGTAAACTTACTATATTATCCTACTAGTTAGATTTAATATTGCCCTTATCTAATGCTAGCTATGCTTATTAACGACTTATTTATTATTACTTATAACGTATTCTATATTAGTAGCCCGGACAGATTAGTCCGCCGGATAGTTTTTCTTAGCAACTTCGAGGTCCCTCATAACTCATTATAGAACACCACCAACGTTAATTTATAGTGACTTATAATAACCTACTATAACTTACAATATACTAAGTTACTATTTAATCTACTTTTTACGTTATGTAGCCTCTTTGCGCGGCTGCAGCAGCCGCGCAAAGCTAAGAAGTCTTTCTTGGCAGTACGAACTTACAACAAGACTCCCTATAATATACGATATATTATCTACTATACTATACGTAGGCAATATATAGTATACTTATTATGATTCGCAGTAAAAGCATACTATATCTTAAGTAGTACTTTATCTAATTTTTAGTCACTAAGTGCGTACTATTACAAGATAAAGTTAACCTGTTATTTTTGGCCTTATAGTAACCTATAATAAAATCACTCTAATTTACTATTAATATTATCTGAAAATAAGCCGCTAAGGGTAACATCTAACTCCTCCTCTATCTCTTTATCTATCTAATAGGTCCTTGCGTTGTGCCTAGGCTCTCCGCACCTCCTATAGCAGCGTTGTGTTAAGGGACCTGCCTCTCCCTTACCACTACCTCGCGCACTTTTCGACAACTTCACCCTAATAGAAGGGCTTTCTACTCCTAAATCTGCTCCCTAAGCAAAGCCTAGCGTTCTACCTTTCTAAATGCGCTTTCTTTTACGTGTTTTTTTGCTTTGTTAGAACCTTAATTTGCTCCTTAAGTTTCTTAATACAGATCTCTTAAAGTACACTATAGTAGAGTATAAGTTTAGCACCTTTTATAAGCTGTGAGTAGCTTAATTTAGCATTAGGTAGAGACTAAATAAAAGAGTCGCGTACGAGCTTTAACTAGGATCCAAACTCAAGGGTATTACTTAGAGTCCTGGCTTGCCATAGTGTATCCGGTGGGGTACCCTAAGGTGGAGTGTGAATACGCACATTAAGGCAATCTACCACCACTAACGCATCTAAAGGAATAAGCCTAGAGGCCTTAAAGGCTTTCTTATAGTTTTTTCTAGTATAAACATATTAAAAAACGCGTTGTAAAAGGCTAGTAGAAAGCCCTTTTTTAATAATATAAAAGACGCGTCAGCACGCTAAGTCCCGCACGCGCTAGGAGTACTTTAGCTTTAGTGGCGCGAAACAGACCACATTAAGCGGCTAAAGGATATAAAATAAGTGCGCTAGCATACAGAGTGTTAGGATCTTCTGTTCCAGGCAATAATCCTTAAAATCCTAGGAGTAGTGGCTCTTATAGCTGTCTAGAATAAGTAACCTCTATAACCCTACTATGCGCGGCCTTATATACGCGTTAAAGTGCTTTAACCACGTAACTCTAAGCTCGTTGTTAGTCCAGCCGGTCTCAGAGACTAAGAGCTTCTAATCGCAGTGGATACTAGTCTCGTTATACTACGCTAAGATATAGACTCGCCCTTAGTAGATAATAAAGGGCGGGGCAGTATACCTAGCAGCGCAAAGACTCTAAATCACTGTAACCCACTCGCGGTTGCCTGGCTAAACAAGCGTAGGTTAAGAACGTCTTTCTAAACTAGTTATAACCTTTATTAAGCTAATAACTCCTATCTAGAAGCCTATCTTATTAAAGTTATAGATGTCTTTATTCTGCACTCTATACTTGGCTTTTATATCCTTTACTAGCTAAAATCACGTGTTTATAACCTCTAGGTCTTCCTGTTATATTCTCTATTAGTCCGTCGCTTAATTAAAAGCCATTTTAAGCTTAGGTACGCGCTTTACAAAGCGCTAAGCCTAGCATTATCCTATAGGGTCTCTATACCGCGCAGCTAGCAGTTTGTTAGCCATATCTTCTACCTCACCTAGCTAGGGTACAAATCCTTGCGAATCTAGGTCGAGTATATACTGTATAAGCGTCTGCTCTTTAGTTATAGTAAGCTTTGCTATGCCTAATCGTGTATCTGCTTAGGCAGTAATTCTGTTAATTTAATTACTTAGTGTAGACTTTAGGATATTATATACTGCAGCAGCGCGTCGTAGGCTTAAAATTTGCTTATTCTAATAGGCGTAAATAGCAAGCTTAATTCTGCCTTCTTAATTAGATAATAACGCGTTGTGTTGTTAAGACATTATAATTTATAGTGAACTGTTGTGGTCTTAGCAAAAACTATCCGGCGGACTAATCTGTCCGGGCTACTCTAATAGAATATGTTAGTAAACTTACTATGTTATTCTACTAGTTAGGTTTAATATTACCTTTATTTAACGCTAGCTATACTTATTAACTACTTATTTATTGTTACTTATAGTAAACTTACTATATTATTCTACTAGTTAGATTTAATATACGTAGCCTCTTTGCTACCCCTTAGCCCTAGCTTTATTAACTTTTTTAGTAGTATAAGAGTGTAAATATTAGATAGGTTATTATAGTTACTATTATTTAGTAATAGTAGTAATATTATAATCTAGTAATATTATTTCATAATATAGCCCTATAAAAATATTTTAGTAAGTGTCTATTTTAACACACTTATCCTCTTCTATAGCCTCTTAATAGTATTATATAAGGCTTATAATATTAGCAAGTTGCATAGTTTAAAAGTAAAGCTACTTACTCTTAATTTTATCTACTAAGATGCGTTAAGTTAATCTTAAACCTCTTTTCTACTCCTTTAGTGTAGTATATAGTAGTAATTTAAAGTATGCTACTATACTCTCTATTAGGATTTAAAAGTACTATTTTAAGTTAGATGCCTTTATAATAGAGGTAAAGCTAATAGTTATACTAAATAGACACGTAGTTACTAGACTAATAAATAGGTTACTATAAAACCTGCCCTTTTCTATCTTACTTTAGTATTAGTATACTATAAGAGTATATAATAAGTATATTAGAGGTAATATATATTAACTACATCTAATATTAGAAAGCTAAACCTCTCTAGTGCTCTTAAAACTTTAGGCTAGATATCTAGTGTAGAAGTAGATAGCTAGTAATAGTTTTTTATACTATTTTTTAAGCGGCTACTACGCACTATAAATAATAGCTCTAGATTTTATTATATACTATAATTTTATTAGCCTATACTATTTATACTAATAAGTCTAGTATATATACTATTCTTAAGCCTATATCTATAATAGTATAATGTCTATACACTATATAGGCAAGGGCACCTAAGAGTGTTAAGGTTTTAATATTACCGCATAATAGTATTACGTAGGGATTACGTAATACCTTATTATATATAGGGGTATTCTTAATAAGATGAGATGGGAAGTGGTATAGTTAATTAATTAATGTTTTTTTTCTTCTTGCATCTTAGAGAAGCTCGGCTATCGCGAGAAGTATCTATCTAGTGCTAAGACACACTAGTACTATTTAGGATATTATAGGGGCAGTGCAAAATAGTAGTGCGCCGGCCTCTTTTAATTTTATAGTAAAAACAATATAATTTATACTAACTACTAGTGTGTAAAGAGTATATAATTAGACACACCTATCTACTATAATTTATAGTAAAATTATAGTAATTTATAGGGACTGTCTATTTAACACACACCCTTAGCTTAGAACTATCCTAAGCTAGATCTAATTCTTCTCAACTGTACTATAGCTCATTGTCTAAAAGCTTCTATTCTATATTCTAATTCGTCTAGGTCGACCTCTTAGTCGGTGATTCTTTTCCTAACGTCTTTAAGTCCGAGTTAATTAACGAACTTAGTCTATTTGCTAGCTAGCAGAGCCTTTATAAGACTATCTGCTGCCATTTCTTCTAATTATTAGTATTAGACCTTAATAGCTCCACGTACTACTTCTTATTAAAGCTAATAATTATGTGTATTAACGTGCCTAAGCTTTATTTATAACTTGGCAATTTCTTTAGTAATAAGTTAGATAGTTTGTTAATTGTCGCAATTAATAGTAATTATTAAGGATAAGAGTTTAATTTTAAGTTTAGCAGTTAACTAAGCTATAAAGAGTACCTTCTTTATAACCTATAAGAGTGCTAGTAACTTAGCTTTAGTTGTCGAAGTGGTAATAGTGTCTTGTTTATTTGCCTTCTAGGCTATAAGACTACTAAATAGCTTAATAATATATCCTTATAAGCTCTTTCTATTACGGTTATTATCTATAAACAACGTGTTACTAGTAATCTTGTAGGTGTCTGCTCCTCTAAAGCGTAACCCTAGTAATTAGATAGAGGATAGGTATAGTAGTACGCGATTAGCGGCGTTGTAATAGTTGTTGCTAGGATTTAATAGAAAACGCGATAGTTAAGAGCTTATAAAAGTAATATCTAGGCGCGTAGTTACTATAGCATATAGGATTAATCCTATCTTTTACTAGTATTAGTTAATCTCTACCTTCGTGGCGAGTTCTTCTTAAAGTAGCAGTTTAACTACTAATATTAGGGGTTTCGTGTTTAAGATTGTATTGGTTAATAAGGCGACTAATTTTGTCCACATAGAACGCCTATAATAGCTAGAGTTGCCTACTTGCACGGTCTCTAATAATTTTAATAATCCCTAGAAACTACTAAAGATTATTACCTCTAGGAAGGGTAAACTTTATACTTATCTTTTTTATTACTACGTTAGCAGCGTGTGTTTTTAATCCCTTAAGTAGGCGATAATAAGGTTGTCTACATAGAAAATAATATAATATCGTCTTTAATTATATAGTAAGATTCGTGTAGGACTATAGTAAAACTAAGACCCTTAAGAGAGCACTAGTAAATTCTCTCTACTATAGTAGTAGTAAGATTTAAAGACTATATAGTGCCTTGTACAACTATAGGATAGTGCCTAATTAGGTATAACCTCGTGGCATTCTTATGTAGAGTTCTCTATCCAGTTTCGCGTGGACGAAGGCGTTAGTGACGTCGTACTAGCTAAGTTCTAGGTCGTACTAAGCCGCCATAGCCATAAGTAGGCGAAATAATCGTCCTGCAAGAGTTGCGGCGCGTAGGTGTCCTAAGTAGTAAGGTGGCGTTATTAATCTCTCGCGCACTACTAACCTAGCCTTACACTTCTAAAATTAATAGTGTTTTTATTAAGTTTGTAGGTATATACCTACATATAGTTAAGAATTTAGTAGCCGCATAATCGCACTAGGGTAGTAGGCACCTTACTCTAAAACTTTATTTCTTTATAGCTTCATAGGTGTAATCGCTTAGCATCCTTCTATATATTAAATAGCAGATAATTATTTAACTATGTTCTGCAAAATAGAGGTTCTAGCATTTAACTTTAATAGGGTTTCTTTCCTACTATAAGCATATAGTTAAATTGCGCCTTATTAAGTGGCTTCCCCTTATATTTGCCTCTGCCCCCTGCCTGTGTTCTAGCTAGAAAAGCGGCTGCCCATAGCATAGCGCGTTAATCTAGCTGTGGTAATCTAAAGAAAAATTGTTTATATTAATTGTATTCGAGGCTCGCTATTAATTAGGCAAGCAGTGCGACAGGCGAAAGTGTTGCTAGTGGTGTTAAGTAGGTGTAATTAATCTTCCTCCCTTAATAGTACCCTAGAGCATTATCGTTATCCTCGCAGAAGTTAGTAATTAACTTATCCTTATATAAAGACTTAGTGTTTTCGTGTTCTAGTGGTAAGGGCGGTAGCTCTACTAATTAGGTCTATGCAGCAATCTCCTTATAAGTGCTATGCATAAGGTTGTCTAACAGGTCTTCTTCTTTACCTAGGAATACTAATTTTTCGTTAAAGATAACGTCTTAGGTACTAATAACTTTTCTAAGTAGAGGTATCTATATCCTCCAGATGTTTGTCAATCGGTAGCCCACTAGGTATCCAATCAATACTTTTAAATCTAACCTTTAGAGCTTGCTCTTACTACGTTTTATATTGTCGGTTATAGCGAAGGCTTTATAGCTATAGGCCCTAAGGTAAGCCTAGTTTAGTTTCTTTAGTTAAGTAATAATGCCGTTTTAGAAAGCAACTGTTGTAAAGAATACTTTATATGGTAATTGCTATTAAATAGTGTAGTTTAGAGTTTAATTATATAGGTATATAGCCGCTTGTGTAATTTCTAGCCATAGTGTCTAGGGAAGGTTGGCGTTAAGTCGTATTGCACGACTCTTCTCCTTAATTATATCCTCTAAGCGTTTAGCTCCTCTACTTTAAGCTTAGGTATTAGGTGCTAAAGGCTTAATAATAATACCTTTACTAACACACTATCTGTAAACGTCTTGCTTAACTAAGAAGATTTTATTATCTAATTTAATAACTTTGACTATTACCTTAAACTAATACTTTTATAAATAGTATAAATTCCTTTAGTAGTTTAATAATTATTCGTGCTAGTTAGTTATCTTGAAAGTAGAAATCCTAAGCTATGCCTAAGAATCGATTAGTGATAAGCATTTAGCTTTTCTCGCTAGTGGAGCTCTTATCTTCGAAGTCGTGAAAGTCTATAGCAACTCTCTTACTAGGACCGTTATTAATTTATTTAGCCTATTGTCTAATTTGTTACTTAAGCTTTAATCTGCCGCAAGCATTATATTAGACTATAGTTAGTCCTTTAAGGCGCACCTCCTTATAGTGATTCACTATGTGTTCTAGCGCCTAAGGACCTAGGTGGCCTAGTCGTTTATGCCATGTGTTGGCGTTCGCCTTCTGCGCTCGTCGTGCGGTGCGCGTAGTAATCTTATGTGTGGCGTACGTACTATTGGGTATAGTATAATTTAGTGTTAGTGTTTGCTCTAAACTCTAGTACCTATTAATTGTATATTTCTTAAAGTTTAGTAAGGATTATATTGTCCTTTCTCTTAATTATTATTAGATCTACTAGCGTGTCCTACTAGAGGCCTTGCCTACGGAGTAATTAGAAAGACACTAGGTTATATAGTAGATTAGGGTAGTAGGCGACGTTGTCTAGCCTTATTACCCTATTTTCTTATATACTCTTAACGTGTAGATAGACACTTCTATATCCCCTAATCTATACTCGTGTTAAGCCCGCCTATATAAAGTCTTCTAGCGACGGTAGTCGTAGCGTAACAAAATAATTAATATTATTAAAAATATAGCAAGTTGTGCCAGAATTAAGAATTGCGAAGTAACGTAGTGGGTATATATTTAGGTCTAAGTAGTAGGAGGCGACATTAAAGCTCGCTGAGGGAACGGTGATTCGTCTACTATCTAGTCATTTATCGTTAGCAACTTTAGTAATTTAAGTTATAGTAGAGGTGCTTAATTGTTTAATTCTTAGTGTTTGTAATCTTAGACGCTTTACGGATCTTATGCTTTCTATAAGCGCTAGATTATTCTCTATTCTAAATTTCATTAGGGCAACTATTGCTAGCTTTAGTTAAAACTATTTAGGTTGTTTCTTAGGGAAAGCGTAAAAGTAGTCTTTTAGATTATAGCGTTGTTTACAAGCAGGACACTTAAGATTTAATTTTTCTTAGCTACTAACTACTGTTAGCTCATTATCTATAATCGCGGACTACTTAGATTTGGCTTTAGAGCCAGCTTTCTTAGCGCGTAATCTGTCTCGCTTAAGTAATGCTGCTTTATTTACAGAATAGGCGTCCCTATTTATAGTCTAGGTAGTTACACCACTATTAGCGAGAGATAGTCCTATAATAGCAAAAGCGCCCTTTTATTTGCCCTTATTTAGGTGCTGCATTACTATGTATTCTTAGAAGAGTTTTACTATTTCTTTTCTTCTAATAGCATAATTCTTACTTCTATTCTAATAGAAGGTTATAACCTAAATAGGCGCGACGTTAGATACTACCTTTATAAATCCTTCTTAACTAAGTTTAGGGCTTCTAGAGCTCTAGAACTCTGTTAAACTCAGCTTCTGTAGCTGCATAATTGTACTTAGCAAGCCAGGTTGCCTATAATTTAGCAGTCCTTATCGGCTTAAGGGCATCTTAATACCTAGCCCTTGCTTATTATTTCTTCGTTATCTTAGTCGACCCTAACTATAATTTATAAGGTTCTTACTATATTATCTAATTAATTAGCCTAGTATACAGCAATTAGTCTATAAGTGTACCGAGGTCGTTAATTATATAAGGGTAACTAGTTTGTCTAGATTCGCCTTCTTATCGCGGTATGCGCGGTTAAGTATCTTAAAGATTTTAAGTTAATTCTTATAGTAGTTTATATTCTTATTATAACCCTTTAGACTAATTTGCGATAGCTGCGATAGTAGCGTTAGACGTTTATTAGAGTTAGTCGGATGTGCGTTAGTAAATACGCTATTTAGTTAATAGAAACTAACGTCTGGTGCCGTTGGCATAATTGGTTTAATTATAGGTTCGATAGGTAGAGCTAGGTCGATAAGATTCTAGACCTCTAGTAATTAAGCTTAGGCTTTAATTTGCCTTAGCTATAGTGTGTAGTTTAAATAGTTAGTTAGGATTACTATAAAAACCCTAAGTATTAATAGAGATATATAATTAGTTTAAAATCGAGATAGTGAGACTCTTAGTTATTAAATATAGAGGTATTCTTAATAAGATAAGATAGGAAGTGGTATAGTTAATTAATGTTTTTTTCTTCTTGTATTTTTAGAGAAGCTCGGCTATCGCAAGAAGTATCTATCTAGTGCCAAGACACACTAGTACTATTCGGGATAGTATAGGGGCAATACAAAACAGTAGTGCGCCGGCCTCTTTTAATTTCATAGTAAAAACACTATAATTTACACTAACTGCCAGTGTGTAAAGGCCATATAATCGAATACACCTACCCACCGTAATTCATAGTAAAATTATAGTGATTTATAGAAACTATCTATCTAACATACCTATGCGCCGTAGAATCTTCTCTTTTCTATCTATACCCTCTCTAGAGAGAAGTAATTAATACTAAGTTTAGTTCTATTATATTATTTTCTTTCCTTATATAATTATTCTATATATCCTCTACACTTACTAATATAGAGTATTAGAGATATTAATATCTATATAGCTAGCTATAGAGCCTATTTAATACTAATTAGTAATTAACTAATCCTTAACTATAAATTAGCAAAAGTATAAATGGATTATATGTAAGTTATTATTAGCTATATAATATATTTTATTATACTGTATTCTTTATATATAAGAGGATAGCAAATTAAATCTTTATAAAGTTAGTAAGTAACTATTACTACTACATAAAACAAAGGAAGCAATTATATAAGATATATAAAGCCTATTCTTATTTATAGAAATAGTAGATTAACTTTTTTATTAAGTTAGTAAGTAGATATTACTACTATATAAGATTTAAGAAAAGATAGTGCACTAAGAACACTACTAGTAACTATACAAACACATAGTTAGATAATAATAAATCCTAATAAAGTGTAATCCTCTATATAACTAATCTATTAAATAAACTAGTTATATTAAAGATCTTTGTCGTGTGGAGATTCTAACCAAGGTCGAGTTCGCACTATATACAAAGAGGAGTAAAATAGGAGATACTATAACCTAGTATCTAGCACATAGTGGTAGTAATAAAATATACACAAAATAACGATAATTTCGTCGTCGGCGTTCTGCACGATAGCATCGTCGTCGACGGCAGTTAAATAAACTAGTTATATAATAACTATTCCTACTACTGCTTTGTATAAAGCCCCCACCTTTGCCGCCTCTACTTTATAAGATAACACTAATATGCCTAAATATACTAGACTATATAATAAGTATACTAAAGGAATAGAAATATAAGAGGCAACACTACGCAAGGAAATAAGACCTAAGTACTAGAAGGATAAAATTAGCCTAGTAGATAACCCCTTTTAATTAGAAATACAATTGTACGCAGTATATACTATTGCTAATTATTATGCGTTATACTAAAAAGGGACAGCTTTCTTAGAATTATTCTAGGAAGACTTTAAAGAATAGGAAGAATACTATTCTTTAAAGTTAAACTATATATTTTAGAAGAGAGCTTATTGTAGTTCTAAAAGAAAAGGACATTATACTAAGGATAGACACTAGAGCTATAAGTGCTAGCAAATTATACAAAGTAGCCTAAGGCAATATAGATATTACTTATATATTTCTACCCTTACTAGCCTGCTTAACTCCTTATACGCAAATACTAAGGCTAATATTAAAGATATCTAAGCGAGTTAGGCTGTTGCACAAACCTAAATAGAGCAAGCCGCTACTACTATAGGCACCTCTATAGCTATAGGTCCCTATAAATATCTTAAGAGAATCTTTATATAAGTACTAAGGATAATCTTATTTATATAAACAACTAAATAACCTACTACTCTTCGCACACAGTACCTAACTACTATTTCTACCCTCCTACTTGTAATTATTAAAACTACGCTACGCGGTTCTTAAGCTAGTTCTTCTGTAGTTGGATAGCCTCAATAGTTAATGCTAATAGACTGTTTTAATTGTTAGTGATAGTGCGTCCAGCTGTACTGAAGCAGCGCTTACACTCACAGCTGGTACTTGGGATAGAAAGGAAATTAATAGCTATTTTAAAAAGTACCGGGTACTTACTGCGGCCAACTTTTAGCCACCAAAGCTATAGGTTAGCTATTAACTCCTAGTAGGCTTTGTCTTTGTTTAGGTCCTTGTTGAGATTGTTAATATACTTGTCTAATTAGGAGCTGCGTTTGTGCTGTTTGTAGCTGTGGTTGCTGTAAAGGTACTCTTAATTAACCTTTATAATAGCTGCAAAGCGGATTGTTAGTGTAGCTGGTGGGTAGCTTGCGTTTTTAGGGTTACTCCTTGTTTTGCGTTTTATTTAATAATGCTTTAGTAGCGAGATACTCCTTAAACGTGTTTGCGGAGAGAATTGTTAGCCTTCTACTGCTAATCTTAGTAATTACGCTAGTAAGATTTAAACTAGTTAAGGCGCAGCCTAGGGTGGAGAGCTATAGCGATAGTATAGAAGCTTGGAGTTAGTTCTATAACAAGCTTCTCCTAATAGGTGTTAAGCTTCTCTAGGCTATAATTAATAGCTAATTTAAAGTAGCTCTTATTATTGTTGTTAAACTTACTAGCCGCAGTATTGTAGTGCTGCCACAAGGCTTGAAGGTTAATAATAGTTTGCCATAATAAGCTGAAGCCTAACACGCTGTTGCTGCCTTTAAGTGCTTTGTAGAGGTCGTACGGCACCTTTAAAAAGATAATAAGATTGTTAACCTCTAGCCAATTGTTGTTAGAGAGAGCGTTAAGTATAGGGTTGTAGTAAGAACCATTACTATTATTGTCGGCATTAAACTCCTTGTTGTTCTTAACAGTTTGTCGATATTTGCGTTGGAAGGCTTTAATTGGCTCACGCAGCTTACTGCAATAGAGAAGTATAAGATAGACTAAGTGCTAGCGTACCCCGCCGTCCTAGAGTAACTACAGCTTAACAAGCTTCTATATAGGGTCCTTATTACTAAAATTGCTAAAGACTAAATAAAACAACTTATAACGTTTGTGTAAGGCACAAATAGCTCTTACAAAGTTGTAAAGCTTGCTAACAACGCTATAGTTGTAGTAAAGTCTAAATTAATTAATAGGAGCTGCCTGAGCAAGCTCTTCTTTAAACTTTGAGACTCCTTTACTATACAACGTTGCTTTAACAATAAGGTTGATAATGTGACCTGCGCAGTAGATGCGGTGCTAAGTACTAAGGCAGAGAGTTGTAGACTCCCTGTTAAGGTATTTAATAAGTTTCTTATTGTTGTTTATAGCGTTGTTGCCTACAAAATAGTTAAAGTTTAACTTAAAGTTGTACTTTTGTATAATGTTAAGTATTACTAAGGCCTGCGCACTAGCTGTGTGATCACTAAGGAGGTTTGCGAAAACCTATTAGGAGGTCTTGTTAATTATAATTAGCGTTAACAAAGTGAGCAACTACACTTAGGAAGCTAAGATAGTTAGTGGACGTCTAAACGTTAACGCTTATAGCAACCTTTCTAGCAGCTAATTAGATAAGCGAACGTACCTTAGCCTTCTAATCCTCGCACTACTTCCTAATGTATAATGAGAGTGTGTTTAACGAATTAGGTAAGGCGTGTAATAGCTTCGCACGGTTCTAGGTTAACAGGCCTTAGGTTGAAGGGTTCGTAACGTCTTAGAAGCTCAAATCTCTTATAATTGTCTAGTTAACAACTAAGGCTTAGAAGCTATCCTCCTCCTAGGGCATATGTAACAGCTAAGTTAAAGAACTAGGGACGTGTGCAGCAGCTATGAAGGCGGACTCCAGTAGAGGTATAGGCGTACTAGGGATACGCTAGCCAGTAGATAGATCAATAGAGTGTATTTTCCGCACATAATCTTGGATGTGTGTAGTGCCATTAATAGCCATAGCGTTATTAGTTTAATAACTTTGGGTGACAAATCTTACACAGCTAAAGCTTAGTAATGCTGTTGTTATCCTTAGTGTACTATAGTTAAAGCCTAAAACGCTATATATTAGAGAGCGCACAGCGACCGGGATATATAGGCCTTATACCCAACAGCATAGCCTAATTAGGAAGGCTGGAGCCGCTTACCCTTCTAATACACATAGTGGAAATCGACGTTAAACCTTTCACTATATACAGCTATCTTATCTATTGGCAGCAAGTAATTATAGGTGGGAGGGCCTTTAGGTAATGGTGAAGGTGATAACAATAGAGAGCTAAGACAGATAGCAGATAAGGTTTAAGAGCCAGGTTAGGAGGACGACAATAAGGCTTAAGAGGCTTAAGAGTACTTAGAAGCTCTTATCTTGCCAAGCCTCTAAGAGCTAGGCCTATAGTGGGTTAGTAAAGGTGTTGCTAGCGGCAAGGCATTATGTAAAGTGTGGTTGTTAGCTAAGTATTAACGCATTATTAAGAGATGCAAATGTGTATAGAAGTGTAGATAGTTTTAATTAATTGCGTAGGTGTTTCTTTTAGGTAGGTTAACGATTAATAATTAACGACTAATAATTGCCAATTAATTATGGGCGTATAGGCGTTATGGTGTTTAGGGGATGATGCTGGAGGCGTCAACGTCGGCTAGCTGGCTGCTAAGACTCGTAGGCGAGGCCTCGCCTCTATTAGCTAATAAGCGATAGAGGATTAGGCAGCCCTAAGCTATCCTAAGGCTGCTCCTAGGGGAGCAAAGTTAGTGGTTAAGCCGCCTAGGTATAGGTTTATTACACGCGTTAGCGTTTAAGCACATAGGACACTAAGCTAGTACAAGGTTCTTACGCATACAAATATTGTCTATGCGCGCTAAAAGAGCAAAAAAACGCGACAATTGCGTTGTGGCGTAGATATGCAAGAGGTAGTAATACTGTTAATCTTGTACGCGAGGTTGGTGTTAAGGCCTATAGAGTTTAACTACCCTATAAAAGCCGCAGAGCCGCACTATACCTAATTAGGCCACAACACACACTAAAGTATCGCGATTATCACAGTACTACGGTAGGCCTCACTACTATCGATCGACTACGGTATCGCCTGCCTTGTCTACTATCGATCGATTGAACACGTGACGATAGATGATAGATAGTACCGACGATAGTACGGACCGTTGCAAGCGCTGCACCAGGTGTTTGCTTACAATATCTGCTCTTGCTCAACACGCCCCGCTAGGAAAAGCAATTGTCCGGCACCCTATCACTCGAGAGACCGGGTTGAAATTTCTCGATTACGCTGCCTGGTTTTGGGGGTTCGGCATTACGGTGAGGCAAAGGGGCCGCGTGACGAAGCCAGATCGCAGCCTGCATTCGGCTGTGCAACCGGAATGCACCGGGATTCAGGGTCCGGTGCCCCATGGCGATCGAATCCGCCCGGAGCCGGGGATGCGATCGCCAGGAAGGGAATGCCCAAAGGGAAATCACCTTTGTCCTCGGGCTGAATAGGGTTGTTACGGCTGCCCGACACCTATCGGCACCTGCAGTGTTCCAGGCTGCGCACACATCTCCATTTCCTCCTTGTCCTAGCTACAGTAGCTTCTAGATCCTACAGAATACATCATAACTTCAGTTTCTTCGGCACACATTCTCCACAAGGATAGTAGCGGCACTAGAGCGAGCTGCGATCCAAATCACATCCCAACTTGGGCCAGGCGTAAGTAGACAGTAACTGGGGCAACGGGTCGATCAACATAATATTGCCGTGCTTGGAATGGCTGTCCGGGAAGAAATAAAAGTTACTAACGTCCGTTTCTAGCACGGAGCACGTGCACCGAAGGATGCCTTGATGTTGAGCGTTGGGAGGTGGATGGGATAGTTCAGGCGCATACGATTACTCCTGTGACTTCGAGTTCGTCCCACTTGCAATGGCGCTCATGGAGCCATAGTCTCGCTCGATTTTTCTCTTATTTTCATTTTTCCTATTTTTTATGTGGTATGATACCGTGTTTCATCACCTGACGATCGGCCCCACCGGACGATCGATTTTCCGCCTCAACAGCCCAACTTCGGCACCTTTTGCAAACGCTCTATACAACGAATATGGCCGAATTAAGTGCTGCTCTTGACTATTTGAGCTCGCTGAGCATCTCTGAGAAGCCTAATTACACCAAAGTCGCTCAAAAATATGGCTGCGATCGCAATACGTTGTCGCGCCGGCATCGCAGGGTGCAGGGCACGCGCGACGCGCTGGCCGACAGCCAGCGCCTCCTCAACTCCCAACAGGAAACTGAGCTTCTACAATATATTGATGGCCTTTGCGAACGAGGATTACCCCCTACAAAGGAGATGATACGAAATTTCGCATCAGAAATAGCTGGGAAGCCTGCTGGCAAAAACTGGGTTGACCGATTTATACGACGCCACAAAGTCGACCTACTTTCGCACTGGACCTCTGGTATAGACGCCTCACGTAAACGCGCCGACTCTGCCTTCAAGTACGCCCTATATTTCGAGCTCCTACGTAAAAAAGATTGAGCAGTATAACGTCGACAAGCGCCACATGTACAATATGGATGAGAAGGGTTTCCTGATTGGGGTGCTGTCAAAAATGAAGCGTGTCTTCTCCCGACAGCGCTATGAGAGCGGCGGCATTAAACAAATGCTCCAGGACGGCAATCGCGAGTGGATTACGACGCTGGCATGTATTTGCGCTGATGGAAGCTCTCTTACGCGCCTTGCTTGATTTATCAAGCGCAGTCAAACAATATACAAGACACCTGGTTACAAGATTTTAACGACTCCTCACACAAAGCTCTCTTTGCAGTATCACCAAGTGGATGGACGAACAACGATTTAGGCCTAGCATGGGTCAAACAGGTGTTTGACAGGGAGACTAAGGCAAAGGCGCGCCGCGATTATCGTCTACTACTCCTTGACGGCCATGGATCGCATGTTACAATGGAGTTTATTAACTACTGCGATCAAAATAAGATCCTCCTGGCCATCTATCCACCTCATTCAACCCATACGCTCCAGCCGCTCGACGTCGCGCTATTCAAGCCTCTTAGCACTGCCTACTCTGCTGAACTTACTGAGTATTTGGATAAGTGCCAGGGCCTCTTAAGAGTTACAAAGCGCGACTTCTTCGCTATGTTTGAGAGGGCCTGGTAGTGCTCCTTTTAAGAAAATACGATCTGCAGCGCCTTTAAGGCCACTGGCCTAGTGCCTTTCAACCCCCAAGTAATCCTTCAGCGCTTTAATAATGGACCCAGAGCGGCCATCCTCAAGCGATAGCAGCTCTTCTGTACTTAGCGCTTCAGATTGGCGTAAAATTGAGAGACTCTTGCGCCAGGTTGTCGCTGATACTTACGCTGCGGGGTCCCGGCAGCTCTCCCGCACTATGCACTCAATTTCAGTGCGCAACGCCCTCCTGAACCATGAAAATAAGCGTTTACGAGAAGCGCTAGCCCAGAAGAAGCGCCCCCCCTACGCAAGGAAAGCCTCTACTGCTTGAACCACCTACAAATTACGCTGGTGGCGCCATGTTTTGGTCCCCCACAAAGGTCAAGGAAGCTCGCCAACGCCAGGCACAAAAAGATCAGGAGGCAAAGGCTAAGGAGCAAGAGAAGGAGCAGAGGAAGGCTATCCAGGAGGAGCGGAGGCGTACAAAGGCTATACAAAAGGAGGCGCGCCCAGGGCCCTGGCGTCAACCCAGGCGCTTCGGGCACCAAAAGCAAGGCCCCCAAAGGCATCCAAGAAGCTCCTCTCCTACTCCAAAACACCTCCAAGGTGACGCGTAAGGGCAAGGAGAAGGCTATTACACCTCCTTTAATTGATGAGGAGGATGTAGAGTACAACTTTTCATCTGTTGTAGATGTGGCGCCTACGCCAGCGCGTACACGCCGGGGTCGCTCTTTACGGCTCCCTGAGCGTTATCGCACCTAATAAAGTATCGCGATTGTCTCCTATGCCCCTCAAAAGCTCTCCACCAAAAAATCTAGCCTGTATACAATTTGTATTGCGTTGTACAGCTTCAAAAGTTGTACGCACAGGCCCTGCCAAATCGATCGTCAGGTGGGGCCGATCGTCGGGTGATGAAACATGGTATCATGTTGCAGGCATTTCCAAATTATGTTAAAACATTTGAGCCATTTCAAAGATGTCCGAAGCTTACCACTGAACAGATGAAACTGCCAGGTTTTGGTATGTGCAGTCAGGCGTGTGGAAGCTTCAGACTCGAACTTGGTAGGTGTACCAGAAGACAAGATGGCTTGGCGCTGACACCGTTCGCTTCTCTTGGCACTGAACGGCATTACGTTATAGCGTGCAGTGGGCCCGCGATTGTCAATACTAAAAAGATATAGAGGATTAGCAAAAACAGCTTTAAAAAAGTGAGCAAGTAGAGGCTTGTTAGGCTAGCCAGCAGCTTAAGGCAAGACTTCTCCAGGAGAGGCGTATTGCGTGAGAGCAGCTGCTAGAGATGCGCGCGCAAAGCAGAGGGCTGATAAGGCTGCAGATCGACGTCTTAAACAACAGGCCCGCAAGGCACAAAGTCAACTTTAGAAACGTATTAGATTATCCTAAAAGGGTAATAAGAAGGCCTTAAAGCCTTTTAGCAGATCTATTAAGAAGAAACAGGCTCAGCGTGAGGCTGTAGATATTGATAAGGCCTTATCTGTTGCATCCGCCTCACAGTCACGCAGAGGCCGAATTATTAAAACACTAAGCAGATATTAATAATCTGAGTAGCTAGCAATTATCTACAGGCCTTAGAGACCTCAACTCTAGAAAATCTTGTGATATTATTTTTTGTGGCTATCTCTATAGCCTCATGTTTGTGGCCGAGCGATTATGTTGGGGTGTTGCATGGAGTGACGCGTTGCACGGACTGCCAAGCTAGGGTACTCCTGCGGTGCCTTAAGTAATAGAGGCCTGCCACGTTGACGGCGCTTCTTCTTATTAACAAAGGCCCCTCTAAGTCGCTTGTTTTCATGCTGGAGGAGCTGTTTTTGTACAGCCATCACGTAAATCGTCTAGCTTAGCTGTTGGGAGCGTCAATTGTAGATATCCTCCACTACCTAGCGCAGTAATCGCTTAATCTTTCTCCAATCTAAAGCGCTGAGTACAGAAGTAGTACTATCGCTTGATGAGGGCCTCTTAGTCTCCTCTATTTTAAACTTCTTAAGTATAGCCTCTGGGTCTAACAGCGAAAGCCCTGTGACTTAAAAAGCCGTTAAGATCGTCTTTTCCTTAAACGTTGTATGCCAGGCCTTATAGAACAAGCGGAAGAAGTCTCTTTTTGTAATTGCGGAGATGCCCTAGCAGCTATATATGAACTCGGAGAGCTCGTTCAAGTAGGCAGTTGATAGAGGCTTGAAAAGGCAGACGTCGAGCGGCTGCAAGGTGTGGGTAGCGTGGGGAGGATAGATAGCTAGAAGAATCTAATTGTCGTCGCAAAACTTGATAAACTCTATCGATATATGTGAGCTATAGCCGTTAAGGATAAGTAGACAATATAATTGTCTTGCCTTTGCTTTTGTTTCGCGATTAAACACCTGTTCAAGCCATAAGAGCCCTAGCTTGTTGTTGGTCCATCCACTGGGCGATGAGGCGAAGAAAGGTTTTGTGCTCTGTAGAGTTGAAATCTTGAAGCTATAAGTCTTGTATCTTGCCAGAAATAGCCTAATAAATTAGCGCAGGCGTGAGATAGCTGCCGTCGGCGCAAATACAGGCTATCGTAGTTATCCACTCCCTGTTGCTGTTCTAGAGTGCTTGTTTCACGCCTCCGTGATCATATTAATAGCGGGAGAACACGCGCTTCATTTTTGACAGCACCCTAATTAAGAAGCCCTTCTTATCCATATTGTAGATATTGCGAGCCTCGATATCGTACTAAGTTATCTTCTGGCCTAGGAGCTTAAAATATAGGGCGTATTTGAAGGCAGAGTTAGCTCTGTGGCGTGTGGAATCAATGCCAGATGCCTATCGAGATACAAGCTCAATGTGATGCCGCGCAATAAAGCGATCAACCCAGTTTTTTCCTGGCTCTTTTCCTGCTATTTCTGCTGCGAAATTCCGTATCATCTCCCTTGTAGGTGGTAGCCCTTGTACACAGAGCTTATCAATATATTGTACGAGCTCAGTTTCCTGTGTAGAGTTAAGAAGGCGCATATTATCGACTTTCTCCTCCTATACCTGCCGATAACCCCGCGGTGACGCTTCGACAGCAACGTTCGATCAACACCGTACTTTTTTCGCAGTCTGAGTATAATTAGGCTTCTCTCCCAAGCTTCAGCGATTTTTAACGACTCTAGGGCAGCCTCCATTGGGTGTATATTGGTGGTGTAAAGCGATTCTGAAAGTGCGGGAGATTTGGTGTTGGCCGTGCACGAGGTGGTGACCCACGGTAACCCGACCGCCGATCGGAAAAGAGCTGAAACCCGACTTCAGCTTCGCTCTTTCAACATAGAACCTGGTCAGTCCTATTACCAAAGCACAGCCGTACATCTTTTAACCTGTATCGCTGGTCACCAAGCCATCCGGTAAAGAGTTTCTGTGATGTCCCCGACAACTGATAGAATACCATTGTACCAGTATCTACCATTGGTACCGGGCCGTTTCCGTCTCGTCAGGCTCTTGAACCATGTCCCGACAGAACTGGGCGATGCTCGCTCCAGCGATGAACCCGAGGACCCAGATGAGACCCGGAGCAACATCGGTCAAGATATAATTGCCGAACTTGTCGAGAGCTATTTTGACGACCCTATCCCGTTCGAAGCCGTGTCGTATTGCTGGAGTGGGCACCTGCGGGCATCCCCAGCCAACATGAAGACAAGGGAGAGCCAAGCCACCGCGGATCGAAGGATTGTGATTGTGCTGCCGAAAGATATATCCATCGTGTCGCCGGCTACATCCCAATCAGCCGTTCGCTTGACCTTGCGCTTCGACATCTTCAAGACCGGACAGACAAGGCCCTGTTCGTCGACCAGATTTGCATCAACCAGACCGACCTGCACGAGAAAGGGTATCTTGTCAACCGGATGGGCGACATCTACAACTGGGCCGATCGGGTTTTAGCCTGGCTAGGTCCTCTTACCCCCGAAGCAGCAGATTTCCTGACCTTCATGGAGAACATGCTGGAAAACGAGTCGTCCCAGGGTTTTGCGCGACTGGGCACCCACGACTACGACACGCTAAATAAACTTCGTGCGTCAGTCGTAGCCCGGAGATTGGACCAGGTGCCAACCGAGGACGCGTTGAGAGCAGATCGCGACGAGCTCCGTGAACTGGCCACGCGAGTTTGGGACATTCTCCCTCTCCGAGGCTTTGCTGACCTCGCTTCACGGCAGTGGTTCGGTCGCATGTGGATCGTCCAAGAGGCTTGTCTCTGCCGTCGAGCCTAATCCTGCTGTGTGGAGATAGAGCCTGCGAAGCTGACGACTTCGAACGCTTCGCTATCCTCTCTGTCTTTTAACTGTTGAAGTCAAAGCGGCATCACTTTCGGCCGAGGATATAACACCAGAATATCCAACCGTGTCAGATATTGTCAATATTCTGGCCCTTGTTCGCTTCACCCATCGTATATTTGGTGTCCGGCGCACCATTCACCGCGAAGGATCCGACCGACTGCCGATACTCCACTTATTATCCAAACTCAACGCCATGGACAACGCCATCGCTTCTGGGCCATTCGTTGATAGCAAGAAGTTCCGCGCGGGTGATGCTAGGGATTGCTTTTACGCCGTCCGCGGGCCTCACAAAGCCCGACGACATCACGCTTCGGGAGGTTCCAGTAGACTACGACCGTCCGGTCTCACTCGTGTTTACAGACCTGGCTGCTGCTCTTGTACAGGAGCACACCGACGTCCTTCTATTCTCACAAAATGGGCGGAAAGTATTGCCTAGTCTGCCCTCTTGGGTTTCCCGACTGGACGTCGGAGCTTCGTGCGCCGTACAGCTATATGAATTCGGACACCCCTTTTTTCGCAGCTGGTTGGGGCCGTGGAACACCGTGGACAGATGTGCCCGAGATTTGTGTGGATCGAGGAGCACAAGCAACGCTTGTGATACCTGGTTATCGCATTGACACAGTCGAGCGTGCTGGGAAGCATATATACAGGACAGAGACCGCAGAAAAACGCGAATCGGAGGAGTCCTTCCACCTGTTCCTCTGCGAAGTCTCGCTCTTCTGCTGCCGCCTGGTACTGCAGAAGGTTGACCCTCCGACGGTGTCTCCAGGCTCTAAGGAGGAGATGCCTTGTATGCTCGCATCGGGAGGTCGGGGTCTGGCAGCCATGCCAGTGCCTCCGGATCAACGCCTCGGTCCGGTAGTCAAGGGCAAGCGCCTAATATGCGCAATGCACGAGACCTACGAGGATATGTCTGCGCGGCATGACAGAGTACTCGAGTTGCGAGTACCCGAGTTGCAGGCCTACGCGAAGCGGATGGCGGCTGTAGAGGATCCGATCCATGCGAAGTGGAGGGAACGCCGCGGATGGACTTGGACCCTCCACAATTGGCTCGGACTTGGCGAAGGTTGGGATGAATACGAGTTCTACACAGGAAGTTCAACGCCTGGTGGGCCGCACGAAGTGGCATCAAAGAGCGGGAGGACGGGGAAAATCTGGACCCAGAAGTGAGAGAGGCTGCTTTAGAGAGAGGGGTATGTATGGTGCCAACCTGGATTCACAGGCTGGACGGAGGTGCTTCGTCACCGAGCAGGGGTATTTTGGACTTGGTCCGGAGGTCATGGAAACGGGGGATGTTGTCGTTGTTCTCAAGGGAGCGACTACACCGATGGTGTTGAGACCGGATCCGGATGTTCCAAAGAGACGGTTTACGTACGTGGGAGAGGCATACTGCCACGGAATTATGGATGGCGAGCTGCCCGAACAGCGGGCAGGGGAGGCCGCATGTTTATTCCATATCGCATAGCTTATATGTAGATGCTCGAAATCGAATGCTTGCCTATGCGTGCAATTGTGGCTGAGTGTGCGGGTATATTCTGTTGCTCTTTCTTTTCATTTTTTCCACCCTTTTCGCTTCCTTGAATTATCTATTCCCAGAGTTGGAGTCTTGTGGATTACTATTGAATTGTACTGCTTTTTACTTGATATCCGAATTGTTACGAAGTGTAGGATCGGGTTGAAACATGCAAGACAGCGCGCGGTATGCCTTCCGTCGATTTTGGCTCCGCCACACCGGCTATGCACCACTAGCGCATATGTACAACCGGCGCGTTATCACGTACTCATGGTTGCATATCTCTCCCCCTGTGCACTCGAGGGAAAGATCTAAACCGTCCTGCACAGCGCAAACCCGATCCCTGGCGAAAGAACCTCACAAATCAAGTACCACTCATTCACCACAAGCCGTGCCTTCAACACTATCAATGCAGGCACAACGACACCCGGATGGAGCCGTTCACATCAAGTGGGATACCCCTGGCCGTGTCGTACTGCGCATGGTCGAGACTGAGTGCAACGACCCCAACTCGCAGTTTCTCCTTGGAGAATCGACCCCGAACAGTAGCTCGACGCACTCCTTTTCCACCTGAAGCCTGAGAGTGAGGGAGGTATGAGGCATCGGTTCGATAAGCCACTGGATGAGGAGATATGGCCTGAACAAGACTTGGCAGGGTACCATATCGTTGATGTGTTTGGCGGCTCGGTAACTAAGGGCGCTGGTATGGTCGGACGGATTCCAAGATTTTGGCTCACGGGGTATGTAATCTTCACTCATTCGTTCCCCGTTTTTCTGTCTTCGCAGTTGCCTTAAGCCCGTTGGAAATTCCCTGCAACCACTTATGTGCTCGGTATTTCTAATATTGAAGCTCATCATCCAGAGAATGGAACACCCTTCGAAGCCTTGCCTCTCTCGCTTGGACTACCGATGAGCCTGTCCAGTTCGATCTTCTCAGCCAAGAAGTGAATCTGAGCTTATCCCCACTGTCTCCCGAGGCAGACGATCTTCTCGTGGTTATCTGCTACGCCGGGAGGCGCATGGAACTGTTTACGCATCTTCTGGCCAAACTCCCGGTCCCTGAGAGGACTTCTTTCCACTGGTTCAGCCGATGCGTCGTGGATTCAAGGATAACCGAATACTGGGAAATCCACCAGCATTCCCCCGCGAGGCTCCATCAACGTAGAGCTAGAAGCGATGCTCTGGGCGCAAGCTGAGTTCACGACCCTCTCATTGACGACTCGCTCGGATCAAGACTGATTGTGCTTGTCCACATAGTTTCCTTCGACGCATGCTTACTGTGGACGATGGACTACGCCTCGCCGCACGTGGATGCCCTGCACGCCGCTATGGCGTCTCAAGGAATTCTACCGGGTCTCTCCTCTGTCGGGGCTGCCCTTCGTATGAGATAGCCCGCCAATACCTCACCCCCGTTTCCGCCTACAGCCATCGTGTCTAGGAAAGGATTTTGCCCGGATCATTCGGCCAGTCTCCTCCTCGTGCCACTGGTAGAGTCTCAACATCTCGAAGCTGACCATCGCCTAGAGTTTGCGAGACTGTTTCTCGAACAATGCCGAACCTGGATAGCAACGTAACCATGGAACGACCTTGTGCCGAGAGTCGCGCTTACGGCAGGTCCCTCGAGCATGGCGATCGCTTCAATGCCCTGCACACGGCCTCTTAGCGTGAGGACGTGCCCATGGGAAAGCTACTCGTGGAGTATTGGGCACGAGCTGAACAAATCGATCGAGGTTCAGGACCAGACGCGGCGGGCTCGCGAGGCGATAGGGCATGCTGACAGTGTGTCCAATAGTCAGTCTTACTGCCGGTCACTGACTGTTTATTGACTGTTAGTGGACAGTATAGTAGTTAGGTATGTTAGGGCAATAACTAACTATATAGTAATATGCTAGTAACGTACTTTGCACTCGAGTCGATCATTCCATCGAGTCGATCACTTTGCCAAGACCCCACCAAGTTCTGTACTATTCACGATAGTACAGAGTCAACACAAACTATTTTCGATAGTCTAAATAGGCCAATCTATTTAGAATCTACTTCTATAGGCTGCCTATAAGTTATTTTATTATACCTAGGCTTGCCGCAGCGTCTACAGCGCTATTAAGCAGATTCGCCTCTATTAGCGCGCACCCTCTTCTTCGCCTTTTGCCCATCACTGCGCGCCCTAAACTCCTTTAGAGTGGCTAGCCGCTAGCCCTCTTTAGCTATAAGGACTCCTTTATACTATACTCACTTTCTTTTATATAATTTATGTTGTGTGGCGGCCTTATTAGCAGCTTAAAGTTTAGCGTTGCGTTTAGTTATTAACACTAAAGAATGTCCTATTAGGTTAGCGCCTTTAACGAGCTTTTCCACTGCCTTAACTATATAAGTTAGGGAACTATCTACATGCCTTTAAATCCTCTGCTTAACTAGCGTTAATTGCGACCTAAGTTCTATACTATTTCGCGGAGTTTATAACTCCTATATACTATTGCGAATAGTATAAAGTGAAGGCGTACGTAGGCAAATATTAAGCTGCGATATTACAACTTCTAGGTTGTGGGGCACTAGGCCAGCACCTTAAAAGCCTCCTTTAATATTACTTTTAGTAATTAAAGCCTTAAAAGCAGCAATAAAGCAAGGTAGAAACTTAATTTTAGTAATGTACATAATATGGTTACGTATTATATTCTTAGCTTAGCGCCTATACGCCTTCTTTAACGGCGTAAAAATCTACGTTAAGTGGCTATAAGAGGTGCGACAAATGTAAAGGCATATAGAGAGTAATAATATTACTCTTTTTATAGTAATTCTAAAATTTAAGTAAGTTATAACTTTTGTAGCTATTAATAATAAGTAAACATATTCTACTAGTAGTACGCCTCTTTGTATACTTATTAAAGTGCTTTAGCTATTATAGACTAAGCTTATTTATTATCTAGCTATTCTTAGAGACTATAATAACCTAATTATAAGGTAGATCCTTCTTCTTATACTAGGCAAAGAGATAGTGCTTACCCCTAAAGATAATAAAGGGTAGGATCTACCACCCCATTACGTTAATGCCTTAGATAACTATTGTTCACTCCCTATTGCCCTACTGCACCTACTTTGGCCATCCTTAACGCTTAGAGCCTATAACTACTACTCTAGTTAATATTATGCCTATTATAAAGCCAGACTTATTAAAATTATAGGTGTCCTTATCTAGGATACTATACTTAGCCTTTATATTCTCTACAAGCCAGAACTAGCCTTATATTACCTTAGAATCCTTCTAGAGAGCTCTCTTATAGTTGTACTTTTAATTAAACTTAACTTAAAGCTTTAGCTAGCGCTTAATAAAGTTATAAGGCTACCTCTAGCTAACTAGCTTATAGTGGCGTGTAGCTAGTAAGAATTAGCCATATCTTTTATAGTATTAATCTAGGGCGAAAATTCTCGCGCGTCTAGATTAAGTATATGCTATATAATTACCTGCTCCTCTCTTATAGTAAGTTTTATTTTATTAGGTGCGCAGTTATATCTAAATGTCTTTTTAGCGCGTTAGTTGCTAAGTATACTTTAAGAGATATTATAAAGGGCTATAGCGCGTTACTAAAAGAGCGTTACGTCTTATTTAATAGTCTAGATTATAAGCTATATACGCGCTTCTTTTAACACTAGTAGTTTATTATGTAGTTAAGGCATTACGTTATATATTATTACTAATAGTATATTTTAGTAGGGTCTTAGTAAAGTAATTAACTTAATAGAATAATTAACTCGAGTGTAAAGTACGTTAACTATAGTAAGACTATTAAACTTACCTAATTAGATAATTAAAGATAGTTTTTAGTATTAGCACTTAAGTTAGCGCCTAATTTAGTAAAGTAAAATGCTGTATAATAATATATAATAATGCTAGCTATAATAGAAAAATTTTTAAGCGCGCGTGTGCACCTATATATTAGAAAAGTTTTTTCTAGAGAGGCTGCTTAATCGTGCGCAGACGTGCGTAGACGTGCGCATACTTGCACATTTTTGCACAAGCAATTTACTAGCACAAAAATGCTTAGAGATGCGCAAACTTGCGCAGACTTGCGCAAATGTGCACAAATAGTTTAAATAAGTAATTTTTTTAAAGCTTTATAACTTTTTTACTAGTAAAGCTATAATTTTAATTTTTAATAGATTTATACAGAAAATACTAGTCTTTAATTATTTAATTTAAAAATACTATTTTTATTACGTAATTAGTTAGTAATTAATAAAAAACTCTTTATTATACTAGTTATTATATATATTATGTAATATTTATATATATAAACATATAGTACTAATAATATATTATTTAAATTTTTAAAAAGGTTTTAATAAAAGTAAAGTAGTTAAAAAGTTATTAAAGTTTATACTTTTTAAAATAGTGTGTTTTTTACTAAGCCACTAATTTTCGCCTAATCTAATTCTTTTAAATAATTATAAAACTATATTTTTCTATTTTTAAACCTATAAAATCTAGAATTTAGGGTTAGGTAGAAGTTCTATATAACATGCTAGTAATTAGTACTATTATACTAATTAGTAAATTACTATCTAGTAAGAGACTTTAACTTTATACTTTAAGAAATCTTTTTATTAAAAGCTTATTAAGCAGCTTACTAAGTAGCTTACTAAGTTTTTTTTAAAATCTAGCTAATTAAAGAGCTTTATTTGCTAATTAATTAGCATTATTTTAATAGCATAGGTGCTATAGATGCCCTAGGTGTGCCCTAGGTGCACTAGCGGCATAGGTGCGTATTTTTACATAACTTTACGTATATGTACACTAAAAAAAGTAGTATTATAAGTGCGCTTAGAGCGCTTTTAGTGTGTAGACGTACGCAAAGCTATCTAGGTGCTATAGGTGCGCACGCGCACTTAAAAATTTTCCTAATATACTATATATATAGTAGTCTTTATAACTTATTTAGTAGCTTTTATTTAATTCTATTATAATATTTGTTAATTTACCTATTATTATGCCTAGCTAAAGCTAAATTAGTGTTATTTAGAATATATTTAACGCCTGCCTACTACCTATATAGGTTCTAGTACTTAGCTATAGTTCTCTTTTTAGTAAACTAATAAAGGCAAAGGAAGAGTGTTGCTAAACTCCTTCTCTATCCTATTATCTAGGGTGTTATTACTACTATTATTTGCGTAAGAGCTTTCTAACACAAGCTTATATATATATCCCTTTATAGGTAACTTTATTAGTAGCTTAAAGTTTCCTATATAATAAAATAAGCTATAATTAAATAAAGGTATCTAGATTCTAACTCTATAAGTTATTGCATCTTTTTATTAAAAAGCTTATTATTAAAGGTAAAGATATTGCCTATATAGAAATATAATATAACTCTTATCTATATAGTTAGTAATTAGCGTATAAAACTTTATTTATATAAACTTTACTATCTATCTAGAAATAAGTTAGTACTAAAAAGAATTTTAATAACTATCTATATACTTAGCTACTTAGTATTTACCTACTAGATATATCTTAATAGTAGCTAGTTAATACTAATAGGTAGCTTAAAGGGTAGTAATTTATAAAAGATTACTATAAAGGTACTAAGCGCGTTACACACTCTATAAAAAGTGCTAGAGTTATTAAAAGTATTAGTTAACTTTATAGTTATTAATAATAATAGCTTCTAGCTAGTATTATTAGTAGATTTTTAGGGGGCCTTATTTTACAGTAATAATAGAATTTTATAGCTATATTACTATTCTTTCTTATAACGCTCTCTACCTATATTATATAGAGTATAGTGTAGTAATAAAAGGAGATTTAAATAGTACTAAAAATATTATATAGTAAAATTGCGCTAAGCTTAAATATATAGACTTTTTTTAACTATTACTTTTTTCTAAAAGTTATTACATACTTTTTAGATATAGCTAAGCTATTCGTACGTATTTAGCGTAAATTACTATAAATTATAGTAATTTTAACTTATAAGATTATAAATTGTAATAATAAGCCTATTAATATCCTTATTACCTTTAAAAATCTTTTAGAAGACTACTCTAGAGCTATAATTATTTAAGAAACTTATACTACTATTACTAACTATAACTATGCGTTAAAAATTTACTACTTTATAGCTAATAATACTACTAGTAATAATAGAAAGCTTATTGCTAATTTATACAAAGACTCTAGTATTAATCTTATAATAAATAACTACCTTTACTATGCTAACTATATTATTAACCTTATTATTAAAGCCTTTCTATATAGAAAGGTTAGTAGCTTTAAGGTAAAGATTGTGCGCGCAGCTTTATAAGAGAGCAATTTTAGCTATATAGAAATATAGAAAGTATAATGTTATTAATAAGTATAATAATTTTATAACTATAATTTTAGTATTCTATAAATACTATAAGCTTTTTAAGGGCATATAAAAGAAGCTTACTAATAAGAATCTACTCTAGTACTATAGTAGCGTCTATCTAATTTAAAATAGTAATATTAGGTAGAACTTTATATACGCTATGCTTAAGCGCTACTATAAGTTAAAGAATATAATATATTACTTTATACGTTACTTTAAAAACTCTAATAATACTACTAATACTTATAATAATTATAACTCTTTTACTAACGCGCTAAGTAGAAATAATTAGAATAAGGTTACGCAGCTTATTAAGTCCCTTAAAGTTTTTAGTAATATATAATAATTAAGTTAGAGGGTAAGACTAGTAAGTCTAGGTATAGCAGCCTTTAAAAGACGCTATTTTACTTATAAAGAATATAATAAAAGCTTTATATCTAGTAGTATAACCTATATACTATACTAAGAAACTTCTATATTAAGAATACTATTAAATTCGCTATATAGAAGTTAATAATATACTTTAAAAAGTTAGTAATAATGCCTACTATCTTATAGGCCTATATTGCTACTACTTTATACTCTACCCTTTATATATTATTTTTTAAGAACTATTAGTTAGTCTAGTAATCTTAGTATAAGTAGGTAGAAAAATTACTTAAAACTATATACTAATAGTATATTAATAATAAGAAGGCAGTAAAGAAAAAAGAGGTTCTAGAGTCTCCTAGTAAATATAAGATTCCTAGCGATATTATTAAGTATAAAAACTCTAATAAGAATTTAATAGCTATTAACTTTAATTTATTTACTAATAAACACTTCTATAAGCGCTTTAAAGGGCCTTACTAAAGTTAAGACTTATATTAATAATATTAAGAATAATTTATAGATTGCTAAAAAAGAATAATATAATTAAAAAGTAGCTACTTAATTAGTAGCTTAATATTAGGTGTATATATTACTCTATACTATATAAAGTTGCTATTAACTTTCTTATAATACTAGCTACCTTCTATATAAGTATAAAAGATATTTTAGCCTTACTAAATAAATAATTACTACCTTAAAAAACTATTTCTCTTCTTTAATAATTAAAGCCTTATAATTATAGCAAAACTAGATATAAAATAAAGTAATTTATAGTAAACTTAGCAAACTCTAAGATCTTATAAGCTAACTTAAGGTGCTCTGGGCCTAGAAGCCCTCTAACACTTAAGTTACTATAGTAACTACCCCTAATAGTATAGTAGCTAATAATATTAAGATAATTACTATTAGGCGATAGTAACTAGTGTAACACCCCTAGTTAATAGTACAGTTAGTAGGCACCTGACGGCAGTGTTCACTAGAAAAAGGGCCAAAAAACGTTTAGTAACTGACTGTTGGACACACTGCGTAGACTTAGGCTCATCTGGCGGCTTAGGAGCAGTTGGAGTACCGCAGTTTGGGCAACACTTTCCGAAAACTACCCAAACTGTCTGGCCTCCTTCCAAACAATCCGGACAGCGGCGACCAGGAGCCTGATTGCATCGGTTAATGATTGGAGGCAACTGGTATTGCAAGGACTCACAGGCATATTTGCGAGTCCCCGAGGTTCGAATGCTGTACTCAGTCCAGACCTATGTTGCCTCGTTCTGTGTGTTGTGAGGACTCGAACCAGGTTAGAATCTCCCACGACGAAGCACAATCGGTACTCAGTCCGGAACACACAGCGTTTCTTCTTCTTCACGCCTTCGACGAATCCGAGACAAAACACGAGGCCCAATAGTTCAAGCCAAATGAAAGAATTGCGACAAGTCACAACTCCGCTGAAGCGCTCCAAATCGAGAAGGCTGGAATATACCCTCTCCACATGCAATGCAGATGTCGTCACAACACAACCCAACAACAACTTCCCAACAAACGAAAACTCGCAGCAAAACCACGCACAACAAAAACAAAAACAGTTCCAAAGAACCAGAGTGCGAAGAACAGTGTAGTGGAGTTGCAAAGCTGAAGTGCGTTGAGCCGGAAGGGTACAGCTGAGGTCCGCCTGCGCCACAATCGGGTCCGTGCCCGTTCACAAGGCGCAGCTGTTCGCCTTCCTGGTGTAGTAAGAGTATCCTGTCCACTGAAAGCTACTCCTTTGGGAGTGCCTTTAGATCTAGGTAGCACCAAATAAAAGGTACAAGACACATCTCTAACAGCTCGACCAGTACAGGAAAAAACGCATACTATCTATTCATGCAATAACTACCCAGTTCTATACAAATCCCACCTTCCTTCACTCTTCGCCCAAACCACCATAAACCCCACCACGCAAAAGTAACAAAAATCTATCACGCACCTCAACCCCACAACCTCAACCTCACTCTAATTATCCAACCCATCCCTTTCCACCAACCCCCTAACAACATCCACCACATCCCCCTCCTTCTCTCCAAACTCCCTCCCGGGCTCCGTAACCTTCATTTCCAACACCCTATCCAACATGCTCCTCAGCCGACTAACCAAGACGCCGATTCTAGCCCATCCCCTCTCAGACGGATCCAATCATCAACGACTAGTCCCCGACCTAACGTGTCGACATGGATATCGCCCGCAAACATCAGCAGAGAGTACGCATTAAAGGGTGTGAGTTCCCGGATGAAGATCTTGGATGTGGCCATCTTATTGAAGTATGCGATGAACGAGGCGTTTGAGGGGAATGTCTGTGCGGAGAAGAGTGAGGAGGAAGGGTGCACGAAGACGCGGCCGTTTTTCTTGGTTGAAGTATTTGATTTCGCGGGCGGAGGGGTCGAGTTCGACGGCACCGGCTATGCCTGCGGCGAATTTCTTGTCGGGGAGTTCGATGCGGGGCGATTTGTGGGTTGAATGAGCCGGCGATTAGGGCGCGCGGATGAGCGCATCGTTGTGGTTCTGCTTATTGTATGCGCCGTGGGTTTGCGGGTTGGTGGAGGAGTAGGTCGTGGGAATGAACGAGATCTCTTTGAGGGACGACAGATATTGGGAGCGATTGGATGCAATATCGAACAGTGTTTGCGACGAGAGGCGGTTAGAGCCACACCATGAGCGAAGATCTCGAGCTGGTACTCCTTTATTGCGGAGAGCGGACCACTGCTCGTATGCTCGCAGGTCGATAAGTAGATCACCTTGGTTGTTGGAAAATGTAGAGCGGATGCGGGCGAATTCGTCCCGCGTCTCCTGGTCCCGCTCGCGAGGAGAGATGAAAGGACTTCTGGCCGTCAGGACCGAAGCAATGGTGAGGGCGGCTTCAAGACAACCAAATGTAGCACCGTAAACGAGCAGCTTGCCACATCGCAGGTCTGCTGGAATCATCGACATATGACGACCAAGGGCCGTGAGCTCGTCGTCTGTTATAGCTCCCATGTGGCCAAGCAATCTGATCGCGCCTTCAACTGCTGTGCTTTCTGGAGGCGTAAGCGCGGAAGCTAGGAAACCAGTAACGTCTTGCACGCCCATGGCCTTGATCGACAGGCAAAGTTGCTCTAATGGTACACGCCTGATTTCGGGTTCGGGCCGTTCCATCATCTTTGCTTCCGCATTGCGCGCGTACAGCTTATAGCACTCCCCAGCGCTGACTCGACCGGCGCGACCACGTCGTTGCTTGCAGGCTGCTCGTGAAGCCCAAGTCTCAGCAAGTCGCACCATGTTGTTCTGTGGGTCGAAGCTCGTCTCTTTGACGCGACCCGTATCAATGACTGCGACGATGTCCTCAATCGTAATCGATGTTTCAGCAACGTTGGTAGCGGCTATAATCTTGCGCTTGCCTGGAGGCGCCCGCGGGAACACGCGCTTTTGCTCCATTGGCAGAAGTGATGCGTGTAAAGGAAGAGCATGGAAACTGGGAAAGTTCCTCAGTGTCTGAAGCGTTCGTTCGATTTCCATAGTTCCAGGCAAGAATATCAAGATACCGCCATCCTTATCACCTAGTTGTTGATCGATATAGTGCACTGTCTCAGCAATGAGGTCGTAATTGATGCCGAAACCAACGTTCATGAGATTGGAAGACAGAGGTTTGCCCGCAGACTCTTCCTCGATATCAACGCCCGAAAACCCCGTGGCATGTAAAACATCATCAATGTACCAGTCTTGTACGGGATAGGTCCGACCTTGAATCTCTACGCGTCCTACTGGCCCCACATCTCTGAAATATCGCTCGAAAACGTCCGCATCGAGAGTGGCACTCATCAAGATGACCTTGAGATCTTTGCGACGCCGTAGGATATCGCGAAGCAGGACGAGGAGAAAGTCCGTGTCCAAGCTGCGCTCGTGCACCTCATCAACAACAACGTGACTGACATCGGCAAGTGCAGCAACGACGTCGTCCGAATTGCCCCCTGAGGTCTGTAGTCGCCTCAAAAGAACACCAGTTGTAACAAAGGTAATTTTCGTTGTACCCGCTTTCTGTTTGGATTCGCCTCGAATAGTGTACCCTATTTCCTCGCCGACTTGGGAGCATCGCTCATCTGCAACGCGATCTGCGAGACCAAGGGCAGCAATTCTGCGAGGTTGTGTACAGATGATATTGGCCGCAGCCCCAAGATTCCGCGCAATCAGGTCGTCCAAAATGAATTGAACGGATTGTGTGGATTTTCCGGAGCCTGTCTCACCAGAGATTATAGTGACTTGGCTCTGGTTGACAATATCTACAATCTGCTGGCGCAGCTCCCAAGCGGGCAATGTCTGGCGAGCAGCCATCATCTTCTGTTGCGCTTTCGTCTGCTGCTTTGCGGTCCAGTCAGACAGCAGTTTCTGGCTCTGGGCGGTTGCTTGCTTCCAATCGATAGGTCTCCGAGGCCGGCCTTTGCCCTTCATGTGGATCTGTTGATTTGTGGTTTGATTATCTGCCGATAAGCCCGCAGAGACATCAGTGAGTCGTCCTGGGTTTTTAAAGATCTCTCCCGCGTTTTTGCTGAAGCCAGTCAACGATATCATATACCATCGGCATTCCGAGGAAATTGGCTTCGGCGTGAAGCAGAGCTTTCCGGATAATGCTCAGTCGAATGTAGGCAGGAATGGCGGCTTCGAAAGTGATAATTGGCACTATTGAAGGGTATGGACCATATGGTCGATGTACCTGAAGAAGTAAGCGCTTTCCTCGTTGCTTAATATCGAGTTCGATGCGGCACGCTGTAGGAGACGGTCGCGAGAAGAGTTTGTCATATATCGCTTCCAAGGATGACATTTCCTCCTCCCAGAGATCCAGGTTTGCCTCGTCTTCAGTATTATCCGTAACTGCGAGCTGCTCAAGATCTTTAGTGATGTCATCGTCATTGTCGGTTGGTCGAAGAAGATGTGCTTGCAGGAGCGCTGCTGCTTTGCGTTCGTCTCCGCCTTGGCTGTCATATGCTTCTTCGCAAAGCTCAATAGCATATCCAGCCGCTGTCAGGCGCTTGATGGCTCCTTCACGCTTCAAATTTGCGCTCGCCATGCTGATACCAGCAACATAACCTTCCGGAAGACTCCAAGACGGGAGGTCGTCCTCGGGGACATGGATGAGCAGCCATTCGATGACCTCCTCGCCGTCTTTGCAAATATCCGCGGCCTCTTCAACATGGCTTCTCCGAAATCCCAAGTTGGTGACCTCCTCTTCGACCCTGATGCGCGTATTGACATCCATCACAATGCCGTTCGGGTTCCAGACAGCGTCGCGGCGAATAAGTCGCGCTCAGCTTGTTTCCTTGTCCTTTTGCCTAGCTCAATCTTGGGCACTCGTTCCCAGCCTTTCAAGATGTTCCGGCTAGGTAGAGCACCTTGCGAAGTCGGTGTGGACATGCCTGGTGTGAGATTGTGCGCTTTTGTCGCCTCGACACACGAGCCCTCTCTTTCTTCTCGCGTTCCTTTGCCGCGACTTCTTTCGCCTTCTCTCGTTCCACGTACCCGAAGAAGGGGTCGGCTTCATACATCCAAGCCTTGCCGTTCGCCTCGTCTTGCTTCTTGAGGCCACTGAATTCTACTTTCCAAAGATCCTTGTACGTTGGAGGGAGCATCATGTGCATGTTCTTCGCGCTCGCAAACCCGAAAGAGCGTGTAAGCGGCCGCAAAATTACGAGCCTCTACGGCAGATGGCTGGCGGGCCTTCTTGGCAAGCTCCAGCGGTATATGGAATGGTGGTAGAGTGGTTGTCTCCCGAGTTTTCGGATTGGTTTTAGATAAGACTACGTGCGCCGAGTAGACGCCATCCTCGTTTACGCATCTTGTAGTCTGGCTTGTTCCATTTCTGATTCTGGAAATATTCGGCCAGCAAGTTGACAGGCAGTTTGCCGGTCCATGATGCCCCAGCAATGAGCGTCCGGGCATTTGGCTTTGGGGGTTCGGCAGGCTGCTCCGCTGGAGCTTTGCCTTTTCCTTTCGCATCGTTTTGGGTAGCAACTGGAGTTGCTTTGGCGCTGTCCGCGGCGCTCGATGAATTGCCACCCTCTCTTCTTTTTGCTCTTTCCGTCATCAAAGATGATGTAGCTCGTATCTTCCTCGGGAGGGACGGACTTCTTTGCCTTGGACGCTCCGCCTCGCGGCGGATGAGGTTTGCTGGGCATGTTTTCACAGTTGACTTTGTGTTCGAGTCGAGTTGCTCTGCGACTCTAGCGGATCCATAAAGTTCTAGTTGATACGCAAGCAAAAATGTTTTGTGTGAGACACTGTTTGCCGCGAAAGGGCGCAGCGCGCTAACGAAAGGGCTCAATCACTTGGCCCTGTGCGCACCCGCCGTCGAGACCGGGCAGTCGGGGAAAGGATAGACTTGCTCGTCGGTGAATGCATGTTGAAGGTAAGGGAAAAGAAAGGTCGATGGACCCCTCGTGCAATCCGGAATTCCGATTAGCGGCACTACCGGTACCGTGCCGACCTGGCTCGTGCCCCGCCCGGGCTCGTGCCCCATCACCAACATGCTCACCACCACAAAGATGAGGCTATTGTAACAGCTACAAAAGGTATTATCGCGAGATTTTTTGTTGTAGCTACTCTATAAAGGAATTCGATCACTTTGTACTATCTATACTTAGCTGGAGTTTGGATAGTGCGGCCGCGGGAGTTGAGTTTAGGTGGAGCAGCTGGTGCAGCTTCTAGGGACGCCGCGCGAGCTGCAACACTACCTTTAGGTCGTTTTAGCTTGCGCTTTGTTAGAGGTGCTTTTAAAGCTTTACGCTTGCCTATTTAGGTAATTATAGAGGCTTGCTAGGTGTTTTAAGTCGCTTTTCTGGCTGCCTGAGCAGCTGCCTGTTCAGCCTTCATCTGATCTCGCACTTCCTTAGCCCTCTGTCGAGCCACACGACGCTCCTCTTTCTCTTGCTCTCGAAGTAACTTAGCAGCAGCTTGAAGCTCCTTTCTGCTCACTTTTGCAGCCCTCTCCTGCTCCTCTTAGTGTTGTTTTTCTACCTCACGCTCACGTGCTTTCTCAACCTTGGAGGGCGACTAAAAGGTAGCACCACCATAGTATTCCTCCTCGCGCTGCAAGTTAAGAGGCTTTCCAGCGTTCTTGCGCTTCTTCTTTGCGGTAAGCGTCTCCCTCAGGCCATCGTTCTCGTGCTGCAACACCTCATTTTGAACTTAAAGCTGGTGGAGCGTTTGGGAGAGCGACTTAGACTCCTCCGCCGTGGTATCCTTCACTGCAGAGCGTACAAGGCGCTCCATCCGACGCCAGTTAGTTGGTAAGAGCGCTGAGGGCAGTTGCTCACTTTCATTGCCTCGTTTGCTGAAGCGTTTGAGTATAACGTTGGCGTCCATAGGGCATATACTAGTAGCTTCAAAAGCCTTGTAGACGAGATCTGTTGTAAACGTAGACTGCCACGCTCTCTAGAACAGTAAGAAGAAGTCTCCTTTCTGGACGGCCAGCAACCCTTGGGTCTTGAAGAGGTAGGTAGGTAGAAAGCTCAGTAGAGTAGTTGCTTGAGAGAGGTTTGAAGCAAACAACGTCAAGAGGCTGAAGCGTGTGAGTAGAATGAGGGGGAAACACGGCCAGCAGTATACGGTGAGCTTCGCAGAATTCGATAAAGTCCATTAAGAGGTGACTGCCGTGGCCGTCAAGTATAAGGAGGCGCCAGTCTCTCTGCAGCCGCGCTTTCTGCTTTGTTTTGCGGTTAAAACACCTGCTCAAGCCAGGCTAAACCAACATCATTATTCGTCTATCCTGTTGGTGAGGAGCTTATAAACACGTCGTAATTTCCAGCTTCAATCTCGTCCACCTATAAGGCTTGTAGTGTACTGTTTGCTGACAAGTATATAAGAGCTGGCGGTAAAGTACTCCTATCTGCGCAAACAGTTGCCACGAGTGTCACCCACTCTCGTGAGCCATCTTGGAGTGATGCTCGCACTCTCTTTTGCTCCCATTGAAGCCGACTAAACACCCATTTTGAGCGTCCCGTGACGCCAATTATGAAGCCCTTTTCATCCATATTATACGTGTTATGAGGCTGAACCTTATACTGAACGATCTTGTGATGCAGCAGCTCAAAGTACAACTCGTACTTGCGATAAGAGTTAGCTTGGTAGCGTACAACGTCCATACCAGCGCTCCATTTAGAGATAAGATGGTCGTGGTTGCGGTTGATAAAGCGCGAAACCCAGTTCTTGGCAACGTGCTTTTTCAATATATTTGACGCAAAATTTTGGATCATAGCTCTTATAGGAGGTAGCCCACGAGCTGTAAGCTCTCCAATATACTTGACGAGTCCCTCCTCTTGTTGTGGGCTGAGTAGTTGCTAAGACGCGTACCCATCCTGCCGGGAGCTTGTCGCGCCCTTACACACCTTCTCCCCAGCGTTGAGCGATCAACACCATGTCTTTCTGCAATATTTTTGAGCGTATCATTATCTCCAGGTCCACGCGATTTATATTCTGCAATCGCCTCGTCAATCGGTGCCATGGTGGTTGAGTTATCGCGTGTTGAAAATGATGAGATGGACGTGTTGGTGGGGTGGCTGGGGGCACGAGCCCGGGCGGGGCACGAGCCAGGTCGGGGACGGTATCGTTCGGAAGCTTGGACCATCGCATTCCGAGCGTGATGATTCCATCATTCGTTCTGTCGCTTTTACAATTGTTGTCCCCCTGATCAAACTGCTGCCCAGGTGTTACGTTAAGCATGCGTCTCTTCACAACTATGTGCTTTTTATAAACCACGCCACCCGATCTCATCAATTAAAAAAACACCACTGCCAACAAACACGACATCATCAAAACGCAACAATGCCGCCACAAGACCAACCCTTCAAGCGCACCAACGACGCAATCACAGCTGAGGAAGTCACCGGCGACGCTCCACCAAATCCGCCCGCAGCAGGCGCTCCCCCCGTGTCCCAGAAACGTCCCAATGCCTGTAAGTCTAGCGCTCCGCCTCCGCCGCTGCCTCACCCAATACCTAAACTTACGGCCTAGTCACAGAGCTCATGTCCAACTCGAAGAAAGAAGCGAAAAGCACCCCCCGAGAACACAAACAAAGGCTCACTTTCCAGCCACGCGCCGAGCCAAAAATGGGACCCCAGAGACGGACTAGTCGTGTACATTGAGCATCCAGAGAAAAACCCCGAAGGAAGGGTCGTCGAATACGACGACGAGTTTGTAGTCATCCAGGACAAGTACCCGAAAGCGAGGTACATCCCCTTCCCATACCCACTCCTCCAACAATATTTAATAGCTTACTTGCAACACGCAGCGTACACCTCCTCCTCCTCCCCCGCGCGCGACCCCGCCCTCTACAACGCCCACCCCCTCCACGCCCTCTCTACAAACCCAACCTTCCTAGCCAACGTCAAATCCCGCGTCGCGAACCTCAAAATCCTCGCAGCCCACGAACTCCGCCGAAAATACGGCCTCCTCAGCGCCTCCGACGCTCCCTACCAATCCGCCCTTGAGGACCTGATGTCCTCCCCTGACACCCCACCCCCAGAGAAGCGCGATGCGCTTCTACCGCCAGGTCGCGACTGGCTGAGCGAGATAAAAGCGGGCGTGCACACGCATCCGTCCATGAATCATATGCATATACATATACTGTCGCGGGAGATGGGGAGTCCGTGGCTGAAGCACAAGAAGCACTATCTCAGCTTCACTACGAGTTTTTTGGTGGGGCTAGAGGAGTTTCCTCTAGAAGAGGCGTCGCCCAGGTTTCATCCGGGAGATTGGCCGAGCTGGGATATGGTGTGTTGGAGGTGTGGGGAAGAATTACAAGAACAAGTTTAAGATGCTGCAGGAGCATCTGCAGGAGGAGGTCGAGGCGTGGAAAAAGGAGTGACTGAAAGGGCAAGAGATATGGGAGGAAACTTGTGGCACGATATTGTTTCAAGGGAACCATCTATTGCTCCGTTTAGTTTCCAAAGCCAGTCAACCTATAGGGTGCCGTATAAAGTCATGTTTCCAAAACTTCCGTATCCAAGAGACATTTTCGCGGGGTATACAATGCGTCTCTGCCGCTAGATGATGCAATGTCGCAAACAATATCAACCCTTGTTCCTACAATCCTTCTGAGGCTCCAGGAAAAATTGCCACGAGGAAGCCCACTTCCTTGCAGAATAAAATTATCCTCCTTCTCCAATGCCACACAGCACTAAATGCTACGTTCGGATGTTCACTTAGCCCTTGACCTTGGTCTTAGGTGTACCGCTCCGGATGCGCTTGGCCTCCGGGCGCTGGAGATGCTGGGCCGGGATCCAGCTCTCGTCATACGCCTTGGAGCCGCTGGTAACGGCAGGGCCATCAGCACCAACAACAGAGACCTGGTCAGCGGGATCGACCTTCTTCGAGCCGCCAGAAGACCTCTTCGCGCGCTCGCCGCCCTTGCCGCCGCGCTTCTGCTGGGGGAAGAGAGTGGTGATCCAGGTGCTGTAGATGAAGTAAACGGTTCCACCAAAGCCGCCGAGGAGAACAAGGTAGAGGAAGATACTAGAAGATGCGCGTCAGCGGGTATTTCGAAGGATTGGACCGACGGCTAAGAAACCAAAAAAATTGCATACATTTGCGGGTCGAAAATGCTGGTAGGCTTCTCGACTACCGTGACCGTCTCGTTGTAGGCAGAGACGGTGTAGAGAGGGCGTTCTTCTTGTCCTGGAGAACGGCTACAAGCTGCAGGCGCACGTCCTGGGGGTGCATCTCGGTAGCGAAGCTGTACGTCACCGTCTGCTCCTCGCCTCCAGGGATCACCAGGCCGTAGGGCTGGCTCGTGAGGTTGCGCAGGATGTGAGTGTCGCCGCCCGCATCCTTGACAAGGGAGCCGCCAACGAGGGCGACAGTGACGGGGTCTGGCTCCTGGTTATCGATGGAAAGACGAGCCTCGGTCGCGTGGCCGTTGATCAGCTTCACGCCGAAGATCTCAGCCTGCGGGAAGCTGGTAGTGACGGTGACCTTGAGGTTGGGCGTCTGGGCCTTCTCCTCGACGACTTGCTCGACGTTCTCGACGTTCTCGACGTTCTCGACCTGGGGTGCCCGGCATCAGTGGGTTGATGTCATGCATGGTCAAAATCACAGCAGCTCACCTCGATCTCAGCGAACGCATTGAGCGCGCGCAGCAAGAGCAGGAAGAGCGTAGAGAGCTTCCAGGCGACCATTGTAGATGCAGCGGGATATTGCACAGGGCGGGGATGCGTGCAGGCGAGTTGGGATGAAGGGAAGGACGAGGATGTTTGAACGTGGCCTCGCATGAACACTGAAGCGGGCCCGCCGCCGCAAGCCGGCCGGGAGCGCTACCGGTAAGGCCGAAGCGAGTCGACATCTCACCTCGAGGCTCCATCGGGATTCCGGCCCCAACCTGCGCCTCTCCGTTCCACAGCGCCTCTGCGGGGAGACCAGCAGAGATATCAGTCGTCGAGAAAAAGAAAGACCTGCCGCGCCGCTTCAGATCGCCCTGCCTGATTGGCTGTTTGCGCCTGCTCACCGACGGTACGCTGCGCGTTTGCACTGTGGGTGCAAGAGTATGGTCGCACCGTCCTAGGCATATTTTCTCCCACGCAGCACTAACAAAAAGTACAAAACTCACATGAACGCAGCTTCCGTGCTTCACTAGAGTCCTCGATCGAGGCTAGTGCACCAGTGTGATTGTGTTTGTGGCCTAACCACGGTTCTTTCCAAGCTTCTCCGTCACTCTTTCACCGTTAGTCGAATCGTCGCGCCCGGCGTCACCACCACGCACTGCATATACACCCCATTTTTTTTTACCATTTACCAGACCACTTTCGTCTTCTTCGACACTCTCGCTCTCTTCTCCACTCTACTTCTCTTCCACGCTCAACCCCCGTCCCCAAACTCCACTTGCGTTTTCATCCCATGGCTCCAGCGTCCATCTTCTCCAGCAACCACTCACCGGCTATCGGCATGCCCGCGCACGCTCCTGTGTAGGTGGTCACGTTCGTGCATGATAGACCTTCTACGCTAACAATTCTCTGCCACCTTCAGCCAGCCGAGTAACGGCAACGGCAATCAGGCCCACGATGCCGCCTCGCTCTGGGCTCGCATCGAGCAGGTGACTCGGAATGACGAAGAGAAGCGAGACCTACTTGCGGTACGATTATCACTGCGTATCCTTGGATGGCTCGCGAGCCTCTCTAATCTGAATAGGAAATCATGACGCGATACGAATTTCTCTCCCAAGAGTATCAACGCTTAGCCATTCAACAAGCCGACGTTGTCGAATGCCAACAGGTCAAACAATCAATGGCCTCGCTTAAGAATCTGCTGGTACGTCCACGTCGGAAGACACATATTGCAGACGCAGATTGTAGTGTTATACTAACGCCGTTCAGGAACGCAACCCGTTCGTGCTAGTTCTCATCGACGGCGACGGCATGATTTTCAAAAATGAATTCATTCGCGGAGGTTTAGAAGGCGGCCGACGCGCGGCAAATGAGCTCTACAATGAGGTCATGCGCTATATTGAGCGCGAGACGACCACCATCCCCTTGACCTCACGTATTCTGTGCCGCGTCTACGCCAATGTAAAGGGCCTTGCCGACGTACTTGTGAGGGCTGAAGCCATAGAGGAGACGAGCCAGTTCGAAGACTTTGTCCGCGGCTTCACCAATGGCAAGATATCCTTCGACTTCACGGACGTCGGTTCCGGCAAGGACCGTGCAGACGAGAAGATCATTGGTAAGTCCGCATACAGTACCGAGCCAAGTGTTTCTGTACATGTATGGCATAGCACATGGTCCGGAAAATTAACGCTCTGCAGATGCCTTGAAGCTCTTTATCGAGGATTTTCATTGTCGACAGATCTTTTTTGGTTGCTCACACGACAACGGTTTTGCTCGACCTCTCGAGGAGTACATGATGGTGTCTCAGTTTGTCTCTAAAGTAACGCTCCTGGAGGGGGTCCCCTTTGAGAAAGAGCTTCTCACTTTGCCGTACAAGACGAAAAAATTCCCCAGCCTGTTTCGCGACGCCAAGCTCAATGTTGTGGGAGCCCCTACCTTCGGAATCCCGCATCGCGAGGAGATCGTCCCTGGACGAGCTTCACCTCTCGTCAAGAACTACAATATGATCAACGGCCTTCCCGCTCGTTTGCCACCACCGCTCGCCGCTGCAGATTTGCCTAGGACGCCCTCTTCTTCAACTTTAGGTATGTAACGGCGATCTTGACAAGCCTGGCTAGATCTGGCATACGTCTAGCACAGGGCCTTCCATCCAAGCTTTACACCCTCATCTCGCTCACTTCAGATGGAGCATTTACTTACGCGTCCTAGCTTCCGATGGGATCCCCGTAGTGGTCAATCGAACCATGAATTGGGCTGCAAAGGCAGCCGCCCCTCCACCACCGACCACCAAATCACCGCAGTATAAACCCGCGAACCGTGAAGAAGTCATCGCCCGTAACCGTGCCGGCCAGCGTGTCGACCCACCTTGCCGAGATTACGATAAGAGTGAGGTGGATCGGATTAAGAAGATTAAGATGTGTAACGTTCATTTTCTGCGTGGCGAATGCCCTTTCGGCGAGGCTTGCACACATCTGTGAGTCAAAGCACCATTCCCACGGCCTACTTGTTCATAGAGCCTCGACTAACTCTTACTGCCTTTAGTCATCTCTACAAACCCACCGAGGCCGAGATAGCGACCCTTCGCCTAGTTGCGCGCATGGCCCCTTGCCAGAACGGAAGCGGCTGTCAAGACATCAAGTGCATTTACGGCCATCGCTGCCCCGCTCCGTCGTCTAAGACAATCAAGGTCAAGGGTACGAAGAGTTGCATTTTTGGCGAGAACTGCAAGTTCCCAGAGTCGCTACACGACATCGATTGCAACGTGGTTAAGACCCTGGTTGTTCGCTAGGATCAGCGAAAGGGCTCTGAACACGGTAGGAGCAGAAACGTGAAGGCTCTGGAGGTTTGCCGTGCAGCACAAGCTCAGGTCGCGTAGTATCTCTGCTCGCTGCGATGGTCGTAATATATGATACCTTGATAGCAAACCTTGATAGCAATCTATCACATGGCGGGATGGCGCCCATCTCCTTCAATGTGGAAGTGCACCGGAAAGTAGTTTTGCATAAAATGAAACCTGGTACTATGACACTATCTCTCGTGTTCTGCATATATGTGCATCTCCAAGTCATGGGAACATTCGCGTCTCGCTTGCGGACCATTCACCCTAGGTCCCCGAATCGACGGGATGACGTCAACGTACAGCATCGCGTTGCATCGCATCGCATCTCATCTTGCATCTTGCCAGCATCCCAGCGATTGTTCCGATCATCTATATCCCCCCCCACCCATGTACCATAATCCGCATACATTTTTCAGTATACGCTGTGTAACCCTAACAACACCACTAGTTCTTGCGTCCAACTTCGCAAGCACTTGACAGTCATAGATGACGAATTCCTAAAAAGAGCTAGCATACACACAGAGACAAACTCATCATGGGCATACCATACTCACACGAGATCAACGCGGCGTTCGAGCAAGTTACGCCGCTCGTAGCCGCCGGGTTCAAAGTGCTGCAGACGATAAAAGATATCTCAATTCTGCTGGCTGTGATACAAGTTTTAATGGTGGTGTTATTGGTGATGATATTGGGGGTGCTGGTGCTGGGGGTGTGTATTCTGTGAATCCGGATTTGGAGAGGTGCGTTCTTCCTTTGTTGTTTCTGGTTTATACGCATATACGCATGTGTTTTCATCTACTATGACTTTTGGTTCTATCAACTGAAGGAATGGGTGGACGAATGAGGATGTGGGGATGTGCTGCGCTAATAAGAGTAGTATGAGCGCCAGCATCATGTCACGCCTTTCCTGCGATGTATTGCGGCTGTTTCACTGTGGGGTGTTTTTAGGGGGTTTGTGAGTATGTTGATGGGTGTGGGGATTGTGCTGGGTGGGACGTGGTGGCTTGTTGGTGGGGAAGGGAGAGGTGGAGAAGGGAGAAGGTGGAGAAAGAGGCGGATGAGGATGCGGACGAGGCGTTGGAGGAGATTGAGGGGGAGGGGAAGGGGAAGAAGGGGAAGAAGGGGAAGAAGGAGGACAAGGGAGAGGATAAGAAGGGTGGGAATAAGTGAGTGGTAGATAAGGGGGATAGAGGGTTGGTCTTAGTAGTTGGGTGGGTAAGGTGATGTGTGTTTGGATAGGATCTTAGATAGTGAGTTATTATGTTGTGTGTGTGTATATATATGTGGCGTTAAATTAACTACCTAGAGGTATCACGACAAAGGCTTTCATCTCAAATAACATGACAAAAAAAGCAGAGCCCCCTGCTTAGTAATCAAAAAGAGCGTGAAAAGTGTATATATATATATATGTGTGTGTGTGTATGTATATATATATATATATGTGTATATATATGTGTGTATATATATGTGTGTGTATATGCTTATATATGTGTATGTGTGTATGTGTGTGTGGTTAGTAGCGGCGTATGCTGTGTAGGAACTATTTTTTTAGTTGAGTACATAGGCAACTTTGGCAAAACAGCCCTTCGTATTAAAGATCTTTGTTGTGTTAAGATTCTAACTAAGGTCGAATCTGCACTATATATAGAGAGGACATTAGGAAAGTTTTCCTGCTCAACTATGCAAATCGTGCGCAGACGTGCGCAGACTTGCGCATTTGTGCGCATTTTTGCATAAGCAATTTACTAGGACAAAAATGCTTAGAGATGCACAGACATGCGCAGACTTGCGCAGATGTGCATAAATAGTCTAAATAAGTAATTTTTTTAAAGCTTTATAACTTTTTTACTAGTAAAGCTATATAGCGTTAATTTATCTACCTAGGAGTAGGACGACAAAGGCTTTTATCTTAAATAACATAACAAAAAAAGCAGAGCCCCCTGCTTAGTAACTAGTAAAGCTATAATTTTAATTTTTTATTAGATTTATAGAGAAAATACTAGTCTTTAATTATTTAATTTAAAAATACTATTCTTATTACGTAATTAGTTAGTAATTAATAAAAAACTCTTTATTTTTACTAGTTATTATATATATTACGTAATATTATTATATAAAATTATAGTACTAATAAATTATTATATAAATTTTTAAAAAAGTTGTAATAATAATGTGGCGTTAATTTATCTATCTAAGGGCAGGACGATAAAGACTTTTATCTTAAATAATATAATATTAAAAAAGCAGAGCCCCCTACTTAGTAATTAACAAGAGCGTAAAAAGAGAATTATATAAATAATAATAAATTAGTTAAAAAGTTATTAAAGTCTAAACTTTTTAAAATAGTGTTCTTACTAAGCTACTAATTTTCTTTTAATCTAATTCTTTTAAATAATTATGTGGCGTTAATTAAATCTACCTAGAAGTAGGACTAGACTAGCAAATAGGTATAGGTTAGATTGGGGTTGGATTCTCTTACGTAAGACCCTAACCCTAATCTAACCTCTACCTATAGATTTTGCGCTAGTAATAGGTATAGGTTAGGTTAGAGTTATATAGGCTATAGGTTAGATTAGGGTTGCATAGACTAGGTTATATTAGATCTAACTAATTATATATTTTTATTAGCTATTAGCAATTTTTATAGTAAATTACTATAAAAAACCTTTAATATTATAGTAGTAATTATTATATTTACTTATTATAGTAAAAGTATAGCTTTAGTATTAAATATATATATTAAACCTAATTAAGCGCTATACTATTTACCTAGTATCTATACACTTCTTATAGTATTTATTTACTAGCTATATATTCTTAGCCTATATAGTAATCTATTTTATATAAATAGCGTTAATATTAGTATTTAAAAATATTAGTATTTATTTTATAATAGGAGTAGAGTGTTATAAAGAAATACCTTTAAATATTCTAATTAGAAAAGTCTCTACTACCTTTTAGAGAGTAGCGAGCGTAGTAGACTAGAAGCGCAGATCTTTCTTATTATTATTTTGCGCTATTTTCTTAATAAGGCAGCAGAATAGCATTTTTCTAATACGGGGCTTAATACTCTTTTAGTACTTTTTAATTTCTTTAAGTGCAATAGCTATATATTATTAGAATATAAATATAATAAATAGCTATAATAATAATATACTACTTACTTAGCTTCTAGTAGTACTTTCTTTTAGTGTAGTAGGTAGTGTTATGCAAGGCGCCTTTTACATAGCCTTAGTAGCTAGTAGCTTTTTCTTTACTTAAGATTTGCTAGTAACTAGTTTAGAGTATTTAGATAGCCTAGTGCGTGCTATTATTTTAGAAATTAAGGTTATATAGTAGTTAAGGCTATAGAGTATTAAAAAAGTAGCTAAGAGAGTAGTAAGGTAGAGTAGCTAAGTAGGCGGCAAAGTAAGTAAAGAAAACACACTAGTATTATTAGCGCCTTGCTTATATATGTGTGTGTTGTTAAATTAACTACCTAGGGGTAGAACGACAAAGGCTTTTATCTTAAATAACATGATAACAAAACCAGAGCCCCCTGCTTAGTAATTAAAAAAAGGCGTAAAAAGGTAATAACAAAAAAAAATCATAATATATACAAAGTAGGCTTAAGAAAGCTTAAAGCTAATAGCTTTAAAAGTAAGGCTAATAAGAAAAAGTAGAAGGACTTCTGCAATAGCGTAGGCAATATAGGTCTAATTGCTAAGAAGCTAGTAATAGTTACTAATAAGGAATAGTTATAAGTTTATTATACTTATTTATTATATACCTTTGCTAATAATTATTAGTTACTATAAGCTTAGTTCTTTTAGTAACCTTTTTAACTATAGTAAAAATAGTATACTTAATAGTAATAAGGTGTATATTAAGAAGAAGAATAATAAAGAGTATAAAGAAGAAGTTAAGGATAATAAGGAGGAGTTTAAGGCTTATTTCTAGGAGCTGCTAAATAGATACAACTCTAATATTATAGATAAGGATATAGACTTTAAGGGTTTTTTAGACTTTAGTTTTAGAGGCTTAGGTACTAAAAAGGGTTTAGATAATAAGGGGGGCTTAGGTGCTAAGGGGGTTTTAGATAATAAGGGGTTTTTAGATAATAAGAAGGGCTTAGGTGCTAAGGGAGGTTTAGCCAATAATTAGTGTATAGGATAAAATAAGCTAGAGTTATAGTTTTGCTATAGCTAATTATTATAGCTAATAATTATATACTAGTTGCTAAAGATACCGTCTATAGTAATATAGTAATAAGCTAATTACTATCTAAAACTAACTCTGTAATAAAGGGCTATATACTAGTTTAGATTTAAAACTAACTTATTATTAGTATACTATGCGCTATACGCTATTTCTAGCTAACCTTAATATTAGTTAAATACTAATATAGTTAGTATTATAGAACTTAGTTTATTCTATTTCTTTTAAAACTAATATTTTCTTAAATAACTATTTAACTAGTTATTATATCTTTTTATTGTACTAATATTCTTAAGTACTATATTAAGTGCTACACCTACCCTAGAAATTAATATACAGTTGTATAATAACAAACTAGTTATTATACTACTAGATGCTTATTGTAGATACAGAATTCTAGCCCTATAGGCTAATAGGTTAGAAAGTAGAATAATTTGTCTTATTTAACGTCCCCTTTTAGACTTTTAAGAGTTAGAGATAGGAAAAAAGATATTTACTATATAGGATGTGTAGTAGTCTAATACTTAAAAGGCTAAAGATAAATAAATCTATAACCTATACTAGAACTCTTACCTTTATATAGGTATTATCTAGACTATATTCTAGAAGGGCGTAGAGTACCCCTCTAGTTATTTATATATATTCTATCTTAACTATAGCTATACACTATAATACCTAAGTGTTAACTCTACTAGTACCTAGCTAATTAGTACTAAGCATCTTATTATCTATATAAGGTCCTAAGTATATATATAATAGGATAAGCCAATTTATAAAAGGGCTTTTACTTCTTAGTATAAAAAAAAGTAGATAGCTATTTTATATTCTATATACTTTTTATAAGAAAAGTCGACGACAAAATTATCGTTATTTTGTGTATATTTTGTTACTACCACTATGTGCTAGATGCTAGGTTTTAGTGCCTCCTGTTTTACTCCTCTCTGTGTATGGTGCGAACTCGACCTTGGTTAGAATCTTCACACGATAAAGATGTTTAATACTTTTTATAAGTGTTTAAAACTAAACTTATATAGATAGTAATTAATAATAACTAGTTCTTTTAAATAGTAGAGCAACTATTCTTTTAACACTTTTTCTATTTTCTTAGGCCTAATACTATAATAACTAGCTAATATAAGTTCTACTAGATATTTCTAAACAAGTTTAACGCTACTAAGGCAGCTATCCTTAGTAATATTAGTAGGGTAACTAAACTCTCTATCTTGCTTAACGCGTGGTCTATAGCTAATTACTTTAGCTTTCTAGCTATTAATAGTTACTATATTAATAATGCTTAGTAGCTTAAGAAAAGCTACTTAACTTTATACTAATATGTAGTAGCTATACTAGAGTATTAATAGTATTAGAGGTACTATAGGTCCTTAAGAATATAGAAACTACGTAGAAGCTCCTAGCAATTATATATAATAATACTAGTAATAATAGCACCTTAGTTTAGAGCATTTCGCACAAACTATTAGACGAGAATATTACTTAGAACTAAAAATATAAGGGGCTTTGGACTAAGAGATTAGAGTTACCTAAGTAAACTTATAAATTTACTAGAGTTTAATAGTAACTCTAGCTATAGACTTATATATACTCCTAGCTTAGCAGGGGCACAGATCTAGAACTCTAAGGCAGTAGGCTAAGTAACTATAGAAGGGCGCTTAGCCCCTTATATATCTCCTCCCCCCTAAAAAAATCCTAGTGTTATATTCTATACTCCCTATAGTAGTAGCACTAATCTCCCTTTTACGCACCTAAAATTTTAAAAACAAATCTAATACTGCGTATACTAGTAATAATACTCTAAGCCTCTATAAAGTTCTAAGCATACTTTAGCTAGAGAAAGCACTAGACTTCTATCCTTCTACTTTTAATAGGGCAACTTAGTTATTATATCTAACGCGTTTATATTTATATCTCTTAGGTTCTATAAAGCAGTTTAGTTATTATATCTAACGTGTTTATATTTATTTCTTTTAGTTTCTATAGCGTAGCTACCTATTATAGTTAAGAATTTGCGCTAGTGTTGTTTACTTTAACTAAGAGATAAATAAAAGGGTTCTTATCTTAGTTCTACTTTTTTTCTTTTCTACTCTACTACTATATTTGTAACACTTCTTATTAATATTACGCTATATTTTAATTACTACTCTTACTTTTATACTATTTTACTATTTTTCTTATTATTAATTTCTATTATAGTTAGATCTAATAAGTAATACCTTATAGCAGCTCTTATAACTCTAAATAAGTGTTTAAAGTTTAGTCTAACTATAGCTTAGCATTCCTCTATAAAGATTGCAACTTATAGCACTCTTACTTATAATAGTAAGCCTTTACTACTTACTTTAGATTTCTATAGCACTAAAGACCTTAAGGATTTTATATATAATAAGACTATTTGTGTATATTTTGTTACTACCACTGTGTGCTAGGTACTAGGTTTTAGTGCCTCCTGTTTTACTCCTCTCTGTGTATGGTGCGGACTCGACCTTGGTTAGAATCTCCACACGACGAAGATCTTCAATATAATAAGACTATAAAGAACTATTATAAAGTTAGTTTCTTAGTTCTTTTGTATTATTTTATACTAATTTTAAGTAGTTCTTTAAGAACTTAAGCTATAATTAGAAGACCCTTAAAACTATTTATATAATATTTAAAAAGTGCGTCTTTAAGGCTGCCTATATTTATAAGAAAACCTACTAGCGCTATCTTAAGTAGCTTATTTTCTATACGTAAAAGCTTATAAAAAGGAAGCGTAACTATAAGGCTTATATTATTTATTATAGTAAGTTTTTAGGTAAGATATAATAATTCTTTAACAAACTTCTCTTCCTTACTAATCTATATCTTAAATCTAGAATAGCTTATAAAAGAACTCTACTAAGACTAAATTTACTAATATTATTCTAGAATATATTCTTTATAGTAATAGTTATACTAGTAAGCCCCTTACTAATTTCTAGTAAGCTTATCTTAATATCTTTATCTATAAGTATAGCTCTACTATCTAGAGTGCTTAAGTTAAGCCCTAGAAGATAGATAATACTAGTACTAGATATTCTAAATAGGATATAGAGCTTTTATATTAGATTCTTATAGTTTAGTATATACTTATACTATTCTCTAAGCTATTTTTTTAATAAATTTACTATAAGTCCTAGGTTTTTAGAGTTTATCTTCTTTAGCTAATATTATACTATAGTTAATTGCCACTTCTACTCTACCTCTTTAAAAGCCTTCTTATTAGGATCTAGTTAAGCTTATTTTAGATATTATAGAGACTATCTGCACTAGTAAGGTATTAAAAGGATATAAGATTGCTACTGTACTCTTTTGAAGTATATTAAGTAGATTTTAAGTTTTATAGCTAGTAGTCCTAATTAGATTATTATTCTTTATAAGAAGGTTAAGAGAATAAACCTTAATTCTAATCTAGGCAAGAGCAAGTTTATAGAGGAGAAGTAGTGTTTTATTTTATTCTTTTAAAATACTAGAATTTTTCTGTCTCTATATCTAGCCTTATTATAGAGGTCTAGAGGTGTTTTCTTATATAGTTTATAACTTTATAGGTATAGCTAAGCTATAAGCTTAGCTTCTAAAATACTTTAATCTTTTTAGTTATAATATATCTATTCCTTTTTTTTATATTATCTTCCTTTAAATAGCCTTTCCTTCTCCTCTTTCTAATAGCCCTACTTTCTATTACTTAGAATCTATATTATTTTTGTTATAAGGAGAATAATTCTCTCTTTTTCTATTAGATTATACTAGAGCTAACACTTTTAAATAATTTATAGTACTTTTTTATACATTTTCTACTTTTTTAAGTAGATTATAGTCTTATTTTCTACTAATTCTTAAGTAATTAGTAGGAAGGGCTAGGGATTTAAGCTTATTCTAACTTCCTTTTAGTAAAGACTTTTTAAGTTCTTTACTAGGGATATAACTCCTATACTAGAAGCTATGGCGTATTTATTAGTTTAGAAAGTTTCTATAAAGGTTTATAGGTAACTCTGTATTATTATTTTAGAATAACAAGGTATATATTTCCTAGTAATTTAATACCTTTATAGTAAAGAGATTTATAGTAGGTTTTTAAGTTAGATTAGTATTATTTAACTACTTAACTTAGTATAGTAATCTCTATAGCCCTCTCCTCCTTTAGGTAGGTTTCTTAGCTAAGATGTCTTTTATAACTTATTTCTCTTTTTTTTTAAATAATAATAGCCTTTAGTTTCTTATTATCTATAGCCTAGCTAGAGAGAGAGGGTCTTTTCTAGCTAGGCGTAGATAATTTACTAAGAACACTAGATAAACTCTAGATAAAATATTTAGTTCTATATTATAGAAGTCTACTACTTATATAACTATAAACTTTGCGTTTTTCTAGTCTACCTTCTTATTAGGGTAGGAGTTAGATAAGTAGTCCTTATACTAGAGCTAGACTTTATCTTCTTTCTTTATTATAGAAGTATCTCTTTAGTGCTAGTTTACTTACTACTTTTACTCTTATTAAAACTTAGCTATTTTAGCTTAGATAAATATAAAAACTTTTTAAAATTTTTTATAGTAAAGCTTTAGTAAACTTACTAGCTATAAAGTCTACTAGTACTAGTTAATAGCTTTTATTTCTATATCTAGCTTAAATAGGTCTATATTATATCTATACTAAAGAAAAAAATAGTGCTACTTTAGTAAAAGTAGCTTTTTGCCTATTAATAGCTATTTGCGCTATAGGGTAGTATAGGGCCTAATTCTTTTAGTTCTTTTATATAAAGGTATAGAAGTATACCTTATTTATAGAATTTATATATTTTATAGTGCTATTAGTTTTTAGGTATTTAGACGAGGATAATATTCTTTAGATCTTTATCCTTTTATATAAATACCTCTAAAAGTTGCTTATAAATTAACTTTTATAGTTAGAGGTTATAGTATTAAGAAGCTAATAGTAGGCTATAATATAATAGAGGAACGCCTCTACTACTATTTCTACTTTTAAGTCTAGTAGAGAGACTAAAACTATTTCTTTTTTTAGCCTATTACACACTACTATTATGTTTATATTTCCTCTACTTATAAAGAGGTTAGTATTAAAGCTTATAAAGATCTTCTTTTATATCTAGTCTAGAAGAGGAAGAGGTTTTAGTAGCCTTTATTTTATATTTCTCTATAGCTTAGTTCTTATATAGATATATTATAGTTTTTAATAAGTTTATAAAGAAAGTCTAGTATTTCTAAAAAGAAGTATAATCTAGTAATTATTTAATAGGTAATCTCTCTTCCTATATGCCTAAAAATAGAGAAGTTATAGACTATAGCAACAAGTATTATTTATAGAGGTTTCTAGTCTAGAACCTATTTTTATTTCTAATACTAAAGGTAACTAGTGTATTTAATATTATAGTCTTATATAGCAATTTTTAAAATTAGAAAGAAGGGAAAAGTGCGCCTATAGTAAAGAATACACTTTTGTACTTTCTTTAATATAAATTTCTTTTTAAGCTATAAGACTATAGTTTGTTTAAGTTTAGGTCTACTAAGGGGTATATTTCTAGTTTAAGGAGAAACTCTTCTAGTAAGTAAAATGAAAAAGACTAGTATTTCTTATATATTTAGCCTAGCTCTCTTTTTTCCTAAGAGAGTTAAGCCTCCTAAGCAGAGCATATATTGCTAGGGCTATAGATATTTAGAGCCTAATATTTCTATTTTTTAAAGAAACCTTCTTAAGAAGTTAAATTTTATAAAACTTAATTTAGTTATTTTTAGTATTAGTAGGTATATCCTACTAGTATTATAAAAGGGTATTTGCCCTTAAGTTAATAGTTTCTAGTCTCTATTAGAATATTATATTACATTTGCTAAGAGTATTAGCTTAGTATATATACTTTTTATCTAACCTTCTAGACTTTATAAAGTATATAAGGTTCTTATAATTAGTATATATATAAGTATGTAGAGGATAGCCTAAAGTATATTATATTACTTTTTAGTTACTTTAATAACTATAAGTATTTTCTTATTATAAATTATATAGTTCGCCTCTATAAAAGTGTGTATTTAGTAAAGAAGTAGGTAACTAGCCTAAGAACTTTTTTTATATTAAACTGCAAAAAGCAGGCTCTAGAGGCTTAGCCTAAGAAGTTAGTTTCTAATACTTTTTTTCTTCGTGTTAAAGTAGGATAGTATAGGTTTAGTGTATAACACTTTCTTTAGATAGTTAAAGGTCTGCTATTATTTCTAGCTCTATAAATAGGGAGTTTCCTTCCTAGTTAACGTTATTAATAGAAATACTACTTTTAAGAAGGTCTTTATAAACCTCTAGTAGAAGTTAGTAAACTTTAAAAAACTCTAAACACCTTTTATATTTATAAAAGGGGCCTAATTCTAGATAGCTTTAACTTTTCTTAGGTTTATACTAATCCCCTTTTTATACTTTATAATAAATTTAAAGTACTTAGTTTTAGCAACTATAAACCTGCACTTTTTAATATTTAAGTATAGCTCTATCTTACCTAACTTCTTTATTATCTATTATACTTTATCCTAATAGTCCCTTAAAGATCTACTAGAAAATATAAGGACGTTATTTATATAGGTAGAGTAGAAGTTATCTAAGTATTTTTTTAGAATATAGTTAATATATCTTTAAAAGGTGCTTAGTGTATTAGCTAGTCTAAAGGAGACTACTAGCTACTTATATAACTTAAACTAGGTTTAAAAGGCTATTTTCTATTTCTTTTCTTTTGCTATTTTTAACTTATAAAAGGCCTGAATTATATTTAACTTTATTAGCTACTTAGCTTTAGTAAGGAGCTGCAACATCTTTCTAACAAGGGGGAGAGAATAGCGGTTCTTCTTTAATACGGTATTTAACGCCCTATAGTCTATATAAAACTATAGACCTTTTTTAAGTTTTCTTATAAATAACACTAGTGCTATAGCGCTAGACTTGCTTACCTAAATAAAGCTATAGTTAAGGTACTCTATTAGTTTTTTGCAAAGAACTAGTAATTCCTTTTTTAATATACTATAGAGAGGGCTAAAGGGGATCTTTAGGGTCTCTCTATTCTTCTTAATAAGGGGGATTAAGTAATTAATTTTAGGACCTTATAATAGGGAAAGTTTATTAGCTTATTCTCTTAAGAAAACTTTCACACTTAGTCTAGAAGCTACTTAGGGAGATAGTTTTTTAGGTCTACTTTAGCCTTTAGGGCTAAGGCCTTTTAAATATTCTGAAAGGAGGTAGTAAAGACTACTAGCCTATTTTTTTCTTTTATATTTCTCCTATTTAAGGTTATAAATAACATAGTAGAGACTTTTTAACTAGGAGTAGAAGTTTATCTTCCTTACTTATTCCTAATTTTATATAGAAAGACTCTATATATATAAACTATTTCTTTAGGACTACTAATATAGCGTCCTTTTTCTACTATAGTAACCTAAGAACTAATTTATAGTTCTCCTCCTTCCTATTACTATAAGCCTATATTATTTTAATATACTCCTTAATATCTATCTTTATATAAGTAGCTTTATAAACTAAGAAGGTTACTTCTTTAAAATCTATTACTTAATAGGGATTATTTAAACTAATGCGTTATAGGTTAGCTTTCTTAGTAAACTTTTTAACTATAAAGGTAGTAGTAGTTAAATACCCTAAATTAATTATAGTATACGCAAAGATAATATTATTAATAAGAGTGTTTATAGTAATTAATATTAAATCTAGCTATATCTTTCTATATATATTAAAGTTCTTCTCTAGTTTCTTTATAACCCGCTTTATCTCCTTCTTTTAATAACTTCTAGAGGAAGAAGCTAGTTTTCTAACTCTACTAAGCTATTAATTTCCTTATTACTACTATTTATTTTCTAGGCCTTATTAGTCCTAGCTTATAATAGGGGTATTATAGCTTAGAGGTAATAACTACTAGACACTATATTCCTTTCTACTATAGTAGAACTGTACTTCTTCTTTATAGCGCTTCTCTCTAACTTCTCTTTAAAGACCTATTTAGTGTGTGCTTCTTAGTCTTTAGAGGATTTGCTTTAGTAGTTCTTATAGTGCTAGAATATATAAGTTTCTAATCTATAGTGTTAGCAGACTTAGTAAAGGAGAAGGCTATTACGTAAAAGGGCTTTAATATCTTTATATAGCAAACATTTTTTTAACTATAATAACTCTATTTATAAGTATTATAAGGTTCTAGTCTTTAAAAATTTCTAGCGTAATTAGCCTATTCTATAAGTTTATATATAAGGCTCTCTAGTAAATATTCTTTAAATTCTTCTAGTTATGTTTATTAGTCTTAGTAGCTAGGCATATAAAGTTAGTATTAAACTTAGTTAGTAGGGTTTTACTCTATTAGCTAAGGAATAGCCTATTCGATACTTATTTCTCTACTAACTTATTATAGAAACTTATATCTAAAAAATCTTAGAATTTATTTTAGAATAGGTTCCTTTCTCTATAAAGGCTAGTATATATATTTGCTACTTTACCTATTATCCTACTTATAATATAATTAACTGCGTTCTCTAGAAGAGGATAATCTTTACAAACTTTAGTCTTTATTATATATTCCTAATATTAATAATTATAATAGCTTCTAGAAAACAAACTCTAGGTTAGGGAGTTAGAGGCGCTAGCGCTCTAGTAGTGCTTTACTAGACGCTAGTATTACTACTATTATTTAGAAGGGGCTAAGGGCATAGTTTCTACTTTAGCGTATTATTTTAATTAGGCAAGTTAATTAGCAATTAATCCTAGTAAGGCTTAGAGCTATTTACTAGCGTTTTATTAAACTACTAATATAACTTAGAGTTACTTTAAGCTAGTAAAACAGCCTATAATTATATTAGTGCGTTTTAGAGGGCGCGCCCTGTTCTATATTCTAAACTTCCTCCCTTCTTTAGGGAGGTGCTTAAGGCCCTATTAACCTTTAGTCTTATAAATACTAGCAAACTTGCTTAATCTTTTATATATACTTTATTTTTTTATTATAACCTCCTATATATAGTTTTTTAGTAAGGTTAGTAGTAATATCTACCTTTATAGCTTCTTACTATTAGAGTTTAGTAACTTATTACGCTAGATAAGGGATAAGGATATTCTTCCTTCTATAAAAAAACTCTAGTGTTGTCTCTATTATACTTGTGTTTATTCTATAGGGTTAAAGAATCTTAATATCTAACTTAACTATATATTTATTTATAAGGTTAAGAAATCTTAATATTTAAACTTAACTATATATTTGTTTTATAGGGTTAAAGAATCTTAGTATTAAACTTAACTACGTATTTGTTTGTAGGGTTAAGGGATCTTAATATCTAACCTAACTACGTATCTATTTATAGGGTTAAGAGACCTTAATATTTAACTTAACTGCGTATTTATTTTATAGGGTTATTCTTAGCGTATTAGAGAGATTTTGCGAGCTCCCCTATTATATAAGACGTTAATTAAATTTAATATAAGAGACTTTAGACAAAGAGGTTAGAGTTACCTAAGTAAACTTATAAATTCAATAGAGTTTAATAGTAACTCTGGCTATAGACTTATATATACTCCTAGCTTGGCAGAAGCATAGACCTAGAACTCTAAGGCAGCAGGCTGAGTAACTATAGAAGAGCGCTTAGCCTCTTATAAAAAAGAGAATACAATTCTATGTCTTACTTATATTATTAACCATATAGTTTAAGATATTATCTATTACTTTAAGTTATTAGCGCCTATTAATTTTAACTTTAGAAAGATACTATAGCGGCAGTATATAAATAAAGTCTAGGCGTAGATATTTATCCTAAATTCTCTTTAAAAGGTACGCTATCTATTATTATAAAAAGTTATTATAGAAAGTTATTATAGAAAGTTATTATAGAAGTTATTATAGAAAGTTATATAGAAAGTATATATAGAAAGTTATTATAGAAAGTTATTATAGAAAGTTATTATAGAAAGTTATTATAGAAGTTATTATAGAAAGTTATTATAGAAAGTTATTATAGAAAGTTTATAAGAAAGTTATTATAGAAGTATTAAGAAGTTATTATAGAAAGTTATAGAAAGTTATTATAGAAGTTTATAGAAAGTTATTATAGAAAGTTATTATAGAAAGTTATTATAGACTAACTAGTGCGCAGCTCTATGCTATTTATATTATAACTAACTAGTTACTATAGCAATTTAAGTAATTTCTTATAATATAGAGCAACACACTACTAAAAAAGCAATTATCTATAATTTAAATATCTAAATAAGATAAAACTCTACGCATAATATATTCAAACGCATACTAAAGTTTTAGGCAAATATTAATATATAGCTAAAGAAGAAGATTGTAATAAAGATAACTAGAAGATTAAACCACTTCTACTTATAGTAATACTATAAAGATAAACTTTAAAGATCTTAAGAAACTTTAACTATTAGCCCTAGAATAGTTATATCTTAAGTTAATTATCTCTATGCTTTAAAAGTTTAAGGAGGCTACAAACTTCTTAAGTAAGAACTAGAAATGCTAGATTTTATACATCTAGCTTATATATAACTAGCTCTTTAATTTTCTAGATATAATAAATAATAAGCTTATTAAAGAGTTAAATAATAATAGATAGCTAGAGACTATATAGACTATAGTTAAGATAGAATAAAAGAAGTTGCGCAAGTATTACTTAAGAATAAGTAGAGAGAAGGGTTTCTTATTTAACTATATAATAATATTAAATCCTTCACAAAAGCTTATAGCATATAAGATATTATAATTATAGCTATTTATTATAGTTATATACTAATAGTTATATAAAATAAGATATAAGAAACCTAGGATAAGTATATATACTACTAATAGTTTCTAGAGTACTTTAATTACTATAATAGCCTAATAGCTAGAAACCTTACTCTAGTCTTAAATACTAACCTAAGATAGTTATAAGGTAGTAAATAGTTTTAAAAAGCCTTCTTTACTACCTAGTTTATAGTCTAGTAGCCTCTCTACCTCTAGCTAAAGTTTAGCTACGCTAGATATTAATTATAACTTAGGCCTAACTTAGATAAAAAGAGAAATATACCTAAGTACTCCTATAGTTAAAAAAGGTAATAGGTTTAATATACTAGTGGAGTAGAAAGTTTATTAAATATCTTACTTCTAACTTATATAGGTTATAAAGAATATTCTAGTAGTATAAATTATATAGGTAGGCGTTAAGCGCGTCTTTCATGCTAGTAGGAATATAATTAGGAATTAAAGGCACAATCTTACTACTTAAATAATTTAAAAAGTTATAATAGTTAAGTTTATAATAGCTAATAAGTAATTTATAAAGTTATTAAATTCTAATATAGGGGAGGATAATTTAGAGAATATAGCGCTATTAGATAAGAGAAATAATTTATATAAGCTACTAGCTAATAAAAAGACGTTTAAAAACTATATAAAGTTTTAAGATTTTAGATAGGAAGCTATTAACTTCTTTCTACTAGAGGTAGCTACTATAAAAGTAGTTAAGGCCTTAGCACTACTATAGCGTTAGTAATAATAAAATATAATAAATATATATGTTAATAGCAAAATAGTAATAATTTTACTTTTACTTAAATTTCTTTTTTGTATACCTTTAGAAAGTAACTAAAGTTACTAATCTTATTACTATTAATTTTATATAATATAGGTTACCTCTTCTCTAGGGTTAACTCGTAATATTACGTAATCCTAGACTGGCTATTTAACTAACCACTGTGTTATATAATTAATAGTTTCTTTAATAATATTTTTTACAGTAATAACAATAATAACAATTATAATAGTAACTAACCTAACTATTTTATTACTCTCCTATAGTAAATCTCTTCTTATAACTAGCAAGCTATATACAACCCCTCTAGGACCTTGCTACTACTACCTATCTCCTCTATACTTCTACTACTATTACTACCCTTACTTTTTATTATCCTTATGCGCCCGCATAATCTTAACTACTACTAGAAACTTCTTTTACTATAGCTGCGCGCGCGCGCTTTAGCAACATATAAGAAATATTTGCTATTTTTCTAATAAATACCTATTACTATATCTTAGCCTATTCTCTAGTCTTACTAGTAATATAATAGCAAGGTGCTATTATTTTCTTATAAAGGTTACTATATTTCTTCCTAGGTCTTTATATAAAAGAATAACCTAACACTTAAGAATTTAGAGTTGCGTAAAGATTATATATAGCCTAAATAGATTATTAAGTATAACCTCTAAGATAGTGTAATTATAATTAATTAGTTCTTTAGTAGCCCTACCTCTTAAACCTTATTTTATAGTAGGTAGGCTAGATAGCTAATATTGCCTAGCTAGTTATCTATGCTAGTTTTAAATTCTCTAGCAGCTATCTAACTGTAGGTATTAGATAATATAATTTTAGAACGCTAGAAAGGTATTACGTTACTATATATAATAAAGAGTTAAATTTAAAAGACTTAGTGTTATATAAGTTAAAGGTAAAGATTTAGTATACTAGGTATTGCTAATATTATAAGAGACTTTATACGCTATGCGTATAGCGAACTATAGTTACACTATAGCTGCTAGGTCGTAAGCGTAATAACTAAACTATAGTTAAGCATTCTATTACCTACACTACTTCTGCGGTTGCGACTCTATAGTCTACTATAGCTCTCTAATAGTTTACTAGTTAAGAGATAATATATAACTTAGTTATATACTAGATAGTAGACTATTTATTAACTACTATTAATAATACTACTATGTAAAATATTAATAATAAAAATATTGTTATTTTATATATATTTTGCTACTACTACTATATGCTAGGTGCTAGGTTTTAGTGCCTTTTATTTTACTCCTCTCTATGTATAGTGTAAATATAATCTTAGTTAGAATCTTAATATAATAAAGATCTTTAATAATATAAGTTACGCAATCCTAATAAGTATTCTAACCTAACTTATACTTAGAAATTTGTGCAACCTAATCTAACCTATACCTAAGGTCTATACGACTCTAACCTAACCTATACCTAGGGTCCATGTAACCCCAACCTAACTCTATACCTAAGCTAGGTACCCCGAACCTATTTACTAGCCTAAGTAGGATAATAAAGGCTTTTATTTTAAATAATATAATTAAAAAAAGTAAAGCCTTCTACTTAGTAATTAAAATGAGTGTAAAAAAGGTAATTATAAAAAATAGCTTTAAATAATTATAGAACTATATTTTTTCTACTTTTAAACCTATAAAATCTAGAACTTAGAATTAGGCAGTAGTTCTATATAACACACTAGTAATTACTACTATTTTATTAGCTAGTAATTATAGTCTAGTAAAAGACTTTAACTTTATACTTTAAAAAAACTCTAATTTTTAAAGCTTACTAAGCAGCTTACTAAGTAGATTACTAAGCTTTTTTAATTTTAACTAATTAAAGAGTTTTATTTGCTATTTAATTAGCATTCTATAAGTAGTAGTATTTTTAATTACTAAGTAGGGGCCTCTGCTTTTTTTATTATGTTATTTAAGATAAAAAAGGCTTTGTCGTGCTACTCCTAGGTAGTTAATTTAACGCTATATAAGTAGTATAGGCATCTAGAGTACTCTAGCTACTCTAGCTGTCCTAGGTGCACTAGCGGTATAGGTGCGTATTCTTACGCAACCTTACATATACGCACGCTAAGAAAAAAGTAGTATTACTAGTGTGCTCTAAGTATATTTAGTGGGTAGATATGCGTAGGCGTGCTTATACTCGCTTAAAACTTTTTCTAATAGAGTAAAATAGAAGGTACTAAAACCTATTACTTAGTATATAGTAGTAGTAATAAAATATATATATAAGGGGCTTTAGACTATAAGGTTAGAGTTATATAAGTAAACTTATAAATTTAATAGAGTTTAATAGTAACTCTAGCTATAGACTTATATATACTCCTAACTTAGCAAAAGCATAGACCTAGAACTCTAAGGTAGCAGGCTAAGTAACTATAGAAGGGCACTTAGCCCCTTATAATATATAAAATAATAATAATTTTATTATTAATATATTACTTAGTAGTATTAGTAATAGTAATTAATAAATAGTCTAGTATAACTAAGTTATATATTATTTCTTAACTAGTAAATTATTAAAAAGCTATAGTAGAGTATAAAGTTATAACTATATATTTATTAAATTATCTATCTAGGAGTAGAACAACAAAGGCTTTTATTTTAAATAATATAATAAGAAAAGCAGAGCCTTCTACTTAGTAATATTATAACTATAGTTTACTATCTATATAGTATATAAGTTATTTTATAATATTAGTAATATCTAGTATACTAAATTTAGACTAGTAAATAGGTATAGGTTAGGTTAGAGTTAGAGTCTTACGTAAGTAGAGTTAGGTTAAGATTAGGGTCTTATATAAGTAGAGTTAGGTTAGGGTTAGAGTCTTATATAATTTAACCTAACCCTAACCTAACCCTAGATTATATAAGACTCTACTCTAACTTAATCCTAGAGTATCTATTTAGTCTATAATAAATAACTATTATATAATTAATTAAAAATATATTTAATATAATATTAAACTAAATTAAATTAAGCTAGAGTCTTATATAACTAGGCTATGATCTTATATAATTAGGTTAGATATAGGTTAGATTAGGTTAGATATAGGTTAGATTAGGTTTAGGGTCTTACGTAATTAACCTAACCTAATCTAAGGTCTGTGCGACCTAACCTAATCTATACCCATAGTCTATGCGACTCTAACCTAACTCTATACCTAACCTGGGTACCCCAAATCTATTTACTAGCCTAACTAAACTTTTATTTTTAATATATAATTACTACTATTATTTTTTAAAACTTAGCTCTTTATTTATTATATCTAGTAATGTAATAACTTTTTAGTAACTTAATATTATATCTAAATTTAATACTTATAGTAATATAGCTATTATTAAATTTAGGTAGAGTATAAATAACTAGCTAGGCAAAGTTAAAAATAATTCCTAAAAATTTAGCAACCTTATATAACTAGAAGGATTATTAAAAGGGCCTTTAAAGCTTATCTTTAAATACCCTATTAGTAATATCTATAGGCTAATTTACTATACCTTATACCTTTAGATCCTAGAGTGCAAGGCACTTCTTTAGTACCTAGATATTAGTAGAAGAGACGCAGCCTTTATAACGCAATAACAGTATAACGCAGAGATTATACTGCAGAAGCTTAAAAATACACAGCCCTTCGTATATTGTAGCATTGGGGAGCTAAACGCCAGCGTTTTATGGAAATGACGCTGGTAAGTGTCCTTGCTCGTCCGACCACGTGTTGTGATAATATAATCAGTGCATTCAATTGCTGCCCTAAGCGGTGAATTAGCGCACCTATGAGCAAAGCCTCAATCGTGTGACGTAACACGTTGCTACCCAACTACCAAGGTAACTTCGCACATGCTCCCCTCTTCGTCCTTTAACCTACTCACTTCGCCAACCGCGCTACTCATACAAATCGAAGTGCCGACTACCATCTACCAACACATACCTGCAAGCGATCATCCTTCAAAATGTTATCAACATTCAATCGTCGAGTGGGCTCACGTACTTTCTCAACGCACACTCGTATAAAAACAGTCTCCAAAGTCACCCACGTCCCTTATCGACACTGGTACTCCTCTTCACACGAAATTACCTTGCCAGAAGGGGTGTGGGACAGCCACATGCATGTCATCGAACCTTCGAAATATCCGTTCCCGAAAGGCGTCAAGCCTCCCCAGGAAGCCACGTTGAACCAAGCATTAGCCAACGCCAAACGACTTGGATTGCAAAATTTAGTCTTTGTCCAAATGTCCACTTACAATCACGACAACACCTAGATACTCGACGCTCTCAGGACCGTGTTCCAGCCAATGGTCGTGGTGTCGTTTCGTTTGACCCTGAGCAAACAGATCTATCGACCCTGCAACAGTGGCACGACCTCGGCGTCCGAGGCGTTAGAATCAATCTACGATCTTCGAAAACGGTCGTAGATAAGGCCGAGATCCAGCGCATGCTACGGCAGTATGCGGAAAAGCTGCAACCAATGAAGACGTGGTCTATCGGATTGTACGCGGATATGGAAGTATTGGATCATGTACAACCTTTGGTGTCTGAACTCAACGTGAAGCTTGTACTGGACCATTTTGGTTCTTCAGGAAGCTTGCCTCTGGATCTAGCCAAACAGCGCGGCTGGAGTGCGCTTCGTAACATGATGGAAGATCCCAGCGTGTACGTCAAGATGTCAGCACCGTATCTATTTTCCAACAGTGCGGACTTCCAGGAGTTCGAGTCTCTAGCAAGGGCTCTGCTGAGCGCACGAAATGGTGGGGGAGTGGTGTTTGGCTCGGATTGGCCGCATACGCAGTCGCGTGTGGGTATGATGCGCATCCGTTTTTGCGGAAGGCCGTAGAGAGTGGTGTGATGGCGACGAGGAATTGCTGAAGTAGGTTTTCCGGGATAATGCACGGGTGTTATGGACGTCTCCTATTAGTAGTTTTTGGTGTGTAGAATGGCAAATATCACTGGGAACCTGAGTCGTTGAGAGCATGCCGTGCCTGATGGATCAAGTCAGCGTGTTTCGTATTTGGTGATGAAAAGCGGCATGACTTACACTGCCAACGACCTCATCTCTCAAAGTAGAACCGAACGCGACTCTACGAGTCTACTTCTGGAACGACCACTCCTAGTAATTCGTCGAAAACTAGCCTGGTAATCGGATTGCGTAGTCTCGAGGGCGTCAATGCCAGACAACTATTTCCATAAACAGACAAGTATGGACAGACAACCCGTCCCCTGTGTGGTAGGATGGGCGAGCTCAACGCCAGCATCTTCTAGAGGAGATCAGTATTCTTCTTCCACATACGACCATAGGACCCGGAAAGCAAGGCATCCCGTCTGATCTGCCCAGTTTAAGCCGGATACCGGCGGAATAGTACGCGAGTTTGGAGACAATCGTGGAATTCCCGCTGTTGTATGTTTTTTTTTTTCCTCGCCCGAGGTGGATCACGTGATCTTCTCAGGCCGGGCGGGGCGCTAGGGCTATGTAGTAGTTTTAGGTCTCGATAGAGAATGTGACAAGTGAACAAAGTGAAGTAATCAACTGCATTTGGTATAATAATTAATGTTCCGCTGCTGTTCTGGTAATAGAAATGCTCATGCTGAGCGGTGGTGGCCTCGTCTTTAACCGTGCTTCGGGGTAAACTTCCACCACAGTGAAACCGGCAAGTTTAGGCGAGCGCGCCACTTCCGCATCTGATCTGCAACCCAGCTTTGGAGCGTTGCATCGCCGAATCTTCAGGATACAATGACGACGGAACGCAGCGGGCAAGACGATGCATTGCAGAATCCACGACCAGCGCAATCTCCTCCTCGTCGCAGTATCTTCTCCGTGCCGACGCCGATAAAGCAGCAGCTGTTCGACCGCTTTCCGCTCCTCACATACTCTGCGAACGACCTTCCACAGCGCGCGCCGAGAAATCGCCATACACATACACTATATGTGTTTACGACGAACAAGGGGGGCTACAGAAGGAGCGCCATCATACAATCCTGCGTGTCTGAAGTGGCAGGTAAGGAAGCACCTCGGCGAGCTGTCGAATGGCAAGCTAATGAATGCCAACGGATATAGGCATACCTGAAATTCTCCAATATCGACTTCCAAATTGCCTCGTCGAATAACCATGCGTCTCCTAGCGGCGCACTCCCGTTCCTCATACCAGGCTCCGCAGAGTCCTCGAAGCCTCCACCTCCGGTTCCTTCTGCGAAGCTACAGAGATGGGGCATGAACAACAGCGCCGCGGCAATTGAGGAGCCGGGAGATGTGCGATACGAGGCGTATTTGTCGCTCCTAGATCATCGGATACGGAGGGCATGGGTGCGTTCTTCTCAGTCCAACATCTGCGCCAGTACTCACAAGCAACAGCTCTACAGCATCTACATCTCCTCGAACTCGACCTGCATCGCTGAACCCCTATACATCCTCCCTGCCTCCACAAACCCTTTTGTGCGCCTCACAATCGCCCACGAGCTGCGTCGCGCCGCCGAAAACGAGTTGTTGAAGTTCTCCGCGGTCCTCAACGCCGAGGATCTATACAAGCAAGTCGAGGAGGCCTTCACGGCGCTCGAAGCCGCTCTAGGGGAAGATTCTTGGTTCTTCGGAGGAGCTGCAACACCTGGGCTGTTCGATGCCAGCGTATTCTCGTATACGCATTTGCTCATGGGACGATGCGTTGGGGAAGGGCTGGGTCGACACGCGTCTACGCGATGCGCTGCTCCCGCGCAAGAACTTG